>OY735206.1:63762226-63954726 GCA_963457665.1 Thysanoteuthis rhombus
ACCTTAGGAAGGCCTGCTTGTTATACCTTAAAACCCTAAAAATTAGTTTTTCGAAAATATGAGAATCGATTTGATCACTTTTGCGTTAGTAGTTCGCATGCCAGAGCAGATTATCAGATTTTATATTGTGCATTTGGGTTTGGATTAGGATTATAGGTAGGGTTAGTTTTTTTGTTTTTTTGTTTTGTTTTCTTTTTGTCTCCGAGAAAAAGCATGTTTCACTGAAAGGTTAGGGTGAGATTCCTTGAGAAATTTTGGCAAAAGTACCGAGAGAAAGAGATATTTCTGTTCTTAATCACTGATGACGAATTAAAAGACTGGGAGCAGTTTAGCTTTATAGCCACATGGTAAATCGAACACCTTTAAAAATACCTTAAACTGACAGAATTTCCAGAAGATTTGAAGGTTGAATGAATAGAAAGCTCATGAAATTGAAAGAGAAGTAAAATTTTCTCCATCAAGTTTTGAACTCATTTCGCCGATTTCATTTATCCGGTTTCTAAACACTGTATGTGTATTGTTGCCCTCACTGATTTCTTTAGCGATAATTTAGCGATATTTTCTTATGTGAGCGCGAACGCAGACCCCATATAAATCAAGGATTTTTTTTTTCTTAATTGACCTGAAATGTGTGCTGTCTATAAATTGTGATGTACTGATTCTGGATATGCCTTTGTTTTTCCTCTGTGATCCCTCAACGATTTGGCCATCACATACCCCTGAGAAGACCAGTACAGGCCAGAGTGCAACAGCGCAGAACTATGTCCCCACTTCTAAAATCTTGAAAATTATTCTTCTGAAAACTGAGAATCCATTTGATCATTTTTCGCAATAGTAATTCATGCATAGCAATTTGGACTATCAGAATTGTGTCCATATTTCATCGTTACGTTCAGGTTTGGCTTTGGTCAACAGTTTGGGTTGGGAGTTTTGTTCAAAGAGAAACACGTTTTATTTTCAAGTTAGGGTTGGATTCTTTGAAAGAACACTGGCACAAGTACAGATAAGAAGAGAGATTTGCATCCTTGATCATCGATGACGAATGGAAATTAAGGTCGTAGTTTAGCATTAGAGGTACATTGTGAACATAATCCCTGATTATCAAACCTTTGAACTTCTTCTTTTTCAGACCTGATAAATTTAAAAAATGTTCTAAGGTCTAATGAATTGAAAATGCACGAAATTAGCGGAAAGAATGTAATTTTTTCTCAATCAGATTTCGAATAAAGTCTGCCCGCTGCGTTTACCACGCTTCCAAACACTGGTGTATTGTTGCTCTCACTGATTTCCTTAGTGATACGTTCAGCGTCTTTTTTTCACATCTAGACGGGAAACAACAAACTTTTTTTTTTAAAATTGATTTTAAAATATGTGCTGTAAATTGCAACCTGCTGATTTCAGATAATCCTTTGATTTTCGTCTCTGATGTGCAGTTCTTGCCGTTTTAGAGTACAGACAATTATACTCTAGCATGTAATACGCTTCATTGTTGACTGATAAGGATGGGGTAAAGTCAATTTTGTCACCTTAAAAGAGGAAAAAAAATCTCTTGTCCTTTTTGACTCTTCACTTCTGATCTCTAAAAGGTTAGGTTTCCCCTTCACTTAACTACACCTAAAGGATTACATATAAACATATAAAACCCTTTGAAAATATTTTTCTAAAAACTGCTTACCCCGTCCCAGGTATATCAAAAAGGCATGCCAAATTTGGCTGGGCTGCACCCATATCTGCTACTTTTCTAGCGTGACTGACAAACAGACATTTCTCACTGGATGAGGAGTCGGATTCATGCCTTTCCGAAGGGCATTGGAGCCAGTCTCAGTCGAAGTTTAGACCCAACCCATTTACTGTGCTATTTACTGATCGATCACCGGCAATCCCTTGAGTATGATTCTTTTATAGACAATGAGATTGGGTGAATAGATATTTATTCACGGACGTTTCGTGGGGAGTGATCCCACATGATCAGCGATAGAAAAATGATATGTATATATTTACAGGGTATTAGCGTAAATCGGATTCAAGCAGTCTGACCCGAAAATGGATCTTAGTTCGTAGTTCCTTTACTCCCTATTTTCTAGCTTTTTATTTGAATCAAACACTCTCGTTCCGTGCTACGCTCGTTAACGATCGTGGAATGACAATCTGGAAGATAAAAACCGACCGAAACAAAGTAACAAAAATATCAGAAAAAAAAAACAATAATATCGATGGATTTGACTCATCTGACATTTTTCAGACAATAAGGAAATTCGAATAATGAATCATTCCAAGCGTGACAACTCGTCCCAGAATTCTAGACAATTAAGAAAGCTAAAATTGATTCGGCCAAAACGGTACGACTTGACCTTTTGGATAAAAAAAATTGCATCAAGCTACGTTGGTTTGGTTTTGAGCGACACGTGCCCGAGTGAAAGCGCCCCTAGTGTGCTTGGCTCTTTTTTTCTCCGAATCGAGAAATGAAGCATTTTGGGAAAGCAAAGTGTCTCTGTGACATTTTTTTTTCAAATGGGTAAACACATTTTTAAATATACTTCTTCTGTTGTAGACCTAGATGTCTCTCCAAAAAAGTTACTTGATGCAGTTTTTTTTTTGTATACGAGGCCAAGGTCACAGCGACATAACATTCCAGTCATAAGCACTCTGCAACGTCTCATTCGCGCGCTGTTTTGAAAGGCCGTTTTATTTATGGACAGATCACATAATTCTTTATAAAAGAAACTTGTTCAAAATAGGAGTATTGCATCACCAATAAACTAAAGCTCATAATACATACTTATTTATTTATCAAATTAAACATTAAGTACTCTATCACAAGCAACCATGTAAATACTCGATTAGAATGGTCGACAGATATAATCTGGTGCAAGTTTATCCCGTTATCCGGAAGTACAGAGTCCCTTTGAAAACCTCCGTAGGCCGTAATGGCGTGAAACAGAAGAACAATTACCATTAATTTTATATATTAGAAAAATGAGCGTTCCAAACCCAGAAAATGATGTTGATGCAATGTAATAGACTGAGTCATCGTCGTTCGGATGATTAGTGGTACAGGAGACTGTGATGAGGGATAGTGGGAACGAGGGTGTGCTCTTTCAACAACCTTTTATTTTCGTAAAACGGGGAATAGCTGTAATTTTGGACCCCAACTTTACACTCTCCTCTCTATTGAATGATAAAATAAACTACTTTATATCAGAAACTGTTTTCGAAGGGGTTTCAATGCGTTTTTCAACTCTTAATCTTGTTTTGATGAGATTCGAGCCCTCAGCATGTTATGATTATCCACTAAGGTTTCACCATTTTTTGCCAAAAGACCAGACACGAAAAAGAAGGATGCGGAAGGATTGTGTTACACTAATCTATTAAGTGAGAAAAGTATGCCTGCCTTGAAAATCTACATTCTTAGTCCTAATATTAACCTGGGCGTGAACTCCAACCCTAGACGCAGATGGGAAATACGCAACCACCTCAGACACCAAGAAGGGCTCAATAGGTATTTACTAAACTCAGCTCAGTCTGCTAGTCAAAGAGGTTATCGAAGAGATAGAAGATTGTGTTGCTCCAAACTGTCTGGTGTAGATGGCCTATTTGCTTGCCTTTAAAATCAGCATTCGTAATTTGGGCTTTTTACCTGGGCTAGACCAACGACTACCGGTTCTGATGACGAATACGTTATTATCCAACCCATCAAAAATGCCCTGAATTTTATGGTAATCGATTTTATATCACCATGATAATCTTATATATGGATGCACCATCAATCTTCCTCGGCCTTCCTTAACTGCATAGGATTTTCCATTCTGTTGGACCAACAGAGGATACAGAATGATAATTCAAAAATACACCTTTGACTCTCAAATACAATTCTCAAGTCTTTTTGTATTAAGACCGTGGAAAATTTGAACTAAACAAGTATCTAAAATGAATGGAATGGTTGGATTCAATATATAATTAGAATGATACAGTTGGTTAATATGCATGTAACCAATAGGGTTAAAACAGTTTTCAGAAAAAATGTTTTTAAAGGGGGGGGGGGGCTTCTATCTACAATGAAACTATGATCCCAAAAGGCAACCAACTTTCCGTCTATATGCATAATTTCTTACTAATTGAACAAATATAAATATCACATACAATCGATAAGCCAGTCGCATAGGTCTCGCATAGCTTCAGTACCAGAACATCATGATCGAGTTTTCTCAGCATTTTCTAGCTTTTCTTGCGTCGATAAGGACGTGGTCACGTTTCCCCCACCGCTGACACCTGCATTTTGCTTTGAAGCCAGTACTGAGAGTTAATGACCTGCACGTTCGGAATTGTCGCGACGACAGACCGAAAGGAAGTGGGTCCAGAGCTGACTGGGTGACAGATAAGGTAACGTTGCGCCGAAGCATCCTCACCATTGATTTCGATTCGAATCGACGGATCAATATTAACCACGATAGTATAATCGATAAACAACAAGACCTCTGGTCATCCTTGGAACTGATGTGACTGCTGTGGAAAGTGTCCGCTCGCAATTTTGTCCTGAATAAAAGATACACTGAATCATCAACTCTCTAAAAATCGATAGTTCACATGTTTGTTTTTTTTAATAGTAATTCCACTCCTGATACAGCAAGATTGTATTTAGAAAAGAGACTGAACTTGTTGCTACATGTGTTTTTCTTGCTTTCATCGAACGATACAAGCAATAAATCTCTCCTCTTATGAGGATTGAGATCGTCAGTGCAAACTTATCAGTGCTAAGCCTATCACCAGCGGGCATTGAGACAACTTTTAAGCTTTCATTATACCTGTTGATATTTCGATCATTGGTCTTTAGTTGTTAGAGGAACATGTCTTTAACCGCCTTTCCTATGGGCTGGGTGGCTATGGTTAAAGGCGAAATATCCATGTCTGTTCATGTAAGGCTTGTATCACGGTTGACGGGTTTCGAATCCTAGCCCGGGTCACACTTGACTGTTTTCGACAAAGCCCCCTTCCGAGGCCAACGCCTCATCGCACTGCACCCCTTCCTCTCAAGCATGACAACTCAATGAAGGTTTTGACGGGAGACGGATTTTATGGCTGGTAAAAAACAATGGCGGTAAAGAAGGAAGAGAATCAGGGAGGTGTTTTTGTTAAATCATTGGTTCACTAGACCTGAAAAAGGGTTTTTAAATGTCCAAACATGATACTGGTTCAGTGGTCAGTGTTTAAGCATCGTGTTAAAAAACGAATTGTTTGCGGGACATACCCCATCCATTTTGTTTTGTCAGGGCCAGTAATGTTTGTGCTGACATGAACTTCTCTTAACCTGTTGATGCGACTTTCTGCTTCGTTAACGTTCCAGGGGTATGACAGGGGGTGAGGAAAGAAAACGCCTCCCAAATAAAGAGGTGTAAAAAGTGAACAAAGGCACGAAATTCAAAACAAACAAATTCTCATCTTGAACTTTTTTCTCAGATGAAAGATTGTATTGGTACAATAGTAATAATCGTAAAAAGATGAAAACTGAACAAGAAAAGGAGAAAAGCGTTTATAAAGCAAACATTTTCAACAAAAAGAATAATTGTACAACGGCTTCTACCAAAGGGCATTTATTATATTTTTTTTTCATATATGCCTAGTTAGATTTATTTTGAAATGTTTGCTGCGACGGTCAAAGGGTATATTGACCCAATGAGTGGTAATAAAAAGCAACAATAATCAAATGGAGTAAAGCTGGTTCACGTGTACATGAAACGCAATATATATATATATATATATATATATATATATATATATATATATATATATATATATAGAGAGAGAGAGAGAGAGAGAGAGAGAGAGAGAGAGAGAGAGGGAGAGAGATAGATAGATAGATAGATAGACAGACAGACAGACGGACCAAAAAGTATCCGATTCATTTCAACGTCCTTATTCACCTTCGAAGTTGACAGAATTTGGATCTGACATTTTTAACTTTTGTACATAACTTTCGCATTTTCATTTTCGTTTGAACATTTTTTTTTTTTCAATTTTTGATTTTTAAAAAATTCAATCAATTTCAAAGCTATATAAAAATGTTGAACTTTTTAAAATACATAATCGTATACTTTTTGGACCCACTATACATATGTGTGTATGCGTGTGTGCATGAGCATGTGTGTGCACGCGTGTGTGTGCGTGTGAGATATATATGTATAAAGAGAGAGTAACTCTTTAATAAGCACACAGATGTTATCATCTGATCACAGACGGAATTGCCGGAAAGCGACTTTGCAGAGGGCACTACATTCTAATCATATGCAGACGGGGGCTACACTTTAATCCTATCATTTTTTCCGTGTTCGATATGCTAGTAATAAAATATCAAGTGAAAAGTCTTTCAAAATTAATTACTTAAATACCATTACACGGTAGTAAAACAAGATTCCGATTTCGGAGTGAACATGTTCTGATTTTCGAGGGACGCTGAAATTCAAGGTCCAACTCCAAAAGTTTGGGGAGTTTGACCATGGTAAATTACTAGGCCTAACACCCAGTTTCTACAATCTCGTTTAAAGGCTCTTCAGGCATGAGATCTTGCATAGAATACTGCTTGCAAAAGAAAGCGGCAAAAGTTTGTACTATTTTTGGTTTGCGCACGTTGTACGAATTCCCTGATTCTTTGACTAACACACACACACACACACACACACATATATATATATATATATATATATATATATATATATATATATATATACATATATATAATACATATGTTACAGATCCAGCTTGCAGTATAGCATAATATAATGATATATTGAAGATATAAAGCAACTTCTGATATGTGATGTATTTATTCCATAGAGTGCTCGATACATTCAACTTTATATATACGGAAGTTAAGTTGTTTTAGAGTAGAGCTAGTTAATTAAGGAATCCGCATTCTAATATATATATATATATATATATATATATATATATATATATATATATATATATATATATATATATATATATATATGTTTTTCTTCTCGTTTTTTTTGCTTGCTCAATATTTTATTGTTTTTCTCGTTCAGACAACCAACACAGAACGTTGTGAGTTCCTTATTGTAACGTTGCAATTAAATATTCTTCTGAATTCAAACTGGACGCAACATAATGGTAAGGTACAAAGTCCTGCAGTTGAAACTCTTGACCATTCCGGCAAAAAAAAAAAAGAAAAAATGAAAACATCGAAAACTTTTTCTCCTAAACTATACGCATAGAAAGTATGAAATTCCTTTGAATATTTCTTCAATTGAGAGGTGCTTATTTAGATAATGCTTTTTCAAACTAACATCTTCCTGAGATTTTGAAGAAACGTTAGCTGCAACGTCGACGTTGTGGGGATTCTACAAAAGAACGCTGATGTAACGTTACAAGGCAACGTTTTTGCAACGTTATTTCCAACATTGCACTGACGTTTGGGAAAGTTGTCAAAGACACGTTAATGTAACATCACTTGGGGTCTATTTAATGTTGCAGAAAAGTTGTTGTAACATCAATTTGTTCGCTGGGCGAATTCCTGAGCAAGTCGGTAGCTTTTTTTGTCTATCCCCTACGAAGATGGAGGTAACCTCAATGCTATAAATCACTTCGCCAGTTACGACTGTTGCTTCAGCTGCAAGGCTAAATGCCCTCTTTCACAGCAATTAGTGACATGAAATTGTATATTTATTGTCATTATCTTTTTGGAAAAAAAGAAGGTTTTGCTGTATAATTGGAGACAGTCGAGTCTCTTTCGTAACAACTAACCATTCCAGTGTTCATAAGTGGATTGATAAAACCCAACACCGGTGATGTCAGCATTTTTTGAAAGTCCAAATATTGTGTAATCAGAACCTGTGTCAACTCCATTCCTTTCTTTCCCCGCTACTGCACACATTCTGTATTTCGCATTACACATTGACTTCTGAGACATGCCTATGATTTTCTTCTTGAAGTTTGCATGGTAGATATTTCTCTCTTGAACACAGTTCAGTCCTCAAGTCTGAAAATGTCACGAAGAATATAAAAACAAGACGTAGAACAGGTCTGGTTAGTCACTCAATAGAAACTGTCACGTGACCGATGTGTTTTTACAGCATGCCATGTTGGGGATGATCAATGAATAAACGGGGAAAAGCTGCGATCAACGAATAAGTTACTCCTTTCGACTTTTGTGGAGCAGTGATCATTAAACTGCATGGATTTCCATCAACAAAAATAACAAAACTGAATACTACCGGACACAAATTGAGTTACCAATTTAACGCGAAACTTACGTAACAAATTGAACCTGCAACAGAAAACGTATTTAGCCCCTCCTCCCGCCAATTGATTTTCAGGTAACAAAAAAGCTATCGTATAATATCTACTTCGTAATATGAAGTAAACGTTCAAATTTTCAGCCTTTTAGCTCCATTGGTGTGACCTGTATGCGCGATACATACATGTATACATGTGAAAAAAGACAATATGGAAACCGAGTTAAATACGAATACAAGTTATCTATTCATATTTGTGATGGTATTTCGACTTCGATGGAGCGAGGATGATAAATTGATGATCCTGAACGCAAAGAAACGGGACATTCGTACGTACATACATACATAACCAGAAAGAGGGCAAGACGGCCAAACAGCCAGATAGACCGACTTGGAAACTGAAGAAATCTATGTTGATAGTTTTGGTGACAATTTTGGGTTGACAGGTTCTAAATATATACCATTGAGGAGAAAAAAAAAAAGAATAATTCGATGTCACTGTTAAAATTCCAAACTCTGTAGAGGGTTAGAATAAAAATAATGTTATCTTATTATCAGAGGTTGATGAGGTGATTGATGGGAACTGACTGACAGATTTAAACTGTTTAAGATCTAAATAAATACTGGGATGGGTATGAACAGATATATAGATATTGAAGAAATATACTAAGCTTATCACACCCTACCACAGGGCCACAATAATGGCGTACCCAATGGGGGTCGAAGTTACAACATGAGTGATGGCCCAGTGAGACAAGTTTGCTAACCACCGATCTGCTTCAAGTGCCCCCTGGTGATATTTACTAAGTTCAACTTAGCTTGACATAGTCCACATTAGTGGGACACCCAGTGAGAATTCTGCCAGACTACTTTGCTCAATATCACTATACAACAGGTGCCTTATATTTATTTGCATGCACTTACATATATACATGGTTCAGATCATTATGGAAAATGGTCAAAATAGTGTGGCGTTCACGGGGGAGTGTGCTCACTACTTCAGACATGATCCAAGAGATTAGATTACTGCCAGTCACTCTACCGCAGATAGAAGCCGAATCTTGTGCGTAGACCCCTGGCAGCTTCACCGAGATTCGAACCAAGAAATCGTCGGATAGATTGGACTCACCCCTTAAATACGAACATCAACAGGAATCGTTTGCTCTACGATAGGTATCAGCCCCAAAAGTATCCAGCCATTTTTAATATCTCGTGAACTGGTTCCACAGCCTTGATGTAACTTGACAGCTAATCAAAGGGGACTTACTACTCATACGTAAACAGATACTCTCTCGTCGGGGTTTACTCAGTTAATAGTGAGACGCCATTGAATGGTTTTGCGTACTGTGTGATTGTAACATTCACAATGACAGAAGGAAAAGGAGAGAAAGTCATTCTCTGTGTCTCGTGGCGTAAAATATTGTATCACTCAAGTGTGTCACCCCCCCCACACACACACACACACACCTCACAGACCAGAACTGACCCCTGCGATTTCTGGCTCTTCCGAAAGAGATTTCAAACCGTGGACGAGAATGAAGGGAACGTAATGAGGCAGATGATGGCGATCCTAAGAGGGCACTTGGAAGACTATTCCAAAAAGTGGAAATGAGTGAGGTCCCAAGAGGAATACTTTGAAGGAGGGCCGCGGCAATCCTGCCCTCGGTAAGCCTTTATCATTCAACTGGATGCGTTTTTGAAAAATTAAAAAAAAACTCTGTATATCTGATCATTCTTGAGGTTTTAATTGCAGAGTGGTTGTGGAGTAATTAGTTCGAATTTCTACGCCATTTTGAAAATCGGGGTTGCAAATGCGTTTGTTGACTTGTGCGTGTTTTGTCTGCACGTGAGCAGGGAAAGGACAGGAAGAGAGTGCGGGGTGTTGAGGAACAACACAATACGAGCCAATCAACACGTGACTAACACCTGTCACCGCCATATGGTCGACGCACATTCAAATCAGAACTTCATTGTCGATGTAAGTAATACGAAGACCCTAATAAATCTTTCTTGGACACCAATTGCAACAAGAAAAAAGTTTCAGTCCTCCTCTCCGTCGCTGACCTTTTACTCGACCCGGTCCAAGCGTCACGGTTTTTTTTTTTTGGTTTTTTTTCTTGTCATTTGGATTGCAAACTCAAATTTCTCGGAACGTTTATAGAAGTGAGACCATCTTAGACAGTGATTCCCGATTTATTTCATTACCAAGGACAAGCCCCTTGTTATATCTGAATGAATTTCATCTACGAACTTCAGGCTTTTGAAATGTTTTCCTACTCAACAAGCTCAAGGATCGTCACTAATAATTTCGTAGAATTTCATCTACGAACTTCAGGCTTTTGAAATGTTTTCCTACTCAACAAGCTCAAGGATCGTCACTAATAATTTCGTAGAATTTCATCTACGAACTTCAGGCTTTTGAAATGTTTTCCTACTCAACAAGCTCAAGGATCGTCACTAATAATTTCGTAGAATTTCATCTACGAACTTCAGGCTTTTGAAATGTTTTCCTACTCAACAAGCTCAAGGATCGTCACTAATAATTTCGTAGAATTTCATCTACGAACTTCAGGCTTTTGAAATGTTTTCCTACTCAACAAGCTCAAGGATCGTCACTAATAATTTCGTAGACCTCCAGGGGTTCCGCGTACGTCTGGTTTATAACCGCTGGTTATTGGTTAAGCCGCTGAAGTGGAGGTGATCGCTCCTGACATTTGGTTAGGTCAAGTAAAAAAAGATTAGTGCTCTCTTTTGTATGGACTCTTGCACCTCTCCCCAATGAATATAGTTGCGTCAATTCAGAGGACTTCCCAGAAAAATCGGTTCCGAAACATAGACCTTCCAATTCTCACGTATTCTGCCTGAGACACACACATTTTAATAATTCTCACACTCACCCACATGAAAGGGAAATTCTCACGCATTTAATAAAAGTGTTAGATTTATTTAGATTTATTAAATTGGTTTACATGTATGACGAAAAAGCTTATCTTAGATGAAAGAGGTAAACTTTCAGACCACATTCAGCGACAGAATCGATGGTAAAATTTGAAAGTATCTTTGTATTCTTTAGATATCTGGAGAACTTCCGAACTAACTTTATTTCAAAAGATCATAAACCAAAACTTTGGGAACATGTTTTGAATAGACTTTTTACAACAGTGGTTCCCAAACGTTTCATTACAAAGGACCCCTTTAATCATCTTATTTTGAAAGGTCTGTTTATTCAACAAGCTCACGGACGGTTTTGTCAATACAGCACTTTTTGCACGAAATCCGACATCTTTCTTGTTTTGGTGGGGCAAAAAAAAAGTGCTGAATTAGCCTGGGTGTGCTTAAACATTTCAATCATTTTTTGTGTATTTTTTTCTTTCTCTTTTGAAAAAAAAAGCGCTTTTTGGCAATAAATAGCGCAAAAATATTTTTTAGAGTTGAAAACATTGCTCATGGACCCCAGTAATACCATTGTGGACCCCTTCCCCCGGGTCAGCAGAACCCCAATTTATCAACAGCAACAGATCTTTTTTTTTTTAATTGTTTTTTTCCGCTTTCTCTTCGCAAGTCAATGTTTTCAAATTAGGAACTGCTAACAGTTTTTTTTAAGCAATAGCGACAAGAAAACGAAAACCCTATTCGCTTCTCCCCACCAGACCAAAATCTCTCAAGTTCCTCCAGTTGTATATATATATATATATATATATATATATATATATATATATATATATATATATATATTATTATTATTATTATTATTATTATTATTATTATTATTATCAAACAGATATATAAACCGACAGAAATGGTTCCATTTTTTTAAATTATTTATTTCTATTTACGCTGTCTAGGCCTAATGATACATTCACAGCGTAATAACGGGAGATCATTTACAACAGAGTTTCGAAGCAATATAACACATTATATTATATTGCATCGCTAATTTGTGCTGTGATATATATATATATATATATATATATATATATATATATATATATATATATATATATATATATATATATATATATATATATCACAGCACAAGTTAGGAATTCAATATAACATAATATATAATATAATGCAAAATCCGACGTATGATGGGTTTATTTCATAGAGTTCTCGATACATTCAACTTTAAAAGTTAAGTTGGTTTAGAGTAGAGCTGGAGATATAGTGGAATGGCGCTTTGCTACACAAACACGTTCATGTTTCTACCTACCGACGGGATATCATTTCAAGTAAGAGTTTCAATATATATAATGCAATTTTATATAATCATTCAGTCGGATAATCTACCCATTTCTAGATACACCCCCCATATATATATATATATATATATATATATATATATATATATATATATATATATATATATATATATATATATATATATATATATATATCCTGCATTTCATTTTTCAGAACCATTTTTTTATAAGAAAAATAGATAATTTTCAGAAAACGTATGGAAAGCTTTGATAGGATTGGAGACTTACAATCTTTTTTTCCGAAATCGAAAACAAAAAAAAATAAAATGAATTTACAAAAAACGCTGTACTCGATAATGAATTGCTTCTAAAACTGATGTCTTGGAACTTCTTTAAAAAAAATCGTGAAACTCAAAATGGAATTCCTGGAATCAATATCCTTTTAAAATTGAAAGATGCCAACCAAAGAATTCTTATCTTAATGGCAACGTTTCATTATTTTTCAATTCTAACTCTGAATACTTAAAGTGTAGCAACACTTTTTAGATTGTCAAGTATTCAGACTATCAAAGAATACAGAAGATGACGTCATTGTCACGCCTCTTGGCTTGCATCAGACTTTCGTGCATCGTCCTCCAAATTTTTCTGTCGCAACTCTAACACCAGATGGCGCTAGCGGTCCTTCAGAGATTTTTGAAAAGTTTCTCGTGTGAACAGGTGCTCCAATGTTACGCTTTGTTAACTTTAGCATTTGGATATATGTTTCTAAATATACAAAATTCATGTCGAATTGAAATGCGTGTGTATCCCTGAGCCTGCATCGACGCGTGTGTGACTTTATTCATGTGTATATGTGTATGGCTGTGTGCGTGTTTACGTGCATATGACTGTGTGGGCGCGTCTGTGTGGGGAGGTGCACAAATAGACATGCGCACAGAAGAAGACAAAAGGAATAAGTTGAACTCAATATGTTCGCATACTTATTGATAATGGATATAGCAGCCATTTTGCTGTGATCTTTTCGGTCATTTTGACTATTACAGAGTAAAGGATTACCCACCAAGTCTTTCCGTCGATTTTCAATTCGTGCTGGTGTGTTGGTGGTACATTCTTGATATTAACAATTTTTTGTTGAAGAGAAATGTCAAGTCGTACAAAATCCATTATTAACTCTTAGACTTTATTTCAACCATTGAATTATTTTTTCTCATTGATGTTGTTATCCGGTTCGATCCATTCAACAGTGTCTATAATTCACAAGGAAAGAGAAAGGTCCGATTTTTTCATTTGAAACAAGATGGTGAATCAGTGACTATTTCTGTTGTCATCTTCTCTCGTCTAAAAAGTATTAATATTGAATGGCTGTGGGTGTGGAAAAAGCCTTAATGTGAGTGGAAAAGATACTCTTGAAAACATTATTCGAAAAAGCAAAATTCAATTGAAAAATTTTTTTACAAGAATTTCAAATAGTTTAATAGATTTTAGAAAAAATCTGAATTAATGCTTTTTGATGATATTTTAATCCGGACTCCTGAAATGCTGTCTTTTTATATCATAGATTTATCTTAAATGAAATCGGTAATCAAGTGGTAAATAACGTAAGTTTCATTAAATTTATGAAAACTATCAGTTGGAAAAGTTTTACATATTTGTTAAAATATATTGCACATTCACAATTCATGGGAAATTTTGAAAAATGAATCTATTGCAGATTTATTATTTACGATAAAATGAATCTATTACAAATTCTTGGATAATCTTTAAAAGTATCCACGTGAAAAAAATTGACAGTTCTTATGTAATGAATTCATGATTTTTAGTACTAAATATTCAATAGATTTATTCTTTGTCATGAATCATGGCAAATAAAACCAAAAACTTGCTGGATAAAGATGAATTTATTATGTGAAAAAAAAAGATTTGAAAGATCTTTCTTTAAAATTGAGTCCATAGTTTGATAATATTCGAAACTATAAAAGTAGATTCATCGAAATTATGCTTTTATATAATAAGTATTATTTTGAATACTAATTCTACAATCCTCATCGGACTAATTTTAGAAAATTGACAAAAACCACGTGAAAGTGTAATATGTTCTGGGAAGAATCGGTGTCCATTGAATTTAATATAGTATGAAAGAAAGCACTATTCTCATAATTTAGCTTTGATTTTAGGGATATACATTTTTTTTCTGGATTGTAAACCATTTGCCATATAAACATTCGGTCTCGTGTTGTTCCCAAGTGCGGCGTTCGAGCTGGTATAATCCAGGTTTATGAACCAAACCCCAATAATGACTCAGAAGCTTGTTGAAACAAAGTCCTTACATATGCAAATATATAGAAATGTTGATGATATGTATGTGCGTGTTTTGGGTCTCAGTGTTGGGATCTCAAAGATCGGGGCCGGGCTAATACATCCGATATGTTTGGCCCAAAGTATTACAAGATAAACTATTGGAACTGTCTTCCCGTGGCGTCAGGCCAAGTTGTGTCTGGAATGTTTCAAGATAAAGGGTGAAACTGTCGGTATCAGGAAAGCGGACAGTTAATCAAAACTGACTGAAGTACCATAAAACGCTGCAAAAGGTCTTCAGCAGAGAAGGAATTCAAAAGTTAACCATAAATTTCCCCCACGGGACATGATTCTTTAGCTCAAAAAGACTTGGATAAACTCGACAGTGACAACTCAACAAGGAAATCATGGTGGTGAGATCCTTCAGTTTGAAAATTGGAACATGTTAGATTTTTAAAAAAAATACATTGCTACCCTTTTATCCACGATTTCGCTTACCGCGGTGTCAGTTATCCACGGTCGTTCGCATGAATTAAAAAAAACATTTTTCCTAATAATGATCCCTAAACGCAAAGGCGGTGATGCTTGCGATTCGGATCTGGAAAAGAGAGACCGTAAATGCCTCATGTAACTGGAAAGGCGAAAGTTCTCGCCTGAAAAAATTGTATGCTGAGGTTGTTGAGATCTACGGTGAAAATACATCTTCTATCCGCCTCATAGCATTTATTACAGTATATTGTAATAATTCAACCAACACAGTAGCCAAGTGTATCAAAGTAGATTTCTTCAGTTTTTAAGTTGGTCTGTCTGTCTGGTAGGCTGGCTATGTATGTATAACGGGACATACTGACAAAAACCTCACCGGACAGAATCCTCTCGGACATAAATCCCACGACGATATCTCCTCGACTGGACAAAACCCCGGCCCAACCCGGACAAAAACCCAACTGGGTAAGAAACATGATTTGTTTCAAGTTTTCAATAATGTTCTTACATATCCACTTTTATTGTAGATCTTACTGTCCTCACTCTTTAAGACCTCAGGGAACCCGTGACCTTGCGAATCCATGACCAAATGACAGCAGTTAAAATACAAGCAGTGAAGTACTGACTACTGCAATCGCAATGTTGATCGGTCAAAAAGCATCAGTCGAGAATGTCAAGGATGTAATACGAATATCTTTCAAGTAATTTCATTTAGTGTTTCTTTTGTAATTTTGAATGAATGAATATTTTTTAGCGATTTTAATTTTTGTTCATTTCGTGCCATATGTCACAGGAAGAATAGAATTGGTAACAGTTTAAATCTTTTATAAGGATAAATAAAATAAGCCGAAAAGATACCACGCTTTTCTGTTGCCTCTTTTGTACCAACCACAAAGATTTTTAGCGGGATTTTATATCTAGAAAAAAAGATTTTAACGCAGAATCGGATTTTTTTAAACACTTGACGGAACAATATCATCCAAGTTTTCATTTATTGGATTTTATGCCATCACTACCTATGACATGAAACACCAAACAACTGGCCTTCAGTGACAAAAAAACAAACAATAACAACACCTATCTTCAATTTTATATGCAACGAAAAAAGTGGATTTGTAAGAAAATTTTTGAAAACAATACTGTTTCATTTTTTGCTATACTACTTGTCCAGGATCAAGCGTACACGCAGCACCAAGGGAGTTAGACAGCTGGAAATTAATTTTTTTTTTGCCTTATTATGGCTAGAAAACTGTTAATTTGGTGTTCCAATTCGCAATATAAGTTCATGTTGAATTGATCCCCCACTTTGTGTCCAGCAGCACTTACACTTAATATTTTGAATTCGGAAATTCACAAACATTTCATTATGATGCAACGAAATGACGTCATTGCTGATATCATCGCGTTAATTTTTTATTTATTGCACTGCCACGCATTAGATCCACCATAAAATCATCCCATGCACAATTACCTCCTTTACATCGTAGCTATCTATCCACAATATCTATCACACGATGTTTCCAAAAGTTCACTGTCCGTCCAGAAAATCTCGATGAATTTCAATATTAATTTATGTGAAAGCGGACAATGAAAAACAAAGGAAGTGATTAAATCCTGGGGTGGGTTCACGTGGAATTACCTCCCCACCGTCGTAGAGATAATAGCGTTGGCAGATGTATTCGCTCTCCGAGTACCTTCTAGTTAACAAACGTAATTTAGATTAAATCGTTTGAAATTTATCATGTTATATATAATGAAACAGACAGAAGTATATGCAGCGAGTTATTTTTTAGTTTATTTTTGTGTGAAAATTTTCCAAGAAAAACACTTATTCTTCGTGATCCTCCGGTTGTATTCAGTAAGTTGTTACATATAAGTTGTCGATTTTGAATAGAACGATGAAGAATGATATGAATAACAGATAACAGTATGTATTTGATCATATGAACCACTTGGAGCCATAACCTTTTTTTCCGAACGATCCTTTAATGATGATACGCCTTTTCTATAAAATTCGTTAGCTCTAGTGGTCACAAATTCAGGAAAGAACATATCATGATTTCCTTACTATGCAATATTTTACTACGGATATGAAGTTGAAGATGCTTGAAAATATGATGATCTGCAGCAGAAAATGTCAGCTGAATACGAGGGACGCTGCAAAACATCATATCCGGATTCTCCAAGCTTAGACACAGTCAGTCAAGAAGTGCAGGATTAGGCAATGTCATGGAGCATTTTATTCGGTTCACATCGGACCAGTTATTCAAACTCTTAACTTTTCTTATTGCTTTGAAATCGTGCGATATGCTCACCGTTGGAGTCCTAAAGAGCTGGAGCCGTTGTTTACGGGTCGTTGGCCTCTGCCATGGACAATTCTTCATTATCAGAAATAGAATTAGGACGCCCTCAAGATTTATTATTGGTATGCATATTCACAAGCCTGAACCTATGGAACCAATGCAGAACAGATTGTACTGTAATTGTGCTCACTCCGAATGCTTTATTGACGTTATCAGTTGTTCGAGCTGCATTAAATCCTAATTTCGAAATCGTACAAGGAAAGTAGTCTTAACTGGATAGACACGGTATACTTTTGCTGTTCAGAACTTGAAAACATTCAATAATAACGAATTGTTTCTCTATTTACATTGAATATGTAGGAAAAATGACATTATGTTTGTAAATCTTTCACTTTTAGGATTAAAATCTATCACGTAAAAAAAACAACATTTCAGGTATACCAACCTGATAAATGTGTTCAATTTTCCACAAAATTCGATGTTAAGATGGTAGAAATCACGTCAACCTTATCAGTTGCGTATGGAGATCGTCACGTAACCCCCCCCCCCCCAATAAGATTGAATTATTGAAGCTAATTTAAAAATCTCCATGACATGCATATTTTGTAATCCCTTTATAACCTGGTCAATCAAAACTGACCACCAAGAAAACTGTCAACAGGTTTCTTCAGTTTTCAAGTTGGTCTTGATGGATGTGTGCTAATTTGAAATTGTACTTGGAAAGTAGTCTAATCTTGGTAGACGCGGTACTCGATTACTATTCAAGACTTGAAACACTCGATAGCAATAACTTTTGGATTCTTCTATAACTTGGTCAATCAGAACTGTCACCATAAACTGTCAACAGGTTTCTTCAGTTTTCAAATTGACCTGGATGGCTATATGCATACGTACGTATCGTGCGTACAGGCTGCGCAAGGGCTGAACGTTTCAACCTTTTCTATTTATCAGAAAACTCTTTTTTGAAAGGTTTTGACAATTTTTTTAATGGGATTCAATTTCCGATCTATGTTTGTGCTAAACTGATCTCTTAACTTACATCTGACAGTGTTCACACTTCCTTTTTTATTTTTTTTTCTAGTAATCACTACCCAAAGAAGGCAAGAGAAGTAACTTATTAATTGATCACCCCTTTTCTCAATTTCCTGATTGATCACCAAACACAGCATGCTACCAAAAGACGTTGGTCATGTCACTATTGAGTGACTAACTAGACTATATGTGTGTGTGTGTGTGTGCGCGCGCGCGTGTGTTTCAGCATTAATTTACATGGGAAAACCTTTTGTGCGTTCCTAGGACAAAGATAGTGATGAGAGTATGTTTGGCTGAGTCGTCAGAGTTTGGGGTAGTAGGAGGTACAAAAGACTGAGCTGATGGAGAGAGAGAGAGGGGGGGGACGCAATCTATAATCGTTCTGTCAGATCATATGTATCCATTTCTCATTCATATATATATATAGATATAGATAGATAGATAGAGAGAGAGAGAGAGAGAGAGAGTATGTGTGTGAGCGGGTGAAGGATGCAGATCCGATTGAATGTTATGGAAATGTTGACAATGGAAAAAAAACCTTTCTCTCTAATGTACAGTAATGAAACCTCATATGTTTCCACCTCTACACAACTATTTATCTACCGCAACCACCAGTCGGTCATTTCTGTAATCTTCACCATTTCTCTCAAACCAACATTCGTTTTCAAAGCACTGGCAAAACCTGGGACGGGTGCAATGCATGTAAGCTATTTCTTTCTTTATCAAAAAAAAAAAAATATTGAGATGACAGAACGATTATAAATTGCGTTATATTATATAGAAACGATCTCCCGTCATTACACGGTTAATGTATCACTCACACTAGACAACGTGAATAGGATAAACAATTAAAGAAAATTGGGCTACAGTAGGAATCGAACCTGCCACCGATAGGTTAGCCGCTTAAATCGTGCAATGCTCTTCCAATCGAGCTAATTACCGGTTATGCAAAGGCCCAAATAACTGCTTTCAACCCATATTCTCATCTCATTTATTCTCGGTCGGACTGTTATGTATCAAGAAACGGACATTTGTGATCTGACAGAATGAATTATAATTTGCGTTATATTGTATAGAAACTTATGCATCTATGCACAGGCAGTGAGAGTGTTCACGTCCTGTGGTTTAAGAACCTAGGTCAGCCATATTGTCGGTATACTCCTACAAAGGAGCGGCAGACCCCTATAGCTAGCTCGGGCATATGATTTGTTTTGGCGTTTAGGTGGTTGCATATTGGCGCCAGTGGTCGGTGTCTGAGCCCAGGTGGACGATTTTCAAGGCAGGCCCTTCCCATGTGGTAGATTCTTGCAATATAAGAGCCGTCACTAAAACTTCCCCGGTTCAACTTTATGCCCTGCCATGTCAGACTCACTACATATATCCATCTGTATGCATACATGTCAGTTCATATGTACATCTGTTGTGATAAGTTATCCTCTCAGTGAATTTTGCACCGTTGATAAGCCGAAAGAGAGAGAAAAAAATAGCAGTCAACAAATGTTTATGCAATTTGATCGTCTGTTGGGCAAATTCTGCTGCGCCTCGCCCACAGCTGATGAAAATGTGCATCATATTTGCAGCTGCACAGTTTTTGTTTCAAGGGTCCCTGTTTGGAAGAGGAATAATTAAAAAGAAAAAAAAAGGACAGAGAGGAATGGTAGAAGAGAGAAGCAAGCGAATAAATGGGATACCAGATTAGGAAATCAAATCATCGTTGCGAACAGTTAAACATGCCTTTACATACGAGAGGAGAAGGAGAAAAAAAGAAAGAAATGTTTTTGTTTTTAACTGAGCTGCGCCATTAGAAACCACCAACGAAAACTGTCCACATTGATTTTTTTTTTTGCAGTTTTTTAGTTGGTTTGGTTGGCTAGTTGTATAGGTATGTATGCACGTATCACGTATAAAAGCTGTACCAAAGGAGCTAAAGGGTTAATATTCAGTTGAAAAAAAAACCTCTTTATTATGTCTAAAAAACACTCATCTTTTTTGTTCTTTTGAAAATTCACTCCTAAATAGATTTTTTGTGAAAGCTATGCAGTAGGCTTATGCTAAATTTGTCCCTTAGTTTGTCTGACAGCTTGTTTGTTTGTTTGTTTTCAAATTGCACTTCTTCGTGACCACTGCCGAATAAGTAACTTTTTCAATCGATCACCCCCAACTTATATTCTGTCGAATGTCGTTAGTCAACTGATAATTCCTATCGAGTGACTAAACAGATATGTTTTTTAGTATTTCATTGGCATTTTTCTAGTTTTATTTCTGTCAGAATTTCTGGCCACATTTTTCCATTCTTTGTGTCTGAATTTCCTCCTTTCTGATTTTTATCCCTTCTATTTTTCTTCCTTTCTGAATTTCTTTCTATCTGATTTTCTTCCTTTAAAATTTCTTCGTTTCTGAAATTCTTCCTATCTGACTTTCTTCCTTCCTGAATTTTTTCCCTCCTGAATTTCTTTCTTTCTATTTTTCTTCTCTTAGTTTCTTCCTTTCTGAATTTCTCCGTCTATTTTTCTCCTTTCTAAATTTTTTGTCCTTTTTTTTTCTTCATTTGTGATTTTCTTTCATTCTTTTTTTTCCTTTCTGAATTACTTTTTTCTCTTTTCTTCCTTTCTGAATTTCTTCCTTTGTGAAATTCGTACTCTCAGAATTTCTCTCTTTCGATTTTTCTTCCTTTCTTAATTTCTTTCTCACTATTTTGTCCTCCTTTTTTTCTCTCCATTTTTCTTCATTTCTGACTTTCTTTCCTTTTTTTTAATTTTATTCCTTTCTGAATTTCTCCTTATCTGGATTTCTTCCTTTCCATTTTACTTCTTTTCTGATTATTTTTCATTTTTTTTTCCTTCCTGAATTTCGCTCATTCTATTTTTCTCCCTTCCTGGATTTGCTTTCGTTTCTGAATTTCTTTCTTTCTATTTTCATTCCTTTCTGATTTTCTTCCTTTCTGAAATTTTTCCTTTTTAAAGCTTCCTTTTTATTTTTCTTCTTTTTTGAATTCCCCTCTTTTTCCTTTTTGAATTTTTTCCTTTCTATTTTTTTTCTTTTCTGAAATTCTTTCCGAATTTCTTCCTTCCAATTTTTCTCTCTTTCTGAATTTCTCTCTTTCTATTTTTCTTCCTTTCTGGATTTGCTTTTTTCTGAATTTCTTTTTTTATTATTTTGCTTCGTTTCTATATTTCTGTGTTTCAATTTTCTTTTCCACTCTGAATTTTTTTTCTCCCTTCCTGAATTTCTTCCTGAATTTATTTCCTTCTATTTCTCTTTCTTTCTAAAATTCTTCCTTTCTGATTTTCTGTCTTACTGATTTTTTTATCTCCTCCATTTTTCCTTTCTCTTTTTTCCCTCCCCAAATTTCTTTCTTTTTTTTCTTTTCTTTTGTTTCTTTTCTTTTTTTCTTTCCAAATTCCCTTCTTTCTATCCCTCCCTCTAAATTTCTTCTTTGCTGAAAATTTTCCTTTTTGATTTTATTAATTTCTGAAATTTCTCTCTCCTTGATTTCTTTCTTTCTATTTTTCTTCTTTTCGGAATATTTATCTTTCTATGTATGTATGTATGTATGTATGTATGTATGTATGTATGTATGTATGTATGTATGTATGTATGTATGTATGTATATGTGTGTGTATGTGTGTGTGTGTCTGTGTGCATGTGTGTGTGTGTGTGTATGTGTGTGTAACTCTCATGCAATTCCACATATTCACCCTGCAGTTCAACACACTTGACAGATCATTTCTCAAGTTTCTTCAACCCTTCTAAAAGAAATTCTGATGTTCCATCATTGAAATATGGCTGCTGTTGCTGCTGCTGCTTTCATATAAAATCATTCAAAGATTTCCTCCCTTCCAAACTCTTCCTTCAAGGTTTGCAAGCAGGAAATAATCAGATAGATCAAGATCTGTTGGGTAGGTTGATGGTATACGCACTCAAACCCTTTATTTTCAAAACCATCCATCATCTAGCCAGTCCTCTTCCTACCAACGGATACCACATCATTATCACCATTTCTGGTCTGGGAACGCTCGAAAAGTTTTCCCATCTTTGCTTTTCACAGTTTTGCAAAATGTTTTTATGAGAACTCTCACTCTTTCTCTTTCTCTCTCTATATACAGATATAGATATATCCACTTTCCCCTGCTCTTTTTCGCTTGCTCTCGAACACACACACACACACACACACACACACACACATATATATATATATATATATATATATATATATATATATATATATATATATATATATATATATATATATATATATATATATGCAAGCTCTATTGGGAAAGTATTAAGCCATTTTGAATTGAGGAATGGGTGCACAACCTTGTTGCATAGTCCTGCCCCCCCCCCATCGCTCCACAGCTCCCACTGCTTTTCTTTTAGTCCCTCCCTTAATCAGAACAGTATTCTTTCTCAGCTGGGTGTCTTTTCTGTAGATAGTCAGTCGTTAAAATAATCTCATTGTTCTAAAAGACCATGATCATGAATTATTTTCAGGTGTTTTGTGGGTTCTGAATATATCTGGTCGACTGTTGTTCACTCTCAGGGCCATAGTGGTGCAACTACGTTTAATCAACAACGACAAGTCATTCCATATATATATATATATATGTGTGTGTGTGTGTGTGTGTGTGTGTGTGTGTGTGTGTGTGGTACAAATCAGGCTAGCAGTATAACATAATATAATTATACATCAATAATATAAAGCCACTTCTGAAATGTAATGGATTTATTTCATAGAATGTTCGATACATACAACTTTTTACTCATGGAGGTAAGTTGTTTTAGAGTAGAGCTGGAAATAAATAGTAGGTTGCAGATTCGCTACACAAACTAGCTCATGTTTCAGCCCTCTCTGGACCTCTTCAGAAAAGGCCCAGAGAGGGCTGAAACATGTGCTAGTTTGTGTAGCGAATCCACAGCCTAATATATATATATATATATATATATATATATATATATATATATATATATATATATATATATATATATTATATATATATAATCACCAGATCGCTGAAAATGCTGCAAGATAAACTTGGAAATGTACATTTGATATAATTTCTGGACATTTTGATTCTTACTTGTCTGACAGCATAGGTGCACCAAATTTCTCCTTGATTTCAAACCCAACGCCTTCCCTGGATATCTCTAGTTTCCCATCAATTATTCGTTGAACAATACAAGGCCATGAACATGATCAACAGGAGTTGCTACCGTTGAAGGTTTCCTTGGTCGTGCTGCGTCTTGAGTCTCAAAACTTTCCCGCTCGAAATTGACATGACGCTTCCTCACAGTTGAGTATAACGAGCTCTCGTCACCCAATATTTGTATCTTACACGCATGAATTTCTCTTGAGGGTTCTCTACTACAGGATCAGGATATTCGTGAAAAGACTTGAAAAGACAGCGCTTGAAGATGCTGCACGCAAATCCTTGTCATTTGAAAGATTGGTGTAATGCAATCTTTATGACATTGGGCGTTGTGCTAGGTTAAACTAAGCTTAGTGAATACGTTGGGCGTCTGCCGTAGTGCAATTCTCTGTAAACTTATCTCGCAGAAAGTTACTTCTGAGTTCGATTCTAATTGGGTACTTCACTACATTTTGCCATACTATGCCTCGTTCCTGACTAAGCAGACATAGAGAATAACTAGCGCATTTCCAACCGGTATTGGCTCAGGTAAAATTCAAGTCTTCGAAGGCAGATTTTCCTGGACCATTCGTGATTTCTTTTCATGCCATTTGAACCTTTGCCAAACACAAAAAGTTGAAATGAATGGTTTGATGAAATGCAGAGTAAGCCTTCAACTTTAATCATGAATAATGTTATCAAACGATTATTGTTTTTCATAGTCAGTCCCAAACACTTTATTTGAAGTGATCACAATGAGCGGCTTTCTCTGTATATCCCTCGCCCTAATCGGTTATTGTTATCTAAAAGACTTTGTCCCAAAGTGATCACGATAAACAGCCTCTTCATAATCATTGCTCCATCTACTGGAGGTCAATTTTATTTTGGTTGAAGAGAAAGATTTGTTTGGCCGCTCGGCAAAATGAGGTTCCTTCTTATTCATCAGTCCAGCGGTACTTCTTTTTATTCATTACTTATTTGGTTTCCCTCTTGTTGTTGTTGTTGTTGTTGTTGTTGTTGCTGTTGTTTTTTGCTGCTGCTGCTGCTGCTGATGATGATGATGATGCTGGTGGTGGCGCAGTTTTTTGCAACTGCGTATATCTATCAGCTGTTGGCCGATATTTGGGTCAGGAAGTGACAAGATGCATTCCGGTCCCGGGAGGGAGGAGAAAGAGGAACCTCAGGGCAAAATGAATTGAGAAAGATAAAGAAAAAAAAAAAAAAGATGTCAACTTCGGGTGGGAATCAAGGAAGTGGTAGGGGTGGGGGATGGAAATAACATTTAAAAGAAAAAAGTTTTGGTTTTTTTTTTGGCTGGCAGACTATTTACTATGGTAAATGGAAACAGGTCAGGAAATGAAAGCGCTAAAAGACTTTTCACGATGCTCAAAGATTTTGCAAGTACCGAAAACACAAGTCACATTTTTTTTACGAGATAAAAGGATGTGAAAAAACCACATGCTGAATGTGGAATAATGTATGTATTGTTTTTTTTTTTTTTTTGCTTATGTTATTGAAATTGTTCGTGACGTCACCTTATAAGTGCCCGGATAGAAAGGCCAATAGCCACAAAAAAAAACAAAACAAAAAAAACAAACAACAATTGCTTTGAAACGAAAAGAAACAATTCCTGTTTCCTTTATGTGGCTTTCATTCGGACAAAGGGATACTCTCAGCGTAGGGCAACGAACTTCAACGTTTCCGTTTTCAGATACACACGAAACGTGCGTGTCCCCGTGCAGCGAAAATGTCCGAGGCAGACACGGGTGCCTGCAAAGATATTTCAGACAAAATTGAAGAGAACGTAATTCTTCAATTCTCCTGCGGGTATTTGTTTTGGCCTGTTAGATGAGCCAGGTCTGTAAGCTACAGTCAAGATTTCGTTCTCTACGACTGCTGTTCATTTTCTTTTTTTTTTTTCAAAATATTTTTCTGACAATGAACGAGATTAGAGAGAACCCTAACTAGACAGATGAGAGCAATCCCGATAGAGAACTCAAACGACTGTTTAGAATTGGAAAGGATGCTGTACAAAGTTTTCGAGGCGAACTGAGACATCGTTGCTCTGGGTAAGCTATTGTGACCTTGTCTCCGTCTAATCTAAGGTTAGTAAAAGAAAAACAAAACAAAACAAAAAAACAACTTTTGATTTGAATTTTGAAACTGGAAATATTTTTTTAGTTTAAAAACCTGAATCTTTTTACGGAGAATAATTATAGGTTTTTCTTGAGTCATTTTGCTTGGTTCCATTTGTGCACTCTCGAACCCAGCCTTGTTGGATCTTGCACAGCTCTCGCTCTGACCCTGCCGTCAGTATCCAAAATACCACTCCTACGCTTACCCTGGTGGAAGGAGACGAACAGACAGACAGACTCTTGAAACTCTCAAACAACTCTTGATTAATAACACGTGCGCATGTTATACATATTCGATCTTATCGTTTACTTTACGTGCTTTTCTGACGGTTGCATCATCTTGAAAATTCAGTGAGGGGGGGGGGCGGAATATTATGTAAATTATATGCAGTTAAGCAGCGATCGGACACAAAAACTGGAATGGCATCCGGCACGTTGGGACGGCCGTGGTTATTTCTGATGGAGACTATTGTACCAAAGAATTATTTGAATAGATAGGTATGAACAGACTGAGATAGACAGATCGATAGATACATAGATAGATACATAAATAGATAGAAAGAAGCAGGCTACAATGATTATATGAATATGAATAGATATCTGATAGGCTAAAATGGATGGATGTAAATTAAGATATATAAACTCATAGACACATCAACATTAACAGATGGAAAATAGATACATACAGACTGTGGATAGATATGACCGAAGTTAGATAGATAGATAGATAGATAGATAGATAGACCCAAATCTACTAAAATGGATAGATATAGACTGAGTGAAATCATCATCATCATCATCATCATCATCATCATCATCATTCCTTTAACGTCTGTCGTTGGACAAAGACCTTCCCCATGATTCGCCAAACTTCTCTATCGTGTGCGTCACGGAGCCAGTACTTTCTGAATGTGTCTAGTTCGTCTCTCCATCTTGTACCCTGCTGGTCTCTGGGGATCCATGTTGTGAGTCGTGATGTCCATTGTTTGTCAGTCATTCTTGCAATATAGCCAGTCCGTTGCCATTTGAGTTTTTTCTCACGAATGTATTTTATCATACACTGTATAAGATGATACATTTTACATACTCGACACTCGATCTGAAAGAATCAATATATAGACAGAAAGCAAAACTGGATCTTCGAAATATACAGACATTAATTGCCCCTTTTTTCTCACGAATATATTTTGCTGTCTTGTGATTTCTCCATGTGAGATTGAGCATAATTCTTTCGTGTGCATGTTGCATGGTTTGCAGGTCCGTCTCTTGGTTAGGCTCCATGTTTCAACTCCATAAGTGACTATCGTTAAAAATGCATTGGTTGTATACCTTTCTTTTTAGGATTGGCAGGATCTTCTTGTTTTAGAAAGTTGAGCTTCCTCAGCCAAAGACTTGCCATCCTAGAGTGATTCTTCGTTTGTTTTTTGTTTGTTTTTTTTTTTCTTTCCTTCTTTTGAGGGTCTTATGAAGATTCGTAGTCCAAGGTAGATGTGACGGTCTACTTTGCCCAGTTCGGCGTCTTCAATTTTCATCTTCGTTGTTGCGCATGATCTTGCTCTTGCTAGAATTCATGTGTAAGCCAACTTTCTTGCCTTCTTCATTTAGTTCATTTAACATTAGTTCGAGTTCGTGTAGGTTTTCTGCCAAAAGGTCAATGTCGTCTGCAAGTTTGAGATAGCTCAAATACTCGCCGTCTATTTTTTCTATTCCTTTATTTTCCCAGTCTAGGTTTCTGAAGATCATCTTGAGGCAGGCTGTGAAGAGTTCGGGTGAGCTGGTACTGATTGTTATAGATGGAGATAGACACTGATGAACAAAATTTGATTGGTAGATATATATTTGGCTGGTAAATAAAGAGAAAGAAGGAATTTAAAAAATTGGAGACAGGGAACCAGACAAATTTATCGTAAACTGTATAAGACGATACATTTTACACACTCGGCACTCGATCTGGAAGAATCAATATATAGACAGAAAACAAAACTGGAAACTTCGAAATATGCAGACATTAATTGCCACTTTTTATCATGAATGTTCTAAAATTTGCGCACGATTCACAGAAGTTTATTTTCCATTAAATCTGTCTGATATATTAACTGTTTTTTTTTCTTATACGGTAGCAGTTATTAGATAGATGTCCGAGTAGAGTCAGAGGTGGGTGTGTAGTAAAATTAAGTTACTATTTCGAGCAACTAGTAAGATAGGAATAAAGCTATGAAGTTTCTCTGACGGAAAATTTGACTCTGAGAGCAGAGTGCTTTGAATATTAATCACCACTACCCACAAGAGACCGGCTTAAACACCGTTGCTAGGTTTAGGTTATTCATGTGTTCTGACATTTACATCTATCGATGTATATATCTGGACTTCGCCCAGCCCTAAGCGTTCATAATAGAAAATGGAAACTAGTACACACACTCACTCGTCTCAGTCGGTAGGGAAAATGGTTTCTTCGTCTTTTGGGATAGCTCCCCTCTAAATTTGTTTTAGTGAAGGGTCCAGTGTATAATGTTTTATCCTAAATCAATACCTTACTTTTTGTCCAACACTGCTTAATTTACGAGGTAAACATAATCATATCTGGATGGCAGTGACTCATAATTTCTTTTTGTATCTTAGTTTATCTCTGTATGAAGAAATATTATGATCAACCCAGGAAATTGACTTTTTGATATACTTTTTCAGCTTTAAATATTATACATTTGACAGAAGCAGAAGAAACAAAAGAGATGAATTTAGAAGTTCGATTTTGTGGCACAACAGAAAAATGACGGCTCTGAGGTAAGATCTTACTTTCGATTGTTGACAGTGTTGGAGAGAATGATTTCAGCAAATCTTCTTCTGAAATAAGACAGAAAACAGACTCTTAAAAAAACTGCAGTGTTGTATGTACAATTTTTGACAGGATTTGTCTATACTTGAGTTTCTGATAAAAGTAATTGTTTTTAATTGAGTTTTCAAGGTAATCCATGTTAAAATGTTGGGAACAAAGATAATGAACGTATCAAAAGTGAAAAGAAAAATATCATCAAAAATGTGATAGTTATATATATATATATATATATATATATATATGGAATGTATATAAACAGTATAGTCCTCCTTCTCTTTTCTCTTTCTCTGTCCACTGTTAATATTGTATCATTCTATCTTTACCAACGCTATGGACCGATGAGAAAAAAGAAGGATGTCTAATATTCTTTAACCACTCTCTCTTCAGGTCACTTGATTTCACGCTAACGCTATTAACCGATTTAAAAATTGGTCTTTACTTTTCCTTGTTCTAAGAACTGTCGACTTTCGTTGCAGTTAGAAACAAATGTACCAGTTCTGTGAACGAAACTTTGAGGCTGTGTTGCTTCATAACTTGAAAAGAAGATCGAAAAGTTCATTTTTCAAATTTTGATAATCCACAGGTTTCCCGAGGTTTGGTGATTCAGTTAGGATTTTCATCTATCTCTCTATATCTATTGTATCATGCCGTACTTTGTGGCTGCAGCAGTTGCGTATTTCGCATAGGTGCCTCAAGTCAGTGTTTGGGCATAAGCAAAAATGGTCTTCAAAACAGATAATTTGAAGGAGAGCCTCCAAGGCAGACTCGTTCCATTTTATCCAATAGGTCAGGATAAGGATTACACTTTTCTGTAGTGAGTGAATTACCATGCAACCTGTAACTTGTTACTTGTAGATGAGATCGACATCGCCAAGTAACCTCCATTGCCCTTAGGAATGTCATGGATTGAGCCATGGCCTAGGTATAAGCATTTGATTTTAGTATTTGATTGATTGGTGTATTTTCTACTTTTATCTATATTTATATCGGTTTTGTGTGATTAACACTTGATTTTGGGGGGGGTTTGTCCAGTAGGTGTATTCGTTCCATCGTCATAAGCCTTCCCCTGTATATTACAATGAGGACACATTCTCTATGGAAAATTCTTTTTAATTTCTTTTCAAAATTCGATTAAACATTCAAAATTTTAGTAAAATTTTGCATGAATTCTCTTCTTTTTTTTACATCATATAATTTGCAAAACAAAAAATGCTTATCTTTATTTTGCAGTTTAAAAATTTTTGATTTACGGCCCATTTTGGGACCCCTGGGTATTTTTTTTCTCTTTTTTTTTTTTTTTTTTTTCGAGAAAAAAAAAAATTCAAACAGATTTTAATTCTCCTGAGAATCAAATCTGAAATCATATAAAAACTTTCTCATGATCAAGTCGTTCGACGATCAAACCAACTTCCTGCACTAAACGTAAATGAACAACACTCATTTTACTCACCTTTTATTTCCTCACCCAGCGAAACCTTGACCGAGCGGGTATCTACTTATTCATAACTGGTGAAGATCTGGGAACAGTGCTTTCTTATCAATCTCATGATGAACAAGTCGACAGGTTTGTTTTTTTCAATTTCCCACCCAACCGCAGTCCCAGCTGAACCAATCAAGACATTTTTAGCCACCCAAGAGAAAAAAAAACGTATTGAAATTAAAGGCATTAAAAATTGAAGCGAACATCAAAAGTCACAAAAGGCCGAGCGGAATTAGTCAGTCTGGGAATTGAACAAACAGAGGTTTATTGACTTTGTGTCAGGTTGCGTCCAATTAAATCCAGGCTAATAATAATAATAATACTAATAGGTCTGGTTAGTCACTCAATGTAAATCGTAAAGTGACCAGGGTCTTTGGGCAGAATACCATGTTGGGAGTGATCAATTAAAAAAAATTGAAAAAGGGGATGATGAATGCTCAGGTTACACCTCTCACCTTTCATCGGTCAATGATCATTAAAAAAGTCCAAATTGTCAAAAAAAACCGAAAAAAAACCCAAACAAACAGAAAAACAAGTGCGAACGTTGCCGAACACAAGCTAAGCACCAATTTAGAGTACAATTACATTGCAAATTGAACCCTCACTTAGCTTAAAACCAAAATTTCTGACATGATACTTATTTTATTATAAAATTTCAGTCCTCTAGCTCCACTGGTGCAGCCTGAATGTGTGTAATACATACATACATACATACGTAGCCAACTAGCCAGCCAGGATTTTTGTTGGTCTGTCAGTCTGCCTCGTTCCTAACGTGACAGGACTGACCAAACAGTGAAGAGTTAACTCTCCGAAATCAGGTGAAAAACAAGGTAATCACGGAACTTTGACTGTAGTTTGATCGTGAAGAAAAGAATGGTAAAGTAAGATTCTATAGGATTTCTATGAAATTCACCCAATGCAGGCCAAAATATCAGATCTAATCATCGAAGGTAAACAAGGAGATGTTCTCTCAGATGGTGAATGTTACAGTTCCAGCAGTAAAAAATGAAAGAAGTCTGGAAATCTGGACAAATATCTGGACATTAACGAATAGATTAAGATACATCCATAGTTTTTCCACGGGTATTGACTAGTATTTTATTTAGTAATGGGCGCTGTAGTATAAAGGATACTTACTATACTTTGTTACTTAACCTTTGATACCTGGTGCTGCTGGCATGAAGATTCGTATACTTCTACTTCTGCTACTACTTCTACTACTACTGATGATGATGATGATGATGATGATGATCATCATCATCATCATCATCATCATCATCATCTATCCATATAAAAGCCAATTAGTATGTTTGATTGTATATTTATTTGGTTGCATGTCATTCCAGAATCCTGTTGTAAACTTATAGTTATTGATCCATGTGAAATAGATCAACATAGCTGGAAAAACGATTGAGAGTTGTAAACGATTGATTGTAATATAATGATATTTGTTGTGATATATCACTGAAGAATACAGCACAGAATAGCTGGTTGTTTGGAACTAAAACAAAATAAATATAAGTGTGTAAAAGCTTTTTAGAAATGTCAGAAAGTCAAATTAGGTAATAATTTTTTTCTAATTTTTATAATAAAATAATATTCAACTTTATTTCGTAATGAAGAAAGTTGTAGCTTTAATAAAATGAGTTTCTTTTCAATCTCATGGTAAGGAGAAAGATCAACTGTTTCAAGATGAGATGCAAGCAGAATTTGAGGAGGAACGTGGAAGTAAAAGTGACAACAAAGCTCATGGACCTAATGTGCCGAACCTGGTAAGGTTGCCTGTTCAGAGCTCTGGAGAGCAGAACCATCGCAAATAAAATTCCTCATCCGATCAGTGTACGATGTTCCCTCGAGTCCAGTCAACCTGCATATTTAGGGCATGACAGACATCCCTGCATGTCAACTGTGCTGAAAGACGGGTACCCTGGAACATATCCTCAGTTGCTGTCCGAAGGCATTGGAGGAAGGGTGGCACTACTGGGGTTATGACTAGGTCTTCTAGTCTTTGACGAACACAATTAGTGTAGCTATTTACAACAGTTGGAAACAGCATGTAACCCCATCCCAGACAGCCCATCACCGTCGTCAAAGCTGGGGGAAGGGCACAACGGCAGCTGGGCTCTTAGGGGAGGACTTCCAGTAACCACTTGTGACTGGCAGCTCTGAGTCGACCTAGGAAGGCAGCTCGGATTCCTGGAAAACATTTCAACCACTCTGCACCGCCCAGATATGCTGCTTATATCAGAATCATCAAAGCAAGTGGTATTGCTGGAACCGACTGTCCCCGCGGATGACAGAATCGAGGAAGCGAATGAGAAGAAGAGGGCAAAATAGGCTGAGCTCATATCAAAGTGCGGGATGAATGCCTAAAAAGCCCGATGTGAGCCAAGTGAAATAGGGTGCAGGGGCTTCGCTGGTTATTCATTGTAATGAACACTCCTTCGAGTGAGGGGTAGACAGAGCAATAAAGCCACACAAAACAACCTGTAGGCTGTGGAAAAGGCCTTGTGATAGCGGTGGATCTGGGGACGAGCAGGCCTCTTGGACACAATAATCGAAGATTCGAAATACCCAATCTCCAGGGTTTTATTGCTGAAAATGTGTCCAAGTAACAACAGAAGGTGTACTTACAAAACTTCCTATAATTTTTTTTATACCACACAATATCAGGTGTTTTTTCTTACATCGCATTCTGTTTTGAAATCCAATGTCCAATCACCCTTTATAACAGCTTGAGTTGAATTGAGACTTGAAAAAAAAAATCAGAATAGTTGATTTGTTGAAAATAGATTACCTATTAAAATAGCTTGAGGCTCCTTAGTGCCAATTCAAATAATAATAATAATAATAATAATAATAATAATAACAAGAACAAGAAGAAGAAGAATAAGAAGTAAAAAAGGTAGAAAACAATGGGACACCATAGCAAACAAAGAAAGGAAAATGGGAACAGAAGAAACTATACGGAGAATTTAAAAGACAGATATAGAATGTGGCAGACAAGAGATCATGGACATGGCCACGAAAAGGAAACCTGAAGAGAGGAACAAAATCGCTTATCATGGCTGCCCAAAACAAATGCACCAGAACAAACAATATAAAAGCAAAAATCGACAGAACACAGCCAAACAGCAAGTGCCGCCTATGCAGTGAAAGAGATGAGACCGTAAAGCATATAACTAGGGAATGTTGTCAACTAGCCCAGAAGGAGTATAAATACAGATACGATAGAGTAGCAACAGTGATAATCTGGAAACTGAGTAAACGAATGGGATTTAACCACGAGGAAAAGTGGTACGAGCACAAACCAGAGGGAGTCATGGAGAACGGAAGCCGCAAATTACTTTGGGATTTTGACATTCAATATGACCGATCCATCCAAGCGAGACGACCGGGCATAGTAATCGTGATCAAGAAGAGGAGAACTTGCCAAATAATAGACATGGCCGTGCCTGCAGACTACGGAGTATATAGGAAAGAGAGTGAAAAGCTGGGAAGATATCAGAACCTGGCAAGAGAACTGAAGGTGTGGAACATGAGAGAAACTCGAAATCTTACCAAAGACACAGAAGGCTAGATTGGAGGAACGAGGGGTAAGAGGAAGGATTGAGACTGTGCAAACCACAGCATTGCTTGGGACTTCACGAATACTGAGGAAAGTGCTAGAAATATGAGATATACGACTCCATCTGCAGGCAGTGCCCTAGCAGAGGAGAAAGAGGGAAAAAAACTTACTACGAATGATGGTAGAGGTGCAAACCACAGCGCTGCTGTGATAGGTGAGAGAGAGATGAGAGGAGGACTAAAGACCTTAGGAGACTTACTGTCACTCAGCCTTCAGCGATAACCACCGGGCAACCGGTATGAAACTGTTAACCACAGCACCTCTGCAGACTGAGAGAGTATGGAGAGGAGGGGTAGAGACTTGAGGAGACTCGCTGTTACTCGGTCTCCAGCTGTAACTACCAGGCAACTGGTGAGAAATTGCTGTTAATAATAATAATAATAATAATAATAATAATAATAATAATAATAATAATAATAATAATAATAATAATAATAATAATAATGGCTGTGCCTGCAGACAATAGAGTAAAGAGGAACAAGAGTGAAAGACTGGAAAAATACCAAGATCTTGCAAGAGAACAGAAGATATGGAATATGAAAATCAGGGTAGTACCAGTAATAGTGGGCGCACTACGAACTGTCCCAAAGACACTGGGGGCGAGACTGGAAGAGCCGGAAATAAAACGAAGGATTGAGACTGTACAGACCACAGCGCTGCTGGGAACTGCACAGATACTGAGGAAAGTGCTAAAAATATAAGGACTGCAACACTAAATGTCAGCAGTGGCCTAACAGAGGAAGGAAAATGGAAGTAGAAATGTAAACCACAGCATTGGTGTGATAGGCGAAGGAGAGAAGAGATGTTGGCTGAAGACCTGAGGAGACTTACTGTCACTCAGCCTTCAGCGATAACCACCAGGCAACCGGTATGAAACTGTTAACCACAGCACCTCTGCAGACTGAGAGAGTATGGAGAGGAGGGGTAGAGACTTGAGGAGACTCGCTGTTACTCGGTCTCCAGCTGTAACTACCAGGCAACTGGTGAGAAATTGCTGTTAATAATAATAATAATAATAATAATAATAATAATAATAATAATAATAATAATAATAATAATAATAATAATAATAATAATAATAATGGCTGTGCCTGCAGACAATAGAGTAAAGAGGAACAAGAGTGAAAGACTGGAAAAATACCAAGATCTTGCAAGAGAACAGAAGATATGGAATATGAAAATCAGGGTAGTACCAGTAATAGTGGGCGCACTACGAACTGTCCCAAAGACACTGGGGGCGAGACTGGAAGAGCCGGAAATAAAACGAAGGATTGAGACTGTACAGACCACAGCGCTGCTGGGAACTGCACAGATACTGAGGAAAGTGCTAAAAATATAAGGACTGCAACACTAAATGTCAGCAGTGGCCTAACAGAGGAAGGAAAATGGAAGTAGAAATGTAAACCACAGCATTGGTGTGATAGGCGAAGGAGAGAAGAGATGTTGGCTGAAGACCTGAGGAGACTTATTGTCACTCAGCCTTCAGCAATGACCACTGGGCAACCGGTGTGAAACTGTAAAAACCACAGTATTACTGTGGCCTATGAGAATTAAGAGAGGAGGGCTGGAGACTTGAGGAGACTTGCTGTCACTCAAACTCCAGCGGTTACCACCAGGCAACTGGTGTGAGATTCCAAAATAATAATAATAATAATAATAATAATAATAATAATAATAATAATAATAATAATAATGAGGAGTGTGTAAGGGTGTAAGGGTGGCTTGCTGTCACTTGATGCCAAGCAAAAGCTACCTCATATCGCTGATGATAACAAAAGAATACTGAAAAAAGTGCTTTAATAATGCGAGGACTTGTCGTTTTATCACCAGTGAGAGCCACGGGACATGACTAGTGGGAAACTTGAATTTAATATATTCCAGCAATAATAATAATAATAATAATAATAATAATAATAATAATAATAATAATAATAATAATAATAATAATAATAATAATGATGATGAAGGTGATGATGATGATGATGATGATACTTAATGATCATAAAATCTCACTCCCCAGCAAACACAAGGTTTAATTGGATGCATCGAGACACAAAGACAATAAATATTCTTTCCCACTTCTTGATAAATATTTAATTGCCATAGCATTATTGCTATTTATAACTTTCTCAGAGCACATGCGTGCGTGCACATGCATGCATACACACACACATACACACACACATGTCCTCATGATGGAAAAAATATTTATTCACCACCACAAATGTTCAATTTTCAGTATAATCTCCTCTCTTGTCAATCCACACAATTGCTGCCCATCGATCCTAATTTATGAGTTTTGAGCGGTATTACCATAAATAAAGCAAGCCCTAAGAACAATATATATATATATATATATATATATATATATATATATATATATATATATATATATATATAATATATATATATATATATATATATATATATATATATATATATATATATATATATATATATATATATATATATATATATATATATATAACTGTTCCCTAATAGGAAATGTACGAATAAATAAATGAATACAGTGAAGCATACATTAAAAAATTTGAAAACTTGAATCGATCTTTTCTGGTGATAGATCCGTCAATTGTAACGGAATCGACATGTCTTAGGTAAAAAATGGAAACACCGCCACAAACTGCCCTGAAATCCCCAATGAGTGCACAAAGGCATTTTCCTTTGTGCAATCTTTTTTTTTATTTTTGCTGTCATAACTAAAATTAAACTTACAAAAAAGATATCTAATTATTGCAAGATGTTCTGAAAAGTCGTTTAAAAAGTGCGCAATAGATGCTAGTAGATATATATATATATATATATATATATATATATATATATATATATATATATATATATATATATTACTCGACGAAATCCATAAATTTCATAAAAATTATAGCGTGGTGATTAATAACATTTTTTTTCTCTATTTTATGCTATTTGCATTCATTTTAATATTTTTGTTGCTTTTTTGTAAAAAAACATATCCGGTTTGAGAAAAGTTGCGATATAAAGTAACCAGAGTTACGAAAGTTGCATAAAAATGAAAAAAAAAATTCTAATGATATTTCAATGTCCTTCATCTACTAAATAATAAATTTGTTTACGGCACAGTGAATTAAAAAAGAATTCAATATCCAGAATACCGTTCGAATAACCGGTTTGTTAGTGTAAAAATTGAACAAGTTTACGTCTTCCACCATGATGAGTTTTCAAACGGCTTTACGTTGTCCACATAAATGTATTTATAATACGAATACTGATACGATGTTAATTTCCTATACATTGCATTTGTAGGACTCAGCGTATTTTCTATGATGCGCTTTTCTTGCAGTACGCTGTAAACCTGCCACCAACCCGAATTCCCATTAAATAATCCAAGACTGAATTGCGAATCATCGACACCACGAATGGAAAATAGATGAATATCAAGGGATAATTAAATATTATTAAGGAATGGATACATAATCCGATAGAAATAATTATAGATTGCGTTATATCATTTTTGGAACACTATTTGAAAGGATCTCCTGCGATTACACAGTGAGTGTATTATTTGGCCGAGACAATGCAAATGAAAAAAAAAAAACAATCAAAGATTAAGGGGCCGCTGCAGGAACTGAACCTGCGATCGATAGGGTAGCCTCTTCAACGTAGCGTTACTCTTAAGATTGAGCAAAACAGTCGGCGGTAATGCATTCGATTGTCTGGGCCAAATGTTAGAAGAAAAGGAAGAATAAAAAAAATAAGGACGGAGGGGAAATAAAAGAAGGAAGGGAAGATGGAAGAAAGGAAGGAAGGATGGGAGGAGGAAATAAAGGAAGGAAGACAGATAGGAAGGAATGAATAGAGAAAGAAAGAAAGAAAGAAATAAAGAAAGAAAGAAAGAAAGAAAGAAAGAAGGGAAAGAAAGATAGAAGGAATGAAGAAAAGGAGGAAAAAGGGAAGAAGGGGGAAGGGGATGAAATGAAGATAGAATAAAGGAAGGAAGGAAGGAATTGAAAATGAAAGGATAAAAAGAGTAAGGAAAGACAGAAAACTTTAAGAAAAGAAGAAAGAATAAAAGAATCAAATAAATAAAGAATAAAGGGAGAAAGAAAAAAAAGAAAAGACAGAAAAAAGATTGAACGGATCGAAGAAGAAAAGAAAGGAAGAAAAAAAGAAAGAAAGAATCGTAACTATAAATAAAGAATGAAGAAGAGAGGAGGAATGAAAGAAAGAAAGAAAAAAGAAAGAATGAACGAATAGAAGAAAGGAAGAAAAAGCAAGGAAGAAAAAAAAAGAAAGAAAAAATCGTAGAAATAAATGAAGAAGAAAAGAAGAGAGGGGAATGAAAGAAAAAAAAAAGAGTGGAAAATGAAGAGACAAAAAAGATGCGAAAGAAATGGATTGCAAACAGAGAAGAGGCTGAAACTCCAAGGAAGACGATTTTGTATCGAGCAAGAACAGCAAGTGGGTTAGCAAGATCATGCCAGAGAGTTTATTTATGCCGGGCAAGGTTTGCAAAGTAGCCATGTTGCAGATTTACCGTTGCTAACTACAATATATGAAAAGGAAAATAATCAAGTGGTATGGTCTTCCCCGGGATTCGCCACACTTCTCTATCATGGGCGTTGCAGAGCCAATATTCTCTGAATCTGTCTAGTTCGTCTCTCCATCTTCTATTCTGCTAGCCTCAGTTGTTGGTGCGATTTCTGAGAATCCATGTTGTGATGTCCATCGGTTGTCCGCTGTTCTTACATCATGACCAGCCCATTGCCATTTGAGATTTTTAATGGATATTATGATGTCTCTGACTCCCGTTTTCTTCCTTATATACTGTGCTGTCTTGTGATCTCTCCATGTGAGGTTGGGCACGATTCTTCCACGTGCACGCTGCATGCTTCTCAGTTTGCAGGCCTTTATTAGGTTCCATATTTCTGCCCCATAAGTGACTATCAAGAGGATGCATTGGTTGTATACCCTTCTTTTTAGGATTGATGGGATCTTCTTGTTTTTAAAGGTTGAGCTTGCTCCACCGAAGGCTTGCCATCCTAGAGAGATTCTTCGCTTGATTTCTTCTTCTTTTGAGTTGACAAGTCTTATATACTTATGAATCTATTTATTACATATACATTAATACAAAGGTTGCTGTAATCATGTGAGATAAAAGTAGGGACTAAGTTTGACCCTGCAGCAACTACGCTTATTTTAAACTAGTGTTTCTTTCGTCTTATTTCTGTTATTTTCATCGGTATTTTTTGACCGTCATTCTACGACCATCAGATAGTAACACTGATCGAAAATAAAGAATAAGCCTCCGGCGAGACTCGGATTCACACCCATTTTACTTGGGAACCTGCTTTTCTAGGGTAGCTGCTTTACTGATTACGCTAACTGGTTACACAAGTTCAAATCTAAGACGTTCGAAAGAAAAGAAAAAAAGAATGAAAGCCCTGATCTGAGCCACTTGGATAGTCATTCTTCATGGTCTAATCTGTAAGGTTGAGAGATAGAATGTCACCGGAGGCTTTTTTTTTTTTCGTTGCTAAACGCTGAATGAAAAGTGTTCAAAAGACTTATTTCTATTTCTGAACTCGTCGATAACTCAGATGACTTTGTGCTGTCTGGATTTCTTAGTGGAAATATTGTCATTATTCTACAAAAAGCATCCTCTTGTGGGCTGTTTTAATCAGTTCGTTTTTGTTGCTATGCTCCTTTACCATTCGAATGTTGCCTGGTGTTCAGAAATGAAGAATTATCATTTCGTGAATTATTCATACTGTTATTTTTTTTCATCTCTCTTGATTCGATTACGCCTCTCTTGCCGATGCACTTTCCAACCTTCCGAGCGTTGCCCGAAGTTTTGAGATTAAGAGTTTTCCTTATTTCTTCGGCCAATCTGATTTTCATCCCATTCAAATTCGATTAAGCCGATAATTCAGATAAAAGGCATTTTTTTACATATAAATTCCAATAGACAAGTTTTTTGCTTCTATACTTGAAAAGATTAATCTGCTCCAAAGATTTGGTGTACACTCAACAAAAATACCTAAAATCTCGTGTATAAGTCTAGTGTTGAAGAGCAAATTCTAAGGCAAACCAGACAAAATCGAAAATTTAAAAAAATAGTCTCCAACAAGACTTGAACTCGCATCCCACACTTTGGAAGCATATCTTTCATGAGCGTCGGCTCAACCTCTTCATATCTTGAAACCTGTACAGTAATCCTCTTAGAATTTCAAACTGAATCCTTCGTACAAATTCTGAGTCAGAAAGTGGAAAGTTCAGTGAAGAAAAGAAGTTATCACAAGAACAAATTGAAGAACAAAAAGAAGAATTGACTGATATGAGATATATTTTTAGCATGCACTGCAGGATGAGAACAATTCACCCATCTGGGTTGAAGGGGGAAAATCCAAAGGAGATTAACAAATAAGGTAGGCTGTTGATGAAGAGTGAAGGATAACACGATCAAAACGTTGAGACGATAACAAGCTAAATGAGGGCAGGGTAAGTACTTTTATAAAGATTTTTATCATTCTGAGTCAGACTCTTCGTAATCTAATATAAGGTATTAGTTTCTCAGTTTTAAAACTCTATTAAAGAGTCTGGTGAAATCAGCCCTCGATTGGGTACTTCGTTTGGACTTTTCAAATGAAATAACTAAGGATCTGTGATATCCTCATCTATGGTTCTCTGTAAAAATTTTCAACACAGACAAAGAAAAGAATCAAGATTAGTATGTACGTCTGCAATATACTTGGAATATTAGGTATTCATAAAGTCTTTAGGAAGTGGAGTTTTAATGACATTTTTAATACTTTCCAGTCTATATAAATCGAGAAATAATAACAGAAAAAAAAAACGTTTCCTGCTTTTTAAAATCGACATCAAGACGCAGCTCTCGTTTCCGATCTGAATTTGGTTCTGTCAACAAACATCTGTTTTTAGAGGGTCATATTATGTCATGCATCTGTTGGTAGGAAGGTCACATAATTACCTTGACTTCAAACACCGGCTGATGACTGCTCTGTGGGAGGCTAAACCAAATTTGGCGCCACTCGGTCGGCCAAGCAAGTAAACAACCAGGACACAGAATTTACCATTGCACTTCTGAAACACTGGCGTCATCCGAAATTTCTCATCCGAGATTTAATTCCACATTTAACCTTTGACACTGCAGATCCATTTTTGCCTAATTCTTTTAATTGTATTTTCTTTATTTTCATGTATGCTGGCTGGGGAATTGAATAGGCACCATAAATCAAATGCACTTTGTGCAGCAAATATGCGACTGCATGGCGCCAGGTGTTGATTGGTGCGTCAGCCAAGGCCACTTGGCCCCGACTTGTTGCACCATATTAGATCAGCGTTTCAAATTCCAGCCGACCGTATCTCTCAGTACCGTTGCAACTGGCGCCCTTGTCAACGAATATGGGTTGATTTTTTTACGCATTTGGGAAATATTTCTCTGTACAAGCTGAGGAAAACCTAGGAGCCGATAGAGACAAAATCAATTATCTTCATTTCATCATCCTTTTCAAACCAACCTAGATTTATGCTGACGTTTCGAAAAACCGAGTGAAATCTGATGATTCAGAATTAATTAAAACGTAACCATCGACTAATTGCTAATTTATGAAGATGTGCTGAATGCTTTTATTAGATGAAAGTCTGCCGACAATCATTGATTTTTTTAAAACGTGTTTCGTTCGTTTTAATTTTAGTTACTTTTTATCGCAACGGCTAACAACACTAGTTTACGGTTGTGAGAAAACTGTGCATATTATGATAAACAAACAGAGGAAAATCTCTTGATGAGACTCGGACTAGTATCTCTTTTGCCTGGGTAAGTCTGGTTTTCAATACCAGCTACCTCCACTGCTTCAGCTACAACAAAAGATCAAACTTAACCTTCAAACTTAATCTTTAAGATTTTGAACTAGTCAGAGTAATTTCGTTTAGAAAGCTGTTTGCCATTTCAATATATCTTCTCGTTTCATGGAACATTTCCACTTGGTATCTCCATCTTTGTTATTTCGATCAGATCGTTTCGGTTGGTGCGTTCTAAGGCCTTCCTTCTAGCACGAATTGTCCGTATTTAACAGATTTTTCGGTTTGGTACCCTCATTCTAGTTGTTCCGATCGTTACCCTTCGGTCGGTGTGCTCTCAGATCTTTGTAGAATTGTTTGAAGTACCCCTCGCCACATGTTTTTAGTGGGGGTTCAATTTCCATTGTAGGTTTAAGCTAAAGTGGTCCCTTTGTTTGTGTCCACCAGCATTCATGCATGTTTTGAAAAGCTATCAGACTTTATTTAGTAATCACTATGCAGCGTAAGGCGAGACGAGTAACTTATTTATTGATCAGCTTCTTTTTTTTTTGAATTTCGTTAATTGATCACTACCAACACGGTATGATACTAAAATACGTTTTCTTTTGAGTGGCTCACCAGCCCTGTCCTTCTTTGATTCATACAATAAAAAATAAAAGAAGCTTAGCATTAATTTTGATCAATTCATTTGATTTATAACAAGAGGTCAGAAGTTTCAAACAGTGTAAATTAATGGTGCTGGGTAGCAAATGAATATCTGGTTGGTTTTTTTTTCTTTTATGGAGGAGAAGTGGACTCGCATTTATTACTTCAAGTATAAAACTAGTGGAAAAAAAATGTTTTTTTACATCACCACAACACACATATCCGCAGGTACTTAGATTGACATGAATCTAAGTAGTATTTTCCTAACACAACTCATATTCCCCACGTACAGACACATAGAAACGCAGACACACACAGACACACACAGACACACTCTCACTCTCTCATACACACACACACACACACACACACACACATATATTAGATGAAATTATTCTAATTACATACAGCTGTCTAATTCTTTTAAAAGCTGATGCCTTGATAGTGGAAAGTGGAAACATGTGTTTGTAATATATATATATATATATATATATATATATATATATATATATATATACGTGTGTATATATATATATGTGTGTGTGTATGTATGTATATATATATATATATATATATATATATATATATATATATATATATATATATGTATGTATATATATATATATGTTTGCGTGTGCGCTTACGTGTGTGTGTATGTGTGTGTGTGTGTTATATGGCGATATAGATTTGAAAAGTATTTATATATATGATGTCATATGTTTGTCATGAAATTATCACGCAAACTGGAGGGCTATTCCTCGCACAGGCTTCGCCGTCTATGATACTATTGCAGTGGAAAAAAACTAGAAATCTCGATTCGCAGATCCAAGCCTTTCAATCATTCATATATATATATATATACATATATATATATATATATATATATATATATATATATATATATATATATATATATATATATATATGTATAAAACAATGCAAATAGAGAAGTGGACAAACTTACTTCCTACACCATTTGCTCGAGTAGTATGTTCAATCCTCTCGGGGTATGCTACTCTTAAACCTTTTTTCCTACACAAGGAATAAGCTTAATAAATCAATATGTCTGCGTCTCTCCCCCTCTCACACTATATATATATATATATATATATATATATATATATATATATATATATATATATATATATAGATAGATAGATAGATAGATAGATAGATATAGATATAGATGTATATATATAGAGAGAGAGAGAAAGAAAGAAAGAGAATCCCAAAGGCCACTATTCAGTTTTGTTTGTTCTGTTTTCTTTTGAACAAACAGACGAAAACTTATAAAAACTCTGAGTTTTGAGAATTGCTATTCAAATTTTGTCAACTCAAAATGAGAATAACATCACTGCTAGACATTCACACGTGAGCCAACTTCTTCATAGCACTTCAGCCGAGCCAGCAATCGACTCCGGCTTTCCCGACATCAGCAAACGTTTCGAGTGGGATGCTCGTTGCGCAACAACTGCTCATTCTTGCTTCGACTTTCCAAAGGTCTCCTGATCTTATTGCCTGAACTTAGCTTTTGATGTGTAGCCTTTCAATGATAAGTCGTTTTCCCTGACCCTTTCCAGGCGGCAATCTTACACCTCAGTTTGTGTCATCACCGTTATAATTACTCGATTCTTTCAAAAACTCCTGCATTTATTCACGAACACTGATAATAATAGAAAATGTCTAGTCACTTTGAGGCACCTTACGTATATATACAGAATTTTGACGTATATTATAGTAAAATAATTCAAACTTCCAAGGTATGAGATCCAGGCACCCGCCTCGTTGAAGGCTACTTCTTCCTTCCCAATCTTGCACTACTTATTTTAACGACCCAAGAATAGATCGCTCAGAAAGGTTGTGATGAAATTGGCCTAGAGGAAAGAATCATGTGAAAAAAAATAGAATATGTGTAATGATGAATCAACCTAATTTCTAAATCTCAAAAATAAAAAAAAAGACTCAAGTGTACCCGAGTGAATATCTGAGTACGTGTGCGTATAAATATTTGTGTATGTTATTACAATTGAAAAACCTTTTGTTGCATGTGTATGAATATGTAATGTAAAATCTTTCGACCCGAGCATTTCCCAAGTTCATAGCTGATTCAATTAGTTTCTGTTAACCAAAACTGTCTCCAAAAACTGTCAACATAGGTTTCTCCAATTTTTTAGTGAGTCCGGCTGGCTTGCTGGCTAGTTATCTATGTGTCTCAGGTATAGGGTGCACCCATGGATCGAGAGGGCCGGAAATTCAAACCCTTACTCCTTATCATGCAAAGAAAAAAATTTCTTTTAAATTTGCCCCAAATAGATGATTAGTGGGGGTTCAATTTATGATGTAAATTTATGCTAAATTTAAGCCGTAATTTGTGTCCAGCAGCATCCACGCTTGCATTTCGATGATTTGGAATTTTTGGTGATCACAGTCATACCTTATTCGAAGTAACTTTGATGAACCATTATCGAAACGTTTTTTCATCGATCACCCTAAACAAAGCATACTGCAAGAAGACGTTGATAACGTGATGGTCTCTGTTGAATGACTTGCCAGATATGTTCTTGTCGATTGTCAAAGGCAGGAAAATCTACGAATTCCTCTGACAATCAGAAAAAAAATCAACGCTGAAATGTCTCTTCTCAAATGAAACTGTCGATTGTCAAAGGCAGGAAAATCTACAAATTCCTCTGACATTCAGAAAAAACAACGCTGAAATGTCTCTTCTCAAATACAACTGTCGTCAAATAAGTCATGCATCGGTGATCAGAAATAAGTAAAACCTTGGCGACATCTTCGTCAGGTCCGTCTGTTCATTAGCCCGAATTGGTCTCGTAACCCAACTGATTTCGTATTTGACGAGCGTCCATTTTGTAATGTTTCCAGATGCCACTTCAGAGGTTGGGTGGAGAGCGTGGAACTCCATTAAAATCGTTGATCATTTATTTTTGTCGGCTTATCGGAAGCGACAAAACTTGTAAGGAAAAACCCGAAATTCAAGATGAGGGCCGATTCTGGAGGCAATTAGTTATGGCTGCCCTTACCAGCATTTCCTAAAACACCCGTTGACAATGAGTCTTTCTCATTTTCTCTAAACATTCATGAATTCATAAATGTTTACACATTTTTGCCGGTTCAAATTTAGGCAGCATAAGAAAAATATATATCTAGGTCATGTCTTTAGGAAAACCACGTGCTTATCAGGAAATTTGGTCCGCGAAATTTCAGAACCGAATGCTAATCCACGAATAAACATTTTTTTAAACAGGCACATACCTATGTATATTATTGATATGTATAGGAACATGTTTGGTCGTGTACTTTTGATCATATCGATGCAATCATTTTTTTTTTCGATGTTTAAGCATGGTAACATGATGAAAAGGAAAAATTCTCTGACGCTGAAAAAAAAACATTAAATCTTTAGCACCGTAAGAACATTGGAAAGCATGAAAAGACTTCTAACACACAAATTTGTGTGTATGTATTAAAGCCTGCAATATGACTAGCACATTGCCATGTGAGTTTTAATGGATTCTATGATTTCCCTGACTTCTGTTTTCTCCCGGATGTATTGTGCTGTCTTGTGGTCTCTCCATGTGAAGTTGAGCATCCCCAGAGATCACAAGCACAACTGAGGCCGGCAGAGTATTAGATGGAGAGTTGAGCTAGACAAATTCAGAAAATACTGACTCTGCAACATCCACGATAGAGAAGTGTGGTGAATCCCAGGGAAGGTCTATGTTCAACGGCGAATGTTAAGAGACTGGTGATGATGATGATGATGATGATGATGATGATGATGATGATGATGATGATGATTAAAACGTGTGACATCGCTGAGATAGTTGCGTATATACCTCCCGTGCCAGATGAAAAAGCAAAGGTTCCCAATACTGATTTTGAAGATCAGCAGTTCCTGTCCACTTAAAAGATTGGCGTAACGGTCTTCGTACAGCCATCCTTGTCCAAACTTGGTCTTGCGCCAGACTAAGCTTGTTTGGTGAGTGAGATAGATAATTTAATTCAAACAACACCAGTAGTTGGTGTTCAAGCTCAGGTAAAGGCTACGATTTCGAATGTTGATTTTCAAGGCAGGGGCTATCCAATTGGAATATTGTGCCACGCCTACACCTCTATTCTTTTCATTTTGTCGTATACCGTAATTAGCTGAGTTGAGAGTCCATGTCTATATATAGTGAGGACTTGTGATTTTGTAAGAATAGAAATAGTTTTAGACAAGAACGGAACTCACATCTCCATTTCTGGACAGCAAATTTGTCAGTTGCTACTGCAAGGATGAGCAATCTAAGGCCCATCGTTCAAATCCAGTCCGCTATGGGAATTTGATTGATCCATTGAGAATATATATTGGGATACCACGCTCCTTTGAGTGTGTTTTGATTGACTCAAATATGTTTGGAAAGTAACCAATCGCTACAAAATTGAATCTCTTTAACATTGATTGACACCCTTGGTTAACCACAAATGATCTACAAGCATGCATTATTCCTTTGAGATAAAATAGAAGTAGATGTATTCAGAGGGATTTCCATATTTTCAGCCTTTATATAGTATCTATCTGGCCAACTGTATTCCTGCCCGTTTATTAATATACGGCCCCGCCCGCGGTGGCAAAAAGGTTGCCATCCACAAAATAAACAAAATTTCCCATGCCAGTAGAACAGAGGGTTTAGTCTCTTTAAATACTTCCTGTAAGCAACATTCAAGCGCCCGTAAAGTCAGCAATTCTCGAAGACCTGTTCCATTCCGTTCGACCCGACCCCATGTTTCAACATGTTCCAGAAAAAACACAAGTCGCCATCTGGCTGGATCTGTTTTTTTCTTTGACAAGACAGTTGACGTCTGAACTGACACTTGGGATTTGAAAAGAAAACGATGCCAAACTCCAAGATGTCAGATAGACCATTTCCGTCGCCCGTGCTTCAACCTTGCTAAATAGTTTCGTCTGACACGGAGTTGGCTTTATTAAAAACGCATTAATTCTTGGCATTATCAGCTCTCCGTTTAAAAGTCCTTACTCGTGTTTTCTCGTAACGGATGAGGTTTCAATATTTTGCACAAGATATTGGACAAAAAGGCGGAAACATCTATTCTAATAATGAAGTATGATTTTTTTTTATTGCGTTGGTCGGAACATTGGGCTCTTCCACTGAGGATTTAAATAATTTCCCACCATAATTAACGAGTAGATCATACGAAAAAACAAAACAAAAAGGAAACAGTTGAGAACGGATGTCGTCTAACAATAATCAACACGCTAATTTCGCAAGACGTTGTTAGTACGTTCGATCCTTACCAGATCTCCCAGTAAAGATTGTTTGATACCAATTCATGCTAAGTTAATATGCAATATGTGCCAGGAAAAACACAAGTCGCCATCTGGCTGGATCTGTTCTTTCTTTGACAAGACACTTGACGTCTGAACTGACATTTGGGATTTGAAGAGAAAACGATGCCAAACTCTAAGATGTCAGATAGACCAATTCCGTCGGCCATATATATGTAGCAATATAATCTAATAACGAAGACTGTTCGCTGGTTGTCACTCGGGACTCTTCCACCGGGGGAATTTCACTGAGAATATACTTACTACCTATCGCTCTGAACTATACACTATTTCTGGTAAACTAATTAAGTATTTTGTTCTGAAAAAAAAAAGATATCAATCCAGATATATCTGTGAATTTAAAAGACATACCAATTCCTCTTAATTCAATTTACTTATATAATGAACAGTGTGATTTTCTTGGTTTGCTGTCAGTAACCCTCACTCAGGGGGCAAAGTTTTGGAAAGAAAATGATCTCTGCACACTAATTCAGACACTGAACTCTTCAATTAACACAAATCCGTTATTATTTTTCGCAGAGAATAGTTTCATTGAATACCAAATATATCTGTGATTTCTTTGCACGGGTTTTGACTAGTTGTAAATTATAAAGGGAACATACCTTTATTTTTCAGAAGGATTTTTCGCACATGCCAACATTTGCAAATCTTTCTGAGACAATGAAGAAAAACAGTGTCCAGACTCGGTGAACAACACGTCTTAACCAGTAAAGATAATTAGCAAAAGCACGAATGATAACTTCCATATTATATAACTTCTTATTATTGGTATAAAGTTCGAAATGTTTGGAAAGGTCGTATCTGTAAGGGAAATGTCTGGTAAATACGGAAGAGGCTGCAAGTATTCATATTCTTATTCTTTAAACCTAGAAATAATGAGGTAGGAGGTGCAGATTCCACCATTATCAAGGAATATCCCTTCCAGTAGGACCAATTTTTCCCTAACTTATAACTTTTCTTATCACATTGAGAAAACGTGATATGGTCGACGTTGAAAATTTTAAGTCTCAAAAAAATACTCTAGACCTAAACCTACTGAACCAACGCTGAACAGTTCGCCCTTTAATAACATTCACACCAAATGCTCTCGTGACGTTATCAGCAGCTTGGGCAGCATTTTTACTCCAATTTGAAATGGTTCTTGAATCGCACTTAGTCCAACCTCTTGCCCCCACCCCATTCCTATAAACCAAAAAATAACTTGGGTTGGTACAAAAGCCTTCAACAATAACGAATCATGAATCTATTTACATGGAATCTGTAGAAGAAAAATGCATTTACAATGCGAATTTTTTACCTTTAGCATTATACTCTCTGATACTGGAAAAAAACCAATGTATAACAATCTAATAGTGTAATTAATCGTCACTGAAATAATAAAGTTTATATTTTTTTACTTTTTGTAATACTTGATAAGTAAGTGATTGTCTTCCTGTTACTTTAGTTATTTGGGATCAGCTCTCATAGAGCGGCTCAAAACAAAATTTTGTTATAGATTAGTCGAACTCTAATTTGAGTTTTAACTTAATTTTCTTTTGTCACTACAATTGCAATGATCTCACCAAAAACCAATGACGTCATGACGGCACGAATAAGAGTTTCGTATGCAAAAACTGATGACGAATTCCCCTCTCAACTCAGGTCGACTTATTTCATTACAGAAACTACTAATAAAGGAGGATAAGGGAAACGTAGTTTTGAAATAATATTTTATGGAGAAATGAATTCTGTTACGTTTATCTTTCAGATTTCGATGAAACAAAGAAAATGAATAATGGCGAATATACAACAAGCAGGTGTATATGTATTGAAAAGATCTTTTTTTCAAAATAACGCCCGATACCATTGGTAGAGCGGTTATAACATGAGTATTTTTTTCTTCCAATGGTTCAGTACATATTGTACATTCTGTTTCACTCAAAAAAGATTTTCAAATGAAGGTCCATTTGAAAATATTTTTTGAAGTGAAACAGAATGTACATTCTGTTACGAACCATGGAGGAAAATATTTACTCTCGCTATATATGTGTGTGTATGGAAACGAAACAGTCTCAGGAGTAAAAGTATATGGAAACTTTATTTGCTAATTAATCGATTCATAAATGAAATAATTGATATTTTATACGTGTTTCAGGAAGGGTTCCCATCTTCAGTAGCATGTGTTTACCTTGCAGTGGTTGAAGAGTTTCCTTAGAAAACAAATTTTGTTTCAGATGTTTTGCTTTGGAGGCAAAAAGAGAAATCAAGAAAGAGGATTCTTTTTGGGTCATAATGGTGAGTCAGGACTGTGTTCTGCATGTGGTGAAATCTGTGTTGGTATCTATATATATATATATATATATATATATGGACAATACGAGAATTTTGTATAATACGAACTGTAAGAAAAGACTTCAAATAATGGAAACTGTTCTGATAAAAGCAAGACAGCAGATTATCAATTATATATATTCCAAAATCACCACGAGTATTCTTCAATGTATGCAGCGTCTACAAGCGCAAGAGATGTCGTCAGCACGTTCCAGTGGTTACAATTACACATTTGTAAAAATTCAAACAGATTTAGCAATGATTGCCCAAGTTGAAAAAAGTAACGCTTGAAATATAAAAATATAATACTAATTACACTTTATGTAAGGTTATTTACATTCCCTTGATAATGACCAACGATGGTCGAAAGACCTAGAACTTTAAGACCTACTAACTTTGGAACATTTTTTTTTCTCGAACCTTTCGAAGTTATTTTTTTTCTAAATTTGTTGGCTTCATTGGTATTGTATGAAAATGTGTGTGAGTAATCCAAGATTTTAGAAGACTGAATGTTGTGTGTTTTTGTACTAACCTTTCGGAGAGGAGAATGTGTCTGCATTGGTATTTTGCTGTGTAAATATGTGTGAAGGTAATCCAAGATTTTGGAAGAGTGTAGCTAGTGTAATAATTATCTTTATTTCTTCCGCTCTCTCTTCCTCTCTCTTTATATACGTGTATATATAATTCATTTATTTATTTTTTAAATCTCATCTAAAATGTGTCGGAGAATGGGTCTGCGTTGGTATTTTCCTGCGTGAATACATAAAACTTTTTACTCTTGAAGTTAAGTTGTTTTGGAGCAGAGCTGGCGAATCAACATTCAACTATATATATATATATATATTCAAATATTCAAAATCCATGTGTCAGTCTACTCCACTTAGTAGGCCACAAATTTGCATGTCAGAATTGCAGTACATCCTTTCACGGTGAGGGTATTGGATAGATAATTTTTTTAAAGGTTTTATATTGGAGATTTTTTTCAAGGTTTTATATTGGAGTTCTATTTACAAGGTAATTATAACGCTAAACTAGACCCTGGCTTTCCGTCTGATTTTTTGATTGAGATAAATGCAAGGGAGATAAGGAAGATTTTTTCAGTTTTTGAAGATTTTTTTTTGTGTGACGAAAAATGAAAAAGTCTCCAGTTATTTGTTATTCAAAAGAATTTTAACGGATACATATATGTAGTGCCCGATTAGATTTTAATTTTCTTTTGATAATTTTTGTTTAAATGTTTACTTTATTAAAGTATCATTTCAATATTATCTGGTGATTCACACTTGTATTTTCTTTTTCTTGCAAATATTTCATTTTTACTCCACTGAAATACTACCAGGGATTCCTGGCGTAGCCCGAGAAGAATAACTCCAAAATTGACAACACAGTTAAACAAATATCTTCTTTAATGTATATTTCTCCTTGCACAACAGAAACCACCAGATAAACTGGTTTTATTGAGTGTACACGTGGGCTTTTTGGATTATATTTCAGGACTTTTGCAAGTTTTTTCTCATATCGGGTGTCGCGCTCCCTGGGCACACCCACACACGCCACTAAGAAGACCCATGCGTTAATATTTGCTTCAGTCGAATATTTGAAAAAAATTGAAATGAAAAGATAAAGTAATTTTTCATGCTTTCAATTCATATGGCCTTTATCCTCTCCTGGCGATTTGTCGCTTTTGAGTAAGATTGATTTTTAAGCTTTTAGAAGCTATTTACGATTGAACTATAATTCTAAACGTGAGAATTCAATAAGAATTCATTTATCAATTCTTCTATCTCTGACGCTTTCTCCAAATGATTTCTTGTTAATATCTTGTAAGAATATCTCCCAAGGTACCAAATTGTCGCCATGATTTCCGTTTAGCGTACATCCACATATTTTCCATTAGGAGTTGGGTATTTTTATGCAATAGTACAATTTTTCAGCTACATGACGACAAAAACTGCTTACCTCCTTTCGATATTGAATTCACGATACTAGCAAAACTTTACCGAAAAATGACTGGATAGTCAATATGCCAACACCACTTACCCATCCTCAGGCTTCACAGCATGCATTGGTTGAGTAGACGATTATGTTTCAATCTCGAAGTAATCCACCATCGTCGAAATTTTCGAGTATTAAGAAACGACATCAGAAGGAATGGCTACCAATCAAACATTATAGTCATCAAATAAATTTAATCCTTTTGGGACATGAAATAGTACGAAAAATCTGCCACCAGAATAATCTCAATGGACTTGTCTGAGGCCATAGTTCAATTAATGTGTTACATTGAAAGAATAAAGCGTAAGCTCGTTGAGTCACGTCTACTGGATCGAAATCACGAGCCTTTTTTAAAATGAAATAAGAATCCGCAGGAATCATGCGATTTCCAACGGAAAGTATTTGTGTTCCACATCCTTCTTCCTTCAAATCAAGGTTGCTATATACTTACCACGTCCAAATAGATTCTGCTAAAAAAGATGTTTGCCTTTACTCGTGAAAATATTTTCTTAACTTTTTTATTAGTTACAAAAACATCAGTTGAAAAGCTATCATAAAGTTGCATTTTGGATTCCTCTTTACGCTTTGATGAAAGACCACACACTGTCAGATCCCCACAGAGTCACTTTGGTATCATACTATACATGAAAACAAAATAAATCTTTATTTTTTCATTTAGGGAAATTTCAGTCCTTTGAAAGTTAAGAATCGTAAAAGATGTGTCCACTTTTCCCCCAGCTTTTTGATTTTAAAAGAATGTATAATTTGCACAGTTTTTTTTTTATTAATTGAAAAGAGAAAAATTTTTCATAACAAGGAAAATTTTTAGTTGAAAGAACACGGGATTTCTCGAACAGCGCATGTATTTGCCTGTGTGCTATATATATGTATACATATATATGTATATGCATGTGTGTGTGAGTGTGGAACCTGTAAAGTTTATTAAATTTAATAAAAACAGAGCTTGGGGACATGAGTATAAAGTACAGAAAAACATTGTAAATTGAACTTAAGATACATTTTTTCATTCATACGTTGTAGACTCTTGGAATGGATTGGGTGAAGAAACAGTTGCCACCATATCCATTGACAGCTTTAGATTTAAAATTAAGTCAATGGTTGCAGAAATTTCATGGGGCTAGAACCCCCTACCCTGTCCCAAACCATCATCTGGTATGGTATATACGAGGTGCTACACCAAAAGTTCGCAGAAATTAAACAGCGCATGCAACCAAATATAGTCAGCAATGTATATATATATATATATATATATATATATATATATTGTGTCATCCACAGATAGCTATTTCGTTGTATTACAACTCTTCAGCGTGGCTATATTCATTATCCCATCCAGTACCACGAGGCAGGATCGAAACCTTCGCTTCAGACCCAGTGGCTGGCATCTCTCTCTGCCCCACACAGAACTGGACAGTCAGTATAGTTGAATTTGAGCGATATATTTTACTCACGCATATATATATATATATATATATATATATATATATATATATATATATATATATATATATATATATATATATATACTGATGAGCCAAAATAATACAACTGGTGATCTGTGGAAAGTATGATAGCTAGTATCTCATAACAACTGCACATGACAGGATCAGGAGTATATAAGCAGATTAGCTGACCTCGACTAACTGATGTTAAACACTGCAGACATTGGCAAGAAGGAATATTTTAATGACTTTGATAAAGGTCAAAATCGTGATGTCTATAAGACCTGGTCAGAATATTTTTGAAACAGCATGGCTATTGAACTGCTAGCTTTCAAATGTGGAGGGTATCTATCGATGGTAGTCCGAGGAGGGAAATATCAACCAACGCCGACAAGGTATTGTGCTGCCAAGATTTATTGATGGAAAAATTGAACAGAGGTTTTACCATCAAGTACTAGCCAACAGAAGAGCTACTATGGTACCAGTTGCAAGGTACAAGGTAAAGGGAAGGATGCATCACAACAGACAGTGCTTCAAACCTAGTTCATATTGGGTTTTATAGTTGCAGGCCAGTCATGGTAACCTTTGCTGACGTATGTCTCCAATGAGCATGAAGGCGTCGGAAGTGGACCTTGAATCAATGGAGGATAGTTGCCTGGTCCCGGTTTCCCTTGAAAAAGATGGGCGGCAGGGTACATGTGAGTCTTCATCCTCGAGAAACAATGTCACCAAAATATGAGAACACAACAAACCAGTGGAGGCAGTGTGATGGTTTGGGTAATGTTCTGCTGTGAAACACCAGATCATACCATTAATGTGAAAGGTACTTTGTTGCGTACCACCTACCATACCATCATTGAATACGAGGTACTCTTCATAGCAACAGTCTTCAAAGATGTCAATGGCATCTCTTCACAGGAAAATGCACCCTGCCACACTGATTTTCAAAAACATAAAGAAGGCTCCATTGTGTTGCCCTGGCCACCAGACTCCTTAAATCTCAATCATATTAAAAGTTAATTGCATGTGTTGGACCAGCAGGTTAGCAATTCAGAATCTCCATATGATCTCGGTACCAGATCCAAGAGATTAACTTTTAGTGATCTTTCAAACTCAATGTCTGATGGAGTAAGAAAAGATTTACGCCTTAATAGTCTGATTGCCTTCATGTTTAATATATATATATATATATATATATATATATATATATATATATATATATATATATATATATATATATATATATATATATAGAATTTCAATAACTGCTTTCAACCCATATTCCCATCTCATTCATTCCTGGTCTTTTCGTGACAGTTATGTATTAACAAACGGATATATGTGATCCGACAGTTATTTGGGCCTTTGCACTACGGGGGCTGTTTAGCTCAATGGTAAGAGCACCACTGTGTTGAAGCGACTATCCTATCAATGGTAGGTTCGATTCCTGCAGCAGCCCCGTTTTCTTTAATTGTTCATCCTATTCACGTTGTCAAGGATGAATGATACGATAATCGTGTAATAACGGGAGATCATTTCAAATCAGTTTCAATGTAATATAATGCAATTCATAATCATTCTGTCGGACCAAATACGTCCATTCCTTAATATATATACATATATGATGCATATCGTGTCAATTTCTAACAAGCAATTTGAAAGAAATCCAGAATCCGAAGCGGAGATCAGACAGCCGGTCACTGATGAGTGAGGAAGGCACGAAATGTTTACATTCACCCGGTACATGTCCTTGTGAATATTATTACCATATATATATATTGCACATCAGATATTGTATTATTTTGTATTCCTGATTATATATATATGTTTATGATTGTATTGAGGATGTGAAATGATCCGACAGGATGCAGATGAAAATGACAATTGGAAGGTGAAGAGAAAATCTCAAGAGATAAGTGTTGAATCTCAATTTTTTATTATTATTATTCCGTGGGCATGTTTCGATGTATTTCGATGGGTGCCATCAACCTTTTTCGGAATTTCTCTTCTTCAACATCAATCATGTAAACAGCATTTTTTTCTGAAGGCGCTGAAAATATCTATATCTTTATATAAGAACCCAACCTTGTCCGGGTTTCTAAGTATCTAAAATGAATAGAATGACACAAGTTCATAATAATTTCTATCATTCAGTTTAAATCATCAATTGGTCTGGGAATGCTGACTCTTTCAGAATTGTCGCTTCCAAGAAATTATGAAATAGTTCTTTTTTTTAACCTTCGTAAAAATTCGCAGAAATATAGACATAAATGAATATGGGGCTAGAAATGAAATTTTATTCTTAAAATCTTCGATTTTTTCCCGGAAAAATTTTCTCCCACCCTCAAATACTGTACTGATTTACTGCGCATGGATTCTTTTTAATGAAGAACTTTTTCATTGTCAGTTGCATCATTCATTCTCATAGTCCGTTTCCCTTCTCCTTTTTTCTCTTTATTCCTGCTTCTTTCTTCTTCTCTCGTTTATTTTTCAAATCATCCTTCTATGGCCTCGTTTTACTTCTCACCTTCTTTCTTTTCACCAATAAATTTTTTCTTCTTCCTTCCTTTCTTTCTTTCTTTCTTTCTTACGTTCTCTCTTTCATTCTTTCTCGTGAGTACCTCCTTCAATCCTCTCTCTTCCTTATACCCTTCTTACTCTTTTACCTTCTTTCCCTTTTTTCCTCCTTCACTGTCTTCATTCCTACTCCCTTCTGACCTGTTGTAGCCCCTTCTTTTCTATTCCCCCTCTATCTTTCTTCTCACCTCTTCCGATCTTCTCCCCTCTCCCATCCTCCAGTCTCTTTCCTGCACGCACCTTCCCATCCATTCCCCCTCATCCATCCCCCTTCCTTCTCTCTCCCTTTTTCCTCATCCCACACACATACCCGAACCACCCGCCCAACGTGTCACGCCAACCTTTTCAACAAATAACGAAATGGTTAACTTGACACACTCTTCTCTTGCACATGTCATCCCCAGCTTTTTTTTTTTTCCTTTTTCTTTCTTTTTTTTTTTTTTGAAAGTAGGTCTGGCAGACGTAAAGTGGGTAAGGTGGCCAAGCACAGAAGAAGACGACGACGACGTGCTGGGGTGGAATACGGGTGGAACAAGGAAATGACTGCCGAAATTGGACCGTGAGAGAATTGTTCCTGCCGAGTAAAAGAAGAAGGTTACCAGCGAATCGACACCAAGGGAGCCCCTAAACCCGGAAAAGAAAAAGGGAAAAGAAAACTTGATTTTCAACGGGAAAGTTTCTCTTTATATTCAACTGCATAATACATGGTATGTTCAGAGTTCACTCACACGGTAAATATTGTCTACTTCATGGTGGAAGTTATTGGATTATACACACCTTACAGTATTACAGAGCCATATCACATCCAGTGGAGATAAAATTTCATTCTAAACATCTATTTGGACAGTTCCAGAAGCCAAAAACGACTCCTAATCTAATATGTAATCCTAATCCTCCACCGCAGCAGTTCAGAGCATATATATATATATATATATATATATATATATATATATATATATATATATATATATATATATAAATCAGGAATACAATATGATATAATATCCGATGTGTGATGGGTTTATTTCAGGAAGTGCTCAACTCATTCACTAAACATCAAGTTGAGTAGAGCTTAAAATATAATGAAGTAAAGACTGGCTGTGCGGCAGATTCCTATTGCATTATACATGTCAATAGTAATGCACTAATCTGTGTCTGTGGATATATATATATATATATATATATATATATATATATAGAGAGAGAGAGAGAGAGAGAGAGAGAGAGAGAGGAGAGGAGAGAGAGAGGGAAGAGAGAGAGATGTTATAACACAGAGAATGTGTCACTTGGCCAAGATAGTGTAAAAGCTGCTGCAGGAATCAAACCTCCGACCGATTGACGCAGCGTCGCTATTACCATTGAGCTAAACAGCCCAGTGGTAAGACGAAGGTCCAAATAACTGCTTTATCCTCACGTTCTGATCTTGTTCATTCATTTGCTGCGAAATAATATAACGTATTTGTTGCAATTATTATTATTATTATCATCATTATTATTATCATTATTATTATTACTGTTTTTATTATTATCATTGTTATTATCGAGAAATGGATGTAAAATACAATAGAATATTCATGAATGCGCTATATTATTTAAAACTCTTTTTGAGATTACCTCCTGTTATTGTATGAGTATAAATCACTTGGACTAGACAGCGTAAATAAAATAAACAGTTTAAAGAAATGTGGATGCTGGAAGAATCGAACCTGAGCTCAATGGGAAAAGGGTTTACAAATAAAGTTTTTACAACGCACGCACACACACACACACACACACACACACATACATATATATATATATATATATATATATATATATATATATATATATATATATATACTTAAGTACAAATCAATGATTCAATATCTGATGTGTGATCGGTTTATTTTATAAAGTGCTAGATACAGTCTGAAAGGTGAAAGGTGAAAGTACAGCTTTAGATATATATTTAAATTACATATGAGTGTGTGTGTTTCTGTGTGTGTACAAGTTTGATCAAAGGTCGTTGACAAGTGATTTTTGAGTATCAAAAAAACAAGCATGAATAATTTCCCCTGATCTTTATGATAATGACTAGAAGAAGAGTTGAAAGGGTCAGATCCGAAACATTTAAACAATACTACTTCCATTCATTTAATCTAGGCAAACATTCTCTGATTGGCAAACCAGAAAGTTAACCGAAAAGAAAATGAGATAAAAATCCTTGTTTACTCCCTTTGATCAAACGTTTATCAATAAAGGACTGCTGTTTAAATGGATAGATAGATAGATAAGAAGTTAGTTGCTCGATAGAAACTGTCACGTGACCAACGTTTTTTGGCAGCGTCTGTTGCTAGGGGTGATCAATTAAAAATTTGAAAAAAATTTGGTTAGGTTGTGATCATTAAGAAGGTCCGAATTTTCAAGAGAAAAAAAAACACGAAACAAGCGCGAACAGTGTCGGACACAAATAAGGGCCCAACTCAGCATAAACTTCCGTTGTAGATTGACGCCCCCCCCCCCTCGCCAAAAAACAGAATAATTTTCAATAAGAATGTTCAATGCGTAAATGTTCGGCCCGCTAGCTTGATTGGTGCAGCCTGTACGTGCAACACATACACGGCAAACCAGACAGCCTAATCAGCCTAAAAACTGAAGAGACCTTTGTTGATATTGAATATGCTGGTGTTGAGAGAGACGGTTTCTAATATATTGATTGATAGATAGATAGATAGATATAAAACCTTGAGGATAAAAGGAAAGAAATGTTGTAAAAACCTAGTTTACTCACGCAGCGTTATCACGAGACATACTTCATACACCTGGCGTAAAAAATATATATCATTACAAATCTTTGGTTTTAATGCTAGTTGATAAATATAAAATGTATGCGGTTCTAATAATTTGTGTGCGTGTTAAAATTTCTTTAGAAAATTTATCTATCGAGAAAATGGGACCGTGGTCAACGTCTTTGCAGGGTTTCCACAGCTCAAAAGATTAGCAGAAAAAAAACGTTACCTTCGTATTCCATTGCTCTGGGGATTAAGGGCAAAGCTTCATCATTGTGACGAGACTGGATATTCGCCCCATATGGACGGAGTAAATTGATGTCCAAGAAAAGGATTTTATAAAATAAAAGATAGATTGATATGAATCAGATGGCTTTTAGTTCTTTTTAAAAAGAGAATTATTGAAAGAAAAACAGAAGTAAATTCATCTATTGAAGAAGAAGAAGAATTATTTTTGTTTTTTTACTTGATGTTGTTGTTGTTATCATTGATATATTTTTTTTAACTAATTACTTCCAATTGTTGCTGCTTTTTATCGCAACAAAACTCCCTTCAGCAGTAAGTAAATGAATTAACATCGTAGATAAAAAAAACAAAGGATATGTTCCAAGTGGGAATCGAACTCACGACCGGCTGTGCCGACGAATGTCTCGCTGAACGTAAAACTGTTTTTACCACCGAACTATTAGAACTCTGTGACTAGACCAAGTCCACATCAAACTCTCCAAATGACTCTCTACACTGATCTGTGTCATGTTTATCAAATGGCAGCTCAGTTTTATCCAATTTTCATTTTATCTTTAGGCATTTCATTAGATGAAATATTGTAAAAGATTATAATCAATTCTTTTGCTAAAATTTAGTTACATCCTAATAGATAGAGATAATGTGTGGGTTTGGATTAGAGCGTCGTGAGTTCGATTACCATCTGGAACTAGTTATTTACTCCGATCTACGCTGTTAATTTATGTACTAACTGCTGAAGGGTTCCCAGCATGAGTCAAGTTGCGATAAATAGCAACAACAATTGTAAGTAATCAGCAGAAAAAAATATGAATACTAACAACAACAACAACAACAACAATAATATAATTCAAATTGGCGTGTTTATTTCTTTTTCTTTTAGTTTTTTCTGTCATTCCCTTCTTTAAAAAAAAAAGTAAATGCTATCTAATTTCCATCAATCAATCATTCTATTTCATAATTCAAAAAAAAATTTTCTTACATCAATTTAAACCACCCTTTAGGGCGGATATTTAGTCTAGTCTGATAGAATAAGTAACAATTAAAATGAAATAAAAATGAAATTATCATTGTTTTGAATAAATCAAATGTTATTTTTTATTAATTGTGCGCCGTTTTCTAATACTAATTGAGTGTGGGTGTGAAATCTTACAATCGGAAAGGTCGATTATTTCTAAAACTTTGAACAAACAGTAAATAAGTCAAAGAAAAGATGTATCAAAAATGATTTACGTATATTGTAAAATATGAAGAAATTCCCAACAAAATTTCCACACATGACATTAACAAAATGTTACGATCAAGCAGTTTTATAGATTATTTTTTAAATTGAAAATTATTATTAAGAATTATTAATGTATTCATGTGATTAATTTTTCAAAACCTCTCTAAAGAAATATTCTTATTAACTGATCTTGTTTCTAATATTTTCGTATGCTTTCAATGTAAATACATACTTTCTTGAAAAAAGAATTTTATTCAAAGCAGAAGTCGCTATTTAAAGCGAAAGAAAAATTAAGTAACACAGCTCTTTCAATTTTCTAGAGATGGTGGTGGGTAAGAGTCAGAGTTCTTTGAGAAGGGGCAGTAAGAGAAAGAATGTTGCCTGCATGAAAATTGTCAGATGTTTTGAGCGAGAGTGGGAGAAGATCTCTCTTAACCAACTTAGTGTCTCCCTCTTAGTCTCTCACCCTCTCGAGAAGTGATCAAAGCACATCCCCTCTCTTAACTCCGGCTTGAAGAGCCATCAGTCAGTCGATCTTCTGCGCATAGGGCGCAAATGTTATGTCCTTGTCAATAGAGAATCTCTATTGTGAATCGATCAAAACTCCCCCCCCAAATCATTTAGGGGTGATCTTCAAAATCCAACTTGCTAAAAACCTACTCAGGGCTCACATGAATGTTCAGAGAAAATTTGTCGCCTACAGAGAGACGGGCAGACATTTTGTGAATTATACTAATAGGATGATGATGATGATGATGATGATGATGATGATGATGATGATGATTATTATTATTATTATTATTATTATTATTATTATTATTATTATTATTATTATTATTATTATTATTATTATTGTGATGATGATGATGATTTGCAATCTCACACCAGTTGCCTAGTGGTAACCGCTGGAGTTTGAGTGACAGCAAGTCTCCTCAAGTCTCCAGCCCTTCTTTCCTAGTACTCATAGGTCGCAGTAATACTGCGATTTACAGTTTCACGCCGGTTGCCCAGTGGTCATCGCTGAAGGCTGAGTGACAATAAGTCTCCTCAGGTCTTCAGCCAACATCTCCTCCCTCCCCCGCCCATCATGTCAATGCTGCGGCTCACATTTCTGCTTTCATTTCCCTTCCTCTGTTGGGTTACTACGTTGCATTCTTGATATTTCTAACACTTTTCTCAGTATCCGCGCAGTTCCTAGCAGTGCTGTGGTCTGTACAGTCTCAATCCTTCCCCTTATCCCGATCTCCTCCAGTCTCACCCTAAGCGTCTTTGGGACAGTTCCCAGTGCACCTACTATAACTGGCACAATTATTATTATTATCATTATTATCATTATCTATACTCATTTATTTTCAACCGGGTGGTTTCGGTCCTTTGCCGAACTCCAAGTTCCTCCGACCTTTTTGCAACAGTTCTCTTACTATCGGTACTACCGTCACCTCCATGCTCCATACAATTTTAGTTCAGTGGATACAATCTAGATATTTATCTAGCTTTTCACTTTCTTTCAGTTTCATCTTGTGGTCTATGGCATCAGCGAAATTAACTATGTGGCATGTTCTGAAATAGCGGTCACAAAAAATGTTTCCATTTTAGCATTAATTTACCCTGAATGTTGACCACCCCCTAAAAACATATTTTAGTGGTTGATTTTCAAAATCTAATTCGCTGAATACACAGAAAAATCAATGGGGTTATGTTGTGTGGTTTCTGTAGTATCTTAGACAAAAAGCCTGACAGTCAGGACAGGAATTTGATGATTTATGATAAGATAAGTTGCTTATCAATGTCTGTAGAGTTTTTGTTCTTTCTGTAAGCTGTGTATAGCTGTGAGCTTTGATTGTGTTCGGATGATAAATGGTTTATTCTGTATTTATAGATAAGTATTCATCCAGTACACATTACATGATATATCAAAAGGTTTTGTAAGTTCAAATGTTTATTAGTGGTAACAAATGAACTAATTTGTTCAATTCATGGCTATTTCATTGAATACCCCTTCAAAGTAGGAACTGCACCTCAGCCACCAACTACACCTATTTGGTTATTTAGTTGATCTTCCCAACGCAATGCCAAAGTTTTATGGAAAAGGTATTTAACATTCATTATTATCCTTTTTTTTTTTTTTTTTTTCATGACGACTTTTTACTTTCAGTTGCTTTTATTGCAACTTCTACTTGGACCGATCCCTGTCCGGTAGTGAGTAGATTGGTTGGGTTTAGTAGGAAAACGAAAAATAAGCCTCAAGTGGGAACTATCAATTAATAAATTAAGATGAAGGTAGAAAGTAGTCATAGAATTTTGAAATAATAATGATTTATAATAATCCATCGAATGAGAAAAAAAAAGGAAGAAAGAAAAAGAAGCGAAAAAATGTCTTTAGCATTGTTCATTCAAGAAACGAACTTTGAACTTTAACCTTTGTGCAAATTGGAGAAAAAGTTCGCATGTCTTTCTGAGGTTACACCTTCGAATAGCGTCCTGTACATCAATTCGAAGTCTGCAGTTGAAGCAGAGCAATAATTAGGAACTAGGGCGATCCCCTAACTCGACTGACTGCAATTTGAATCGAAACAAATCCAGGACAAAAAGCATCAGGACAAAATGCATCCGTCAAAATGCAAGCAGTGCAGCATAGACCACTGCAAGTTACAATGTTCATCGGTCAAAAAGCATCAATCGAGAATATTAAGACTGTAGTGCGAATACTAACTGAAACTGTACTGATTAAATGATTCAACTTAGTATTTTTGTAAATTAGAATCAATAAAAGTTTTATTGTGATTTAATTTTTTATTTCTTACCATATCACCGGAAAAACAAGTGATAATCTTCTTTTAAATTTAAGGTAATAAAGTAAGGAATACTTTTAAATGAAATAAGTCATTTTTAAGATGACTTTTTGCAACTATAAGTAATATCTGTTAATCTTAGCTTTGACAAGGACCAAAAAGTCACACAAAGACTCTAAAAAGTATAATTTTTGATTAAAAGGTATAATTATATCTTCGTTAGATTTCGCTGCCATGAAATAGTAGATCCTTTTTTTTTCTTTTTTTGGTAAATTAGAATGCATCAAGGTTCAACTTCATCATTTCGTTAGTATCTGGTTAATATGTTGTTTGATTATACTTTTTTTTATAATTCAATTATACTTTTTAGATGTTACGTATAACTTGATAAAGTAATTGAGTTGGGTTGACTATCGAATTTTAAACGTTTAATAAAAGTTGATCGTCTTTCTTTACTTTTTTGGTTGAGAACGGTTTTTTGGTTTTCCATTTTGGGTTTTTGATTATCCCTTTTTTCTCCAATTTATTGAATTGATAAGAATTTTTTCTGCTCCTCAAAGAGATGCTCAAATCTGTTTATCTTCTCTTTATCCTTATAGCATCAACTTTTCATCAACATTAAATGAGAGCAACGGGGTATAACACATTATATAAATAATCTAACAATCTCGAATATTCAAAGGATGGATAGATAAATCGTTTAACGTATTCTTGTTAATCTTCTGACTTCGAATAAAAAAGTGAATTATTTTGGTTTTAGAATCTAAAATGGGTTTATATTTCGTTAAGTGTTTTTTTTTTTGTTGAAAAAAACAAAAAAAAAACATGTTATTTCGTAAAGATCTCCTTATACAAAATTATCGAAAAATCGACTGAATACATTTACTTTAACAAGACACTAATTGGGTTACGTGGCATTGCCCCCACCACCACCAGCAAAAAACTCCTCTAAATCAGACAACACTAGGAAGCAAATGATATTTTATTGAGATTTCATTAAATCAAACAAGGAGAGAAGAATGTGCCTGTGCTCATTCCCCGGTCGGGCCAACTCACACTCTCAGACCCCCCCCTCCCTTTAGACCTTTAAAACTATTTTTTCTGAAAACTGAGAATTCATTTGATCACTTTTGGCGTTAGTAGTTCGCATATAAAAACGGACAATCAGATTAAAACTGTGTCTACATTTTATTAATGTTTTTGGGTTTGGATTAGACTAGGAGGTAGAGTTAAGGTTTTTGCTCGGTGAAAAATGTTTTATTGAAAGGTTAGGGTTATATTCATTAGAAAAAAAAACTAGCATAAACGCTGACGAAAAGAGAAATTCGATGCCCATTGGTCACCTATGATGAATGAAAAAAAAGTTGCAGTTTAGCATCATAGCTACACTGTGAATAGAACCCCCTCAAATGAATCCTTTAAATACTTCCTTTCTTGAAACCGATAGATTCGAGGGTCTAATCAATTGAAATAATTTTTTTTCTCCATCAGGTTTTGATATATGACCTACCGATTGTATTTACCTCGTTTCTTAACACTGGTGTATTTCTGTTCTCACTGATTCCTTTAGTGATAAAAATGTGTATTGTAGGTAAATTGTGATTTCGGAAATGCCTTTGCTCTTCGTCGGTGATCCCTTATCGGTTGAGTCATCTCACACTTCCGGTAAGACCCACGCAGGCGGCGTATCTACTCCTGAATTAGAGACCTGCTGATACTGCCAAAACGGGGAAAATATGCTACTATCTCTTTTTTTCTTTCTTTTTTTAATTCTTAGTTGAAAAAAAAAACATTATTTCAAACAGACTTTTTTTTCAGAGAGCGGGAACGCTGACCCCAAATAAATCGACAATTGTCTTTTGCAAAATTCGACCAAAAGATATGTGCTGTAGGTAACTTGAGACCAGCCAATTTCTTTCTTTTTTTTCTGTGATGTGCAGCTCTCGTCATCCTAGAATACAGACATGTATACATACTTAAGTGCGTTAAATAGTCTCTAAAAAGTATAATTTTTCATTAAAACGTATAAACAAACAACATACTCATCAGATAATAGCACAATAATGAAATTCTAAAAAAATTTATCCAAATTCACAAAAAGATTCTACGATTCCATTGTTGGAGAAATCTAATAAAGACATAATTATGCCTTCTAATTGAAAATTATACTTTTTAGAGACTTATTATGATTTTTTTTCCAAAAATAACAGATATTACTTATTTTTACTAGTAAAAAAAATTGTCCTTAAGTATTACTTATTTCATTTAAAAGTACTACTTATTTTATTACTATAAATTTTAAAAGAAATTGAATTATTGCTTATTCTTACTGTGACATATGGTATGAAATGAAAAAAGGAAATCACAATAAAACCGTTATTCATTCTAATTTACAAAAAAAAAAATACTTAATTAAATTACAAATTCAGTTAAAATATTCTTACTACAGTGTTGACATTCTCGGCTAATGCCTTTCTGCTTCAGATCTAAAATTAAAAAGTCAACGGTTTTATTTTGAATAACATGACATACATCGAAGGGATAAAAACTTATGCGAGCCGAATTCAAGCTATTGACCTAAATCGCAGTGCTGCAAACATATTATTTTTCGTTACACATTCTCTAATTAAAATATTTTAACTTTCTCTTCTTATAATATAATGAACGGGATTAACTGATATAATCAATGGAATACATAAAAAAAACTTGTGACACGCATTGAAAGCTGGCAAGCTATTAGTTTAATTGAAATGTAAGCTAACCCTGCGAATTCGGGAACACAAACATATTACGTTAATTTTTAATTTCATAACATTTGTTTGTTAACACTTACAAATAAATCCCGCGAACATGAAAACGATTTTCGAACATCGAAAACAAACAAGTTGTATGTGACTTGGCATTTTTCACTTCCATGACGTGAGTCATAAATTTTTAGTATGAGAATCGACAAAAAGGAAAAGTGAAAAAAAAAAAAATCAAAGATTTACCCCCGAACCAAAAAGTAAAAGACATCTTATTTAAACTCAATGAAAACCGAGATGACTTTTTTTAACGTTAATTTATGATTACTTCTGCTTTGACCAAGACAGATGGGGCCAGATCACCTGGATCCTCCCAACCCTGTTTATGTAACGCACGATATCATGGAGAGTATTTATTTATAACGAATACGCCATAACTTTCATTCAGTAATGATTCTACAAAAGAAATGCGTTGTAAGTCGGGAAGAAAGAGATTGCCAATTGTCAGAAATTAATGCAAGACAGAATAAGGCTATTATATGAAGCAAATCCGTTCATCTATATAAGTGTTTTGCTAATGATTTATCTATATAAATGCATTGCTAATAATATAAGTATATAGAGGCATCGCTAATAATCTAAATATACAGATGCATTGCTTATAATTCATCTATATAAATGCTTTGCTAATAATCTAAATCTATAAATGCATTGCTAATAATATAAATATATAAATGCATTGCTAATGATTTGATTGAATAAATGCATTACTATAAATCTAACTATATAAATGCATTGCTAATAGTTTAACTATGTATGCATTGCTAATGATTCAATTATATAAATACATTGCTAATAATTTAACTACATAAATGCATTGCCGGTAATTTAAGTTTATAAATGCATTGCTAATGATTTAACTTGACCCAACGCAACTTCCCTAATCATCTAGATCGAATATTATCATGTGATTTTCGACAGCAGGTATATCAAAAACCATTAAACGAAACAGTTACTAAATTGGTTTGGCTGCCTATCTGAGTGTGTATCACGCGTCCAGACTGCACCAACGGAGTCAGAGCGTAAAAGAAAACATCTATATTTACAACAAATATGTCTTTTTTCCAGGAGCCCCAAATTATCTATTTTTCTTTCTCTCGAACGGTTGCTCCTGGTTTGTGATTACACGCTTTGTTTTCAAATCAAGTCCTTTGCACAATTCCCTGTAGTTCACTTCCCTCACTCAGCTGTGTATTTAACATTACACGTTTTTGTTGGTTTTTTTCCTGTTATCTGAAAATACATCGATAAGAAAAGAATTTTCTTGAGCCGAGATTGCATAAACCGATGAAAATTACCATTACTTTCATATGGGGAAATTTGAGCATACCCAGACCGTAAAAAAGAGATGATGGTATGTTAGGCTAAGTCGACGGAATGTGGGGCGATGGGAGTTACAAGGGGTTGCGCCTAGGGAAGGTAGAGGGTACACGAAAAACAATAGATTTTGAGAAAGGTTAGTTGAGCTTACAAGTATCTTTTTTGAGGAAACTGACTTCCATTTTAAATTTGTTTAATATTCAATGTCCTTTAGGTAAGAAAGGGAATAAAAAGTATCTTAGAGCGGTCACCAAGCTAAACAAATAGAAATATAGAATACTATTAATTACTTTTAAATTATCATGTACATTTTTAACACACTGATTTGTCGTTAGCTATACAAATAATATTTTAATACTGGGGTTCCTTGAATTATGAAAATTATTTCAAGGGCTCGTACGAAGTTTGGGAAGGGATGCCTGAGGCATAATAAGAACATTATTTTATCTGCATTAGTGATTCGTGCATGAGCTTCAATTGTCGTATCATCTAGTTTTCTGGACCAAGGCAGGAAACGACGAAAAAATCATTATCTTCTAGGCTTCTCCAGATATCCGTCGTGTTCGATAAAGGAAACGCCAAAGAAGAACAGGCATTAGGTTTAAGACTCCGATACCTGATTGTTGCTTCATCATCATCATCATCATCACCAGTTTTTCAACGTCCGTCGTTGGACATAGACCTTCCCCAGGATTTGCCACACTTCCCAATCATGGGCGTCGCGGAGCCAGTACTTCCTGAACTTGTCTAGCTCGTCTCTCCATCTAATATTCTGCCGGCCTCGGTTGCGCATGTGGTCTCGGGGGATCCATGTCGTGAGTCGTGATGCTTAACGGTATCTAATTATCTGGTTACTATGAGTTCAATCCTTGGAGCAAGCAAGCAATGAAACTCTGATTCAGATGAAAAGACAAAAAAACAGCTTCACAGAGATAGATTAACTAGAAATAATTAAATGATGAAGATATCACCTGACACAGACAGCGGAATTGAGAACAATCTGCCCCCGTGGATCGAATAAACGTTGTGTTGAAAGCATCAATTCGTTCCAGAAGAGGCACAATTGTGCGAATAAAATTGATTTCATTTGGGACAATCTAATCACCTCTTCCAATCTATGATGTTGACACAATGTTTCGCCTTATTCATAGTACGACCTTCTTCAGGTGTGATATGTAACTTCTGTCAGGGATATTCAAAAGATGGAAAGAAGTGATTAGATTGTCCAAAGAAGACTTTGCATGATAATGCCTCTTCTCAAAGTTGCAGAAAATAATTAGTTTCCATTTCCTTTGACCAGCGGTACTGACGTCGAGACTTTGACTGAACCCTCTAATTTGCATAAATGATTGAGATTTCCAAAGGAGATTTTCCGATCCGTATGTAATTACATTCTTTTTATTCGTTCAAGAAATGTACGTCCGTTGCATAAACGGACACTTGTTGATGTGACTGCGAGATTTACCGTCACATGGTGCAGTTCTCACGACCAAAGATTCTTTAGAGGTGACTTCAGGCAACAGGCACGTGTTTGGTAATGCGATCTCCACCTCAACTCAGCGAATTTTATCTGAAAGCCACGCGTGTCCGTTGGTCGACCCTTCGCCTAACGAACCATCCTACCCCTGAGGTTTGAGACGACGCTTTTTTTTTCCCCCAGTCAAATGGCAGTCGGCAAATGGAAGCCGTTGTTGGCGTCGTTTTTGAGCGAGTGAGCGGGAAAAAAAAAAGATTTATGAGCATAGATGCAGGGTTTGTATAAGTTTAAATTTGCAAACGGATAGTTTACAAGCCGGACGGATATTGAAAAGCTTGAGAGATCGTGCGTTTGTGCGTGTACGGTGATTGCAAAAAGTATCCGATACATTTCAAATGGTTTATTCGTATATCTGTATACATCTTCATGGTTGACAGAATTTGGACCAAAGATTATAAAAAAAATTAAAACAGAAAGAAAAAGACTTTATAAGAATATTGAACATTAAAAAGTTACGAACAGAAATCTGGAATCTTTTGTTCAAATTCTGTCAATTTTAAAGGTGTATAAAGATGTTGAAATAACGTTTTGGGAATTATCGGATCCTTTTTACTCACACACTGTACGATGTCTATGAGATGAGGATGTCGATGGTAAATTGCTGATCAAACATTTTAATACATCAACAAAAAAGCAATTATGCGGAGAGCAAAAGAATGAATGTTATTAAGGCTGTTTTTGTCATAAATTGTGGGAATTTCATGATGGCAGATTTTCGCTGTGAATCCCCAGTCAGAAATATTTTTTCCATCAAATCAAAGTTGCATATCATTGGAAAGAAAAATTAATGCAAAGTAAAGTTTCATCATCATTATCATCATCATCATCCGTTCAATGTCCGTCGTTTGACATAGACCTTGCCCAGGATTCGCCACACCTCTCTACTGTGGGCGCTGCGGAGCCAGTACTTTCTGAATTTGTCCAGTTCGTATCTCCATCTTGGATTTTGTTGGCTTCGGTTTCGCATATGATCTCTGGGGATCCATGTTGTAAGTCGTGATGTCTATCAGTTGTCTACCATTCTTGCAATATGACCAGCCCATTGCCATTTGAGCTTTCTAAGGGATTCTGTTACGTATTGAACTCCTGTTTTTTTTCCCTGATATATTTACTTATTGTGATCTCTCCATGTGAGAATGAGCATAATTCTCATATGTGTACGTTGCATGGTTCACAGTTTGCAGGTCTGTCTCTTGGTTAGATTTCATGCTTCTGCTCCATAAGTTGCTATCGAAAGGATTCCTCTGAGAAAGTAATTCTGGGCCATTCATAATCAAATGTCATAAATCATTCTTTTAAAACGAAAAACATATGCGGACTGTTACTTAGGAGCTAAGGGGTATAATCGTGCGAGGATTCACTCCAAAATTCCAGGACTCTTTTTGTAGCATATTGTCTACCGTTTCACAGAAGTACATTGAGAACCGTTGGAGATATTGAGTGGTCGGACAGACAAATTTTGATGTAATTCTTTCATGTGGAGAGATAACAACACTGTAAGGGAGGTAACTGTACATGGGCCTGCTTCAGAATTTTAGGACTTTCTTTGTGGCCTATTGCTAAAATTTAATTGAAATTCATTGATAACTTTTAGAGATATCGAGTGGACAGACAGAGAACTTTTGGAGATATTGAGTGGCTGTTAACACTTAGCTCGAACATAGGGGAAATAATTGTGCTTGGATCAGCTCCAAAATTTTCCCAACTTCTTTTGTAGCTTATTTTTCAACCTTCCATGAAATTACAAAATTCATTTGGAAGATTCGGAGGTATAGAACAATCAGGACTAAATGAAACGCTTCTGATGTCCAAATCCCATTAAATTCCGTGTTGGATGTGTCCGTAGATTACCTGGTGAATTTACCTGAAAAATTATTCGGGCGGAGGAAATCAAATGATGGAATTTATTAGTTTCCCACAATAACAACACAAACAAGCAAGTCATGTTCATTGTGGATTGATGGAGAAAGTATTCTAGGGGGAAGAGGAGATAACAGTAATTGTCACCTGAAAAGAAAAAGCCTTCAAATTCAGGGAAGAAAATGTTACTGATTTTCCTGGACTTTATTCAGATGATAAGGAGGCAGAGACTAGAATCTTACTTCACGCAAAAAAGGCAGGCTTTGCCTTTCAGAAGGCAGTTTTGTTCAACCCAGATCGACGTTTTCATCGTGGCATTGGTTCATACCATATCAAATAATGCAGATTTGCTATTCATGACAGGTACAAGGCATCTCAAGAGAATTATCAACATCAGTTTTGTTGCAAATTATTAATGAAAAGTAAAACATATCCAGTTGTTCAAAAGAAACGTTCTTTAAATCTTTGATTGGTTTCCATAGTTTTTTTTCTCTGGTTGTGATTCTATCAATGCATTTGCTCAAATAGGAAGAATAAAAGCATCTTTTTCTTAATCGTGAGCTCAAATTCAGATCATGTAGAAATAATAGCGCATCTTGGAAACGTGTTCTAGGTTGATGAACATTTGTTGTCAGCTCTGGAAATGTTTGTTAGTAATATGTATTTGTAGATATGTCAATTCAACATCACGGCTCGCAACAGAGGTCACCAGAGGCCATATGTGAAACCGTTGTCGATAGAAAATGAGATGACGTAACGAAATTGATGAGTTCAGAGAGTACCGGCGAGGGGACGCCAACGATTGAGAAGTCTGGCGACGGTTTATGTCCAACGACAAACGTTAAAAGGATGATGATGATGATGATGATGATGATGATGATGATGATGATGATGATGAACGTATTGCCATGTCTCGCCAAGGGGTTAATCAGTTCGAAATATTTGCTTCTTATCCATACATAAACAGATCGCATGCAGACGTTAACAAAAGGAGGCCGGGTTGTGTTGATAAGATTTGTATACATTTACATATCGTTTCACTGCGAGGGACTTCAGGTCATTTAGGTCCTGATAGGGGTAATTCTCTGCTCCCCTGTGCTAGAATAGTATTAGCTGTGATAGCACTTGACAGAGATTACTAACTGGGGTGGGGGTCTACGACTGCAAAGTGATACGATGAAATATTTCATAACACGTCATGCCTAAATTAGGCCAAAAATTGGAAGCATATCATTGCAAATATGCTTTATCATGTCTGACAAATACTGGAAGTAAAACAAAAGATCGCCCAGACAGCCCAGATCGTTTTCCTATTGTAGTAAGGGGAGCCGTGTCTTGGTATTATTAGCAAAGACTGAGGAATACTGGTATTTTTGGCAACTATCAACATGAAGCATCTTGTGATCGTAGTTCGCAACTCAAGATATTCAAAATAAATATCGTGAAGAGTAGGAGACGAATTTCGGTTGTTGAGGAAGAGCTGCAACTGAGTTTCTCCAGTTTCGTCAATAATTTATTTCTTCTGAAAAAGAAAGTCAAGAAATCAATCTATGAACCATTTTCAGACTGGTTTCAATTGAAATGGATCATATATTATTCAGACTGCTATTCATGTTGGTCCAAGAAAAAAGCTTCTATTTATGCCATTTTAATACCACCGACCTTCTATCCCCATCGGCCTAACTGAGCTCGAAGTCTCCCAGAACGTCCTTTAACTGGGTCATATCTTCCGATGCTAGACTAGAAAGGGAGATGGAAAACAGACTGGCTAAGGCAAAAAAAGTCTCTGGTGGACTGCAAGAGTGTGTGTGGGACAGTAAAAACCTCAAAAATGACACGAATATGTAAGTACATACAGAAAGGCTTTTCTCAACTTGTGAAGGAAAGCCTTGATACAAAACCATAATATTTCCTGCTCCTATATATGGTGCTGAATCCAGGGTTGTAATCCAACGACACTTGTACCGTCTTGGGCGCTTCCACCAGCTCTGCCGCCGTACCTTCCTCAAAGTGTGTTAGAGCGACTTCGTCACAACAAAGCCAGGATCTTGCGCATACGCCGGGCTGGTCACGTGAGGATCTGCAACAAACGTGGTAAACCTTTTAAATCTTCGATAACATAAAAATATACACATAATGTATATTTAAGCACCACTTTTTCATTTAAGCATGTTTCATTTTAATGGCCGACAAGAATAGTTTGATCAATTTTTTCGTGCGTTTTTTTCTTGTCAACGAATGAGCGGAAGCAATTAAGTGAACATAAAAAAAAAAGACGTTTTGGATTCGAACTCCCTCGACCACGCTGCTGATTATTATCAAGGACATGGAGTGCGTGGATGTTGTATTCAATGATTTGAAATTCAGAAAAACATGGTATTAATTCGTCTCACATATCGGCGTGTGCGATACAACATGGCGCATCCTACTTGAAAACAGTTCGCTGTGGGTCACGTGACCAAAGCATCGCCGGCGAACCGGTATGTGGCTAAATGTTATACACATTTGAAAATATCCACCTCCACATATACATACATAAGCACATGTACACACACGCGCGTGCGCGTGCACCTACACATGCACTCATACACACGTATATATAGTTATGTACAAATACATACACACATGAGTATACATACACATGCATACATATAAACACACGCATTCTTTCGGGATATTTTCCTAAAACCTTTGTATAGTTGTGCGTTTCAATACTAACTAACGACAGATTAATGATAAGTGATAATCATAATTAAATTTGACTTTTAATCCTAACTTTCAGTTGCTTTTCATCATAATCTTGGCTCAGTCCGTAATCCTACGTAATCAACGATTAAACAGAGCAATCTGAACATAAAAGGCAAGCCCTCAGTGAGAATCGAACTCACATTCTCGAGCCAAAGGAGGACCAGTATACACCTTTCACCGTTCAGTCACGTGGACTTGAGAGTAAAGCCGAAGCTGATTTTACAGCTTGAAACTGTCTCCTTTTAAGCAGTATTTCAATGCTGAACGACCAGGCGGATACTAGACCCCTCTGCGTTCGATTCTCATTGTGGGCTTACTCTTCATTTTTCGATTGCATTGTTTGATCGTTGCCGTAAAATTACGCTCCGACCCAAAGTTGCGACGAAAAACTAATAATAATAATGTTGCTACACCTTGCACTGGCATGCTTCCCTTTCAGATGCCCCTTTTTACCACTTTTTTTTGAAAGCTGTTGGAGATGAGGGTCTTTTTCAGGGTCCATGTATCTCTTTTTTTCTCAGATAACGACAGATTGATTTTATTTATTTCTAAAATATTAATTAACTGTCGATTACTTTGGCAAGTTTATTGAAGTTTATTGTCATAATTATATAAACAGATCCTGTTAGTCATTCAATGTAACCAAGGAAATTTGCTGCATGCTGTGTTGGAAGTGATCAATTGAAAAAAAAATTCGAAAAGGGGTGATCAGCGATTAAGTTACTTCTCTCACCTTTTGTTGTGAAGCGATCATTAAAAATGTTAGAATTTTCAAGAAAAAAGGAACAGATGTGAATGCTACTGGATACAAATTTAAATTGAAAATTGAACCTCTTATTTGGGAGGAGAATTAGAATTAAATGTATTTTTCGTAGACACAATAAAAAATAATTGTTGAAATTTTCATCCCTCCAGCTCCATTTGCGTAGTCAGTACGCGTGATAGATACATACATACATAGCCAGATTACTTAAAGCATGAAGAAACCTATTTTGACAGTTTGGATTGATGATTCTAAGAGATAGAACCAGTATGCTTTTCTTAGTTGTTCTGATCATAGCGTTTCGTTTCGTTTCGTTTCATTTCGTTTCGTTTCGTTCAATCTGGTCACCCGAATTTTATTTCCTGGAGTTCTGAGAACAAGTGCAGTCATTATTTTGAGAATTCTTCGGACTAGAGTCCTCGCCTTCGTTGATTGAATCATAGCGTTTCGATTTATACGCTTTTCGGCTTTAATCAGTGTTATTTAGAATTCTGAAATGAAGTATCGCCATTATTCTATGAAATATCACAACTAATATCCTTATCTTTATTGTTGTGATCACAGCGTTCTGACCGGTGCATTCTCTAGCATCCCAAATATCGTGCAAATTCCTGAGTCATAATCCATTATTCGGTCTTATATCCATCTTTTTCATCCCGGGCGATAAATATTGTTTGAACTGGTCTCGTACAATAGTTTACGATTGACTTGTTTCTCAATCATTTTATTTCTGTTGTTTCATTGCGCATCTCGCAGATCGTTATACCATGAGAAGCTTATCAATATTTATTTCCTATCTACGTCATTTACTTAATGGTTGTAGAATACCGATCTGAGCGTTATGATAAAAAGCAACAGAAATAAAATGAAAGAAATATTCATCGAAAATTAATGATTATTGTTTCATAACCATTTAGAGCTGCATTTGTACCAACATTCAATATTGGATAACAAGAAGGTCTATGAATCCAAAGAGTGTTAATTTCATAACAAATAACAACAGCTTCTAATTATCAGAATATACAATGCAAAAACAGACAGTTAAAAGTTTTCCATCAATGAAAGGCTTATTTAGGGCCTTTATTGGTCAAATGCCGTCTTGTTATGTATATTGGTGTCTCATAGTAACAGAATGCTACAATGATAGAAATTTGACTAAGTTGTCAGCTGTTGCTATTCGTGCCAGCGGCCAAAGGAGTGAAAAAAATTACCTACCCCTCCTGGTGATGTAAACAAAATGGAACCGGTCTCAAATGAAAGTTATGGGTGTGTATTATTGGCTTATAGTTTATACTAATCTAAAACGTGTATGAATATGCATTTTAACCCTTTTTCTACCGACGAATCATAGATTTCCTCAAAATCGTATAGAGACGTATTGTCCTGTTCCTTCCCACTATAACATTTGTATTTCATTATTTTGTTTGAATTTCCATGATAGAACAACCCAAACAACATTCTATGAGGGTTGAATTATCAAATTGATGCGTTGAGGACAGCATTTTAACCCTTTACAAACCACTTTTTAAGGATTTTTTAAAAAATTTCCGCATAAATGATATATTTTTCTCTATAAGATAATAATTTATATCATTTTTCCTGTTTTTCAGATATCTGAACCTTTATTACTCGGAGGAGTGGCGTAACTAAATATGGGGGGTGCTGGTGATTCAAAAATGCCCCCCTTGGCCCCCAATGGAAAAGAGACCCAATAGCTTTATGAATAGTTGTTCACCTACTGCTTTTCCACTAACATCATACAATCTCATCAAACGTTCGAGGGGGACCCTTAAGAAGCATACAAGCCAACCTCATAGTCAGCCTACCATCAAGCTAATCTAGCTTGTTCCATGATGTTTGTTGCGTCAACAACTCTACGGGAGAAAGGGGAGTGGAAGGAGATTTCTAGGTAACCACCACAGATAAACCTATAACGCGATTACCTCTCACTGAGAATACCATTGTGCAGTGTGCTCACAGAGCAAGGTACCAGTCATTGATCTGGTTTCACTGCCATGTCTCTAATCCAGTATTGGATGAGCCAAATACAGCTTCATCCAAGGCAATTAACCACATGGTATGGGTGTCTACATGACCTAACAAGCTACGATGGTATCGGGTGCGAGTTTTGAGTCTCGTTCGAGGCGATTTCTTTGTTCTGTGATTGAATTTGAAGAATATAGCACCAAACAAGCAAACACATCGAGATAAAAAGACGAAAAATGATTCTAGTTGAAATAAGTTTATGGAAAAACTGACACTACAAAAATACAATGACAAAAATATGTCATTAAACATATATAATCATGTTCCAGGATTTGTTTCATGGGATTCCCAAGAGAATTTACTTATTAAAAATTGAGCATTTATTCCCTAAAATGTATTCCCCAAAACACCGAAAATTAAACGAGAGGTTGTTCGTGCACAAAACGTTTACGAGAAACGTACTTTCATAGAAATACATGCGACATAAGAATGCAAGTTAGGGTGGAAGTATGCTTTCCAAGGATTGGATTTAGTTCTTTTTGCAATAGTTAGTAATTTCAAAACTATTTTGAAAGTGTAGAAAATGTACCGATTACTATGATGAAAAAACCTTTTTGAAATCACATTTCCTTCAAACCAATGTTTCTTTGAATCAAAAGAAATTCAAAAGGGTACCTCCTTAATGCAACCCGAACCTATTTTTCCTTTCTTAATCCATTTTTCAGTAGATGGATTTTTTGAAAATACCTCACAATTGCATAAAATAGGCATACAACGAGGAATGTTTAATTACATGATTAATTATCATCGGTCTGTTTGTCCGTCGGTCCAAGTAATGTTCAACAATGGAAATGGGAAGGAAGGAAGAGTGGTGATGTCACTAAAAGCTATAATGTCATTAAATGGCGTGATGTCATTAGAAAATGTAATTCGTATTTTGATCAATATTTTTTTTTTTTTATCAGCTATCAATGATATCGTAATAGATTATCCTCAGGCCCGCATGAAAAGGAATCAAAAAAACGCCTAAAATGGCCATTTACGATTTTTATTGAAAATACTACCAGCAAAATATTTCCACATCGCAATATTTTACAAATATGAGAATCAATTGTCTCAAAGAAAGACTACTTGCCCCTTTTCTTCCTCCTCCAGCTACTACTACTACAGATAGTGAATGCATCGTTGAACTTATGGTTCTTGTGATTTAGGAGTCCGTTCTTTCCCCCTTTTTCTCTTTTTATACTTCTACCGGCAGAATAACGCGTGAAATAATAATCATTAATAGTCTTTTAATGTCCGTCGTCGGGCATAGACCTTCCCCAAGATTCAGCAGTTCTCTCTCGTGGGGACAATATAACTCATCCAATTCGTCACGCCAAATTATTCTCTCTTGTCGGCTACTATTTCCCTAGGGAACCTTGTTGTGAGTCGTGATGTCCAGCGGTTGTCTGATATTCTTGAAACATGGCCTTGCCCATTACCATTTGAGCGTTATGGTAGATTCCCTTCCCTAACAGTCGGAACTCAGACATATTCAACATGAGCCAAATGGGGAAAAATACATTAATAAAACATTGCAATTGATCTGCTTGTAAATTCTTTCGAACATTATCAGCATCGCCATCTCCCCCACTGACAGTTTTTTAATCCAGTCTTGCTTTTCAACGACCCCGTCTCTCATTAGAACTGACCCTTCATATATTTGATAGGTTTCTAGGCTATCTGATTTTATAACACGGTCCCCTTACCATTAATTACTTCTTAACGGAACGAGGGCTTTGCTCTCCCTTTCGGTCTAATACCGGCTGTCAAAACAGCGAAGTGAACCCCATGGAGACGAGCCAGGCCTGTGTCAAGGGTCAAGCAAAATTATAGAAGAACCTCTTACGAAGAAGAAATCAGAGAAGCCACCTTTATCTCCATCGTTTTCTTCTGGTTACTTATTATCTTGCTCTCCTTTTTAATCTTCTTCATTATTTCTGTATTAGTGGCACAGCCACTGCCACTCTTGAACCAATCACTATCTTCGTAGATCTCAACATCAAAGCTAATGAAGACATTGCTACAGCAATTAAATTATATACAACTTTCTCGTCTCATTTACAGAAGATTTTCAATTTTTGTCAAACTCCGGTCCAAGTCTTGAGTTGACTCTATTTTTCTAACGTGACAACAATAACAACAACCCTCAACTTATTCAGAGGAGTACACACTCCGCCGTTTGTCTGTCTAGACACGCTAAACCAAACCGATCTATAAAATTAACATTTCATTATCGTGATTTGAAACGGCTATCATGTGATCGGCAGCCAGCTCTCTTACCGACTGAGCCAAACTTTCAAGTTTTACATATCTGCGAAAATTCAAGCTATAAAAAATACGCTATGAAAAAAAAAATTCAAGCTATAAAAAATATTGAATTCTATATCTACGAATTCATTTGATACACATACAATACAAAAGTTGCCGTGATATAGTTTTTTTTTCGTGGTGGGGGTTGCTTTGGTTGCTTAGCAAACCGAAACCGCGTCGGCTGGAGCCATTTTTGGATGGATGGTTTCCTATTCTTCCCACGTTAAGCCTCGACCTTGTGTTATATTTAGCTGTAGTGGGACTGCGAATAAACAACCCCCTTGCTGAGCTGCAGTTGTAATGAAGTTTGATGCTGCTGCAGCCAGGCTTGTTTCATTTTAATTTTGCGGTGTGGGGATGTCATCTTCAATTTAACGATCAACAAAGGTATCTGAGGTATTGAAAAACCGGAAATTGTGTGAGCCGAAGAGAGAGTTGTTGAAGAGATATGAACGGCATTCCTAATAGGGAAGGAGGGTTGTTGTCTTTACATGGGGGAGAATAATGAGAGAGCGAGAAGGAAAAGAGGATCAGTTTGATGAACGGAAGGGGGGGCAGAGAAGGAGAGGGAGAAGGTCAAGGGAACTACCTCTTCTGGTAACTTAATCGCTTGCGAGCGCTGTTGAAGAGGAGGTGACCGTCGGAAGGGGAAGCTTCGTTTAACTGACGGGCAGGTGTGGGTCTTTTTCTTACAACTATAAAATTTTCATTACGAAAAGAGTAAATTGCATATTTTATTTGGAATATTGCCTATTTTGCATGAACTTCAGCAAGACGAAGATCATGTACAACAAACACATTAGAAATATAAACTAAGATCAACATCGAGGATGCAGAACTGAAGAAAGTAGACAACTGCATCTACCTAGGAAAACGAATCTCCATGAGACCCTCAAAAGAAGTAGGAATCAAGCGAAGAATCACACTAGCATGGCAAGCCTTCGGCATAACAAGCTCAATTTTCAAAAACAAGAAGATCCTATTAATCCTAAAAAGAAGTGTGTACAACCAATCCATCCTCCCTATAGTCACTTATGGAACTGAAACATGGAACCTAACCAAGAGACAGACCTGCAAATTGAGAACCAAGCAACGTACACATGAAGGAATTATGCTCAACCTCACATGAAGAGATCATAAGACAGCAAAATACATACGGGAGAAATCAAAAAATCCATTAAAAAGCTCAAATAGCAATGGGCAGGCCATGTTGCAAGAATGGCAGACAACCGATGGACATCACAACTCACGACATGGATCCTCAGAGATCACATATGCAACCAAGGCCGGCAGAATATTAGATGGAGAGACGAGCTAGACAAATCCAGAAAGTACTGGTTCCGCGACGCTCACGATAGGGAAGTGTGGCGAATCCTGGGGAAGGTCCATTTTAACAATTTAGATAATTCATGTATTATGGATGTGTCATTAATTCTCATAATTTTCCCTTACATTAAATGATAGAATGATTAAAAACGGCGCCCAATCAAACAATTTTTTTTACATTCATTCTCCGACTGTGAGTAAGCAGCATAGGTTGGAAATAGAGAATAATTAATCTAATTGTTAATGAGCCATGTGTATGAATAAACACACACACGTGCAAAATAATTTATCATGTTGCGATACCTGGTGATATATCATCCCTTACGGAAAGTAGCTACCAGAAGAGATACACAACAGTATTTACTTGATTCATTTTTTTTTCTTTCTCTCCCTTGTTATTCCCGTACTTCTTATTGACATAACAGCTTTCTTTCTCTGTTGAGAGTGTTGTCTGTTTCTATTTAACCACTCTCTCTTCAGGTCACTTGATTAAAACTATTTTCGAATTGTGTAAAAAACGTCGCAGTTTTTTGTAACAGAATCTATTCTCTTTCTCGTTTCTTTCTATACTAGTATTTTTTTAAATCTCATTTTTGTTGCTGTACATTGCCATACCCAGAAGCCTAGTGTAAACTTTGATCTTTCCCAAGCTAAACTTGTTACAGGTCTCCTCCACGATAGCGTTCAGCATTTGTTTGTTTGTTTGCTTGTTTTGGGTTTTTTTTTTCTTGCACCAAGCTGTTATAGTGGCAGCGCATAGTGTACGCCTCCTTCCCCTCTCTCCTACAACCCAGGATCTTGTATCTCTGACCACCACCAACCGCTGACGAGTCTGACTAACGTACCATCATCATCATTTCGGGGTTCAGGAACGCTAAAAAATTTCCCATCCAAATCATTTGTGATTGCTTATTTCTCTTCACGTCATTTTATCTTACGTAACGTTTTTATTGAAACGCGTTACTTCCAGATAGCTTGGAAAACCTGAAATAAGCTGGGCGCCTCGCCATCGAACAGAGGTTAGCAAGCTAGTCTGATGCACCATTACTACTGCATAAAGTTCAATCTTCATCCAATACTCCACACTTGTAAACAAACCAAGCTGAATTCAGTGACTATGCAGCCTTTCACAGTCGAAATAGTTGTGTATTTCTGGTGGAATTGTGATAGAAATATTGTAAACTTCAAACAAATTCTGGGGTGGGGATATTTTCCGGCGGAGGTTTTGTCCGTTGTTTTTTTTTTTTTTTTTTTTTTTTTTTTTTTGTTTTGTTTTTTATCCTTAGAGATTTTGTCTAGTAAAGGCTTTGTTATGGACCCGTCGCGCACACAGGCTGTGTCAATGGCTGAAAATTAGAACATTTACTCCACATTGTGCCTTAGAAAAAAAACGTTTAGAAATTCTGCTTATAATAACTTTTTAATGGAGTGTTCAATTTACAATGTAAGCTTAGGCTGACATTGGTCCCTAAGTTCATGCCTGGTAGCGCTCACGCTTGTTTTTTTGAAAATTCGAACTTTTTGATGATCACCCCACCCCCAAAAAGCAGCGAGAGAAGTATCTTATTCATTGATCACCTCTTTTTCCAATCTTTTTAGTTGATCACCACTCCCAACACGGTATGCGGCCAAAAGACGTTGGTAACTTGGCAGTTTCTATTGAGTGACAAACCAAACCTCATCTTTGGAATGCTTGGGATGATAGACGAGGAAGGGTTACACTGGACTTGCATCTTATATCATCATGACCCAATACAAATCTGATATTTAAAAAAAACTTACAGCATATCAATACAGCTATAACCTGCTAAACACCGATTCGTTAAAGCGCTCTTTTAAAAATATTTTTCGAAATAAATTTAAAAAAAAACAATTATAACGGACAGTATTATGAACGGTTTCCAAAATGATTGTATACGGTACGTTTTCTGGTTAATGAGCCGTTTATATCAGTGAACACATACGCATACAATAATTTATCATGTAGCGGTATTCATTGACACCAAGTGATATTTCACCAGCTCCGGGAAGTAGCTACCAAATGAGATATACAACACTAATCAATTCCATCGAGGTTTAGCAATGATATCATGTATTTTAGAAAGATTGATGGTACAATATTCTCAGTGGGGTATCAAGACGTACATTTTGATAAGAGATTGTCATGATGACCCCAGATTTTTTAAGAATATATTTAGAACGCATACCGAGGTATTACTGCTATGGGTTTATGCAATTCAAATTAGGGTCTATAACCAAATTGCGATATTAGTTTTCATAACTTGACATCTCCTCAGCTGGAACTATTTGCTGATCCAAGTGTCAAAGCCTCGAACTAAGACGGCGAATTCTTGAATTAGTTTGGAACGAAAGATCAACACGTATGCAATGCATAAAAAAACTCGCCCGATGCTAAACCTTTCAAAGAGAAGTGGATTAATGTCTTTCCCAAGGTCGTAAGTGCAGAGAGTAAGCTCGAGTAGCCTGGATCGAAACTCGAACTCAGATCGCTGGATCCGTTTGTCTTGCAGGTAACCGTTACGCTACTCCGCACCAGATGAGGATACCAGTCCGAATGATTCACGGAATTATGACTTTACTCTATCTTAGTATAATATTAAAAGGGCCAGAACATAGGGATCAAAACAACAAATGTGAAAATGCTAGTCTGAATGATTAATGAAATAATAATGACAGAAACTTACGATAACACTTGGGAGGCCAGAGAACGCATTGGTGGAAACGTTGAGATGAGAACAACGGTTAGGATTCTTGTCTGAATTTACTCATGAAATAGTTGAAATGATTCCTTTCAAAACCAAGTAACACTAGGAAGGCTACAGAATGCGAAACTAAAACTTGATAATTAAAAAGGCAAAATGTAAAGATACTTATCCAATTAATCTCTTGAAAAATGAAAATTACGTCTTGAATTGAACATTTTGAAGATGGTTTCGGTTTAAAAAAAGGTTACGACTTTGACCAACGAGAGGAGAAAAAGGCATGAAAACAATCTTAATTGTGAACGCCATTTTTATTTCATTCTAACAAGTTTTTGCCATATTCAGTGGCATCTAAGACTCCCTCCCTAAACATCACTTTTCAGCCATGTCTTTCGTCAAATACGGTAATTTTATTAAATATTTTCACAAGTCTTCCTACGCACTAAGTTCCGTTAATGTTCCCATCAAACTGTTCATCAGAATTTTTCCTTGGGGTCAAACTGCCTTTCAAGGCTATGACATCATTAACACTATACGAGAGAGGACCAAGATTCTCTCGGAATCTCTCTCATCGTTTGGTCTTGAATATGATTGTCACAACTAAATTACTTCTGTTTCTTCCTGGTTACGGAACTTCGAAACATTTCCTGATGATTGAATTGAAAAACTTAGACAAACAGAAATCGGACCACGGTGAATAAACTGAAGTAACTTTTTCGCAACTAATTGCTGACTTACCTTAATCCGCCTCAGCCAGGCATTATATATCATGTGAGCTGTCTTTTGGAAAATAGGCGCAATTATACGTTCCATTTAGTGTATGAAAAATTTCAACTTTTTCAACCCGTTTTGGCCGAGTCATTCTACGACCTTCTTCAGGTGTAGAATGTAATTTCCATATTATATATGGCTGTAGAATGAATCGGTCGAGAAGTTGAAAATACGTATTACACCAGGAAAAGGCCATAGAATGAATCGGCCATAACATCGCTGGGAAGAAAAGTTTGGATTGTCTGAACATACGTTTGAATTTTAGTGATACTTCACGAAGTTATACAAGAAAACTTGAACAAATTCTTCATTTAAGAAAAAAAAACAAACGGAAATCTAATAAAGATGCTGTTTCCCACAAAATATCCTCTCGTATCCTTGTAAAATCTGCAACAACCACGTAATACGAAAAGATAACAGTGAAAACAGAGCAAGATTTATTTTTTCGCTCATTATCAATTAACCGCGACTTGTTCCCTCTTAACTAAGGGAGGGGCTCCGTCGGCGTATTTCTGGGACCACAAGTCACTTCTGGCAAGAATCAGGGATGCCCTGGGGTCAGAGGAGGATTGACTGAAAACAGATTTTGCTGTCAGATAGAAATCCTAGCCCGAGTCTGGCTATCACTGTTGCCCTGATATGACCGGCGCGTGGTTAGGTCAAATGGAGTCCGAATGATACGGACGATAAAACACACACATGCACACACATAGACACGCACACCAGCATATGCAGTAGCAGATACACTCGTATACACATCTTCCCATGTTGATATAAATACACGCTGGCCTTCAAGACTCATCAAGCAATAGATATATCACGTACTTTATTAGAGCGTACTTACTCAGATGCGAATACAGGATCATTTGTCGCGATTGCACGCATGCGCACTTTGTTATCGCCTTATACTAACCGTAGCTTCATCTGATACTGGACCAAAAGGGGTGGATGCAGAGGACATGGAATAAGAAGACTGTGTTGCGCTAATCGTCCTGATCGGGAAAGCCTTCCTGTCTGCCCCCTCCTTGGAAACAAGAGTGTATTCTGACTGAGTTGAAGACAAGAGTACATTCATATATGAAAAGTGTTTTGTATCTTATGGTTGAAATGGTGGGGGACTGGGTCGACGGGGTACTTCTCAGTTTCCCGTTTTTTTGTAAGATCAATATCTACTAATGGAGACATTAGCGTATACCCAAATCTCAAAACCCATCCCTACCATATACTTACACCCCTAAACTAATTCCCACCACTGATAGTCTCCATCATCATCACCATCATCATCATTATCATCATCATGTCCACTGCTGGACCAAGGCCTTTCCCAGCTCCTCCATTATTGTCTTTGATAATGCTTTCAATCACATCTCTCCATTTCACGTACGGGCTTCTAATGCATTTGATATTCCCTTCCGAACCAATCGACTAACCTTCTGTACCTCCTGCTCTCTTTCATTCTATGCTATGCGTCCAGCCAATTTCCATTTTTACTTGAACACCAAATGTCTCATGCACAACTTTATTAGTCGAAATAAGTACCGTTAGTACCGACACAATGCTCCCAACGATCTGGCTGTGAATTTATTGCATCAAAATATCAACTGGGGTCTGTTAGAGGACTGGTGCAATGAATAGGGAGGTTGGGCAGGACCCCGGTGCCTAACTGCATCAGTTTTTGCCATGTGGTTTTGCAACAAGATAGACTCCTTTCAGTTGACCATTGCTGGCCAAAATTTCTGTAATTCTCGATGTATCAGTTCCAAATCACGACAACTGGACATTGTCGTGATGGTAGACCAGGTTGCAAAGAGGCTTCAATGGATTACCCCATAACAGCAAAACCAAACGTCCACGAGGATCTTTTGGGGATGATGATTTGGTTTCGAGTTGAAGAAAGGGCAGGATTGTCGACCCAAAGAAAGCCACGCTTATGATATTCAATAAGAGACATTTGGTGTTCAAGTAAAAATGGAAATTGGCTGGACGCATAGCATAGAATGAAAGAGAGCAGGAGGTACAGAAGGTTAGTCGATTGGTTCGGAAGGGAATATCTAATGCATTAGAAGCCCGTACGTGAAATGGAGAGATGTGATTGAAAGCATAATCAAGGACAATAATGAAGGAGCTGGGAAAGGCCTTTGTCCAGCAGTGGACAAGATTGCCGACCCAAAGAAAGCCACGTTTACGATATTCATACTGTAACTAATTTTCATCAATACTAAGCACACGATCAAGAAAAGAATCATTTTTGGAACGAATAAGTAAATTGCAGCAAGTATCAATTCGTACATACTGCTGATCATCAGTTAAATCATGAAGTACTCACTTCAGCATTTTCTATAGTTCACAATTTTATTGGCTACCCACTGTTTTGCCCCCAATGCTCGAATATTTGTTTCCGGGGGAGCCTACACTGCTAATATCATTTCTTCATTGTCAAGTGACAACTTACGACCATGACGAGTCTCTTATCTATCTAATAATGTCACTTCCTTTCAAGTCTTAGCTATAGAAAGAACCACTTCCTTTTAGCATTGCTCATTCGTCGACACTACAGCCAGTAGGACTGTAGCCTCGATTGCATGTTCGGTCTACTTTCTTTATTGTGTCTCATATCAGGTTCAACTATGCTATCTTTCAACTTAGCGTTGAGATTTCTTTATTCGTTACTTCTACACCAAACGCTTCCGACATATGTTTTTGGTTTGTGTGTGTATTATGCACTGAGAACAAATAGTGGTTCTGAAGTACCATCTTCTTCGAGTCGTCCCTGAATCTACGTTCTAGGTAACATCTTTGTATTCTGGAACCAAAAACCATCGAAGCAATCAGAACAGTAAGTTTACTTCTATCTGCTGCAAAATACAGAAATATCTTCACGCGAAGCTATGTCACACTTCGTATCTATTTTACCTTGTTAAAGATAGCATAGCGGCAAATTCATAGCTAACTCAGGTTTCTGATTTACGTAACTACTTTTGCCAACAAGCTTTCTGACATCTTATATTGTCTGTCCTTCCTATTCGCCGGTCAGCTGTTAAGTCAATCCTGATTCAAAGCATTTATTAATCTCGCCTGGTTCTTCTCTACCAAACCTTTTTTAAGACAGCATTTCCAGTTTCCCCTGGGAAGTAAAATATAACAAGATTTGCTAAATCACATCTCTCTTTCATATCTTTTTCCTAATGAATTCTTTGCTACGTCACATTTTTCACAGGAAAGATCTAGCAGCTAATTTTACTTTTTTTATTCCATTTTTTATTTTTCCTTTCAGCCTAAACGTACGTACCGATTATGTTGTTTTATGTTTGTTATTAAACGTTTTAGTGTTTGTCAAGAAATACATGCATTTGTCCTCATTTCTATTCTTATGAACTATCGCATTTGATTTATTTTGTATTGGCCGTTTTCCTTTGTCAAATTTTGCTTTCGCACAATCTATCATGTCTTCTCATAAAATTCAAATATGGCCGCCACACGTGGCTCTTTACCCATAACGTTATAAAATAACAACTTCCGCCTTTCTGTTCAACTCTCTCCGTGACATCACAGATTTGGCATAAACCAGAAGTGTTTCATCGGAGACCCGAACGTTTCCTGGAGTTTATTTTGAATTTAATGCCTTATTCAGATACAAAACTATTTACCAGCATCTCATCTGGTAATTTTAATATATGAACCACCCCCAAACTCACTTAAATACGTATGAATTGAAGCAATTTAGATAATTTTAATTATGTAAACATGTATTTACATGTGAATGATGATATAAAGTAAGTATCGTAAGGAATATAAAAGTAACAATTTTTCTGTTTGACCAATCTAAATCAACATTTTTATGATCAAAGTATATAAAACAAATTCTTCCATTTTTTTTTCTTAAACAAAAAGACTTTTTAAAATAGGCTCTCAAGAACAAGGAGTGCAAGTTCAAATCTCGCCGGGGGGATACTTCTTTCCGACCCATGCGTCAACAATTGATGAAGTTAGTGCTATGATAGATTACAGTAACAAAGGAATTAAATAGCAAATAAGGTCCAACGTGATAAAAATTCAAGAGAAAAACAAAGAAGTCTTTCGTCGAGGAAGACGTCACAGTGGTCACTTCTGGTCAGAGAATCAAGGACCATCCACTGTTTATCTTTGGTTACATTGCAACCGTTGCAAACCGACATCGCTTCATTTTTTAAAGTTATCTACATAGTGCTTGTTACTTGTGCTTAAGATGATGTAAAATCTACACCGAAATATACACATCTTATTAGGTTGGCTAAAAATTCAGTTGCTTTTGACGTAAGGTAGCATTAGGATCGTTTAGTTTGAACTTTCAATAGAGAAAAAATTTAAGAAACATCGCTTTTGATTGTACTGTTGCAGCCATCATATAAGCATTTTTAAAGATCAAATCTAGTGTATGTTTTGCCTACCGTTTCTAACATTGGAAATGGAAAAAATGAGCAACATTTTGGGCATATACATACATTTCATTTAGTTCTATATAGGTAAAAATGTGACTCCAACGCAAAAAAAAAGGATTTGTGCAGAACCTACCATGAATGATCGAACATGTCAAAAGTGGTTTGCCAAGTTTCATGCACGAATTTTTCGATGAACATTGCCCGAGGTCGAAAGCGATTCATTCAGGGCATTATCTGAGAATGATTGACGTTATACGAGGCTGAAGTCGCATACTGAAAATATCCAAATCGAGCGTTGAAAAGTATTTACACAAGCTTGGTTATGGTAGTTGCTTTGATGTGTAACTTCCACATACTGAAATATTCCGTTTTTGCAACCAAATGTGACAAGAGATAGAAGGTGGATATGTTATGATAACATGACACTCAAGAGATCCTGGCTGAATCGAAATAAAACACTAATATTGAACTTTGACTTCTATTTTTACTTTTCAAACTTATCAAACTTCTTGGCCAGCCTAATATTTCTTCTTCTTCTTCTTCTTCTTCTTCTTCTTCTTCTTCTTCTTCTTCTTCTTCTTCTTCTAATACATTAATAGTAGTAGTAGTAGTAGTCGGGGTGATTTTTTTAAACTTTAAACTTTTGCTTGTTTTAAGTTACTCTGACGTCATTCCTTTCCGTTACGCAAGAGACATCTTTAAGTGGCATTCCTCTCTAAAGAGTTCATTAAGATAACAACTGCACCACAGACTTTACTCATCGTACTTCACTAATCTTCGCATTCCGTAAGATACACCGTACGTTAGTGAATATTTAATAGTCAATCTCACTTTTATTCACTACAGATACTATAATTAAATAGTAATTAAGTTTGGCGATAAACCAACTTGAGTGCCCACGCTAAGTAGGAATTAGACGCTTTCAACAGTTGTCTCGGGTGGAAACAAAATGACGGCTTGGTGTTGCTGATGTACGAAAGATTTCATTTGAAAAGAATAGTATCTAACAAAGGTTTTCTAAACTCTTGTCAATTTTAAATCTAACCCAATGTCGTATGTTTCGATAGAGAGGACGACGCTCGAAGCATTCCGCCAAATACCCCCCGAAATGTAGCCGTCAGATAGGTCAGATGAAAAACTGTGAGTTTTTAAAACAATGGAATTCAGATTGAAATTTCAGTCTCGTCTTATATGGAAGTCGCCTTATTTGCCGAAATATCAGAACTTCAGGTTCAAACTGTTTTAGATCTAACATGAAATTCCTTTACTTGCTGATATTTACTAAGCTTAGCTAAGTCTGGCATGAGGCCCCAACAATGGGGCACTCAGTGAAGATCTGAATCATTACACATTTACTTTAGTTTAGTTCAAGGCCACAAAAGCAGAGTGGTAAGCGAGGATTGAGCTTTCTTCTAATGATCTGTATGATGGAAGGCCTATACACAGAGATTAGAGATATAATTCCACCTTCACTGAGTGCTCCTCATTCACAGCCTTGTATCAGATTCAACTAAAAACAGTAACTGCTTTTCACACAGACGAAATCCTGATATCGAGGGTTGTTTAGCGAACCCATCTTGCAGGCTATTATTAGTGATTTCTATCCACAATGAAGTACTCAATTGTAAAGGCCTTGTGTCATAGTGCGATGTCTTATACCGATGAGACTATAACGGCTCTGAAGTTTTGATCTGTTTAGACCAGACGGACGTGAATGTGGTGACAAGGCCAATTGTAGTTTTGCTTCATGGGGCGTGGCACTGCTCTGATTTGTCGAGTCAAAGCGGCTCAGGATTCGTCCGGAGACCTCAAGAACGGCGCTCTTCTAACAAACGTTGCGAGGACTAGGTCAAGTGTTCGTGTGTGTGATATCTCCACATTGAATCAACCTTGTGTCACGTCCTGTTCTCGTGGGGGAGGGGCTTATTAGGGCCTTAGAATGGCATAATGCGAAACTAAGTTTTGTTAACATTTACTGGGGCGTTTATAGCAGAACGACAGCCAGCAATACAGTCAGCTAGGACATTTCAAATGTTAGTGAATTTTATCCTCAATGATTGCGCTTTTAATAATGCCTGATGGCATACAAAGTTTCGTGCAAGTGATTCAAATGAGGAGCTTACTGAAATCTTGACCGGTTATTCCACGCCAATTCAAAGCAGAAATAAAAAGGAAAATAGCTGGTCGTGACAACTGTTTTCAGATCAATTTTCCCATCGGCAATGGATATATTATGAAAAGTTGTCACTAGTAGCCGTTTTCAAATGACTGCCATATCCGATGATGGAAATGAAAATTCGTTATCGCACAATATCCAGTTTTTTTATGCGTTTGGCAATACGTGTATCAGATTTTATGCCTCTGTTACAAATTGCTCAATTGGTTTGAAATTTGCTGCTAAGCGGCCACACTATCATATACATCTTGTATGAAATTGCTTTTCATTACCTGCTACCCTCCCCATTCAACTAGAGGACTTCTGAGGTAATTTAGGTTTTGCAGTTACCACTCTTCACAAAAATCGAAATATATACAGTTTTATCAATTTCACATCCATTTTATATTTATTGTTGGTATTGTTTATTCCACGGATTATTCGGACTAACATCCTCATCTTTGTTATATCTATCATTACGTTTCGGTTGAGGCGCTCACTGGCATTGAGAGCATTTTTTTAAGAAACACAACCATTGTTCTGCTGATTGTTCAAACTAATATTTCCAACCTTGTTATTTCAATCACAATGTTTTGGCCGGACCGATTTCTTGAATATAATGAAAGCAAAGAGCAGATATACAAGAAATCAAGACATATAAAAGTAAGTAATCGTTAACTCGCTTACAGATAAAGAATAAGTAAAAATCCTAGACATCATAGAAGAGCGGTTCTCAATCTGGGGGCGCACTCTGTAGGGGGCATGATTAATTTCAAGAGGGGCACCAGCCAGCAGAGAAAATGTAAGAATATCTCTAATTATTTCAGGAATTCTCTCCACAAGTGTTTGTATAATATCATGAACATAACATTCTAATTGACCAATGCCTTTCAGTTTTCGATCCTACCACGTGGTACTGGATGGTCTATAGCCACACTGATGACACAATTTATATATATTACCGTGGTACTAAGGATATCATTAACTAAAGGGCGATTTCTTTTTTTAATTTTGAATAATTATGTTTATAAAATAGGATGTCGGTAACTGCTGGATTATTTATAATCATTCGCAAAATTCAATTTTATGTTTGCTTCAACATCATGTTTTTCAGATGTTGTTTAGAATTTCCTTGTTTTTCAAACCTTTAAATGATCGGTGGATTAAAAACAATAATGCCTGTGTCAGTGAAAGAAGATCAAAATGAAAAACAAAAACAAAAAAATCATAAAATGTACTTTTAAAAAACAACTTAAGTTTATTCATTTATTCATTTATTTATTTTTGAGGAGACAATAAACATGCAGTTTCACAACTGTAAAAAAAAAATTTTTTTAAATATCCTCCCGACAAAAAAAAGTCCCCGAACGTCAGCCGGTGCAATGCCTAGTCGGCGAAATATCATTTCGGCAAATCGGTTCACGACGAAACGTCCGCATGACGAAACGTCCGTCAGCTGACAGCGTGTCGGCGAAACGCCTTTCGACGAAAAGTCCGAGAGCCCGATTATGGCAGCTCTTGGCTGTCAGTGCCTGAGCAGGTAAAGTACTTACGGGAGAGTGGCTTGCCCAAGTGCTCATTCACCCACTCTCTTATCTGACAACCATTATGGCATGCCTTACGACTTGATGTGTTATCGATATCTGGCGATGGAATAGAGCTCAGGGAATAGATTCATGCCTCTCCTAAATATATGAGAACGAGGAGAGCAATTAAGGATCCCATGTAAGGCAGCCGGGGGAATTGATACACCGACTTTCAACGAAAAACTATTTAAGATGAAATCATTTCTGAATGTCGACAGTTTGGCCTCGTTTGAACTATAAGACACTCTCTCCAGCTGACATTAACTTTGGCGACCGTATCCAGAATTGGCGCTCTTCCTGATTGCTCACTTGAGTTGAAGTGGCTATCAATTCTCAATGGATTACAGTACAACCTCTTCCAGACGTAGCCGATTAGTTAGTTACTCCTACTCTGTGGCATCTTTTCACTTATGTTCAGGGGCGTTGTGCTGTGGGAACGAGTGGGGACCATGTTCATTTAACTTGGGGCGTGCGTACCCTCATGATCTATGTACTACTAAAATACAATATTTGGAAAAATTCACTGATAAGGAAAATTAGCCAGAATATGTCGAACCACTCGTCCAATATGGCCTCAAAATATCTTTGAGATAGGTCAAGTTTCAAAAGTTTTCTCGGAGTGAGGGTTTAAAGCACCTCCTCAAAGCACTCTCTTACTTTTCAAGCACTACACCACCCCCTTTCTTGTGCCTTGAAACTTATAAAAGCTCCTCGTGTCAAATGATTATTATGGTACTCTTTTTGTTTGTCGGATATGCCCAGGTAGTCCGTAGAATAGACAAAAAGAGAACTTAAGGATTTGACATCCGAGGTTCTCTCTCTCCGAATTATATTACCACATTTCCATGATATAATGCCCAATTTATAAAGATCTTCAAATTTTTACTCCAAAAATCACTTTGCGAATTATACATTGAATGTCATGTTGTGGGGTTGAGGTTGGTTCCCATACACCTCGGTTCACTCGAATATTTCTGGCCCAAATGCCGCTTAGTTTCATTGGTAGCCACAGGGTAATGAACCATCTGTATTCATCATCATCATCATCATCACCATCAGTCTCTTAACGTCCGTTGTTACACATAGACCTTCCCCAGGATCTGCCACAATTCTCTATCATGGGCGTCGCGCAGCCAGTATTTTCTAAATTTGTCTAGCTCATCTCTCCATCTTGTATTCTTTCGGCCATGTGATCTCTGGGGATCCATCTAGTGAGTCGTGATGTTCATTAGTTGTCTGCCATTCTTGCAACATGACCTGCCCATTGCCATTCAAGTTTTTTAAGTGGTAACAAAAGAAAAGTTTGTTTGGTGGCTATGAATCAGAGAAAAAAATAATCTGCCAAATATTAGGTTCGTGATTCTTTCATGGCAAAAATACGGTATTTGACAAACAAGTAAACAGAAATAAGCTGTATTACTTGAGTTCAGGACAGGATAAATCGCCAGGACCTGTCATGTGCAACAAAGCAGGCTTCTTAAAGCGAATCCAAAGGTTTCATTCGTATATTGAAAGGAGCAACGCCACTTTGGGTACTTTTGAGTCTATTTCACATATCACCCCCCCCCTTCCCGGGAAAAAACGTGATCTGTGAAGCCTCAGCAGGGACGGCTGATTCTGCAGCCAGGGTATGGGCACTACTTGACTCTATTACTACACAAAGGCTTTATCTAATTTATCTAATTCCAAGTAGATTTATCCAAGTAGAAGAGGCTGCGCATTTAATCGTAAAAATTAGATAGATGATAAATGAAGAGAATGACACGTGACATCAAAATAGAAAACAAAAAACCTGGTACTGGGCTTCATTTGTAGAACACCGAATGAAGATGGAAATTTTTACAAGAGTAATGGTCTGCAAGGCCAACTATGACTCCATAAAGCAGCCGGGGAGGATCAAAGTCACTATAATATTCATGGTCTGCAAGAATAGCCTACACGCTATCGCGTTTTACAATAAGTTTTGGTATTTACAGTATTTATCGTGTAAGGATCAAAGAAAATTATTTTAAAGATTCCTGTGTGCGATAATCAATTAACAAACAAAATGCCTGTACACATACATAAAATTCTAATTTTATTTGGATTTTTATGTACGATCGTACGTGCACAAGCACATGCAATATATATTGTATATACTAGATCTTATCGGAAATAAATAGTACTTTTAAAATAGATGCTTTTATTTCTACAAATCAAAAACATAACCCCCATGCAGAGATTTTTGAAGAAAATTCAGCCAGTGCTTTTGTTTTTCAGTGATTCATTACGGAACAAAGGCCCTCGAATTGTCTACCTTTGATTTACAGGCAATTCTGAATCGGCCAATCGGATCTGAGCAAATGAAGTTTCATATATCTGGGATTGGGAAAATCAAATGCCACTCATTCACGTACAAGCATACATATTCGAAGCCGTCAACAAAAGCTGCCAGGATAGGTTTCTTCAGTTTTTAAGTGGGCCAGTCTGGCTGACTATGCATGTATCATGCGCACAGGCTGCACCACTGGAACTCGAAGGCGAAACATGTAACCATTTATTCTTTATTATGTACAGAAAAAATGCCTCGTTTTGTTTTTGAAAATACCCCTAAAAAGTTTTTTTTTGGGGGGGGGTTCAATGTGCAATGTAAGTTTATGTTAAATTGGTACCTAGTCCGGCACATTTCTAGCGATCTGAGCCCAGCAAATGACCAGAAAAGTAACTTATCCATTGATCATCCTTTTTCCAATTTTTTCAATTGATCATCCCCAACAAATGCTGCCAAAAGACGTTGATCACATGACAGTTTCTATTGTGGAGCTAACCAAGCCTATTTGCAGATATACACGTACAGGCATGGATGAGCTCACTCACTGCATAACGCGTGTGGATAAATACAAAATTCAATTTTGTTTGACTTGAAGCCAAAAAGGTTGAATCGAACTCGATAGCAACGATTTCCTTACTTTGATGTGAATGCACTTTGCCCCTATATACATATACATAGTCTGAAAAGCTTTGCAGCTTAGAGTGCTCAAGATGTAGCTGAAAATAGATATCCTCTCTTATTAGTATAGAATGTTTTTTAGTCTTGAAGCACACAAGATATTACTATAGACATTAAAACAAAAGATTTTTTTATTCGTTTATTGTTAATTATTCACAATATCGGTTAATCAAAGGTGTAAGAAAGTTTTTTTTACACAGAATTGTATTATAGTACTATAGGAAGCCACCATAGAATGGCAACATGTAAGATGCAAGTAAACACCAATAAAGAACGCAGAGAAATATTCCACACCAAACTGCAACCGCTAAACGTACCATACGAACTCACCTAACCCTGCAAGCTACAATTGAAAAACAGATATAAAATCCTTACTGAAGTGAACGACACCAACATCAACTGACTCCACAGCAAAATAACACCCTCTCTGATAGAAGCTTCCACTGTGTTTAAACCAAGAAACGCACAGACTATCAGTAAAATATCAGACGAAACCGGAAAACATTGAAAAGCGCAGAAACCTCAAACCACCAACAAAAACAATGGGAAAAAATGGAGGAGACCGAACTGAAGAAAAAAACAATGAAAACCAATATGAGAGAAGACAAAAGAAGGTATACAGCAGCAATCATCAAAACCGCTCTCAAAAAACGTCGGGGATTTAAGGCAATAAACAAAACTCTCAGTATAGGACAGAAACAAATAACTAACATACTCGAAGAAAACAGAGACATAATTTTCGAACATGCCCAAGAATTCTACCAAGAACTCTACTCTTCAAGACATGGGCACAAAACAACGAAAAAGAGACGCAAGACGCAGACAATCAGTTCGAGGACTTCCCAGAAGTTACATCATGGGAGGTGAAACAAGCCATCAAACAAACCAAAAAAAGGAAAAGCCCCTGGACCAGATAACACCACCATTGACTTACTCAAAAAAACCGGTACGATCATCTACAAAAAACAAGCTAATCTGTTCAACTTGTGTCTAAAACAGAGTAGAGTCCCGAAAGACTGGAGTATAGCAATCATAATGCTTCAACAGAAAAAAGGACCAATAAGCCTACTCAACTGCATATACAAACTTTTCACAAAAATATTCACTAACTGGATCACTAAAACACTAGATGAAAACCAATCACGCAAACAGGCTGGATTTAGAAGAAGCTACTCGACTATGGACAATCTCCATTCAATGAATTCGCTGAAAGAGAAAGCAGCAGAATACAAAATACTACTCGCTGTAGTATTTTTAGACTTTAAGAAGGCATGTGACTCCGTGGAAATTCCTATGGCCATCACTCTATGAGGTGTAGACCCTGTATATGTCAGAGTACTGCAGCATACATACAGTCACAGCAACTCCTCTATCAGGCTACTTAAAAACTCTGAACCCTTACAGCTCCAAAAAGTAGTAAGGCAAGGTGATACCAGCTCACCCAAACTCTTCACGTCTTGCCTCGAGATAATCTTCCGAAAAATGGACTGGGAAAACAGAGGAATCAAAATAGACGGCGAATACCTGAGCAAACCTCAGATTTGCAGACGACATCGACTTTTTCGCAGTGAACTTACACTTACAATTAATGCGAGGTAAACAAAAAGTCAGTCTACACATGAATTTCAATAAAAGTCATGTGCAACAACTACATCGAAAATAAGGACATAACTGTCTGAATTGAAGATGCAAAACTGGGGAAAGTAGACCACTACATCTACTTGTGACAACGAATCTCCATGAAATCTACAAAAGAAGAAGAAATCCAGCGGAGAATCACCCTAGGATGGCAAGCCTTCAGCAGAGCAAGCTCAACCTTCAAAAACCAGACGACCCCAATAATCCTAAAAAGAAGAGTATACAACCAATGTATCCCCCCGATAGTCACTTATGGAGCTGAAACATGGAACCTAATCAAGAGACACACCAGCAAAATGAGAAGCATGCAACGCGCACATGACAGAATCATGCTCAACCTCACATGGAGATATCACAAGACAGCACAGTATGTCAGGAAGAAAATGGGAAAACGAGACATTATAGAATTTACTAGAAAACTTGAATGGCAATGGGCCGGTCATGTTGCAAGAATGGTAGACAACTGATGGACACACAACATGGATCTCCAGATATTATACGCGAAACCGAGGCCGGCAGAATACAAGATGGAGAGATCAACTAGACTAATACAGAAAATACTGGTTCTGCGACGCCCATGATAGAGAAGTATAGCGAATCCTGAGGAAGGTCTATGTCCAACGACGAATGATAAAAGAATGATGATGATGATGATGATGATAAGTAAGATCATCAGTTGTTTACCAGGGAACTGTTTTGAGGATTTAGAAACAAAACAGTTATTTTACCATGGTGACCAAGCACTTCATTTTAGAGTAGTATCTTGAAGTATGAAGCTTGTTATTTTATTTACAGCATTGTCATTATGTGTAGCGTATGAGTACTCAAGGTATCAGAATATATCTAATCATCCGATGAGGGATCAATGAGGAGTACGGTGGATGGTACTCATGTGTCCGTGTCACCTCCCAGGCCTATCAAAAGTTCAGTCAGTGCGATTAAATTCCCTGTCAACGTTTTTTAACTCCAACCGTAGCAAATTTACTACTGACGTCATCGGTCCAAATACTAATAAAACTTAGAAATACTAACACATACATATATATTTACATGTGCATGTGTGTGTGGCCCATGGCCCCTTATGCACTGTTTTTAAATAGTAACTCCGTAATCCTGTCACACGCTCTTATGCGAGGAAGGAAATTCTAACCACTCATAACAGCATCCATGTATTGAACGTTCTCGAAAATGACCCGCTGTATTCCAGAAACACTTGAAATCGAACATCCAAAAACTTGGGATATTTTTTACACACACTTAATCACAGTTTATGACAACTCATTCACCAACAAGAAAAGCTTATAGTGGAGCAGCTTAGCCAAATAATTATGGATTTATGATAGAAGCATAGAGGCATAAAATTTAGTACTAAAAATTAGATATTGAACCATCATGAATTTTCAATATGTCACCGAGTGCAAAACGTATTAAAATAGCTACCAATGACAACTGTTTTCAGATCAATCTTTGTATCAGCAAAAGATATTATATGATATTGAGGAGAAAATTAGTTGAATTGCTCTATAGTTCTTGGGAATTGCCGCTTGTATAATTCATGCAAGTCATTGAAAATCAAAGATGGCGGCCATGGCTCGTATAAAAATTGTAATTGCAATAAAATTGCAAAGACTAGTCGGATATGAATATATCGGTGTGAAATCATACATTTTTATGTTTTTATTCAGAACTTTATAATTGTCCAGCAGCTTTCTTTTATGATAACAATTTCTTAAAGCTGGGGTCCATCGCAGGAAAGTCTATCCAGCATCCCCCCCCCTTTGCATTAACACAGTAGAGAGACATCTGAGCAGGAAATTTCAAGTTAATTTTGCATTTGGAGATAAAATCATATAATTTGATACACTTATATCAAAAGGCATCTAAATATATTTGAATATTGAGTCACCAATTTTCAATATGTCGCCCATGGCAGCCATTTTTCATCTTTAAATAAAGTTCCAAGTTCACTTTTTTATAGTTACTTAATAGATTAACACATTTACTGTAAACATTTGTAGCGGATTCATTCTTGATGACATAGATGAGGATGATAATGGCCATGATTTTGATTTTTCTGTGACATGCAGGATTATCCAAATGGCAATTCCCAAGGACTATGTAAATAAATTCAACTAATTATGTCCTGAATATCATATCATATCCATTGTTGATAGGAAAATTGATCTGAAAACAGTTGTTACAGGCAGCTATGTTGAAATGATTGCCATGGAAGACTTACTGAAAATTCATGATGGCTCAATCTCCATTTTCTTTTTAGAATGCCTTTAGGTATAAGAGTATTAAATTATATGCCTGTGAGGTGAGAAATTTCAGTTAAGCGGCCCTAATATTGTAAAAGTCTGATCAAACAATCCTGGCAAACAAAAAAATGTTTGAACATATATATATATACATATATATATATATATATATATATATATATATATATATATATATACATAATTACTTTTGAACACAGCAGCCTGAATCTCTAAGAGCATGTGTTTAATTGCTTTGCTACCACCACCACTGCGAGAGCAAATACATGATCACGTTAAATGTGGAGCCCCACACGTGCACGAGCAGAAGAAGAGAAAAATTGCCTATTATCATTGGCTTTTGCCGCAGGCGCCAGGGCATACCCCAAAACCTATCCCGGTTGTGCAATGGGGTAGTGCTATCTTGGAAGATTTACACTTTATTTATGTCGCGTCCTGCCCGAAGACGAAACACATCTGACCCCAACCAAAAGGATGAGAAGTGGAACAGTATATATATATATATATATATATATATATATATATATATATAGTTTCGAATGTGATTGGGTTGGATGTTCCACAAAAAGAAAGCGGATACATTCGATTTCTGAACAAATAAAAGCTAAAAACTTCTAATGGGATGTCTGAAAAATTTTGATTTTAATTATGAAATATTATTGATTTTCTTTTTAGACCAAGGAATGAAAATAGATGAATATATATGTCTATTTTTTTTTTTTTTCATATATTTATACATATTTTGGATAGGGTTTTTGTCAAACTGCAGTCCTAGTTAAATTTGACTTCGGTTTCAACTGGAAAAACAAGAATAAAAACAAGAATCAATCCTCACCAAATTTAGAGGAGTAAAGTCCTTTATTGTACGTTTATCCCGTCACGTTAAACCAAACCGACAAATGAGATCAACATTCTTCGCTGTGTTTAATTGCTAGGCGACTCTCTTACCAATTGGGCAAAACAATCAAGTCTTTATTTACGAACGTATTTGCTATATATACAATACAAAAGTAACAGTAATCCTCTTCACTCTGAATAGAAGTAGGAGTTAGAGTCGACCCTACTGTCGCCGGACATTTTTTTTCTTTCACTAACATTTATTCAGAGCATAATCATAATTGTAAGCCTGCGAATGGAACCTCAGATTTATATCGTAGCGGTAAGTTTTTAATCACTGAATTTTGTCGGAATTAAATGTATCAAATAAAACATAGTCTTCTAAAAAATTATCACGGTGAGCTATCGAATATTTGAGAATCATTCTGATTATTCATGCTGGGGCATTGGAATCGACCATCCCCATAAATACCTTGTACCAGAAGTATTCATGACTGATTTGATTAATGAGAAATAAAAGCAATATTAGATGGAGTATAGTAACAAAAATCTTATTAATTTTAACTACTTTTTACCTTGATTTTTTTAATTCTATTTAAATAACTAACAAACGACCCGAATTATAAATTAGGATTAAGGTGAGAGAAAATTACCTAAGAAGCAATATTATATCGGAAATCATAAACTACATTTTTAATTCTATAATTTTATGCGTCTTGATTTCACAAGAGGTGGGATTTGATGGGGTTTCTGGATTGGAAACACTCAAAGGAAGACGAATAAGAAAAGTCAAGTTGAGAGGATTTGAGTGAAACTCGGAAGGTATGGGTTCAACTTATAAAATAAGAACACTCTTCAACGGGGGGGGGGTGATTTTTATTTCCTCCTTGAAATAATTTTTCCCCCTCAAATGCTTAGATTGAATCTGAAAAGTTCTTCCTCTCTCATTCGATTTGCTTGAAGAATGTTAATCCCTAGAGGTGCTATTCTTAGTATTGAAAATTTAGTTAGAATCAGGGTTTATAATAAAGCGTATCTTAACGAATAACAAATCATTTAATATTCGTTATTAAAATATACAAGATAAAGAAAAGGACTGAACACGACGTGGATGAATGATTACTTGAAAGATAACCATTTTTACCACCAGGTTTAAAGTGTAGTTTATATATATATATATATATATATATATATATATATATATATATATATATATATATTAAGTTTTTGGGTGTGCTGTGAGCAATGATGGATGGTTCTTGGAATATTTCTTTGAACCATGTTTTAAGTGTAATATAGTCTTATAAACTTAACACGTATCTTCCAAAAATAATTTTTATTCTAGAGATTTGATAAATTTTGTACGGTCACAAATCATCCTACGATATTTTGTTATGCAAGTCCGTTATTTTGTGATTGCTGTCTATGTACTGTACTGAGGGTATTCCGTGTTTTATACGGAATTTATTATTATCATTTAATTTATTATATTTAAAATCAAAATAGTCATATTAACATGGATCCCCATCAGTGTTCATCAAACATCACTCCCCTTCAGCTATGATATTGATATATAGCTTATGTCATATAACATACAGTTTATCATTTTATATAGGATATTATCATGGTGCATTGTTTATAGATGTTATTTTATACTAAACATCATTCAATCTTTTTGAAATAGGGCTTACTTACGTAGGTTATCCAAAAAAACGTACTTGACGATGAGGGATTAGTGAGTGTAACAACAGACGTGACTCGTTTTTCGTGTAACTTCTGTTGAGAGTTCACCTACGTGAATATTGTTGTTTTGTTTTTAATCTCGGATATCAGGATGTATGCACACCAACTTATGATATGATTTTTGAGAATACTGATAACAAAAATTTCTTTGAGTTGATTTTTTACCAACATATCCATCGAAGAATTTGACAATCTTTATTCACTAATGTCGGAGTTAATTTTTCCATATATATATATATATATATATATATATATATATATATATATATAATGTGTACTTTAGAGAGTGAGACAGACTCGGGAGTGAAGATTTTGGTGGTAAGGTTTATTAGTCCTTATATGTCAATAGTCCATACATGTTTCGGGATTCTTCCCATCATCAGTGGTGTGTGCTGTGTGAGTGTGTATATATATATATATATATATATATATATATATATATATATTCTCAGGTGTGAGTTCAAAAATATGGAATACGACATACTTGAGCGGAACGAATAAAAACAGATACACTTATAACAAACCAAACCATTTTCAAATAACATCAGGATAGCTGATAAGAGCCCCATCAAATTAAAGACGTTGTAAATAGAAAGGGTAATGTAAATATTTCAATAAAACCTACTTGAATGAAAAATTGTATATATATATATATATATATATAGAGAGAGAGAGAGAGAGAGTTGTAGAGTGAAAAATTGAGACAGAGCCGGAGTGTATTGTGTATATTGAGTAGTTTATTTACATAGAGTTATTCCGAACATGTTTCGAAAAGAAAAAGCTTCATCTTCAGCGGAAAGGTCTGACATCTTCAGCATTGTTAGAGCTGTAGATGGTTATGTAAAATCAGTTAAAATGAGAGATTTCATTTTAAATCCTCCCTGTTGCTGTGGGTCAGCGAACTGAATTGATAGCGATGACTGTCTTGAGAATTGGGTTGCCATAGGGACATTCCGGTGGGGAGAGAAAAATGGAATAGAGGATTTCAAACTATTTTAAAAGAGCCATTTGAGATGATATAGTGACTAGTTTCATTATTGAGAAGTGTCCCGGTGATTAAAGGTTCTTACATTATTGTAGACGCAGTCAGTTAGACTTAGTTCTAATCTTCCATTGTTTTAAATTACCTTTTCTTGATTCGTTCTTATGTTCATCTCGTTATTTATTTTATCCTTTAATGTGATTATAATTTTCCGTTCCTGGGGGTGAGGTTAGGGTGTCCTTGGAATTGTTATGAAAAATCTTTTTTTTTGTTTGTTTGTTTATGGTGCAAACCCTAATCTTTTGGCTTATGGGTGTGTGTTACTTGAGCTTTGGAGCTGCTTGAGCATTCTGTAATGATAGTTATAATCTAATGGATTGGAGTTAAGAGTCAGGTTGAGTAATTTGATACTTACTCCGTTAGGGAAAGAATTTGTAGAAGTAATATCCATATGTTTTCATGATTCTCGTGGATTTTTGTGACCTTGTGAGGTATAATCTTCTCTATCCTTTGGTTAATGGGAATTTAGTATGATTGCGAAAAATATGGTTTGGTATACGCATACATATATATATATATATATATATATATCAGTTGCAACCCGGTCAAAGTTCGGCCAGACGACTACGAGGACGGACAAATAAATTTATATTTATTATTTTATACAAGTAATAATGTCACATTAAGGCTTTTGGTCAATTATTTCCAAATATCTGTTGAGGCAAATTATGTAAGCTTTCCGATGAGTTTTATTTTAGACACAGAATAAGATATTATGGTACTATTTGTGAATTTATCTTGTTGAGATCAGTTGTTTATCATGTAACTGTTTTGGAGATTTAAAAAAAAAACAGTCATGATTCCCAAGCAGTGTTGATCAAATACCACTTCTCCTGAAACCATAATTTTGATATTTTGTTCTATTATTTTTAGAGTCGTGTCCCAATACACGTAATTTGTTTTTACACATAAGGTATTATTTCATTGTATTGTATATGGATATTATTTTATACTGCACACGTTTAAATTTTTTATACAAAGAGCTTAATAACAGAGGTTACCCCCAAAACGTATTTGAAGATGAGGGATCAGTAAGTATAACAATGGATTTAGTGCATTGTTCGTGTAGCTTCTGTCGAAAAAAATCTTTGAGTCGATTTTCTGCCAATATATTCAACCGAAGAATTTGACAAAATATTCCAAGATCACTAAACTTAGACTGAATAATTCATGACTTACAACATTTAACTTCCATCAATGAACTGAAGTTATTCTAACTAGATTAGTCTTTATATATGGCTAAGACGAAACCAAATAACATTCAGATTGTTAGTAAAACCTTATGGACCATTCCATCCATATACTTCAGACATTTCTTATCTAGCATTACCCCATCAAACTCTTCTTATCAGTCAGATAAATGAACCAGAACCAAATGTTTTCCCCCATCCCTGGCTTTAGCTAATTCAATGATTTTTCACTCTGACAAGGACCAAATCCATCTCTCAACTAAACATAATAATAGGTGTCGTCGAAAGATACATAATACATTTTTCAAAAATCTATTTTACACTTCTCGTCTGTTCTATCTTTCTAGACTCTGGCTTACGTATTCTATAATTTTCGCCATTACTTCCTAATGTTCGGCCTGATAATTATTAAAAGGATCAGGATATCTGGTTATAGCTTTATCAAATTGCTTAAGAATCTTACAAAGTTCGCCATCTTGATTGACAATTCTTATAACTAAAGAAACAATTCTCGGTGTAAAATTGATAAATCTGTTTGGCCTTGAATATTCTAATGATATATAGTTTCATAAAATACATGAGATGGGATACTGCTTCTTCAAAAAGGTATGTGGAATGGAAATAAATTTCGTTTGTTACATTTTATAAACAAACTCTCCATTTTTTATTTCAATATCCAAAAACTAAAAATATTAAATCTTTAAATAAGCTTTTATCTGTAATTAGTGACATCTAACAGTCAGTTACTATAATCAACAAAATCTAAAAAACTTGGAAACCGCCGGCAAAATCGATGACGTATATATATATGTACTTGAAATATATAACTCATTACCTTATGTACGCTTGCTGACAAGGATTTATGAAATGAAACCATGGCATTTTCCTTCTTCAATATTAAAAAAGAGGTGTCCTTGTTCTTCTTCATAAAATTTTGATCCTTGGAATAATCATATTTTTATGTAAGTGTAATTGATATTCTGCTTAATTTTTGCGTATGATTTCACATATATACTACAGTCATCAGTTATACAAAATCTCAAATAAGAATTCTTATTTTCTTAAGTGAGTTCATTGCATTAGATTATTCTCCCAAATAAATTCCACCATTTTTTTTCCACCAAAACAAGTTAAATCCGCAATTAACAGAAGCGAGGAGAAGTACAACTTTCGAAAAAAAAAATGTTTTTCTCAATGAAAATAGCTCCATTGCCAAATATGCACTGCCTTCTGTAGTATTTACTTCTTATCTTTCTGTCTCTCATACACACACACACGCGTACACACATACGCACACTTACATACACACCATAAAACTCCTAGCATTCTTTCAAGATATTTGCCAGTTTCCTCTTTTTTTCCTTTCCTCTTGCGTGAATTAAGCTAAAATCGCGAGAAATTAAGAGCATATCATTTTTAAGATAACGGAAGACACTCTGTTTCTTTGTTTGTCGGCGACAACCCACCCCAGGCCGCCAGAGAATCTATTTTCGGACTTTGGGGGTCGTCATAACGTGGCCTGCATCAATTCAAGAGATGAGTAAGCGGACATTAGCTTCTAAATATAACTATTTAATCGCGTGACATTTAACTACATTTTCTTTTTCTTTGCACCTCACCTAACCACACACTCAGATGCAGTCAGCGCGTTAATTTTAAAAGAAAATTCAAGTAAAACTACTGCCTCACTCAAGTCCAAGTTGACTTTTCCCTCCAGTAACAAGTACAATCCTCACCTCGTTTAGAGGAGTAAACTCTTCACAGTTTATGTGTCCTGTCACTTTAAACCGAACCGATATATAAAATGAACATTTCCCTGTTGTGATTTGAAATCATGGCCAAGTGATTGTTAGGCAGCTCTCTGAGCCTAACTGATAAGTCTTGTGTATCTACGAATTTACCTATTCTATATACAATACAGTTGGAACAGTGGAGTTTGGCCCTGCAGTAGTTTTTTTCAATTACTATGTGGTGTCTGCTTCGTGGCTGAGATAGTTGTGGGCTTTCAGATGAGACCGATGGTCAGGTTTCAAGTCCAAGTAAACGCTTAGGTTTCGAATACTGAACTTTTGGTTGGCAGGTCTTCCTTCTGGGGGTATTAGTACAGCACAATCTTTCTACTTTACAGTTTCTTTACACTCATCTCTTACGCTGGATTAATTTAAGCTTCGAAAATTTCCCAAATGTCCATTTCTTTATTCTATTTAATTCAAGAATTCTCCCCACCAGAAACGTTTCAATTTGAGAACTGTTTTCTTTTTTTCCAACAGCATTTCTTTCTTATTCGAAACTGAATTTCCCTTTCCCCCTAAAACGATAACTTTTTCAATTCCATTTTTTTGTTTTCTATTTTCCAGTAGATTGGGGGAACGCCGTTTCGTTTCGTTTCGAGCCAATCACACATATCGTTTTTGCCTCTTGGTATAACAGTTAACAACCAGTCAATACACTACACTATTTTTCATCCGAGAAAGAATGGGAAAATTTAGAGTGAGTTGATATGATTCGATGATGTCACATACCCAGGAGAGTAAATAACGATTGAGTCAAGTTTTGTTAATGTAGAGTAAACCCTTTCATTATAAGCGTGGATAATGTTATCAAATGGTTATTGTTATCGAAATCAGTCGATCCCAAATACTTCAGTTACATGAATTTTAAACTCACATTAATTCTATATTAATTTTATAATAATTGTTCATTAAGTTGATAATGATAACGAATTTATAAAAATGAACGTAGTTTTGTGTCACTGGATGTTAATTGCTCCAATTTTTCCCAAATTGATCACAATAATTGGGTTCTCAGTATTTACTGGACGCCAACTGGAAGTGATAGTTAACAAGTTAATCTCGCTAACTTGTTTACGTCGTTATCGTTATTCGATCGTCACTGCTTGCTCTCATTTCAAGATTATATATATATATGTATATACATATATATATATATATATATATATATATATATATATATATATATATATATATATATATATATACGTGGATAATACAGACTTGCATTGTAGAGAGCTTAGCGAATAGTAATCTGCTGAGCAAAAACGGATTTTCATATTTTTTGGTTTTATTCCCTTTTATAAATCTTTTTTATTATTCTTTAAATTCGAGATTTTTATTACGTCATTGAAACATATGAGTAAATTTTTTTTACAGCAGTAGTTGCGTCCCTTGGTGTGACAGACAGTGAACACACATTACTAATTATTACGTGAACGCATTCCAGTGCCATCTGCAGCTTGAAAAATTAAAAAGCTTTGTTTCTCTGTCGAATTGCACGGCACAATTCCTTCCCATCCAAGACGTCACCGTTTCTTGTGGCGCCTCTATTTTAAGAGAAGGTCATTTGAATTGTGTTAATAAGTTTTATAATTGTCTTAAAATAGACCTGAAAATATACGGTCAAATGTCCGGTTGGTGAGTCTGGTGTATTTCCTCATCTTTGTCTCGCGAAATGTTCACTTTACTCACCACTACAACATCAATGGCATAGGGTAAAGACTATGTTTTCTCGGCCATCTTGAGCCTAAATTCACAGACAACACCAAGACCTTGTTCTGGAAGGCTATTTTTAAAATGGTAATCCCAATGTTCTTTAGAAAATCAACTGGTATCCAAAATCACACAGTCTCATACACTTACATATATATATATATATATATATATATATATATATATATATATATATATATAATAATAATTAATGTCATCCACAGACAGCTGTTTCGTTATATTTCAACTCTTCAGTGCAGCTATAGACTATCCAATATCCCATCCAGTTCCACAAGGTAGGATAGAAACCTTATATTCACCCGTACACATACACACACGTACATACCTAAATCTTGATTTGGTAAGTGAATTTATGGTATACATCCGTATACGCGGTGTTTTTAATTATCAATATTGGAAATAAACCGACACCGTACGAAACAAATCTGTCCAACGTGTATGTAAATTTTATCACCCCCCACCATGCTCACTCACATTCGAAAATTTTTAAAGGATATTTTGTTTGGATGTCTGATACATTTATTGTATACTAATGCATATATGGTGAAAGTGATAGCACATACATTGTAATATATATATATATATATATATATATATATATATATATATATATATATATATATATATGAAATGGATAGATGATCGGACGGAATGATTATAAATTGAGTTATATTATATAAGTACTAAATTTTAGATAGCAAGATTTTGCAAATAAAGCTTAAGGTCTGATATTATAAGAAACCGTCAACCAAAACTGTCACCAAATGTTTCTTCAGTTTTCAAGTCAGTCTGACTTTCTATCTATATATCACGAGTAGAGGCTGTACAAATGGAGTTAGAAGGATGGGAAATTTGAAAATCTACTCCTTATAATATTTAGAAAAAAAACTTTTTCTTGCCTTTTTTTCCTAAATTTCTCCATAATAGGTCTTTGCAACGTACGTTTATGCTAAATTCAACAAAAAATTGGTGAGAAAAGTACCTCATTCATTGATCACCCCTTTTTTCCAAATTTTCAACTGATCACCTGACGTTAGTCACGTAACAGTTTCTATTGAATGACTGACCAGACCTGTTTTTGTACTTCGTCTAATTTTCAACTTTTCGAGAAAATAGATTAAAAATCTAAACCGTACAAGAACATCATAGAAAAAGTGCGCGTGCATGCACGCACACGCACACACACACACATATATTTATATATTTATATATATATATATATATATATATATATATATATATATATATATATATATGATACAAAGCTCTATAACTTTAAAAACTAAATAAATATATTAAAAAACACTTTTTCCAAAGATTTTTGTCATTTCAGACAATTATTTCCCCAGTCTGTGAGGACATAATTTTTTCTGTGGTTTTTATGTTTTTACACGAGGACTTGATATTATGGCACTTTTGTGAATTTTTCTTGTCGAGATCATCATCAGTATATATATATATATATATGTATATATATATATATATATGTATATATATATATATATATATATATATATATATATATATATATATATATATATATATATATATATATATATATATATATATATATATATATATATATATATATATTGGAGGGCATGGGTTTGTTGGGAAGCTTTATGCATGAACATAAGTGTGAACAGGTGTGCGTGCTCATGACGCAACAACGGTGTGTACTTAAATGTTGGCATTTTAATGTGAACGTAAGCGTGTATGATTTGAGTTCAGCATGTATGACTAATCAGTGTGCTCATGAAATCTGTTACAAACTGACTCATCAGCATTCACACTCGTCAAGAACAGAAGAGACACACTATATATATATATATATATATATATATATATATATATATATTATTATTATTATTATTATTATTATTAAAGACTGGCTGCTGCAGGGTCAAACCCCACTCCAACTTCTATTCCGGTTAAAGATTATTATTGAAATTTTTGTATCGTATATACAATGATTGAAAAAAAAGTATAAAAATATATTTTTTTTGTGCAATGTATTTGTTAAAATGAAATAGGCCACTACGTATCTGTATGGCGAATTTTCGTTTACATCTAAGAAGTGTCAATTTAGCTCAGTCAGTGAGACAGTATTCTGGCAAACAGTTGGTAAGTTCAAATCACGGTACCAGATTGTGGATATTGCATATTGGTTCATATCCTCAATTTTTTGTGAGGATTGTTCTTGACAATCTTCTTTTTTTTTCTTTTTTTTTTCTTCTTTTTCTATAACGGGAGAATAATGAATTCGACTCCAGTTCCGGAGTTCGACAATGAATACGAATGGGTGTGTACTTGTGTCTTACACAAAGAGTCTGTACTCTCTTTCATTGTACACGATAACTAAGTATACCGACGTATGGTATTAAAATCCTATGTCTTTTGGCAGCCTATTGTGTTGGGGTGATCAAATATAAAAGAACATTGGAGAAGAGCAGATCAATCGATGTTACTTCTTTCGCCTGAATCGAAAAACAAGACAAAAAAACAACAAAAAAGCAAGCGTGAATGCTGTCGGACACAAATTAAGGACCAATTTAGAATAAACTTACATTTCAAACTGAGCAGCCAACTATAAACCTATTTAAGGTGGAATTTTCAAAAAAATAATTTTCACTCAAAATATTTCATTCCTTTAGTTTTATAGGTGCTGCATCAGACCAGTCAGCCAGTCAGCCAACAAGCAGAAGAAATCTTGTTGATATATATATATATATATATATATATGCACAGAGAGAGAGAGAGATAGAGAGAGAGAGAGAGAGAGAGAGAGAGGAGCGAGAAAGGGGATAAAACCTAAGACATAATCAGAGAGAAACAAACAGATTGGGGTGATTTTGATGGAAGAGCGAGAATGGGGGAAAAAAGTTTTTTGTCGAGTGTCCTCGGCTTTGAAAATAATAAAAGCTTCCAAAATTCGTTCATGTGCAATTTATATGTGCACAAAAGTCAAGTGCCTTTTGTCCGTGGCAAGCGAGCGAGGCTCATGGCTGATAACGTCAGTCAGTTTTTCAAGGAGAGACATTCACCCGTTCGCTAGCAACGAAAACTGATACCGAACAGGTCAATGTCCATCCTTTACAAAGCCAGATTAACTCGGTAAATAAGGATTTGAAAATCACGAAGAAATCGATGGTTGTCAGCAGATGGAATCGAGGCTGCCTTTTCGCAGGTCACGTTCACTTATTCTCACTACATAATTCTATTGATTGCAACAATCAATTCGCGTAAACTTGTCCATTATAATCTATCCACTGTTATCCATCTGAGCCTATTTATATCCTTATCAGTCTCTTCATATGTATTTATCTATCTATCGATACACACACACACACAGGCATGTATTTGTATATTGATAGATACATACATACATATGATCCCAGCAGATGGGATACCATTTTTTCTCACAAAGCAAAGCTCCTGATGGTGGACTCATGTTCCACATCAAACCTGTAATCTCTAAAAGTAGACACACACACACAGCACACACAGCACACACTACTGAAGATAGGAATACCTCCCGAAACATCTCTAGAACATCGATACAAAAACATTTACAGATAAATAAACTTAACTTCCATACACTTTACTCCCGAGTCTGTCTCACTCTCTATAGTTCATATCACACGCTCACACGCACGCACACACACACACACCCACACACACACACACACATATATATATACTAATTTCTTACCATTCATATCTCAGTCTGCTCATATCTATCTATCTTTCAATCAATCATAAGTTCGATTCCTGTAGCAGCCCCATTTTCTTTAATTGTTTATTCTATATAGGCCGTCTAAGCCAAATAATATATTAACCGTGTAATGACTGGAGATCATTTCATATGAGCGTTTCAATATAATATAAAACAATTTATAATCATTCTGTCGGATTGTATATCCATTTCCTAATATGTATATTTATACTTATGGAATCCTCACTACAAATTTGTTTCACACGTCTTTGCGATTTTCAAGTGAGTTCTATCAATTCATTTATTATGCTAGCTCTATTCTATTAAGAATATCGAGTACTTCTATCATAAACACACACACACACTCTCTCTCTCTCTATCTATCTATCTATCTATCTATCTAGCTTTATATATATATATGTGTGTATGTACGTATTCATTTCATACTGTTTATATCTGTCTATTCATCTCTATCTGTTTATTCATAGATATGAGTCTATTGATATCCTCTTATTATTTTCATTATTTGTTCCTCACATAAAATTGCAAAATACATTCGGCTCATGATTTTTTTTTGCTTGTGTTCATTTTTCATTGTCATCATATTCTATTTCAAAAAAATTTAAACGAAAGAATCCCTTTTTTGCAAATCAAAATTGTCAAGGAGTCCACAAACAAAAGGTCTACTGAGAAAAAATAATGATTTTCCGTGGTGATATTTTATATAATCCGCCTTATTGATGAATTTATTTATCAAAGATTTGGAGAAGAAAGACAATCATATTAAATTAATTAGATCAGCAAATAGATTATTAGAAATGGCGAGGAGAATCTCTCCATCTTATATTATATATTTGAATCCTCAGAGTCTTAATGGAAATCACAATCACTAAAGTGCGCAACCGCCACCCTCAGTTATCTACCACGTCACGGTACAGAATATGCTGTAGAGAAGATGGAAACAAAGAGAAGGAAACAGTTACAGTTGTAAGTTTTCCCCAGGCTTCCAACGGCAAGACAGCTTCAACTCATCAATGTAAAAGCTGGAAAAGGAATAGACGTGTCCCCCATCCTCCATCGTCACGACAACGCCCGACCCACCAAATGTAAGAAAAAATTGTGGGGAGAGAACAGGCAAAGAAAAAATACAAATATGTTATCATCGTTCAATTCGATTAAAAATCTAAAGAGGAAGGTGATCTTTCGTTTTATGTCCCCGGAAATTGTAGATCACTCTGACTTGGTGAAACAAATTACAGTGGGCTACAATTACAAAATATTTATTTATTTGAGATTTAATTTCATCAATTTAATATTTAATTTAATGTTTATTAATCTAATTTTCGATTTCAAACTTCTGATATCTAACTATTTCTAATTAATCTGTGGAATTTCCACGGGTTACTGCTAGTTCTGAATGAAAATCAAAGCCTTGTAATTTAAGAACAAAAATTCTGCCAAAACCGCTGAAATATTTAATTAAAACAAAAAGGATTGATGACGAATTCACGCGTCAGAGCGGAAGTCCAAGTTGCCATTTTCTTTAAAAGGGAAAAAATACTTTGAGACACTAGTGTGGAAATTCAGAGCTCTGGTCTTTGTTTCAGAAGTAGCTTTTCCATATGATTTAACAAGGAAGAGAGCAGACTCAGTTAAGAACCTCCAAAGTTGTACATACAATTTTCGACAGGATTTGTCAAAATATTTTCTGTAATAAAAATATCATTAATATGAAAAAATATATTTGTTTCCAATCGTGTTTTCAAGTTAATCCCCGTTAAAACTTCCGAAACAAAAATAAATACTCATAGCATCAAAAATAAGAGGAAAAATATTTCCTGAATACGATATAATTCATTGACACAGACAAAAGTATATATATATATATGTATATATATATGAGTGTGTGTGTGTGTGTGTGTGAATATGTTATAAACAATTTAGTCTCCTTCCTTTATTTTCTTCTTTCTTGTATTCTATTTTCTTTTTTATCTCAAGTACTGATTTAAAACAAAAGGGATGATATGACGTAGTGTGATGTCAAAAGAATTAATTTCTTTTCTTCCTCTCCCTTACTATCTGTCCTTTTTCATCAAGATAACAGCTCTCTCTCTCTCTCTTTGTTACGAATGCTGTCTGTATCTCTGTACCCACTCTTTCTCCGGCCCTCTCAATTCCTCACAAACGCCATTAACCAAATCAAATCTGGACTCAACATTAATTTTCCCCGCTCTTAGAACTGTCGACTTGGGCCGAAATTGAAAGAAAAATTACAGAATTTCGTTTACAGTAGAGTTTCTGAACTCCAATGAGGTTATAGTGCAATCCATCGCACACATTTTTGATAAAATGATATCTTAGGCAATGAAACATATTTTTAGTGTTCGAAGGTGACCTTATATCTAGAAAAAAGAATAATAATATTTGTCTTAAAATTTGGCTCTCATAAAACTGACGTTTTCTGGTAACAGGTGCTAACCGATTTTTAGTCATATGGATATCTGATTAGCTTTTTCCATTGCAACTTTTATCATTTGAAAACTGCAGACGAAAACACGAGCGTCCGCTGCCACTTTCTAAGGGGGTGAGGATATGTATTTCTGGGTTGGACTTACATAAAACAATTATACTGCACCATTATCCTTTACTGACTATTAGGGTTCCAACTTCCAAGCCCCTTTGCCCTCGGTGAAAAAGGCCAAGCCAGTGGGTGAAAATGCAGTTTTCCCCGCCCACCAGCGAACGGTCACGGATGAGCATTTGTTCCAGTTTTTATCAGGTTGATGAAAAAGTTTCTCGTGCAAACTTTAACACATTTTTAGAGAAATTGTTAGAAATGCCGTTGGGGTTTATGCAACTCTTTATAAATGTTTGAGAATGCATGCTTACTTCTTGATAAGTATTGTCTGCGGGAAATTGAAACATTACTTTATTTTTTGTAAAAATGGTTCGATATGGTTCCCTCGTCATGTTTAATCTCGTGAAAACTACTGCAGAAGATATGCAATGGATCGTTAAAGCTTACAGTAATTACGTAATAGGTGCAAGTAGGTGTTGAGACTGGTTCCTGAGGTTTGAAAAAAAAAAGATTTCAAGCTCAATGACAAAAACCCTCTGGAAAACTTGAAAAAGGATAAATCAGAAGGATATATATATATATATATATATATATATATATATATATATATATATATATATATATATATATAGACGTATATATTGGATGGAAATTCCTCAATAAGTCTCCGTATACAATATATATTAAAAATTCCTATTCAAAATTAATTCAAGTGATAAAAATGTATCAAAATAAATTTGAAAAAATTACATGCTCATTAGTACAGGGAAATATTTACAATTGTAACTTTTAGATTCTTGTATATATCTCAGCTGATAACTGATAACGAAGAAGATGCCGTACAAGTAAGACACAGAAGAATCAGAAGGAAATCAGACAACTAGTTTGAATGACGCATTGGAATAGCCAATGACTTTTCCTGGACAAGGGAGACGACCAGTGAGTTGGCTGCATGACAACTCTCGCGCTAATGTAACAAAGGCGACGCAGCAAATGATCCTCTAATGGGGATGTGGTGTTCTTCCACATGCAACGTATTCTACGGAACTGTTACCTTCATATTATCACTTGTTTCGCTCAATCCAACACTCCTTGTCAGGTCAGCCATTCCAACAAGTTGAAGATATCGACATATTCCCTGAATGATTGATAGAATCGAAATCAGAATCGTTCTTCTTTGTGGAATACCCTCATTAGATGAAAAGCGGCATAAGGTCAAAGAAACCTAGGGGAAATATTTTGATCTCTGAATAATGATGCTATGATCATGAAAGAATAAATGATTCAGTCAAAGATGTTGGAAATGTTTGCATTAATCTTACTATGATAAGTAGTATATGACGTTTCATGTTGGAGCTGAAATGACAGTAAGTTTCTTTTATACTTTAGCACTTTTCTCTGTAGACTTACTAATTTGAATAATTTAATAACTTGATATAAATTACAATTACTTGAATAGTTTCTATTCTTTGTTCGATTTCGTATTCTCCTAGTCTTTTGGTCATACTCTTCAGGACTGTTCCAACCACGCCTACAATGATAGGCTCCATTATAGTCTTCATATTCCGCAACGTTTTCAATTCCAAAGGCGAGGACTAGATATTTTTTCAGCTTTAGAATTATTTGATTCCACTCTGCGGTCTACTGGAACAGTGACATTCACGATCTGACACATCTTCTTTTCTTTTTTCAAGATGATTAAATCTGATCTTCTGGCCTTGGTTGGGTGAGCCGTTTGAATTCAAGTAGCATAGATAGTCTTGATTCTTCCTCTGATTCTACCTTCTTTAAATTTCGTCTTCACTGCTTTCAGCATGGTTCCAGGTTCACCGACCATTATGGGCACCTTAACCCTAATGCTCTACAGCTATTCCGTTTTATCAGGCGAAGTTTAGGTCGTCGAATCAAAGTTGTTTCCGAATCAACGCCCGTAAACTGTTGCGTCTGTTTTTGTTATCTCTTTGAGCCAGACTTTTCATTTCCTCATAGCGTGGATTTTTGTTATTGTTGAATTGTTTTGGCAGCTGCCTATTCACGCCATATGTTCGGTTACCGTCGTTGGGTTTCGAGCGATAGCAAGTCTCCTTGGATCTCCCACACGTTCCTCAGTATTCTTACCGACCCCAGCAACACGTTTTTCTGAGTGGTCAGCACATTATATCTATTAAAAAACCTAATTTGTATATTTTGAACAAAGGGAATGTTTTATTTTTCAATTAAACTCTACTACTGATTGCGATGATTTCAAAAGATCTCATTTCCAATACACCTTTCAAAAATAGATTGTTACCGTTATAAGCCGTGACGAGCTCACCTCAAAGCAATGTGGTTTCCACTTTTCCGTCAATTCTCATTGAATCTTTTGCTCAACTTTTTTCTCACCTCTTTTTTTACTGTAGCTAATTCAGAAGTAGTCACTCGTGAAATACCTATGTCTGCTGAGAATTTGATGTTCTACGTTCATCTTTCACGATTTTTCTCAATTGATCGTTGCTTATGTTTTTTGTGGGTCTGTCTTCCTCAGAATTCAGTTCGAACATTCAAATCTCCATAGTAAAATTTCTGGAATCATTATTGTATAGGTCTCATATTTGCAGTTATGTCTCCAGAATCCCAAACTAATGCTTTTCCTAGCTTCGCCTGCTCTGTGTTCTAAGACTCATACAAAACAAGAATAATTATAGTGACAACATATTTTCGAAAGAGAAAAGCTAACTACATGATGAACAGACCGTCTGAACACTGAAACTCAACAGTAGAATAACCAGATTTACAAAAGCCAACAATTGCTTCGCTATGAAGGGCCAGGGCGTCTCATTATTCTTCCAGGGCCAACGCAAGGGTTTTATGCGCCATAGGCAAGACTCAGAATTTGTACAAGGACTTCATGCACCCGAGGCAAGACTGGAAATTTGCATCCGGTTGTATTTTATCAACTTTTTTTTTCAGTTTGGAGTGCGCACTTAAGGACCTTTATTCCCGAGGCAACTATCTGGATTCACCTAGCAGACGGACCGGTCATGTGCCTCTCTGAGCTAAGCTGAACAAATATCCATATTAATGCATGTACAAGGGATCGCAATCTGCCAAATTCAGCGTACAAATAAAGAAATGTTAAGAACAGGAGTAAGAAATATTAATGAATTCGAAGATCTGGCCAGGCAAGAATTGGCAAATCCCTGTCTCTAGAAAACCCAGCAACCAGCATCGGTGACAGATTCAGTCGAGGGACCAGCTTATGAGGCTGAGCCACTGACGGGAAGGGCCTGACAAGAGTCAACCTAATCCTCAAATTTGGTAAAGGAATGAAATAAAAGCAATGGTTCAAAGTAGGCAAATAAAACGCTACATTTCTTCGATATTTTTTATTAATTAAAATCTTAATCATGAAGCAAACAATCTGAGTATATGTAATGCGTTCTATCGAGTAATTACACGCTTTACAGAACCGGAAACGAAACTTAAACAAGTTTAAATTTAATTATCGTATAGAATCAAATAAACTAAAATCTAAAAAAAATAACATCAAAATTAGAGTTTGCAGCATAATATATAAATATTGATAATACTCTTTAGCATATTATTTTTAAAAAAAAACAGATTTATTTCGGCCTCTTGTGCAGTTGTGAATGTTTTGAACAAAAATCTCCGGATACGTTCGGTACATATCAACAAATATCAGTTTACTAATTTCTGTAAATACTGAATATATTTTAATTTTTTGTTTGTTTTAAACGTTAGATTGGCATAAAAAGCCGGAATATTTCCAGTTTTTTTTCAATTATCACATAACCGCTATAAACAATCGTATAAAAAATAAAAACGATCGTTAAAAATGATAGAACACTCTTCAGTGAGCAAGAAAAATTAGGGAATAAATCTTTCCCTAAGCAGACATCATCAACATCAGCCTTTTTAGCGTTGGACATAGAGCTTCCCCATGATTCATTGGATATTTCCATTATGGACGTTGCGGAGCCAATACTTACTGAATTTATCTTGTTCGTCACGCCATCTTATATTTCATCTGGATCCACGTTGTGAGTCATAATGTCCATTGGTTGTCTGCCATTCTCGCAACAATACCAGGCCATTGCCATTTGAGATTTCTGATTGATTCTATGATATTTTGGACTGTTTTTCCTCTAATACACCGTGCTGTCTTGTGATTTCTCCATGTGAGGTTGAGCATGATTCTCTCCTGTACACGTTGCATGGTTCTCAGTTTGAGGCTCAATTTTTTGGTTAGATTCCATGTTTCAGCTCCATAGGTGACTATTGGTAGGTTGCATTAACTTAAAGGGGCCCACCAGGATTAGCTCTATCGTCAAAGATACCTTTTTAAAATCAATTTGCATTCGCCGGAGAGAAATACAGTTTTATCACAGATCCAAGTCAGGACCATATATTCGTAGGTACGTCAATAAGTGTGTAGCCTTACAATGAGAGAAAAAGAATGATAATATCCTTGGTTGTCCATGCACTTGATCAGCGAATACTAATCACATAGATCAAACATTATAAAGAGAAAACCACGGATCAAAATTTTGCTCATTACTATGTGTCAGGCTACGGTCTTATCCATCAACTCCCGTTGGAAAATCGATGTCAAGATTGAGATAGATAGATTGATAGATAGATAGATAGATAGATAGATGGATAGATAGATAGATAGATAGGATGTTTGCAATGGAAAATACAACAGACACGTTTTCGAAAGAAAAGTTCAATTACTCATTCAGAAAAAAATAAGAAGAAAATTTGCGAAGGAAGTTGACGAAGGAAGAGATTAAAAGAGAGTAAGGACAGCAAAGAGAGAAGGAAGGAAACTGCTGAAGAGATAAAAAGATATGGGGATAAATACAGAGAAAGTAAAAATAGAGAGAGAAAGAGAGAGAGAAGCTATGCAGAGGCAGGATTTTAAAATTGGAGAAAGAGAAAGCAAGGATGTAACGAGAGGAAGAAGGGGAAGAATAGGAAGACAGAATTGATTGAATATAAGAAAGAGCAGGATTGAAAAGCGAAAGAAAGGAGGAAAACTTGGAAGACGAAACAAAAATGAGAAAGACTGGGGGGATAGGAGTAGAATTGGAGGGAGGGGATAGAAGGGAAGAAAAAAAGGTGCAGAAAAAGATAAAGTGGGAGGTGAGCAAAATATACATAGACAGAGAGGGCAGGAAGGAAGAAATAGAAAAGAAGAAACTAACAAAGCAATGGAGAGTAAGAGACGGGACAAAAGAAAAGGAGAGCAAGTATGGGATAGGGAGAAAGAGAGAGACAATTGGCTGCACGAAAGACACAAGCCGTTCTCTGAATGGACAACATCTATGTCAAATACATCACAGCCTGTGCAATTTATTGCGCAGCACATTTACAGATTGCATGAGCAGAACTGCAGGCCGATGCAGCAAACAGTCCGTTCAGATTAGCGGTGGGGGAGGGGGTGGAGGAGACGGGGAAGTGCTTGTAACTTCCTTGTCCCTGCCTGCCCACGACCCCAAGGCTAAAAAAAAAGAGTCAATGACTCATCTGCTTTGCACTTGTGTCAGTAGTCCAAGGTCAGATCAGTCGAAACAAAGTCATGCGAAAAGGTAGAGAAAAAAAAATGTCACCGATTTGCAAACTGAACAAGCGGTGGTGGCTCGTATCGCAAAGGCGTTCGGTAAGACATCCTTTTTTTGAAAAGTGAGTGTCCAGGTTCAATATCCGAAATACCTGTATTGACTTATTGAATTATTTCTTCGTACTTCGTTGCGTTAGTTCGATCGATTTTAGTAATCACAAAACCCATTACTGAAAAATCGATATTATGTTTTTTTTAGCAGACTGTAAATAGCAGACCGTTTATGCTATTTTCATCAAACGCGAAACCCAGTACATGTGCGCGTGTATGTTACTGCGCAATTGTGCGTATGAGCGTTTACACACACATCTGTAAAAACATATGTATATATGTACGTGATAGTTATAAAGACATTTTTTATAATGAACTTATTGCTCGGCACCGATTTTACATGGTAGAAAAATCGAGCGGCCTTAGATCGTGTACATATTTGGTTACAAATAAAATCGGTGCCGAGCAAATAGTTCATATTAACAAAGAAAATGACTTTATGATATGGGTAGTTCAAAGAGTAATAAAGCTATCAGGCAAAACATAAGTCATGATGAATGTTTTTGGCCTAAGGATAGTGGAGATGGGTTTTTCAAAAATGACCCACATATCCAAAAAAAAGCCAACACCAAATAAATTAGAACAGATAACATTGTATATTTCAGTTACGATAGCAGATTTTTTTTTTGTAATGAATAGGAATTTTAAATGATGCGGTCCTGATTATTTTCTCTCGCTTTCTTTGATTCCTAAGTACATGGCAAATGCCCAATTTCAAAATTAGACTAATTCTTGTTAGAAAGCTGTATAATTACACACAAAACAAAATAATTATCTAAAACTATTTTTGGTGCAACTCACTCAATTAGGAGCGGAAATCTAGAAACCTTATCGAAAAAAATGAGTGCAAAACGTTGGGAACAACTGATATAAGAGAAGACTACTCTGAAAAATTATATACATATATATATATATATATATATATATATATATATATATATATATATATGTGTGTGTGTGTGTGTGTATGTGTGTGTGTGTGTGAGGGTATATGTATGAATGGGTGAAGATATATGTGTGTGTGCACGTTTATTTGTGTGCGTGAAGAGAGGGCAGCGGAAATTGACAAGTTTGTATACAAATACACTAAACGCTTATATGAATAAATATATGCGCGATAAAGATTGCCAGCTTCATTGTTGATAAGATTTTCAATTAATATTTTTTCCCTTTTCAGGAAGAATTAGTATAAAAGTCAGTACCCTAACCCTAAACCTGCTTCGGCTTTGGAGATGCAGTTTGAAATCTTCGTTCTGAGGGTACACGTCTAATACAGCGACCTTTGAAGTCAAGTCTATTTTGCAAAGTGCAAATTTATAGTTCAAACAATCCTGGCTGCAGCTGGAGTCAAACTCTACTACTTCTATTCCGACAGAATATGATTACAGCAACTTTTGTATAAAATAAATCTAAATCTAAAAATAATTTCTTCTTAGTACAGATGTATTTATTCATTAGAATAAAATCCGACCTTGTGTATCAGGGAGATACATTTTGTAGATATTTATCAATTTAGCGTGGTTGGTAAGAGACTGCCCTACAAATTCAAGACCATCAATCCGCAGTCAGTGAGAAATGAATAATGCACATGATAAATGGCTCATATTTCTTTGCGATAGTCGGGCATTTCGTCATATATATATATATATATATATATATATATATATATATATATATATATATATATATATATATATATATATATATATATTATTGAGTCATCCACAGACAGCTGATTCATACCCTTTATACTCTTCAGTATGGCTATAGACTATCCATTATCCCATCCAGTACCATGAAGTAGGATTGAAACCTTCGCTTCTGATCCGGAGGCTGGCATCCTATCTCTGTGCCACAGAACTGGATGGTCAGTAAGGTTGAATACAAGTGATATATTTATTTTAGCACATATTCTCCATCCACCAGAGTGCTCTATTCCTATATTGGGAGAGCATTACATAAGCCTACAATGAACGAGTTACCTCACTTGAAGACTGCTCAAATCTGAACTAGGGAGCGTTAATTATTGTGTATATATATATATATATATATATATATATATATATAACAAAAATATTTTTCATTTTCCATATTAAAGAGTTCCGACATCGTCAAAGAAAAAAATATGTTAACAATTTTACAGTATATGGCGTTGATACACGTAATGTAAACTAATTTTAACAAGCTTTTCTGTCGGGTTTCATAATTAACCCATAAACTGCAAACGACTGGAATTTCCAACATTGCAATTAAATGGCTAACTCAATAAAACTCGAGTTTTATTGTCAGTGATGGCAGATCAGTTGTAAGTATTAGTTGAGGAGATTAAATACTAATGCGAAAGTTATCTTTGCTATGGAAAGGAAATATAATTCCAATTTTCTCTCATTCATTATCAATCCACTTGCTAAGTAATCCATTAACGCTCATTGAGTAGATACATGCAATTAAATCAAATTTGGAATGATTAATCGGAAAAGATAAGAGAAATAATCCAGAGGTTGGATACCAATGCACGAACCACGTTCTAGATTTTTATTCTTTAAACTTTTAAAAACAATTTTTTTCTAAAGAATTATCTTCACCTATTTTGATTATTGGAGTATGTCCATGACATACAATCTTATAAACATCAATTTTCTTCACCAAAAAAAGGAAAATGCCGAGGTGGTCGAATACTCCAGTGGGCGACTGTGGTTTAACACTTGAAGTAGTCGTATGGACAAGTACAACGATCTCCACATTGTAACTTTCCAGCCACTTTAGGTTTATCTTTGATCATTTTTGTGGCCTCTCTGATAAATGCCCCCTTGCAGAGTCTGTGAGTTATTGCCAACAAAAGAAAACGGGGGTCTGAGACATCATAGAGTCCATTAGAAAAACCCTAATTATATGACTTGTGAAGGTTATTGGTTGATATGATTTTATTTTAGGGATTTATAGCAACGGGGTTAAAAACTTATGCTAGGACAACTTTTCAATTTTTTTCGCATCCTCAAAAAAGATTTCAAGAAAATGTTACCTCACCAATTTGAACTATTTTGTGTAGTCCACAGCACGTTTTTTTGTTTTTGTTTTTGTTTTTTTCCGAGACCCATTTAGATTACAGGTTTTAATGCAACAAAAAATTCTCAGGAGTCGAATATTTTTGCTCACCATTGCATCAGCAACTATTTCAGGATGAATTTGATAGGACTACTGTTATTTGAATACATTCCCTTCAATCTTCGATACCAGTGGGAAAATTTCAGTCGATTTCAAATATACAAAAGACCTTCTACAAAATCTTCTCATTTGGCGAATGAGTCGAAGGTAAAAGTCAAGTACTGCGATCCTTCGAGTGATGTGCCATCACCTAGCTACATAGCAAGTTATTTGGATGCTGGTTGCTTTATTTCTAAATTCAATTGTGCAGTACCCTGCAACACACCGTACATATAACCGTCAGCCACACAGTCAACTTCGTGGATCCAGTTACTCGGTTAACTGAATGCTTAGTCTAATCCTAACTCTAATTTATTAATTTTTTTAAACAGATTAATAATTCCTGGTTATCATTTTATTATAAGACACGAAAATAAATAAATACTTCTTACTGGGTAGGAGTAGTTGCACCTCTTTTAAGGGACTCCGTTACTGAACAAGTTTTTTTTTTTTTATGTTGGAATATTACGGTTTGATGTTTATGAGGTTGCAATCCGAGAAAGAAGGGAAAGGCTGGTAGCAACTCTTAGTTTCAGACATAAAGAATATTATCCAGTTAGAAAAGACTTATTTTATGATAATATTAAATTCTCATTGACTCAAAGAAATTCTTGAAATAATTTTGAATATTAATTAAATTCATGATATTATTAGATTAAGTATTGTAATTGTTTAATCGACATGAATCGATAGTTGAAAAAATGTAACTAAGAAATTAAGATGAAAGTAAATAAGTAGTTGAAATTAATTGAAAAGATGATTACTTTTGAATATTTTGCCGAAATTTATCCTATTGCAGTACAGAGTGCCTTTAGAGTAGGTTGTGCTTTATGCTTCAGGCTCATCGACCCCCATTTTATCTGACATAGGGCGTAATGAGAATTGATGAAGTCGATACGATATACAGTGAGATAATAATCACTGTATTCGGTATATGATACGGTGTAATTTGTTGGATCGAGATGGAGAAACTGAGGTCGACCTTATACGCAAGCAGATTGGAGAAATTCGATGGGATAATCCATTACTCACTAAGAAAGAAAAAAAAATTTCTGAACAAGAAAATATTTCTTTTTTACATTGATCCAACCTTTTATTTCAACGTATCTTTTTTTCTCTTTTGAGTTAATCGTAGTACCTGAAATCGCTTTTCTTTTTCTTCCCCGGAAACGATTTGTTTCGTCTTCCTCGCAAAGAACACAATGGGCTGCGTGCGTGCTCTCTCGCTCTCATTCTCTCTTGACTCCAGAATAAACAACGGAGAGCGGAAATCTTGTTGACCGTAAAAACAATTCCTGATTACCTTTGTGCGGATGTTATTGTTTTGAAATCATCGTTGCAGGCAGAGATTGGCGCTGCAGTGGCCTTGTGCTGTGTCTGGCCCAAACTCTTCCACTAATAAAACCGCCATCTCTGTATCGAACCAGCTGCTTAGCTCAGCTCGTCATGTTCCTTTGTTTTTTTTTTTTTATCTATCCCTTTTCATAAGTCATTATCTGCCTACGTTTGCGCATGTCTATCTATCTATCTATCTATCTATCTGAATCTGTACACACATACACACACACATATTTATATGTGTGTGTATGTGTGTAGGTGTGTGGTTGTTTTTACAAACAAAAGGACGTCGGACAGTGTGGGAAAATCTCGTCTCATCTCGGATTTGTACCTCTAATCGAAAATCAACATGTCTGTGTTATCATTTAATTAATTTCTCATCGAATGTCTTTAACAACGTGGCTTGACAACAAACAAAAAAAAAAAACAGCAAAAAGAAAGCGAGTCTGGTTAGTAACTCAAGAAAAACCATCGCCTGACCAACGTCTTTAGGCACCATGCCGTGTTGGGGGTGGTCAATTTAAAAATTGAAAAAAAAAGGATGACCAAGGAATGTCACTTCTCTCAACTTCTGTTGGGCAGTGATCATTAAAAGTAAAGTCTGAATGTTAAAAAATTTAAAAAAAAAAAAAAAACGTGAACGCTGCCGGTCACAAACTGAGGGATTAGATTTGGTAAACGCATGCATGGCAAATTGAATTAAAAACAAAACAAAACATTTTTTGTTGGGAGTGGTAATTTTCAAAAAACGTTTCTCTAAGCATAGTCAGACAGACAGCCAGTTTGCTAGACAGACCAACTTGAAAACTGAATTAGTCTATATTGCCAGTTTTGATGTCGTTATGGCTGCCAGTGTCTAATGTGAAATGCAGAAAGAGGAGATTTTTCGCTTCTTAAGTTCACCGAACTATTTCATACATCGCAATATGTTGGGGAAATATGCTTTCTCACCTAACGTTTACTCTCAAAAAAGGGGAAAAATCAAGCCATCGGCTTTTTCCCTTTCTCAAAGAAAATCACGTATTCGATCTTTCATTCAAATCAACGCTTCAAATAAAAAAAATGATTTTCCCCGCACAGCAATGTTTCAATAAATCCACAAAGGCGCATGTATTGTTTTGATAAATATATGCAAAAGTCTCTCCCTTAGTACACTTTGCCCCAATATTGCATCTATCAACCTATTTATACATTCATTTTTTCTATCTATCTATCTATCAATCTATTTCAGCCTATTCGTATCTATTCATATATCTCCATGTATTCATCTATTTAGCTTGTTAGTCGTCTTGCTATCTATCGAACACAGGTTCTTCATGTCTACCTATCTATTTATCTCTGGACGTTCATCTGCTAACGTTGAGAGTTTGATCAAAATGTGATTGGTTGGCTTATAACCATTCACTGAAAGTGCTTCGCTCAGTCATTGGTACCTAAAAAAAAATATGTTAGGTGTACAATAAGTGGGTCATTGATGCTTTGCTGAGTTGTGGCAGCGTAATCTAACTTTGGACCGTCATGAGAATATTTGAAGGCCCTGGGCAAAACAATGTACTGGATTTGGCCTGTGGGCTTTTGAACTAATCCTGATCTGATACATGGATTCGATAGTCAAAAACTGATTTAAACAAGAATGTAAACAGAGGTTTACATAAGGTTTTCTAAGTCTGCTGATTAGTTACATGAACTTAAAGTATTATTTTTAATTTGAGTCTTGGAGGCACATAAAATCGTGGATCCCCACGGGTAACTACCCAGTGTTCCCACGCAATAAGACGGTGCTGCCTATAGCTTCCGTGAAAGTGACACCTGGTAATCGAATAAATAGCTTATCCGGCCGGAATCCAATTTAAGGCGATCAGATTTGAAGACTGGGACTGCTTGCGAATTGCTTTATGTCAATGAAGCTATCTTGTTTTTTTTTTGTCTGTTGCATTTGCCTTAAGTGTTTTTGGATATCTGGGTTTCCTGTCCCATGCGTGTGCATGTGTTTTTCCTCGCGTTAAAGCGACCCTGTGTCACATCCTGTTGTCTTGAGGGTCCGGGTAAATACAAACGTCCCACGACCGAGTGTTTCTTATCAGTCCAGATTCGAACCACCAACCTTCACTGCAAAATCCTTGATGCAGTCATTTCCGGTTCAGTCTGTTATATGATTGGTTGTTGATAATTCATCGAAGAGCTAAGATCATGTCAAACTTTATGGATTGTTACTATCACGTGTCAAATCAAGAATCTGTATAAATAAGATAACAGGGAAAAAAGATGGTGTAATAGGGGTGCAAGAGAAAAGAACGTTTAAAAAGTAAATATTCAGTGCAGCGATATACATTATGAAATTTTTAAAAATACATATAATTTATTTATAAGAAATGGACATATTTTGTCCGACAGAATTAATCATAAACTGCGTCGAATTACATAGAAACTTATTTGAAATGATCTTCCGTCGCAATACGGTTAAAATATCATTCATTTTAGACAACGTAGATAGAGACGAAAAACAATTAAAGAAAATGGGGTTGTTGCATGAATCGAACCTGCTACCGATAGGATTGCCACTTCAACGGAGTGATGCACTTACTATTGTGCTAAACAACCACCGGTAATGCAGTGGCCAAATAACTGCTTTCAATTCAAATTCTCATCTCGTTTAATCTCGGTCTTTTTCGTCTCTTTCAACGCAACAGTATGTATTTGAGAACTGGACATATTTTCATGTAATGTAACGCAATTTATAATTTATGCATAAATATATATATATATATATATATATATATATATATATATATACATACATAATGGCATAAACAAATCACTAGTCGCTGTCATATGGAACATGCATTTGAAACGTTTCCCTCACATACACTAAAAAATCTGATACCACTTTTTGAAGGAGTGGATGAAGGCGTATTGATGACGATATCCAATGCCATCTGAATATTTGTTTTTGCTGTTGATTTCGTTTTAGCATGAAGTAAATTCATTTACCATTTTTGTACGTATGAATCTATTGCATCGAACATTTGAAATGCTTCATTGAGCATGAAATATGTTTCTGTCAATTTTTTCTTTGTAAATTTTCATGTCTTATCATTTTCGTTTCATCCTTCCGAATCTTTTTTGCATTTATTCATTGTTCGGCTGTTTCAATGGCATTGACAAAATTTCTACATATACAATATGCCTGGAAGGTGGCCTCAGCATCTTGATCTATCAATTGGATGAGAGCAGTTCCCTTTGGTGACACAAGCAACTTAAACATCAAGTTGTAGATCATCCGTATTAATACTTCAGCCAAGATATTTAGTAGTTTCAATACACTGAGAAAAGATCCTTTAGAAGTATAGGTAGGTAACTACATAGATTCCTCTGCAAAGTGGTCCCATTATCTTTAATTGTTTATTCTATTCATGTTGTCTGTGCTTCAGTGATACAGTAACCGTGTAACGACGGGAGATCATTTCAAATAAGAGTTTCTATATAATATAACGTAATTCATAATCATTTTATTGGATCATACATATCCATTTCTCAATACATAACGGTTGCGTTGAAAGAAACGAATAGAGCAGATATAGACCGAGAATAATACGAGATGAGAAGTTAAAATGAAAATAGTAATTTGGGCCTTTGCATTACCGGCCGCTGTTTGGTTCAATGGTAAGAGCACCGCTACGTTGAACCGGCTACCCTATCGGTTGCAGGTTCGTTTCCTGCAACAGCCCCATTCTATTCAAATGTTTGTTATATCCACGTTGTCAAGGCCAAGCGAAGTATTAACTGTGTAACGGCGGGAGATCAATAAGAGTTTCTATATAACATAATGCAATTTATAATCATTCTGTTGGATCATATATCTGTTTCGTTAAATACACACACACACACATATCATCATCAGTCTTTTAACGTCCGTAGTTAGACATAGACCATCCTCAGGATTCGTCACAATTCTCTATCATGGGCGTCGCAGAGCCAGTATTTCCTGAATTTGCATATATATATATATATATATATATATATATATATATATATATTCTAATTAATGTCTGTGATTTGATTTTCGACTAAACTATTTCCAAAGAAAAGATAATACCAAATTTGTTACTGTTGAAGAATCCATAGTTTCAAAGGGTGGGAAGGAAGTACTTATTTCATCCCTGAGTGAGAGAGTAAAGTGGTGCAGAGAGCAAACCAAGAAAGTCACATTGTTCATTATATAAGTATGATGACTTAGCATGAATTAGTACCAAACCATCTATACTGGAAGATCCATTAGGGATCGAACCCAATAACCAATATGTTGGCTTACTGATCATTGCTATACGATGTCTGTCCTGATCTGTAATAGCTTTTTTTTTTCGTATGATATATTCGTTAATCCATGTGGAAAAACTTTCTGTACATATTCGGATTAGGATTTTTTTCTTTGCGGGTGGGGACACTAAATTCTTTTACCGGGTATAGAGCATAGTTTGAAACGATGGACAGAAAGTATTTTCGTTTCAGCAAAATTTCACCCCCACCCTCACCTCAGTTAGAAAATTCCTGTCTCACAACCAGCAAATCAAGAAATTCACGCTGTTCATTATCAGAGTATGAAGTGATTTTATGCAGAAGCTTTCAAACAGAACTTTCTTAAGGAAATCATTAATTTACCGATCGGGACACGAACGTGTTTGTTTCGTAAGGAAAAAAACCCCAACCTCTGATCTTCGCCTCTGTGCATGCGTGTCAACCCAAATTAATAAGAGTACGTGCTGAAATTAAGAAGGACTATCTGACTCTCTCCGAATGATTTCAGAATCTGTGCACTATCTTTCCGAGTATTTCTTAGTCGCAGATTCTCATTCCTGTCCCCCTGAAAAAAGAAAAAAAAAACAAACATTCCATTAAAGAGAAACTAATTAAGCATCCATGAAACACAGACGAGCCTTATGGCTGACACTCACGGAACCTCGGTTATCTGTACAGCCAACAGATATCCCCAAATTGCCAATAGACATCCTGTAAACAAATAAACATGCAAAGAAGAAAAAGAAGTCAAAGTTGGCAACAGAGAGAAAAATAAAAGCAACAACAAAAAACAAAACAAAACAACTGAAATGGCCGAAGCAAATGCTTCTCTAAAACGTTCTTTCCACTGTTGGTTTCATTTTGGCTTCTGTTGGTGGCTTGTGTTTATCTAAGATTTTATCTTTGAATTTACGCAATTTTATGTAATGCCATGATCTCTCAACTTCCGGGCTATTAAAACGAGAAATCCGAGATACCCATAGAGATACAGTGAGTGATTCATGAGTGGAATAGACATGAAGATTGAGGGTTGCCTTTCTGTCCTTCTTTCTTACTACCTTTCTTTCAGCCCACATACACACACATACATACATACATACACACACAAACATATGTATATATATATATATATATATATATATATATATATATATATATATATATATATATATATATATATATATGTATGTATGTGTATATATATATATATATATATATATAAATATATATATATATATATATATATATATATATAAATATATATATATATATATATATATATATATATATATATATATATATGGGGGGAGTATGTGTGTGAGCAAGTGTATGAGTGTGTCTTTGTATATATCCTTCTCTCATTCTATTTCGTAATGTTGAAATGCTCTGACGCATGCAATTATATCAAATTAGATAAACACACGTCTTCTGCATAATTAGGAGAATGGGGAAACGTCCTTCTCACATTTATATAATTAAATATCAAAACAACATAACAACGGGATTTTTTTTTTTTCGGTAACTAATTATATTTGCTCAGTTAATAAAACTAAGAGTTTCCAAGTATTCAACCATAAATGGTTCGTTTGTCAAGCATTAGTCGTATTACTAACAATGTAATTTCTAAAGTAACAACGTTCCTTCTTGAGGCACCAAAGTCCATAGAATTTAATTGCCCAGAGTAATTTGAAATAATGGGAGTATACTTAGGAAATGATGCGATCATAGATACTAACGAAATAAACAAAACTTACCCCAAAAGTTGCGCATGCGCATGCGTGGTATTTGGTGTGTAACGATTTAAAATTCTTTACTTAATTTTAGTGGCTTTACAGTCTATGTCCTACGATGGACACTAAAAGGCAGAAGATGTCGACCATAGCGCTCGAAGACCGTTTAATCGTCACTTGGAGCCCCATATTTATGGCCATATGCCAGACTAAGACAAGTTTTGGGATCCTGGGTGTAGAATAATTAACAAGCTCCCCTCGCAGGCTAATTCGCTTGTGAAACGAGTTCGATCCTTGCCGGGTAATTTAGCCTTGTTGCCTCATGCTTAACTGAGTTAAACTCAGTAATCACCTCGGTCGTGCCTGGTGTAAGAGGTGTAGGGTGCATTTTTCACCACTGGTAGTTTGAGCGGGGTTTGAACACAAGTGAAAGCCACACAAATTTTCAAGGCTGCTAGACTGGCTGGCTGACTGGCTGGCTGCACCACCTCATGGAAAATTTGCTTAAATACTAAAAGATTTACTTGACTTATTGCTGCTGCAGGGTCAAACTTCACTCTCACTTCTATTTCGACTGAAGATAATTACTGCAAATTTCGTATTGTTTACATAGTAAATAAATTTGTATATATTCAAGACTTGTCATTTTGGCTCAGTTGGTAAGAGAGCCTCCAAGTAATCATTTGGTCGTTATTTCAAATCACGTTTGGGAAATGTTATATATCTGTTAGTTTTAACATGATGGGACAGTTCACTCCCTGAAAATTCGGTTAAGTTTGTTCTTGTTACGGGGTAGGGGAACGAAGTCAACAACTTCTTGGACTGCTTTTCAACAATATGAAAAAAATAGCTGACAGGTCAACTATCATAATAATAAAAGCATCTAAATAGAAACTAAGAAGGTTGATTAACCGAATATTGTCCTGCTTGAGGTACACATAACACTATCTTTGTATAATACTTCCTTATTGAATATCAAGAATCGACTCAACTCTCAACGGCTTTGAAAACACATGTGTTGAAGAATATATATTTTACAAGTTTGAGTATCACTTAATCTAATCATCCAAGTGGAGAGAACGACCTTGTCTTGAAAATCAGCATTCAATATTCCGGCTTTTATCTGGACTCGAATTCAGACCGCTCGATTCGGAGGGGGTATATACAACAAATTCAGCTACCAAACAGTTATATATGCGTGTATGTGTGTGTATGTGTGTGTTTGTCAGTAGATATCTACCTGTATATCAAGATCTACATCAGATCAAATAAATGAGTTTAATCTCATGCATGCTTAATGAAACTAATGCACGCATATTTATATATTTATAAACCTGTACATATTGATACAAAAGTTCCCTGCACTATTAATAGAAACCGTCAACTAAAAACTGTCACCTAAACTGTCAGAATTTTTTTTTTTTCAAGTTGGTCTGGCTTTCTGGTTCTATATCTATCCTGCATGCAGAACTATGGAGCTAGAGGGATGAAAAGTCACATATCTACTCTTTATTATGTCTAGAAAAAAAGTTTTTTTGATAAATAGAAGTTTAGATAGAGGTTCAATTTCCAATGTAAGTTGGTGCTCAACTGGTCAATTAGTATGTATCCGATATCATTCACGCCGGTTTTTTTTGTGGTGGGGGGGGGGGTTTACTTCTCTGTTAATCATCATTCAGCGAAATGCGAGAGAAGTAACTTATTCATTGATCACCCTTTTTTTCCAATGCTGCCAAGAGACGTTGGTAATCGGTCGCATGACAGTTTTTATTTTTATAATGTTAAGAAAATCTTTAATGCATTTATGGAGTCTACTCAGCTATTCATTGCTTGTGCGATATCAGCTAAGTGTTGTACGTCGCTCACAAATCATAAAAGAAGGAGAAAGCTTGGAAAATAGATTCCACATGAACTTACGGAATCGAACACCGTTCAGCGATTGGTGTCTCGTTTCTCCTCCTGGTCAACACACAAGGAAAATATTTCTTTATTGATTGAAGAGACTGCAAAATGGAGAAAATTATGCTGTTGAAATCAAGCGAATAATCTCTCTAGGATGGCAAGCCTTTGGCAGAGCAAGCTCAACTTTCAAAAATAAGATCCCATTAATCCTAAAAAGAAGGGTGTATAACCAAAGCATCCTCCCAATAGTCACTTATGGAGCTGAAACATAGAATTTAACCAAGAAACAGATCTGCAAATTGAGAACCATGCAACGTGCACATGAAAGAATTATGCTCAGCCTCACATGGAGAGACCACAAGACAGCACAGTACATCCGAGAAAGGACAGGAGTCAGGAACATCATAGAATCCATTAAAAATCTCAAATGGCGGTGGGCTGGCCATGTTGCAAGAATGGTGGACCACCGATGGACATTACAACTCACGACATGAATCCCCCGAGATCACATGCGCAACCGAGGCCAGCAGAATATTAGATGGAGAGATGAGCTAGACAAGTTCGGGAAGTACCGGCTCCGCGACGCCCATGATAGAGAAGTGTGGCAAATCCTGGGTAAGGTCTATATCCAATGACGGACGTTAAAAGACTGATGATGATGAATTCCTCGTTGTTGTTTGCGTTGTAAACACGGGGTTTCGACCGATCCATTCTACGGACTTCTTCTGGTGCGATGTTGGTGAACAGAATTTTCTTTTCTCCAAAGAACACAAACAAGGAAGAGTTCAGCTGCCTGAAAAAACTTTTTGATTGAACAGGAAATTATTGAAAAAAACCTGTTCGGTGCACCCAAAGGGACTTCTTTATTACGAATTACTAAAACCACGTCCCAATGTCACTGTGCAAGAGAGCAATTGGCTCGTTTGAATGACATATTGGAAGAGAAAAAAAATTCTTTGCTTGAAAGTTGACTGGTAATTTTTTGCTGTATGACAAGACCTGTAGGTAGTGATCATTCGGACCTCTCCCCAATCACTTATTCCAATATATATATATATATATATATATATATATATATATATATATATATATATATATATATATATATTGAACTATAGAGCTTAAGAAAGACTCAGGGGTGAAAGTATATGGAAGTTAGGTTTATATATATATATATATATATATATATCTTTGGTCAGCACTTCCAATAATTTCAAGATATGGGAAAGTTCTTTAGAAAATTTATTGAATCTCAATACTGGAATCATTCTTTTATAAACAATTCCTCCCAAAGATATCTTAAGGCAGAGCTTCCCAAACAGTGCCGTGACGCACTAAGTGATTTAGCTTGGTGTGATACGAAATTAAGCATAATCTTTCTGAAGATAGTTATCCCTGTTCTCTTGAACTGCTGGGATCACAATATATTTGGCTTGACAAACAAGTCTTAAACAATCAATATGTCGCAATTTTTCGAGTTTTTATTATGCAAAAAGCCAAAAAAAATACTCAGATCAATGGATTTATGTAAATGAAATATCTATCGAGAATCAACCTAATATATATATTTATATATTGTTACATTACTCTGTTCGTATATATGAGGTCTGTCCAAGAATTATCTGTTTAATATTATAGACTAATAACCCACTGGGAAAAAAGCCAATGGCACCTTAGTCTCTTCAAAGTACTTTCTTTGGAACCCCTCTGTTATGAGACGAATGTACCATGAAGAAATTTCCGACATTTTCATTACAGATAATTGAAAACAGAATATATCTCAACAGCGATCCTGTAACCAGCAGAGAATAATAACATCTTATATGGGTAGATTAAGTTGGGGTTATATAAAAGTATTGTACGGCACCATTATCTTTTATTGACTATAAGGACCTAACTTTGAAACCCTCTCACACCGTGGGTGAAAAGACCTGATCCAGAGGAGGTGGGGAGGTTCAGATGCCCCCTTTGCCCCCTGCTCCCCCAGCAGACGCCAATGCCGTCATCTAGTCCAGATGTTGCAAATTAAGAAGCTGATTATTGTTTGATTTGCAAGGGCAAATGTGTATCAAGGGAAAATACTTTCGTTTCTGAACAGTTTCCCCTCGACTAAATCCTCTACCCTCAAGCTGTTATATTAGAAACCGTTAACCTAAACTGTCACCAAAACCGTCCACGTAGGTTTTTTCAGTCTTTAAGTCACTCTGGCAGGCTGACTATGTATGTATGTATGTATGTATGTTTCTATCTATCTATCTATCTATCTATCTCAGAGCGTTCATTATGTATCTGTTTGTCAATCTATCCGATAATTATCTATCTATCTATCTATCTATCTATCTATCTATCTATCTATCTATCTATCTATCTATCTATTACATACGTACGTATAAGCCGCTTCGTTGGAACCAGAGGGTTGAAAATTTCAACATTCCTTATGTTAAAAAAAAAAGTTTGCTTTTTGATTTTGGTCCCTTTCCCCCGAAAAAGTCTTTTTTTAAAGGGGGTTCAATTCGCAATTTATGTTTATGCTAAATTCATCCCTCAGTTTGTGTCCGACGACATTCATGCTTGATTTTTTAGAAATCAGACGCTTTCTTGTGATGACCGCCCAACAAGAGGCGGGAAAAGTAACATTCGTTGATAGTTTCTTTCACCAGTTGTTTTTCAACTGATCACCCTCAACACGGCTTACTGCCAAAAGACGTTGGTCACATCACGCTTTCTACTGAGTGACTAATCAGACCTGTTAATACTATTTTATACCGTGTCTCATTGAAATGATTCTGTCCTGAGGGTTTCAGAGTAAATATAAAAGCTTTTTAGTTTGAACGATTTTGTCAGATGTCAAAAAGTATGAAATTAGAGAATTCTTTTTTCTTTTAATATCAAACATTCCTGAGATCCTAACATTCCAAAGATTCTTAGATTAGAACCCCTTAAGATTTATGGAACTCACCAGACATTTGGAGAATCAATATCAACGTTGTTCCCCTTTCAGAATTCAGTTGATTCATTTATTTACGCTGACGCCAATTAAGATTCATTTGTTGATTAGAACGATTTTTCTATTGATGGTGAATTGAAAGCTGAAGCCATTATGCGAATTAACATAACTTAAGAAGTTACAAAATTAATGATAACTAATATTCCAGTGGAAATCATGGATCGCTGCTACTAGTATGGTTTGAACCTAAAATTCATGATTCGAAATAAATAAATATATAAAACGGATTTGGTTATTCAATTAAAAGAGACCAGTACGTGACCAGTGTATTTAAGCAGCATGTCTTGTTGTGGGTGATCAATGAAAAAATTGGCAAAAGCAGTCATAAATGACAAAATTACTTTTCTCGTATTTTGTTGAGCAGTGATCACTTAAGGTTGGACTTTCAAAAAAGAAATCGTGAGTGCTGCCGGACATTAACTAAAGGATCAATTCAGGATAAACACATGTTGCAAATTGACCCCCCACACACTCACACACACTAAAAACCTATTTACTTGGGTGGATCAAAAAAACGCGTGTGTGTGTGTGCAACGCTTCAAGTTTTTCTGTGAATGCCTAGGGTTTGGCTGATTTTGAATACATAGATATGTATAAATGTCAGAGCACATAAATAAAATAAACCCAGAAACGGTGTTTAATTCGGTCAATTGAGGGTAGCGGAGATTAACAAGAGATAAGGGTGAAATTAGTGTATATTTATCTCTGTCTGAGTGTATCATTCCAGTGTAATGGTTGGCAAGTTGGTCCCTCACATCATTACTACTAAGGAGAGAGTTTGATTCTCACTTGGTCTCCCATACTTCTGACCTTGAGCCCAAATCAACGTAAAGACTCGAAAATAACAACTTTATTCAACTGTCTCTTTCTAGCATAATCTTTAGCAAGCAGGTCACACAGATCATTACTACTGAATCGTGAATTCGATTCTCACCGTGTGTTTCATGCTTGAGGCCTTGTGCCAAAACCAAGCTCAATAGATATCTATTCATCTCTATTTGGACTTTTCGTCGAGCTGCGATTGTTAGGAAGGCAGTTTAAAAGATCATGACAACTGAGTAGTGAGATCAATACTCACTGGGTGCCCCATTCTTGTGACCTTGTGCTAAGACTAAGCTATCCTTGGTAATAAGTATATTTATCTGTATCTCAAACGATTATTAGGGAAATATGGACAAGTATTTGATTAAACTGGTACAAGGTCACAAGAGTAAGACCCAAACTCAGTACCGTAACAATAGTGTTCTTCGTTTGGAATTTATCGCATTACAGGAGGCACCAAGATATTCACAATGGTGGCCTCAGCGTTAGTTTTTCCTATTCCAACGCAACAAATGAGCCCAACTCATAGCAATAAGGATAAAATGATTATTCTTTAAATTACCATCTTGCCCACAGATCTATGACTATTGTTCAATTTTATTATGAATATGATTTTTCCCTCGGGTGATCCTCTGGTGCCCTCTCCTCGAATCATCGTCTGACCCGATTGGGTCTGAATACGCAACTGGTGACCTCTGCAATTTGTAAACTTCAGTCTGCTGCTATATAGAATATGGGTGGACGCTTCGGAAATACTAATTTTTGTAACAGACAAAAAATGACGAAATCTCCACTTTTAAGCCTCGATTATAAGTTAACGTCCAACAATTCTGATTTGTTTATATTGTTAAAGAGTTGGAGCGTGTCTTTCTTGTATTTCTTCAAGAGAGGGAAATGCACCTGACGACCTTTGATTGATAGGAGATTGTGTCGGTCACAGCTTGATTTTACACTATAGTCGCACAACCCGGCAAACTTCCGTTAAACAAGCTCTTTTTTTTTGTCAGCACATAAGTCAGTGTCGGTATGTCATTTATGACTCCACCTAGTGGGGAAACTAATCAACGATTTCTTATTATTTCCGGTACTTCGTAGTCGCATGCCTATTAAGGCCAACATGGGCGTCCGTGTCGGTAGGAATAGAAGCACTGGGGCCAGCCCCTCCGTATGGATCAGTCGCGTGCTCCGCTTGCCTTAGTCTTGTGTTCCGGTTACCCCCCCCCCCCACACACACACACACACCTTTTTTTTTTTTACTGTGTATCTTTGGATGTGTGGACGGGGTGGGGGGACATTTTTGATTGGGCGAATTCGGGATTGTAATGAATGCTGGAGATGATATATTAACCCTTGGAATGCGTTCGAAAGATCAGAATCTTACACTGTAAGGGTCGTTGGGGCAAGTTAATAAAAACATAAGCGTTTCTTCGGGTGTTCGCCACGTGGACTGCCTTGGGGTAATTTGTTTTCGGTATTGAAGATTTCCGCTGTCTTATTCAAACACGAGGCACCGGACGGGTCTGGTTAGTCACTCGATAGAAACTGTCAGGTGACCAACGTCTTTTGGTGGCATGCTGTGCGATCGACTGAAAAATTAGAAAAGGGGGTGATCAATTAGTGAGTCATTTCTCCCGCCTTCCGTTGGGTCGTGATTACTGAAAAAAAAATCCGAAAAAAAATTGAAAAAAAAAAGTGCGTAAATCAACTATTCAGTATTGAATCCATTACTAAAACTTTTCTTGGGTGAGGGGTAAGAAGTGAATGCTCTAATTTTTAGCCCTCTAGCTCTATTGGTGCAGCCTGTACACGCGACACTTACATAGCCAAGCCAGCCAGCCAGTCAGAGATCACTTGAACGTATTTTCATCTTATAGGTTTTCGTTGTCCAAAGTTCAGGCCTTGGTCACTTAATACATGAGAGATAGGGCGAGGGAAATAGAGATAGGAAGATCACAGTTCATTCAAATCTCAATGCATCCTTATTTAGCGTTCTTCCTATCGATTTATCTTGAACAGTTTTTTAATTGTTCTCTTTGCATTCCAGTCTACTTCTATCTATCTATCTATCTATCTATCTATCATACAAAGTTTGTCCATATTTATCTCAACCTCTTCGTATCTATCGATCTCGATTTTTTTTCAAATCTATCTTGGTCTATTCATGTCTATCTATCTATGTTCGGAGCAAACTCAGTCTGTTAATCTCTATGTCAGTTGATTGAAATCTAAGCTTGTTCGTGTCTGTTCATACCTATCTATCTATCTATCTATCAATCTATCAATCTGTTCATCTTTTTCAAATCTCTTAGTCTATTCATATCTATCTATCTATCTATCTATCTATCTGTATCAGTCAATAATATCTCAGTTTGTTCAATATCCCAGCTTGTCCATATCTAACTGTTCCCACCTATTTATTCATCCATCGTATTGTCCATATACATCTCAGCCTGTTCATATCTATCTATCTATCTATCTATCTATCTATCTATCTATCTATCCATCTCACTTTGTTCAAATCTAAATAAGTCTGTTCATATCCATCTAATTATCACCACATTTTTCATTAACATGCAAATTTGAAAAAAAGGAGCTTTTCCTCCATTTTCTAGTCCCTGTCTGCCCTCTGATCGTATGAATAACTTCGCAATAGAACTGGGTGGTAGGTCGGCTAAATTTGTGATCTTTCCACATCTGGACCACGATATGATATTCGATTTGCTTTGCTAATCTTCATTGTTGCAGTGGTCCGCCATTTTGCACCTCCTTATCTTATCTGCTTTAAAGAATATTGGGGGGAGCTGATTGAAATTTCGTCGAGGATTGGGGTGCCTCTCGTGAACCAAGCAGCTATTGTAGTACGTTCGACCCCCCACTGGCTGTATCGGCCACGTGTACCTTTTGATAGATTTAGCAGAGTTCAGTAAATACCTAAAAGACATGTGAGAATTTACTCCCTATTAAGAATCGTATACAACTTTTGTAAATATTGCTCTTCTTTCGTGACGTCTTCCCCTGAACGAAGGTACACTTCCATACCGCACCAAAACGCAAACTCCGGACCAACTAGAAGATGTTATGCCCAACATACCGCCGGACTTTCTGCAAAGTTCTATCAGGGGGGCTACCCCGAAACGCTTACAGAAATAGGTAAACGACGTCGAATTATGACAGAGCAGACACATTCTAACATCGCGTGCCCCCCAAAATAAAGCTATCTGCCAATGAATAATAAAGCTATTACCAGTTTCTTTTCATCCACCCTGTATAAGTAGTTGAACAGCGTTATGTGATCTTCCGAATCGTAGTTTTTAGCCTGGAACAGAACTTTCACACTTGAAACGGAATACTTGTCATAAGCATTTCTCCCTCTTTTTCTCCATTTCGGAAACAAGTATTCACACCCAATATTGTTTTCGTAAAATCTCCGTTTCACATAACAAATAAACACTTTTGTAGGAAGCACGGAGTCAGTTTTTCTCTCCTTTAATGACGAACTGTAGTAAATAATTGACCAAGTATAAAGAAGGAGACTTTGAGAAGTTGGTCACTTGGTGTTTTGTAAGTGGCGATAATGAAGAAACTATGAACAGTGACAGGAAAAAAAAAACAATTATGAATCGTTTTCATTGTGTCTGGGGAAAGAGACTCACAATTTTACGAATAGAACAAAATATACATTAATCCACGCATAAGACCGATTTGTGTTTTTTTCTAAAAACTCCGTTGTTTTTTGTTCGTTTGTTTCTTTGTTTGTTTGCTTGTTTGTTTTTATTTGTGAGCAAAGATCTCTCGGCAGACATTGTTAAATCGTGCGTTTATTGCTGGTCGACCAACCACTTTCGAGATCGGAGGCTCATCCTGTTGGATAGACTAAGACAAGTCGATTGAAATTTCAGCGTTTAAAATTTTCGAGTACCAATTACATCGACACCCATGATAATATTCAAGTAGGGCGTTTTCCAAGCTGAGCGTTTCAACTATTTTTTTTTCTCTTCTAAATGATCAAATCTAGCAACCAAGCAGAAGGAACTCCCGTTCAGCTGTTTCGTTTTACTTTAATCATGAGGGCTTCTAGCAGTTAGATCTTGATGGTACAGGCAATGAGATATAGAATTCGAGTGTTGTCGACTGGCATTCCGGGAAAAAAAGTCATGTCAAGAGCATTAGTGCAATGCAATCTGTAATCATCAACGGGAGCATGAATCGTGGTTTTTACGAGAGAATCGGGAGGTCAGCGATCGGGACAAGGTGTTGGTTATACGATGTATGAGTAATCCGCTTGTTTTTGCTTTGTTTTTTTCTTTAGGTGAGATACAACTGCATATGGGTGTGCATGTGAGTACATACATATTCAAGGCTCGAACCATGAGTCTGCAACCAGATACGCGATTATGAGCTAAATCTTGATCTAAAATTTTCGCTGTAGAAAGTTGGATCTATGTGATGAATATATATCACCAAATAAACAAGAAAAGAGATTATATCAAAAAATAAATATTTCTGGTGTAGCATAAAGTTTTTTTTTCATTATCAGGCTGTGAATTTATTGATGAACGTATATATATATATATATATATATATATATATATATATATATATATATATATATATATATATATATATATATATATATATATATATCTTCCATTCAGCAGAAGGCCTCCAGTAGCCCTGACAACAAAACTCACCCACAATACATAGCTCCTGGCAGTGGACTCTGGTTCCACATGGTACATTTTAATACACACTCACACAGCACACACCACTGATGATGGGAAGAATCCCGAAACATGTATGGACTATTGACATATAAGGATTAATAAACCTTACCACCAAACACTTCACTCCCGAGTCTGTCTCACTCTCTAAAGTACACATTATATATATATATATATATATATATATATATATATATATATAATGATCTCCCATTATTACGCGGTGAATGTATCATTTGTCAAGGCCAAATGATACATTTACTGCGTAGTAACGGGAGATCATTACAAAAAAGAGTTTCAATATTGTACAACGCAATTTATAATCATTCTGTCGGATCACATATCCATTTCTTAATGACATCGCTGTCACGTTGAAAGAAACAAATAGAGCAGATATAGACCGAGATTAGACGAAATGAGAATTTGGAGTTTAAACAGTTATTTGGACCTTTACGATACCGGCAGCTGTTGAGCTAAATGGTAAGAGCAACGCCTCGTTGAGGCGACTACCATGTCTGTTGCAGATTCCTGCAGTATCTCTATTTTCTTTAATTGTTCGTTCTATCTACGTTATCCAGGCCAAATGATATATATATATATATATATATATATATATATATATATATATATATATATATATATATATATATATATATATATATATATATAATCTAACAGCTTAGAAGAACAAAGACCAACCAAGTCAACCTTTAGGCTTTCTCTGTGTGAACGTAATGCAATGTTTGTTTTATTGCAAGGGTCAAAATACAAGGAATTTTTCTTTGAAAAAATATCAAATATCTTATTACATGCATATCAGACTATTTCTCTACTTTTACACCAGGTGCAGCAGCCTGCTAATCTATGCTCTTAATCTTTCCCCACCCTCCCGTCTGCGACAACTAGATCCGGTATCCCCGTGAGAGTGCAAACAGTAAACTTCGTTGTGGGTAATCGGAAAAGTCTCAGAAATGAGATATTTTCTGCTTGGTATCATCTGTTAGGTCATTCATTGGTTATTTGTCTCTGCTTTAGAAGCATCCTCCTACGTTTCTACTATGATTTTTTCTATTTTTTCTTTTTCTATTTTCTTTACGCTGTGTCGATGTATTTTTCATTGTTTTCTCTTACCATAATCCTTTTATTGCATTGTCTCTTATATGTTTTCGTTTTTTACCCCTTTACGCCCTTATTGAGCCTGTAGTCAACTTAAAGGTCTTTTGAGTAGTTGAATGTTTGTTGAGATTGTAGTGGTTTCCACGACCACTACGAACAGTTCGACAATACTCTTAGTTGAAAACTAACCACAGAATGACTGCTAGTTGCTAATAGAAATCGTCAATCAGATTTGTCTCCAAATCTGTTAATAAAGGTTTCGTCAGTTTCTAAGCTAGTCATGCTGGTTGACTGGCTATTTATCTATCACACGTACAGGTCTCACCGATTAATCTAGAGTACTGATAATTTGTACATTTACACTTTATGTCTTGGAAAAAAAAACGTGTTTCCTTTTGTTTTTTTTTCAAATCCTCACCCCCAATAGTTTTTTTTCTTCAGTGTGGGATTCATTTTTTGGTGTAAGTTTATGCTAGATTGATCCTTTAGTTTGTCTCCAGTAGCATTCAAGCTTGTTCTTAGAAAATTTTCATTTTTTTTTCAAGCGATCAATGCCTTCCCCTATACATGTCCCAAAAAGTGAGAGAAATAACATTCACTGATCAGCCCTTTTTTTTCCAATTTTTAATTGATCACCTTCAGAACGGCATGCTTCCAGAAGACATTTGTGGCGTGACGGTTTCTATTGAGTGACTAACCACACCTTAGCTGAAACAAATCAAAAATAAGAAAGTGGTCAATTAGGATCGATCTTGCTGGCGAAAGGCGGGACTTGCCAGAATAAATTTATGCAAATAACAATATATCAACAAACTCGACGTCATCGTCAATAATTGAACGTCCGTAGCGTGAAAAAATTTGAAGTCATGTAAAAAAAAAATTCCATCGAAGAATAAATATCGCCAAAATAGATTCCATTTATGACATCACCGGCGTTCTCCCACAGGAGAACCAACAACACCTGACGAAGGTCGAAGTGTATACAGTCGAAATGTTGTGGAAAAAAAAAATGATAATAACACATAGACAAGGAAAATAGTCCAGCCATATCATGGTGTAATTACCCAAAATAGAACACAAAAATATCTAAAAACATCTAAATTCTGGAGAATCTAGATATTATTAATAAACTATACCGGTCGAAATAAGGTCCAAAAAGACGGGAAAAAGAAAAAAAAATTATCCTTTTTTTTTTTTTCCTAATAAGAGATTAAAAACATTTTAAGAGGGGTTCAGTGGTGCTTAATTTGTAGACAAAACGGTACGGCTCGGAGCGCTGGAACTCACATACACACATACATACGCACGTATAAAAAGGAATTGAACCCTCTGCCACATTTGATGGCAACGGTCGCTCAATAAAAGCTTGTTAAATATATTAAAAGAGAGAAAAAAGGTTTATTCTTAATATGTCAGACGGACATAAATGGAAAGAAAAATCGCCCCCATCCCTCTATCAAGCGGTCGGAAAACTATCAGAAGGTCAAAGGTTAAGAATCTGCGAAGGTTATCAGGTGCAGATTTTGGCGGCTTACCGACTTATGACGTTGACCCAGCGTAGAAAAAGAAAGGGAACCTGCCGACAGGTGCCACCTCAGGTTAAGTAAGTGCAAATCGGGGACAAATGGACGGGCTCTAGTAAGCTGACGTCATGTAGGGGGAGGAGGGGGGCTTAGTGGTGTCGGCCGGTGTGGGTGAAAAGAAAAACCCAGGCAAATTAACCCATCAACAATAACAGGAGCAGCCCAGATGCCGTATTCTGAACGCGGCTGTAACTTTGATTATACAGGGTGGCTCAAAATAAACAATGGATCTCAATGAACAATGGTTCTTTCCACTCAGAGTTACGGTTAGAAAAACGCAGAAAATATCTGAAAAAAAAAAGTGGCCGGCAACTTTGTGTCGAAGGTTCTATTGTGTGACTGGTGGAAATTTCCGTTATCCGCAGTCGAGACATAGGAGTGCAATGACAGAAATGATAATCTTAGAAACCGTAATATTACATAAAAATCTTGATATTTGTGGTAATTACTTAGCTTTGGACAGCACTGGATGAGTGAGGGAGAAAGGAAGGGTTAATACATTTCAAGATTTAGTGAGATTTTATAAATCTGCGCATATAAATACAACTACAGCATTCGAAACCTGTTCGCCACCTTCGAATCAGTACGTCTTAGCTTCAGAGTTCGTCGACCGAATACATTTACTATTTTCTCTTGTAAATGGCAAGTCTATCAATTTGAATAATTCTTCAATAAGATCTTCGTTGGGAATCCTCATGAGAAGAGTTCTAAAATCGCATATTGAGATAGATTTAGCCCCTTTATGGGTAGTCATGTTATCAAGAGACAGACCGAGAGAGAGAGAGAGAGAGAGATAGGTTTGGCGAATTTGCTCAGCACGTGCAAACGGGATATGGTACGGACTCTTGCTGCTAACCTTTGTGACCAGTACCCTTTGTGAAATCGCTGCATGTATGTCCAAGCGTACTACTTCGAAGCAAACGGCAGACTCTAGGTGTTTGGGTGATTTTTTCATAGTCAATAGCACGGAGCTGTAGATTAACCCTCTGTATATGCGTATCAGACTATCTGAAGTGTATCTAGTGTAGCAAAGACTGTTGCACAAACCATTACTGGGCACTTCACACTTGCAGTAGTGAGTTCGATCTCTACACTTCTAACACACACACGCAAACACACACACACACACACATATATATATGTATATATATATATATATATATATATATATATATATATATATATTCTGATATTGTTCATTCACTGTCTATATTTGCTGTATTTGTTTCTCAACGTGGACAGTTAAAATTATTAAGAAATGGATTTATAATCTGACATAAGTAATTATAAATGCGTTATATTATGAATTTGGTTGTCTGTAATCATGTTTGTGTGTACACTGGGCAGTGTTAAAAAGGGGGTTAAGTAAGAAAATAAACTGGTCAGCAGCCGTAACAATTGACAGAGAGTTGACTACAACGAGTACCAGCCTATTTATTTTTATCAGATGAAGTATTGTAAACCAAGGCCTTCTCAAACAAGGAGTCAAGACCCCCCTGTCGGGAGATCGCATAATGATTATTGAGTTTTTGCAGACACATCAAGAATAATTATGTAATGAGATTTTTTTCCATTACTATTCAGATGTTTACTTCTATTGATGCTATTGTGGGATGATCTAATGTTACATAGATAATCTTTGGAGACATATTCCGTCTCTGCAACATTTTAGTATTTTATCCGTTGTTAACAGTAAACAACATAAACAATATTTTGCATTTTTGAAGGGTTGGGTGGGGGTAATACGTTTCTATGTTCAGTCACAGTAATATCACGACTCTGTAAACCTTTATCTTTATTTATGACTACAATTAATCTTCATATGATTTATCTCAAAACGAGAGCAAAAAAGGTATTAAGAGCATTTTTCTGCATTCAATCAATTTGTTACCTTTGAATAAGTGTCGGCTGTGGAGGAAATAATGAATACTTCAAACCCGTGCTTTCACAAAACTGATGTAAAGAAAGGATCCGTGTCAGCATTATAGTTAGAACGTGAATAGAATCCCCCCCCCCAATATTGAAATTTAATCGTTGTCCAAAACGTAACGTCGGTATTATTGATCAGAAGCACCGAAATTTTTTTTTCTGGGGAAAAACAAAACAAAAAACAAAACAAATCTTATACAGTTTTCCGGTGTTTGTGGTCAAACGAATATTGAACATTTTTTTATCACATCTTGACTCAGCTGTGATTCTACAACATTCTACAGACTGCACATGTGTGAATAAAGGAAGACTAGGACTAAATTTTTGCTCGGACCGTATCATTTACGGTATTGAGCGAATCAACTGTGGTACATGGGTGCTGTCATGGAAAAGAACATGGGTTTTAATTCACAGTCTCAGATACTGGCTCCGCGATGCCCATGATAGAGAGGTCTGGTGAACCTTGGATAAGCTGTACGTCCAACGACAGACTTCAAAAGGATGATGATGATCATGATGATCATGATGATGATGGTTGTCCTTTACTTATATATGTCCTAAGGAATGGACGTATTTGCTTCGACAGAATGAATCATAAATTGAATTATATACGCAAACACGTATTACATATATGTGTGCATATAGATATATATAGAGGAAGATAGAGATAGACAGACAGATTGACTGAAAGGTGTGAGTGAAAGTTATCCACGCCCAGATTCGTGTAACGGATCCATATCGCCTTCACACATCTTTCTATCTGCAAAAACTTGACCAAAACTTTCCTCACATTCCTTACAAAATAAATAGATAAATAAAAAGAAAATAAAGGTCAACACGAATTAATTTATGATTCTTGTTGGCGATTTGGGGAGTCGCGACTCCTAAATATTTCACTCAGCCAGACTTGTGGCCCCAAGTGAATTAGTATTCCAACGAGAGATGGGGCTATTTTATCGCCAGCAGTAGTCGCCAGGAATACCCTCCATTATTTGTTCTGACCCAATTGCAGGGACTGCCTCGATTCCATGAATGTTTCTCCTTTTTTTTAATTTATAAAATATTACTTATTTTATGGAAAACGATTGGATTTTCATTCATTTTTTTTTTTGAACGAGTACCTCGCTTTCCTTTCAAAGTAAAACAAAACGAGATAAAATAACCTTTATTCATTCAAATTAATCAATAAAAAACATTACATATCTTAATTGGTTCCGTATCTTGAATTCCTGTGACTTTCTGTCCGGTTACGTTTCTCAGAAGGCACTGATAGTGTGGTTTTTACATTGTGACTTTTCCGTGACTTTAGGGCCTGCGTCTTCACCAGATGGTTTAGGTTGGTAGAACGCGCACTTGCGGCTTCAGGCGCGAATATTTCAGTAGACCGTATTCTATAACACCATCAACTAGTCTTATCTAGGGCTTGCTCTGTGGCCGAGATAATTGCGTATTTCCTACTAGCGCCAGTGTTTGGTGTTTGATCCCAGGTGAAAGTCCGGTTTTCGAATGCTGATTTTTAAGGCAGACAAATTCTCTCTCTCTCTCTCTCTCTGGTAGATTATCGGGACACCATCTGTCTCTTCTATATTTCCTCTGTGTTAAGTTTAGCAAATATAAATAAAGGCATCAAAAATTGTAAAAAATGTGGGGAATTAGTTAAGAACAGTGCTCCAGACTTGTGGCCTTGTGCCATGATAAGGTAACGCTAAGAAAAGAAGGAGATTGAAGCAGTAGAGATAAGTAGATTAGTAAGCACTCAGAAAGCGCATATGCCTGCAAATCTAAAAACATACTCCTATCAAGGAATATCTCTGGATCCGCCACCAAAGTCAACTAACTCTTCCTTATCCCATTTCCCATGCTTTTACAAAATTTAATTGAAATGTATTGAGAACTTATGGAGATATCGTGTGGAGAAACATACAGACAGATAGACAGATGGACACTACCGAATACATGTGCCTCTTCCTTCATTGGCAGAGGTAATAATCAAGAATTATTTATCTGTCCACTGCCCCAACCTCTCCTCTTTCCAACACACATGTTTGTCTTCAGGATTCACTAGGTTTATGGGATTTGGGGGTGGGTCGAACCCACAGATATTTCCCAGACGTTGACACACTGACATTTTTATTACAGACGAACGCCAGCAGACACGGCAACGTTCTGATATCTGTGGAATCTGACAGATATCTTAATGCAAACTGTGACCGAAGATTAATTGGTAGCGTAGAAAGTTAGTTCGGTTTATTGAGTAAAAATGAATAACAAACCTTTTATTTTTGACGTTTAATTCATCGAACAACATATTTACTGTTTCGTCCTACCATCTTCTGTCATCTCTCAAACAACTTCAGATTCTTATCAGCCCGAAACTTTCTCTCTGTCTCAGTTAAGAACTGTTCTAGCTTCCATCTGGAGTCTTCCAGGGAATTGATTTTTTTCTATTTAAATAATTCTCTCTAGAGTAATGGTAACCAGGAGATGCAATATATGGTGAATACAATAGTTGAGTGAAAACATTTCCTGCTAAGCTGTGAAAAGTTTTGCTTCATCACCGTAAAAACTTGCAGACTATTGTTATATTGACAGGATATTATGGTCTTTCTCTTCTATTTCGATCAAACACTTTTCGACAACTGCCGCTTTCAACTGGCTACAGTACTCATTCGAATCAATCTTTGGCTCTTGTGTAAGGAACTCGTAGTAGAGGACACTCTTCCAATGCTGGGTCCCGGAAAAGTGCCCCTCAGGAACTTGGGCCCTGGAAAAGTGCCAATCAGAAAATCTGTCCATCTCGGATTTATCAAGGAAGGAAAAGTGTCCATGATGGAATCATTACGAGAGGAAAAGAGTCCATACATAACATAATTTGCCTTGCCAGGGAAATTTTTAAAGTTTTAATAAATACTTCTGGCTCAACTTACTGTTGTTTTTCTTTCATGAATTCTCTCATTTGTTTCTATTTTTAATTAACGAAGAGTATTTTTTTTTTTCATATACTGACCATCATTTACCGGGAAAGTGCCCATCTACACTTAATGAACTGCTGTTTTTCTCTCATGAATTCTCTTATTTCTTTCAATTTTTGTTAAAAAAAAATATTCTTCTGGGGTTGTTTTTTTTTCACACACACACAGGCCATCACGAATTTATCGATTGAGGGAAAGTGCCCATTTTATAAAGTTTTGATGAAAGAAAAATTGGCACTACTTGGCCACGGTGGTCCAAATTAGAATTCTGAGTGTGGAATGAAAAGAAATAAGCGAGGCGAAACGATTCAACAAACAATTTATTCAAAGCAATGATAATAATGCAATTCATCGACTTGCTTTTGTTTCTCTTCCATGATTTCTCTTATTTCTTTCCATTTTTTATTAATTAAAAAGATTTTACAAAAAATCCAGGCTTTTTACTTTCGAGAAAAAATTTAATTGACGTGTAGTTTTGTTTTCTTTCGCTTCGTTTCTTTCTTTTTGTTGGAAAAAAAAAGGGAAAAACTAATCGAAACTATTTTCCTTTCGTAGCAGAAAAAAACAAAAATGAAATTTCTAGAAAAAAATCGAAACCTTTGCTGACATGAAACCACATATTATTATCATTATGTTTCATAAAACAGAATAAAAACTTATTCTCTGTATATCTTGTGTTGGTAAGTTGTATCTTCTTCTTCTTCTTCTTCTTCTTCTTCTTCTTCTTATTATTATTATTATTATTATTATTATTATTATTATTATTATCATTATTATTATTATTATTATTATTATTATTATTATTATTATTATTATTATTATTATTATTATTATTATTATTATTATTATTATTATTATTATTATTATTATTATTATTATTATTATTATTATTACATTAGAGATTCTATCTTATAAACAGAACATTAATTGCCTTATTGTTTCAAAAATTATCCAAAGCAGAAAATATGTAGAGCTTTAGTGAATCGACAGAACAATGAATATCCTTCGAAGTAAACGTCTTTCTTTGAAATTAATGCGTTTTTTTTACTACAATGTAGATTTGTACGATTTGTCGATACATAAATAATCCCGTCATTTTTAGGGCCACTATACCACTGGGGACCACAGCAAATTCATTTCATGGATTTGATTTTCAAACAGTATCGTGACGAAATGAATTCTTTCTCAAATTTCTTTCGATATGAGTGTGTGTATGCGCATGAATGTACGCGTGTATGTGTGTGTGCGTGTGTGTGTGTGTGTGTGTGTTAGGAAGAATGCTTTTAAAACATTTTATATATGTATATGATGGGTATTGAAGGTCCATCAGATGTCCCTAAGGACCCATTTCAAATACCAATAGCGCACACACCCACAAACAAGTAATGACTTCTCCGACGGAAAACTGTCTTCATTCTGCCTTAATTGTCTATCATTTCCTTCCATTTTCGTCCAGTTCTAACCATGATGTTCTCATCACATCCAATCTTGACTTCATAAAGACATTTCAAGGCCTGTCTCGCTGGCGGAGACGACGTGCCATACCCATCACGGAAAGAAGCGATCGAGGCCAGAGTGAACTGTTTACCATATTAGGGACAATCCTGACATTCAACCTCGTGTGCTTGGCTCGTTGGGTGTCTCGGTCCGTCGTCAAAGATTAAGAATGGGAAGAAGCGATGGGGGTGGGGAGAAAGAATATAGACCCAAAGTGGGGAAAAAAGGTCTGTAATCGAGGTAATTAGCACTAATATTTTCGTCTCTGATATTGGAGAAAAACGGTGATATATCAACGTGGGAAATAAACTATCCCATAGCCATGGCCCCGTTTTTTTGGGGGGAAATGATCAACTGAAGAGTTCTTAACAGTTTAGAGAGTAATGACATTTTTAGAGGCGCAAAAAAAATCTTGGCAAATAATTCATTTATTCCTCCAGAATATGTTTATTATTATCAGCAATGACAAAAGCCTAATGTGGAACTGATTTTTATATTGCTTGTTAAGAAAGTGTGGTACGCTATTCAGGACGAAAAGGATAAAAAAAATAATCATGTCAAAATTCAAACTAAAAGCTCCAGCCCCGCAAGGTCTTGATGAGTGATCGTTGAAATATGGCGGATTTTGGCGATCGTTTTTTGTTTAACAATTCTATTAGATGAAGTATTGTAAATCATTATCATTACTCATTTTGCTACTATTGTTGCCCAGACCGGTTTACTCTCTGCTAAAGAGAAACCGGCCTGAGTTTAGTTGCAGTGAAAAGCAATAACAATTAAGGTGAAGGTAAAGAGTAGCAAAACAATCTGTAACGGCTTATTCTTCAGAATGATAAAAAAAAAACCCAATCCAACCATCAGTGGAATAAACTCAAGAAAAGATCAAAATTGTACGTTCAGAGGATCTATCTCAACATCCCAACGCACAATTCAAAGAATTTTCATTCAACATCACTTTCTCATTAGCGAAACCTTTGGAATTGCGAAAAGATCAATTCAATACTATAAGAATATCCTTTTCCTTCAGAATCATGGGCTTTTGTTATCGCTATGAATAATGATTATATCATTGTTGAATAAATTTGACTTCTGCTCACATTCGAACGGTCCTTTTTTTTAAAAATTCCATCTCGAATTGTCAATCTCTGAGGAACTTGTTTATAGATTTGGAAGTACGAGGTTAGTCTGGAAAGAATTCAGCCATTTGATATTGATGGGCAAATGACTCACCTAGGAAAATGGCACCTTAGTGCCCTTTAGAATACTCCAATGGGGACTCCGTACACTTATCCAAGCGCTCCTTCGATTTTCCAGAATAGTCTACAAAATACATCAGCTTCACCGTTCTGTTCTCCTTAATCTCGTTCAATGTCAGAAATATCTTGGGGAGGGGGATGCTGCAGATAGCCAAATTAAGACTTTACGTGTGGTCATAGGTGTTAGCTTGGGGTATCTGACCGCCCACCTTATTCAGGCCTTCACACAGGGCGAGGGTGTTTGAAAGTTGGATCTTTTAGTCAATAAAGGATAATGGTGCTGTACAAATGTTTTTTGTAACCTTAACTTGATTTAACCCCATAAAATAATGGTATCATTCGTCGCTGGTAAAGATAATTTCTGAATAAATCGTTCTCTCTCCTACCCCACAGAAAATATACTCCCTGGAAAAGCGGAAGTGGACGCCTGCGGGGGGATTGTTATGCTACACGTGACGAATGATTCCCTTGGTCATTGTGAATGCAACGATCATGCAGTACACAGGTTCATGCAGTGGCGTCTCACTGCCGACGGAGCAGTGTCTGTTCATGCGTGCAGAGTAGGGTCCACTCTTATTGATTTCCAAATTACATCAAGGTCGCACAACCGGTTTTTGAGATATTGGAAAAAGGTTTGATACTTTTTGGAAAGGCTTTGTATGCGTTTGTACTCCGAAACTCAGACGTAGTATTATTTGTTATCTCGACTTCAGAGAAAGTGTTTTCATTATTCTACAAATTTGCGTACTATCTACGGACTTTTTTTCAGCACCAAGTTTCGGCTTATATATTTTCCGACAGATTAATCGTACAGACCATGGCTACTTGAAGAGTACCATCATCACTGAGTTCTTCATTACTGTATTTCCTTCGGTATCAGGCAAAATCAAGTTTTGTAGATACCTTAAGATGCCCCACTGTGGACGAATGAATCGTGAACCAATCGATTGCAAGGTAATCCTGTGGATCATAAATACGGGAGTAAAATAGATTCTCCATGAAAGCCACTCTACTATGTCAGGCAAAGCTTCCACGAGTAAATATCTTTGAGAACCTTGCTGTGGACCAATGAGCTTGATTCTCACTCGGTGATCAGCTATTGGAGTCTCAGATGAGATTAATGAATATCCTGAGTCTTAGCTGGCAGCCATCAACTTCAGCTTATTTATAGTATTTTTTTCTATCTAGAGAGAAAGTGTGTGTGAGAGAGATAGACAGACAGACAGAGGGACAGAGAGAGGGGGGGACAGAAAGAAAGAAAGAAAGAAAGAGACGGGTGAAAAAGCAATCAACGTGACGCTTGTCGGAAAATGTAAGTGACCGTCCCAGGTACGCCGAGTGCCGTCCATTGAACGATCAACGTTTGTTCTAACTTGGCATGGGTGCGATGGCTCTAAAGGGGACGGCCCCGAGTGGGGAAGTAGAGGGTAGGTTGGGGAAAGGGGCACGGACTAAATTAGGGTCGAGTGGGAGTAAAGCAGTCAACAAATGGGTAACCCAAAGACAACCAAAAAAGAAAACCTTGCCGTATGCACACATCCGGATTGTATTAATGTTCAGAAAACGTATGTTTTCTTTTTCTATCGCTGATATTACCTCACTTGTATCACTTGCTTTCTCGGTGTACAGTGTAACCCATAAATGAGTACACCCCACACCACTTCTTCGTAAAAAGTTTATTTTCACCGAAATGAATACATCATCATCATCATCATCTGTCTTGTATCGTTCGACGTTGGACGAAGACCTTCCCCAGGATACGCCTCACCTCTCTATCGTGGGCGTTGTGGAGCCAATACTTTTTGAACTCGTCTAGTTCGTCACTCTATCATGTATTCTGTCGGCCTCGGTTACGCTTGCGATCTCTGGGGATTCATGTTGTCAGTCGGCTGTCTGCCATTCTTGCAACATTTCTAGCCCATTGCCATTTGAGATTTTTAACTTTTTAATTTCTTTTCACTGATATATTATGCAGTCTTGTAATCGCTCCATGTGAGGTTGAGCATTTCATGTGCACGTTACATGCTTCGCAGTTTGAGGGCCACTCTCTTGGTTAGGTTCTATGTTTCAGCTCCAGAGGTGACTATCGGAAGGATATATCGATTGTACAGTTGGGTTTTATCATTTCTAGTGGAATATTAGGTATCATTTATGATTAAGTACTGTAGTACTGAAATTTTGCTACCAAAAAAAAAATGATCAGGTAAAATTTTAGACCCTTGAATCGCTACTCTATAATCTTGACCTTATTTGTACGTTTATCTAGGCGAATTGTGGCTGAACCAATTCGTACTTATTCTCAACAACTTTCATGTGATGACCGTCAATAATCTACATTCGCATTGAATTAAGACAGTCGTTTTGTACTGAGTCAACAAAATCTGAACTCAATGTGGTCTTTTTGTATTCTATTTTTCTTGGTCAGCTGATTGACTGTTTATAAATTAAACCTACCTGTTCACGTGGTTAATTTTTACTAAAGTGTTTACTAGTCTGTATTTTTTTTTTCAGAATAGTTCATCGATGTTAGATAGTAATGTAACCGGTTGAAAGTGGTCCAGGTCTTTAAAACATCTGCGGTCTTGTAAATTAGGATCAATATTCCTAGTCAGGAGTTTTGAGCCAACGCTCCCTTTCGTATGCCCTTAATAAATAGTTACGCTAATCTTTTGAGAAAATCCTCTTCTGCATCTGTCAAATTGTCTAATACTATGTCACCTTCGTCTGGGGCTTTTCTGGGTTTCATATTCTTAAGCGCTAACACTCTTTCGCTTGTTGATACATCTGGAGCTTCTCTAGTGTCCACGGAAGTGTCCGTTGTTGATCCCGATCCAACTACCTGACGATCAAGATCAGTGACCCTCAAACTGAGAACCATTCAATGTGCACAAGAGAGAATCATGCTCAACCTCACATGGAGAGATCACAGTACGACATAGTATATAAAAGAAGAGACAGGAGTCTGGGACATCATAGAAACCATTAAAAAACTCAAATGGCAATGGGCTGGGGATGTTGCAAGAATGTCAGACAATCGCTGAAAATCACGACTCACAACGTGGATCCCCAGAGATTATAAGCAAAATTGTGGCCGACCGAAAGTAAGATAGCGCGACGAGTTAGACAAGTTCAGAAAGAACTCGCTCCGCAATGTCCATGATAGAGAGGTCTGGCGAATCTTGGGGATGGTCCATGTATAATGTTGGACGCTAGAAGGACGATTTGATGATGATTCACATTGATATTTTTCTGAGGGAGGTGAGCAAAAGGATATATTCCAATTATACCTTGGCAGCAAACTGTAGTATAAAACTTGGCTCTAAAGGGGTTGCATAAAACAATTGTACAGCATCCTTTATTGACTATAAGGCTCCAACTTTGAACCCCCCTTGCCCTGTGAGAAGGCCTGTTCCAGGAGGGTCAAATAACCGTTCGTTACCCCCTAAGTAGACACCCACGGGCGTTTAATTAGGAACTCAGTAATTGATTTGAACTTTTTTATTGCTTCTTCCCGCCGTTTAGCTTGCTTTTTTTGCTGCACATTCTAAAAACAATATATGTTTATCATTATCCCTTAAAATTGAAACTCTGGCAGCAAGTCATAGTGGGGTGATTAATTTTTTAATTGATCACCCCACTATGACTTGCTGCCAGAGTTTCAATTTTAGAATATTAGAAACCGTCAATCAAAACTGTCACCAAAACTGTCAATATAGGTTTCTTCAGTTTTTAAGTTGGTCTGGCTGGTTGGCTGGCTGGGTGTGTGACTATTACGCGCACAGGTGTCGCCAATAGAGCTAGACGGATGAAAATTCAAGCATTTACTCCTCTTTTTATCGAGAAAAACAATGCTCTTTTAGTCTTTTTGATACCCCTGTAGGTTTTTAGTTAGGGAGTTTAGATTACAATATAAGTTCATGCTAAATTGATCCCTTATTATATGTCTGACAGCATTCGCGCTTATTTTTGATCACTGTGGTCACTCCCCAACAAAATACGAAAAAAAAAATATATATATATACTCATTGATCAATTCAATAACGTAAAAAAAATCCATTGGTCAGTATGCGGTAACAGATTTCAACAAACTCCGAAAGTCTATCATCTAGCATGATATAAAATATATTTGTATAAAAAGTCTTTTGCATAATCAGGTAACAGAAATAAGAACGGGACAGTAACAGAAAACTCAATACAAACAGCATTAAACGACAAAACCAATAATGAAACAATATAAAACATAATAAGGAATCATTTATCAAATAACACCAATGACATTACTAAAGGTGGAAGCATTTATCTGCTGACGAATTTAATTTTCCAGGCATTTGATGAAGTGATTAATATAATGAATCAGGAATATAAGTTGGTTCAACTTATCTACATCCATCTGTCTATATTTTATCTCTATAAATATTTCATGAATCTTCTTCAACATGCTGATATTTTGTGCTGAAGGGGCCCACCTTGACTCCCTTTACAACATCAATGTTCTTTTACCCCAGAGCCTCTCTATCTCTCATCTATCTATGGTGATATAGATATACATACGACTGAGGGAAATAAATTCAAATATACGTTGGCAGATTTTTACAGGCCAATAGATACATTCATATTGGGATAGATAGATAGATAGATAGATAGATAGAAAAGGCTTATATGGATAGGTTGGAGCCAAGAACAAACAGTAAAATAAAATGGATATGGAAACGACAGAAATAAGTCGTAAAGTCTCGTGCGCGCGCATGCACAAACACACACACACACACACACACACATATACATATATATATATATATATTGAATATATATATATCCAGTATATATATATATCCAGTATATATATATATATATATATATATATATATATATATATATATATATATATGTACCCGTAAATACACGCACGCACGCACACACACACACATGCATATCCATATATATACTACATAGACAGTGCAAGATGGTCGTTCCAAAAGAACCTGTCAATGCTCCTTTGAATGCCCCCAACCTGTTGCCTCATTCTGCTTATTCCCAGCTTGAACACCCCCCCACCCAGTCCACTACGGTGATCCTACAATCCCCATCGATTGACACCAGGCCGCCAAGTGGAGACCTGTTGACAGAGGGTCAGTGACTGGCCGGTCGAAAGTGGACGGCCGACTTTCGACCAACACCGTTATCAGGGCAAACGCCAATATGTGTTGTGTACACAGTATACAAACAGACACTTGACGAACACTCGCTACCACAAGTACCTTGCACCTTCAATATATATATATATGTGTGTGTGTGTGTGTGACATATATATATATATATATATGTTTGTATGTGTATGTGTGTGTGACATATATATATATATGTTTGTGTGTGTATGTGTATGTGACATATATATACATGTGTGTGTGTGTATGTGAGTGACAACTATGGTCTCGGTATTAGTCACTGATGGCAGTCGTTGACGTTCAAGTGAAGGTACGAATCAAGATTTCGAACGATAGTTTATAAAGAATACAAGGGCTAACTTTTGGGGAGATCGGTAGAATACAATCTAATCAACATAATTTCCTCTTATTGGCCCTTTGTCAGACCAAGTTCAGTTTGGTATATGCATCCATACTCTCTGTCCCCAACTCTTTGTCTCAATATATATATATATATATATTCAAGAAATGGATATATAATCCAACGGAATATCTATGAATGCGTTGTATAATTTGAAATGACCTCCTGTTATTACCACGGATATATATATATATATATATATATATATATATATATATATATGTGTGTGTATGTGTGTGTTTGCGTGTGAGAGAGTGAGAGAGAGAGAGAGAGAGTGTAAGTATTGTGGATGTGAAGTGGTCCGACAGAATGTAGACGAAAATGACAATTGGAAGGTAAAGTGAAAAAATCAAGAGATGGCAGCCATCTTTTTCAGAGAAAGACACACACACACACACACACACACACACACATATATATATATATATATATATATATATATATATATATATATATATATATATATATATATATATATACATTAACAATCTAGAAATTAGCTATAGTTGAAAAGATATTTTTATGAGTTCATAACAAAACATAATTCATCAGAAATAATCCTAATGGAGAAAGCATAAATAAACCAGATTGCAATTGTACAAACGGAAATGGATGCACTTTGCCAAAAAAAATATCTCAATTTAAATATTGTACTCCAAGCTGAAATAACTCAGAAGTGAAGAACTATATAGGAAGGATAATTTGAAACGCCATTCAAACTAAGATTAGCTGACCATATATCATCATTTACAAACAAAAAAATGCAAAAACAGTACATCACTGTCGACATATTGTTAGAGACTAACCGACACCTACTTCACACCTACATTAAAATGGAAAATATCAAAACAGTCACATATGTGGCTGAACATTGGAATCCCATGTTACCTATGCCTAAATGAGAAATTTGAAATCCTCACCTTTTCCTGTAGAACAAAAAAATAAAAGCAGAATTATTAAATAGAAAAAATTAAGTAGCCGACACTGCTCAAAATTTCTATTAAAAACATAATTTAACACTCCACATGCAGGTATACAATAAACTAACAGCCATAGCTATCTTGTTCACCTTGTTGTTATTAACAATAGTTACTGTAGCATTTCTATAAACATTAACATCATTATTCTATACTTCCAGCCACTTCGAGAATAACCCTAATCACCCTTTAATAATTATATCAGATATGTAGAAACATACGAAACGTAGAATAATTATACTAACAACTAAGATCATGTAAAAGCGAACCCCAACACTGGGAAACAGAATTAAGTAAGAATTAAGTACTCTCAGAGATATTACAAAGAGCTGATGTTTTAATAAAATACTGATAAGGAAAATGCCTGCAGTACCTCCAGCTAATTTATGATTTATAACTACCTGACAGAAATTTATCTCCACTAAGTAAAACAGAAACATAACAAGCAATGACCAACAACTAAATAAGGAAGAAAAAAAAAGAAAAGGTATATAAATAGATTCTACACCATAGAAAAATAGACCCCCCCCCAAAAAAAAAATTGGCCTGAATAGGGATCTAAAATGAATCAAATCCTTCACCTGAAGAATCCCACATAGGACAGAAACATAAGCAGGTTTTTGTAGCAAATCCTTTATCTAATTATTTATATATTGTATCAGAAAATGGACAATTTGTATCCACCAGAATGTGATAGTTATAAAGGAACTATACTTCGCACGGCACCAAAGTTACCCTGAAGCAAATCGAGCGACCTCAGCTCATGTATATAAAGGAATAAATTTCCTGTGACCTCATGCTCGGTTATATTTTGTAGGTAACTGAGCGTAGCTCTTACGCTTTGTAACTTTCGATAATTAATTGAAAAATGAGGAATTCCATGCATTTTTAAAATCCGTGTCCTTATGAGTAGAGCGTACAGATAGTACGGAATTTGTTCTGCCTAAATCGGATGACTGTGGACCATTTCTGCCAGAATATTCGGAATCCAAACATAGACCATATCCTGGTTTTAAGAAGAGAATTCTTTTTGAATTCTCGCTACCGATGTACCCAGCAATGATTGCCCTGATTTGTGCACACATTGCAATGAGCCTACTCACCACCGCTAGGAGTCGTTCAAATTTAGTTTGGTTAGGAACTACCCATTAGTTCTTAAAAGAAGGGTATACAACCAATGCATCCCTATAGTCTCCTGGGGAGCTGAAACATCGTACCTGACCAAGAGACTGGCTTTTAAATAGAGAACCATGCAACGTGCACAAGAGAGAATCATGCTCAACATCACATGGAGAGACCACAAGACAGCTCAGTACATATTATGGAAAAAAATGGAGAATCCACAGGTGAAACTCAAATAGCAAAGGGCTGGTCATGTTGCAAGAATGGCAGATAAGCGATTGAAATTATGATTCACAACTTGGATCCTCCGAGATCGAATGCAGAACCAAGGTCGGCAGAATATGAGATGGTGATACACTGAAATGGTTCACAGCGTATGGCGACGCCCACGATAGAGAGATCTATCGAATCCTGGAGAAGGTCTATGTCCAACGATGGACGATAAAATACTGATGATGATGATGATGATGATGATGATGATGATGATGATAGTTGTGTAAAGTTGTGAGATTTGACCACGCTGACTAATGATATAAGCATAAACCAGAATTTTTCCTTGAGAATACAGGAAGTAAAGTTATATGCAACATTGAAATTCAAATAAATCACCAAAATGCAGCCCAGAACTCTAGATCTAGAGAATAAAATTGAAAAACAGTGAAAATTTTGGGAGTGTCACAATCTTGCGAGAGAAAAATGAGGAACATTAAAGGGATAATCATACCCATCATTGTCGGCGCGTTTTGAACAAAAATCATTTGAACATTGAGACATGTGAGGAAGGATTGAACCCATTCAGATGGCAGCATTAATAAAATGAGCTAGAACAGTGAGGAGGATGCTGAAGAACTGAGGAAACTTGGGGTCACTTGATCTTCAGTGAAAGCCAACATAATCCAGAGAAACGAGTACATGATTTCACTTTCGCCTTTTACAATTAAAGCAAAAAAAAATGGTGTAAAGCGAAGTTACCTGTACTTCTTTCTCTTCCTTATTACAGCCTTCTTCATTTCCTTTTCTTCTTTCCCCACCCCTCTCTCTTTCTATCTATCTATCTATCTACTTCAGCCTCTCTCTCTCTCTCTTTCTTAGGTCTCTCCATTTATAACCAGCCTCGCTAAGGACTGAGAGACCGTGAGAACGACCACGCCGTGGAGCATTCATGTTATTTAGCAGCGTGTCGCGTCAACGAGAAAACGGCAAAATCCTCATTAGCTTATTGGCTTAACGTGTCAGAGCCAAAGCAATAAAGAATAAATGAATAAATATTAAGAACGTTCATACCTTCTCGGTACAATGCAATCAAATGGTATTATTATCATGAACAGGAATGGCTACAATTACGCCCCACATTGACGTAAATGTTATGGCACGCACACATGGACGTACCCCTACACCTACAAGCGAAGACAGCGGACACACCCTCACAGATGTATGCTTTTGCAACCTCATTTCGCACGGACATGTGTCAAATATAGAAAATCTCGAATATGCATATATTAATAAAATTTTGCGAATAAATGCCAGTGATGAATAATTATTCATAACGAGATAAGTATGTACAAATAGATACATACTCGTATATCAAGAAATAATCCTTACACACACTCTCTCTCTCTCAATATATATATACATACATATATATATATATATATATATATATATATATAGTGCGTGTCAAATTATTATGCAAATACTTTTTTCTCTTCTAAATTCTACTACAGTGTAAGAATTTTGATAATTTTTTGACACAAATATTTGTATAGCATTATTTTGCAATGTCTGCAAATGTTGAACTTGTGTGTACAGGCGCTGGAGAATGCCAGGTACATCTTTTTCTTTTTTTTTTTTTTTTCAATTTTTATCGTGCCATGGTTAGAAAACAAAGCAATACTCTAATTTTGTACTGATTCAATCATTTAATAGCACAAAGGTAGAACCATGCAAGTTTAAACGTGCTATAAAAACTCATCTACATGAAATACTGAAGCCTATAAATTAAGAGTATGCAATTTTGAAAACAAAAATCTGATACAAATCATTTACTTTTAATTGTAAGATATTTGCCCATGAATCACAGATATTGGTTGATCATTTATTGATTTTGTTAGATTTTGAATTTTTAATAGTAATATCTTCAACACTTATCAGAATAGCTTGTCATAAGCCTTCTTTGGTAGCATTGATACCTATTATGATGCACCTTGCTCTTGAGGATGCTCTAAAGAGTTACAATTGGGTTGACGTCTGGAAAAAAGGGTGGTCAGTCTAATATTCCACCATACCTGAAACCTATTTCAGTCAGACAGTCAACCGTTGCGTCCGGATGGGCGTTGTCTTGCACGGAGATTTCGTACGTAGGCCAAGAGATTAGTCTATATAGCAAGGCTGAAAATTGTCTTTCAAAATTTCAATATAAGCCCTAGAACAACAGATTCATCTCCTACAATTCATAACAGAAATATAACTACTTCGCCACATACCTTAAGCCAACTACTAGAGGGCGCTTCTACTCCTCTGCAACGGAGCCTGCGCTCAACGTGTCCGGTCCTCCAAAGATAGCTCAACATTCGTCAGTAAGAAAGAACAACGGTATTCAAATAATTTCTAGTGCATTCCAAACGTTTCGCCTTGACTCTGGACTTCAAAGGCAGTCGAATATCAGGCCCGACACATTTTGTGGGGTAATTCGGCATCAAAATCTATTTGATTTTTATTAGATAAAGTATTGTACATAATTATCAATAAAGTTTTTTAATTTTCACACTACTAATTACATTCATCTAAGTATTTTTGTTGCTTTTTATCGCAACTTGTCTCCGAGTGATTTACATCTTTAAAAAAGAGCAAAAATATTAAGATGTAGAAATATTGTAGCATTGAAAGGGAGAAAAAATGTTCCTAATCGCTGTGCCGTAGTTTGATGAGATTTATGGTTTTCATCAATTAATCAATTAATTAACTGTATTTTTTCACAAGAATCTTCCGGGCAGATTTTCAAATACCTTTTGCAAGGATTAAATTTCTTTGGAAGTTAAATTTTGGTTAATTGTAAAAGCAAGTGATTAGCATCAAGTTAGCCATAAAAAAACTACTTCTGCGTACTCACAGAGGATTTCTGAGTTGATTAGGGTAGGCTTTATGTTTTGGGCTAAAAAAAGCATTGATTTTGCCATAATTGACAGATCAGTTACGAGGGAAAAAAACGAGTTTTAAAATTAAAATCATTTACTGTATTCATTTATTCATTTGTACATTTACAATTCGGGAATGGTAGAGTTTTTCTTTCTGAAAAGTTGTGTGTATATGTGTGTGTGTGCGCGTGCACGCGCAATACTTTGACGATATCAATATCTGACTGGAACGCCTTCCAAAATTTGTCAACCTGGAAAAACAAATATTTTCATCTTGGTGACAGATAACTTACCTAGGGTGAATAGGGGAGGTTTGTTTTTCGGGTTTTTTTTTTTTTGTTGTTTTTTTGTTTTTTTATCCCTTCACTTTCAGAATGCTCTAACTTGGGGACAAATATGTGTGATTTTCAACTGCTACAAAATGTTGGGGGGGGGGTTCAATTTACGATATAACAATAATGTTGCGGTAGACCCTTATTCTGTTCCCACTAACTGTGACGCCGTAAGATAACGTTCTAATTTCATACTCCATTTATTCTGGTCATCCTTTTTCGTAAGTGATTTTTTACCTTGCCTCATTTTCTGATAACACTTATTTTTAAGTTTGTTCTTTGCCTTATCTCATATTTTGATTACACTTTTTTGCAAACTGTTTTCAATACCTGGCTTCATATTCTAAAAGCACTTTTTAAAGTTGTGGTCAAAAGTAAAGGGAATCATCTTTCCTATTTTGTGGAACAAAAGATTTAGGAAGCGACTTGATATCCGGCTTAATGAACGAGTATATATAAAAACCGGTGTTGGCAGCTTTGTAATGCACAAAACACACTTTCACTCAATTTCTAGTGATGACCACCGGAGATCTAGTGTGACTATGCAGACATACGAATAAAAACTTCAAAATACACGAAACAAATAAAAACTGCAACACACGGAAATAAACTGCAATACATACGATGAAAAGAACTGCAACACACACGATGAAAAAAACTGCAATACACACGATGAAAAAAACTGCAACACACACGATGAAAAAAACTGCAATACACACGATGAAAAAAACTGCAACACACACGATGAAAAAAACTGCAACACACACGATGAAAAAACTGCACTACACGCGATGAAAAAACTGCAATACACACGATGAAAAAAACTGCAATACACACGATGAAAAACTGCAATACACATGATGAAAAAAACTGCAACACACACGATGAAAAAAACTGCAGCACACACGATGAAAAAAACTGCAACACACACGATGAAAAAAACTGCAGCACACACGATGAAAAACTGCAATACACATGATGAAAAAAACTGCAACACACACGATGAAAAAAACTGCAACACACACGATGAAAAAAACTGCAACACACACGATGAAAAAAACTGCAACACACACGATGAAAAAAACTGCAGCACACACGATGAAAAAAACTGCAATACAAACGATGAAAAAAACTGCAATACACACGAAACAAATGCTGAAGGAAGAGGAAAAAGTAGTAACGACTTGGCAATAAATTGAATGAGATTCAATAATGCAGAAAAGTGGTACCAGCACAAACCGAAATCAGCCCTGGAGAATTACTCTGAGACATTGACATCCAAACTGACCACCCAATCCAAGCGAGAAGACCGGACCTAGTAATCGTGGACTACAGAGTAAATAGAAAAGAGAGTGAAAAGCTGGGAAAATACTAGGACCAAGCAAGGGAGCTGAGGAGGATGTGGAACATGAAAGTCAGGGTAGTACCAGTAATAGTAGGTACACTCAGAAACGTACCAAGGACACTGAAAGCGATATTGAAAGAACTAGGGATAAAAGTATGGATCGAGACTATAAAGACCATAGCACTGCTGGGGACTTTACGAATACTGAGGAAAGTGCTGGAAAAATGAGATCACCTGTTAGCAGTGGCCTAACAGAGAGGAGAGAAGAAAAAGAAAACAAAACAAACAAAAACATACAAACACATCACAACTCATACCACAAATGGTGGTGAAGGTACAAACCACTGCACTGCTGTGATAGGTGAGGAAGATGTGAGAAGAGGACTAAAGACCTGAAAAGACTTACTGTCACTCAGCCTTCAGTGATAACCATCGGACAACCGGTGCGAAACTGTAAACCACAGCACTGCTGTGAACTGTATGAGTGTGAAGAGAAGGGCTGGAGACCTGAGCTCAGTCTCCAGCTGTGACCACCAAGCAATAATAATAATAATAATAATAATAATAATAATAATAATAATAATACTTGAAAAGGCATGAGAACAAATCCATGTGGCTTATATGTTATCGACAGAGAACTCAATTATGTGACTGGTTCCAATTTTATCGCATTGTGAAGTCGTTAACGTCAGACTATCGGTCATTTACAGTGATAAGGTACAAAATCTGGAATGTCAGAATAATAAAATCTTAGTCGATGGCCAGTAATCTAATCTTGAAATTTCCCAGACTTTCGATACAGGTATGACACAATCTTAAAATCAAAGATTAAGCACATGTTTTTTGTGTTCTTTTTTAATCTATTTATCTATTTATTTACTTAGTTTTCCTAATCTAAAATAAAATCGATATTTTATGAAAGTATAGGATAGCCGGGCGATGTTTCTTCATTTTGCCTTTTCTATGCGTCAGACCGTAGAGTTAGCTTCAATCCAGATCGGAAGCAAATGCTACCTGTCGTTCTTAAAGATTGTGTAGCGCCAGATGCAAATAAGAGCAAGGTTAGAGAAAGCTGACCCATATCTTAAGATAACTCACCTGAAAAACAGTTATTAAATATAAAACAGGAGATTCTTTGGATATAAGAAGTTTGTTGCATCGTTTAAATGAGAAGGTTCTTAAGACTTCGTGTCACACCTTTCGGCCGAACGCAATTGTAACTTGCTGTAGACCGTACAACCCAATTACCGTTTGGACTGATGCCCTTTGACCTTGGGTACAGGACCGAGCCGTTAGACGTACCTCTATTTAGGGTCTGTCTACAGTGTGAATAGATTACAATCTGACGAGTGTCATCGTGTTGAGTGGATCGATTGCGTATTCATTTTTTGTTTTTTTTGCTTGTTTTTTTTTATGATCAGGAATGTAAGTGCATTCATTTTCCTCTTCAAGCCACCATGGAAGATCTTAACAAAAAATTACGTGAAATTTTATTCTATTTTATTTCTTCTTTTTTTCTGATCGGAAGAATCACCGCTGGGATAGGGACTGTGTTTCAGCAAACTTTTATATACACGTTACACGAAGTTTCTCAACGTCCTGGCTGTATGACAATCTCTCGACCAGGCAAAAATGTACAGAAAAGATATTGATAGATCGTCGTCGTACAATGGATGATTTAGCAGAAATCATTGGCAATTTATAGAGTTCAATTCAGCCAATTTTGATATAAAATCTTGCCATTGGTGGCCCTGAGAGAAATTTTTCACGTTACGTGCAAAAACCAAGAATATACAGATATGCATCTGTGAAGAGAAAGGATGTAGATCCGACTGAATGTAGAAGAGGAAAACAACTTTACACTAAATAGTATATCCCAAATCTTTTATAAAAATGTCATTTCTCACTTATGTTTCACTCGCACAAGGTTTCCTCAGAGCTTAGAAGCGAAAGTTTCTTTGGGGAAAATAGTGAAAACTACAGAAATGCCTGGGTGGTACTAGGGTAGAGAACATTTTGGATATAGGTAGGGAATAGGTATAGTTAGAGAAAGTGGACGTTTCATTACTGTAAATTAGAGGGAAGGGGTTTGATATATCGGTTGTCTCGGAGAAGGAAATGAAAGCGTCCTTATTATGTTTAGGGAAATTAGGAAAACCATTTGATGTTGAAAGGATTTAATAAAAACGAGTGTATAGGAAGAGGTATGGGGTTTAGAATCATACCTGGGAGTACGTTTAGTCAGCATCGAATGCGTTGCCACCAGTTGTACGAGGTGTTATTCTATGTTGCTTTACAACTGATTTTGCTGGTGATGGGCATTTTTTGGAAATTACCTGGACGTTGAATGATCGTGTTACATATTGATATCAGGGTTTGATTCAATGCATTTGTGTCTAATGGTGATGTGTTCGTGTTTGATCATTTGTGGGGGGAGGTTAGGGTCATGTAAGAGGTTTCGATGTTGGACCAGAGTATAAAGGTGATCCTCCAGTAATAAGTCCCTTCAGTGTTCATAGATTCACTTTTTGAGACATCTGGCTGTTTCTCCTATGTTGTTGAGTTGCAATTTTGATGTGAATCCAAGTAAAAAGTTCACTAATACTCTAATTCCATGATGGTGGAACCTTCTGCATCCAAAGCGAAGTGGAGGGTATTCATTTTACATGTTAGGCGGACTTTCCGGTCATGAACAGTTAGGCATCGGACTGTTATACCATGAATTTTTGTTTTGTTTTTGAAAGCAAAAATCACTAACTAGTTCAGATCTAAAATGAAATAGAATCAAAATATATAAATCTAATGTAATTTACAATAATAATAAATTGATATATGTTTGTTGTTTATGCTTCATGAATCTTTGTTTCAACTTTTTATGGCTAATTTTTCTCTTCTAACATAAATTACTGTTTCATTACGGCTATTATTTTAGCTATTTTTTTTTCATTTCATTAAAATATCTTACGTTTAGGATCTTATAATCTTTGTAAAACAAGTAAAGATACCAAGTCGAATATTCGATGAAAATCAGAAAGGAAAAAATTTGCAAGAAATTTTTTGTGCATTTAATCTATACTACCTTGCTTATCTCACGTAATGTCTGTTTTGAGATAAGATGGTGAGGAGTTCTATTTACAATGTAACCATAATAATAAAGTGAGCACATATCATCTGTACGGAAGTACGGCTTTTCCCCTCAAAACAGCCTTTTTTATATACAATCATGGCATTTACTCATTGAAAAATCAAATTCTGGCAAACATGGAGATTTCATTTTTTTTTTAAATTTCTTAATGTTTTTTGTTTCTTTTTTGTTTGTTGCACACTGCCCATCTCGATTTTATGAATTTTTATAAATTAAAAATAAAAAGTAAATAAGAGAATTTATGAAAGAAAAGACAGAAGTAAATAATTTCATTGAATTTTTATTGCCTTGAATTAAGTGTTTGTTAAATTGTGCTGCCTTGCTTATTCATTTTTATTCCACACTCATCCTAATCGAAACCACCTGCGATAATTTGCGCCAAAACTTTTTAATAAAATTCCCTCGGAAACCAAATGATGAGCGAATTACGTTTGGTGGGTAACTTTTCATTCATTCATGAATTCAAGATGGGCAAATTAAGGGCCATTAGTGAGGTGGGTGACCTCTGTAGAAATTGACTCGAACTAGTATATGAAACTCTACCTCGGCCGACTTACACACCAGACCTCTGTCTGACCGACTACCACTTTTTCAAACATTTCGATCACTTCCTGAAAGGGGAGGTCTCCAACAACTAGGCATCAACCCAAACGCTTTTGAAGGATCCGTTGGTTCCAGGACCCCAGAATTATATGATTCCAAAGGAATTTGTTTCTAGTTGGCAAAAATGTGTAAAACCTGAAGGTTCTTATTTCGATAAACAATTTTTATTCTAAGCAAATATGCACTGCTTCAAAGTGAAAACCGACAATAACTATTATACACACTTTCTCACTCACCCACACAAATTTTGTTTGTTGCGACACGATATTTGCCGCATCTAAGAATATATTCGGGATAAGAATCAAAGCAAGTTCGTCGAGTTGGAAGGTAAGATAGGTGTGTTTTTTCCACTGGTACCAGAGATCAGCGTTCAAGTTCAAGTAACAGAATTTTTTTTATTGAATTTCAATGGCGGCAGATATTCCCTACTTGGAAGACAGTCGCAACATGATCTTCCAATTCACCTTGCCCGGTTATTGGCTGAAATAGTTGCCTATTTAACACAAGAGCCAAAAGTCGCTAAGAGACTGTGATAATAAGCTAGGATTTTGATGATAATTTCATGATGATTTTCATGGAGACCTGTCCTCACCACTTGACGCAACACGATCTTCCGTCTCATCTTTCCAGCCTATTGGCTGAGGTAATTACCTATTTTCTACATGCACCAGAAGTCGTTGATGGAGCCCTGGTAAAAAGCAAAGGATTTAAAATGCTGGTTTTAGAGGAAGACATGTCCTCATCACAAAAGAAACTGACGCAACACAATCTTGCTACCAACATTTCCATAATTTGGCGTTGGGTCTAAGGGAATAAAAACTACTGTTGGAAGAATGATACGAAACTAAAAATTGTGTTTCTGGAAGGGGGTAATGGTAAGACAGGGTAGAGAGAAGACGAGTGCGTCGATGAGCGGGGTATAACGGGTGGGATGTGAATGTGTGAGGACAGGTGAGATTCCCTCTTTCTGCAGGTGCCAGCTGCTGCTGCTGCTAATGTTGTTTTCAGGGTAAACAGAGTCAGTCGTTATTGACTTGTCATTTTAGCGGGCAAACATTCTCACTCACTCAAAATTGCATACAAATATATTTTGTGAAAACGAGTGAGATAGCAAGAATGCTTATATTAATAGCTGCTAGCCGATAGAAACATGGGCCGATGCAAAGATAGAAAGAATAACTTGGATTCTGAAATGAAACAGTCTCATTATCAATTTGCGACGACTGTTTTGTCTATCGTGGAGTTGTTCTCCATCGCAACTTTCCAAGTTTAATGCCCGTCAAACTAGCACTAAGTAACTGACAGAATAATTATAAATGCGTTATTCAATTGGGAACTATATATATATATATATATATATATATATACATATATATATATATATATATGTGTGTGTGTGTGTGTGTGTGTGTGTGTGTGTGTGTGGTTAAAAACAACAGACAAGGATTTTTCTAGTTATTGAACTTCTCTTCAAGTATAACAGACCGTGTGTTTGGTTCTAATGAATATTGATATTATCCAAAACTGTGCAATCGAGCGCTCCCAATTATACTTCCGGTCATTATCAAGAGCTATGTTGAGTGTATTTTTAAATGACAGATATCATTGAATTGTTATTTGTGCGTTGTGGTGACATATCGGGTCACATGGTTGGTGCTCGGTAGAATGCATGTCAGTTGTTGAGTCAGTTTAAATGCTGAATATGTCAAATTCAGAATATGTTTAATACGTTCCAAAACCGAACATCCAATCTGATTTTTAGTTTCTTGAATCATAATGAGTAATTCAAGAATTTGTAGCCACAAAAATACGACAAATACTCGTAAACAATTCACCAGATAATTGGAGACGTTCTTGGCCAAAAAACACACAAAAATGGCCAAATACTAAAAATATTGCTGTACATACCCTAGGAAAATTTATCAAAAATACTACTGCGGCCAAGTCATCTTGACTCAATCTTACATCTCAAAGTCGCTCACTAATATGACCAGTCTCTTAAAAAGTAGGAGCGTAAATTTCTGTTAATAATTTTTTTGTTTCCAATTATCTATAAGACCTTCGTTTCCTAAGGAAACTTGTCAGTTTGAAAAAGTCAATTTTCTCAAGGTAACTAAATAAATAAAATAAAAAATTACAAGAAATTTTTCTTCTTTTTTAAGAATGTTCGGAGGAGATGAAAAAAATGCCAAAAAATACTAGAAAATTCAAATATGGCCAAACCAAAGATCCATGGCGAAATGCTCTTCAAAAAAGCTCAAAGTTGTTAAATTTGGCCATGAAATCGCCAAAATGGCAACCCTACAATACATGTATGCTATACAACATTAATTGTAAAGAAAAAAGGTTAGAGTATCAACGTTTATCGGAAGATTGCGTGTACGTGTTCACTACCTTTTTCTGTTTTTGTTCTTTTTTAGTTAAGAACACTATTCAAGCGTTACATCTCATCTTACTTGTCTGAACGCGAAAGACTTGTGAAACCATTCAATCCTGAATGGGTTTTTTTCCTTTCTTTTTTTTGCGGTTTTGTATGAATATTTTTTACATTCTTTACCTTTGTCTACAGCAAGATAAATCAACTTATTGTCAGACACATACAGACAAGAATGCTCTCTAAACATATATACAAACCTGTTGTGACCCGCTTCATAAACCAACAATCGCACAAGCAGAAGAGGAAAAAAACAGTGATAAGAAGTAAGTTCTTTGAGTAATATACATATATATATATATATATATATATATATATATATATATATATATATATATATATATATATATATATATATATATATATATATATATATGGGTGTGTACAGATATATATATATTCATTCATATATGAACTACTTGGTTCACCGACTTCTTGGTACAATTCTTGCAAAACTCAATCTGCGAAAAATATGTACTATTACATTATTTTGATATTTTGTAATAAATTGTTTGTAGTTTGTTTACGAACTCATTTACTCAAACTTAAGCAAAAGATGATTTTAATATTTCAATAAATAGTTCAAAGTTTGCTTACTAACTCATGTTTAGCCATACTGCGAACTTGAAATGATGTCAGTCTTTATGATACATCGTTTTCATAACAACAACAACAACAACAACAACAACGACAACAACAAGAGAAAGGGTGGTGTAATGGTTAGTAGGCATTCCTGGTATGAGCGAAGAGCATGGAACACTCCTCATAGTACAAATTTCACAGTTTACTCGGCAGCTAATCGAGTACAGTCTAAGCTGTATGATTCGGGTGGAAGGTGTGTATCGTCGGTCTTACCAATGGCCGAATTCCCCAGGACGAAACCACTCTCTTGGCGGTTAGTCACCTTCCTTTGCCTTGGGTCTCGGGTTGGGGGCTTCATAAAACGATTACATCCATCCGGAACTTACCGAAGTCTACGCAAAAAAAATGAGTGTCTGAAGACATCGACTATGAATAGCAGACATCATGAACCAGACAACCCTGTATTGAAAAGTAGCAGTAGTAGTAGTAGTAGTAGTAGTAGTACGTTAGATAATGAGTGAAATTATAAGTCGTATTGTACGACAGTATTGCATATGAAAATGTTATTGAACTTCTGATATGAATTCAGTCAAAAATGTTTAAATATTAAACTTATCTCCTTTAACTCTTCATCTCACTTCATTTACAGTGATTAATCTACCCTCCATCCGTTTGCCAATTGACAGCGGCAAGTAGCGTTTATATGAGAAGAGTAAAGAAAATTAATGTATCATAATGAATACAGGAATTTTAGGATAAACTTATAGCAGGTATTAATATCATTTAACTATCTTCAGGATTTATTGTTGAGGATGAATGTTCTGTAATCCGTTGCTATGAATTGTTCAGGGTAAATTCTAGATGGCTGTAAATTGTTATCGATGAACTGTTAGCATGAACTCACCTGATTCGACAGATAGTTTTTCGGAAAAGAAGACTGGTGATAGCAGTAATTAAACGAAATAAAGAATGATCTGGAGACATTCTGATTTTTAGATCAAAATTTTAGAAATTATGAAATATTGATAAAACTTAATTTATTTGATAAAATGAGACAATGACTCGAAAAAAATTCTACGAATTGTAATTATACATTGAGATATAAGTTTACCTCATGCTGTGTGACTTTTTATTCTACTGACCGATTTTAACATTTCCAGATATCTAATGGTGTCTCTTACATGTCTTGTAAATAGCATACGGGGGAAACCGGGGCTACTTGAGCACAGGGGTAGGTTGAATCACTTTGAGTTGAATCAACAAAACTAGATTTCTCTGTCCACTCAGCAGCTAATTGAGTACACTCTAAGCTGGTTGGTTTGGGTAGAGGGTATGTATCAACCGTTGCATTCTTTCAGGACGGAACCATCCTTGTGGAAGTTAATTGAGAATGCATTTGTCTCCTCCATTTTTCTTGGGTCTCCCCTAAGAGATATTTTATTAGGAAGTCTCTACCCAAGCAGTTTCTGTCCAAAATTCTTCTTGAAGTAGAATATACAGATAACCATATGTTTGGGGCTGGTTGGTACATTTCAAGTGAGGCTACCTGGTCCTCTGTAATTGTATGGAATTAAGGCGAAGGGAAAAACAAAGAAATTTCGAAGAAGTCATTGAAATCGTCACTCTTTTCTTATTTGTCCTTTTTCCATCTACAATTACACAGCATTCTTGAGGTCCATTCTCATATGATTCCATTTGTCTTAACAGGTGGTCATTATATTTCTAATATTTCATTTTTTACTCAAAGTCTTGAGGCTGGTTCAACATCAATTATAACACAATATTAATCACATCTGTACCATCTGTCCCTACTTGTGAGGTAAGTTAGCACACCTCTTTCATAATATTTAAAATTAACTTAACTAATGTTTCAAATTTAAACGACTAATCCAAAGGAAGTTTCTTTTCTATATTTCCGTTTGGTCGTATTTTCGTTTTAATAGATTGCTTTCACGGGATCAGAGTGAAATTGCACCAAATAGCACTGGTCTCGCCTATCCGCGAAAATGACTTGATTGTTTATGTAAGGATTGGCAGCAATGAGCCTAGATCTATTTCATGAGATGATTTGTTATCAATAATTCAAGTATCCTAATTTTAGGTCTTTTTTCATGTCTCAGCTCAACACAAGCTGTTTTGAAGGATGATCGGTCATAGTCTAAAGACAAAATCTTATGGAAAAGGCACACGAAGAAACTTATTTTATCAAAAAAAGTAACAAAAATATTACAAAATGTTGATTATTATTAAATTTTTAGAAAAATGAAAAAAAAATATGACAAAATTTGAAAGCATTTGGCCACGGAATTTTTGATTTGGTCATATTTAGATTTTGTGCCATTTTTTTTTTTTTTTTTCGCATCAGTTTTCACTACATCTAAAAGAAGGCAAAAGAAAGGGAACAAGAAAGAGAAACTCATTGAATCACTCTTTTCTCACCTTAACCCACTCACTCAGTCAATAAATACCCCCCTCTCTCTCTCTGTCTCTCTCTATTTAGCTCACTCACTCACTAACTCAATGATTTTTCTTCTATTTCAGTCACTCACCCACTTGCAATTTTTCCCTCTTATTTCAGTTTCAAACTCTCAGCGTTTCTGTGTCTATCAACATTATGACGTATTCTTCGTTGTTATGAAAACATCTCATTTAACAACCCTTTTATTGTCCTATTACTATTAAACTCTTTCACACGGACCAATTCATTATAACTTCTAGGTTATATGAGGACTCTGACTAAACAGACAACTAACCAAACATGCTAATTTAGATATTTGGCTTTTCCATACGATAAGATGATTATTTTGTTTTTAGGCCAGTCCAATTCAGAGACATTCCTCACTTAACATAATTGTTATTAAAAAGTAACAATGCTGAATAACCAAATATGATGAAAAAATATTCCTAGGAATTATTCTTGGTATATTTTTGTTGTTCATTAGAATCTATTTAGGTTCATCAGCATAGCTATAAATACTTATTCCCTTATACTTTTTCTCAACTAATTGAATACTGACAATCAGAATGATAACATGTACCCGAACCCCAACTGCAAAAAGGGCGCTTTTCTTTTTATAGTCTACAACAGCAATGTGAATGTGTGTGTGTGTGTGTGTTAAATAACATTAATGTTTCCTTTTTTATTATCAAGGTCCCAGACAGTTTCCATCTGATGGGACATTTGAAAACTGTCGAAGACTTTATAGACATGCCATAGTTATTTTTAATTAACACATTTTGCTTGCGTGTTTCTTTGGAAATAAACTGTTATAAAGCTCTTGGTGTTGCTAGTGCTGTGTAGAAAAACAAAAAATGGAATGACTTCAATACACGCCAGCAAAAAAGAAAGGCATCAAGACCAAAGGCATCAGTTAAAAAGACAACAGTGTTGTACTGACCTCAGCAAATTACAATCGCGTCCGGTCAAAAGGACAACACTATGGTGCAAATATTCCAACTGAATTTATACGAATTTATTCTAACATTTTTTTGCAAAATTGAACAAGTAAAAGTTTTTATTGAAATTTTATCAAATCACTCAATTAGCACAAATTCAGTCAAAATATCTGTACTACCACGTTGTGCTTTTGACTGATGCCTTTTAATCGAACGCGATTGTAATTTGCAATAGACTGTAGTACAATGTGGCCTTTTTGATTGATAGTTTTTTATCTTGATGTCTTTCGACCCGAATTCGTAAAATCATGCAGACATTTACTGCCGAACATTTTTTTCTTTCTGATTGAGAAACGGTAGAATTATTTTAATGCATACTTTTTCATATTTTGGATACTAACTTATATTGTCCGAGATTATGTAAGAAGATACGAGCCCGAAGAAAATGGGAAATATATGGGACATATTTTCAACTTATATTGCCAAGGGGTGTATTAAAATGAACCAGATATAATAAGGTCAGCTTACTCCTTTAACCAACAACAGGGGTCGGAAGTAAGGTTCATTTTGATAAATCCCTGTTCCTAGAGACGAAAGTTTATTGTAGAGATTCACCTGGCTCTTCACACAGAAGGGTCGGCTACGTATGAAAAAGGGAAAGAGCCTATCCACTTCTGACAACTATGAAAGATCTGGCTGTCAACAGGGTCCAGTGGAAACAGCGCAGCAGGACCGTGACGAGTGCCAACAGAAACAACTAACCATGACCAAGCTGATGACAACCATAGTTAATTTCATCACACAACACATTCCAGACGTTTAGGATGGTTCGCATGCAATTTCTCTGAACCCAGATTGTCTATAACTTCCCGCCTATTCTCAGATTGTCCGAAATAGGGATCAACAACTTCTTTTTGTTATGACCCATTCTTGATTTTTTTTATGTTGTCCCTGGCCCACGTATGTATTATTATCAGTTTGCCCTTCAGGCCAATAAACTTGAAATATTTACTCTGCAAGTAAAAAGTAATACATAAAATCTGCATGGAGTGTTTGTATTCAGTCATTTATTTATTCACAGCCAGTTTAATGATCATCATCATCATCATCATCATCAGTCTTTTAACGTCCGTCGTTGGACATAGACCTTCCCCATGATTCGCAACAATTCTCTATCATGAGTGTCGCGGAGCCAGTATTTCCAGAATCTATCTAGTCCATCTTGTATTTTGTCGGCCCGTTTCGCATGTGATCTCTGGAGATCCATGTTGAGAGTCGTGATGTCCATCGGTTGTCTGTTATTCTTTCAACATGGCCTGCCCATTGCCATCAGTTATTCAATAGTGCTCAGGAAAAAAAAACAGCATCAGTTTAATGATTGTGATCCCTCAAGCCTAGAGTAAACAGATTATACAATTCAATGTTTATGTTTGTAAAAATCAAACAAATTGTGACACCAAAGACTATCTAAAAGGTAACAACTGCTCAACAGCCCATACAAAACATGAAATATGAATTTAATTTTGAAAAGATTCGAGAACTATAGTGAACACCTCAAAAATCCGTTTGTTGGCCATGGGCATCCTGTCGCTGACCTCTGGTCTAAACCCAAAGTATCTACATTTTTTGTTGACAATCTGAAGGTTGAAAATCTGGATGTAGACAAAGTGAACAATTGCCGTTTAGATTTCTCTTTTTATATGGTTTAAATCCACTTGATCTGCTTTGACACCCACTTGAAGTGAATAAGAGTTTCACTTACCCACTAACTACTGAAGTAGTAGCATTATTATGTATATTTTGCCTGATACACTTCAAGCTGAGAAAAATTCAGTACTCTGAAATGCGGTGTTTGTTTCCGTACATGTGGGATTTACGTTGGTTAGAAATAAGAGGGGTCTGTGAGAGAAATTATTTCAGACCAACCAGACTCTTACCAAAGCAAATACAAACACCTCCCCTCCCCTCCCCTCCCACTAAACAACCCACAACACAGAAATATCCCCATTTCATTCCTCAAATCTCAAACACATAACCAACAATTAGTTTTCTCTGCAAACCGCTGCAAATTCTCTGAAAATGGTGGCTGGCAGCCATCGAAATGCATCAGAACATGCCCATGCGATAATAAAAATGTTTTGTGGTGTAAGTAATCTCTTAAATATCTTTTCACAATCGTCATTTTACCAACATTCAGTCGGATTACCTCACATCCACTCAACAGACACACGCACGCACATTTTTCTGAACCATCTCAATACAAACAAAAATTTTAATTTAGCATTTGTTTAGTGACTGACAAATATGAAATGTCCCAAATAGAATGTGGGGTAAAAAAAGAGCGTTTTTAGTTTAAATTTTTAATTGATAACCCTGCCTGTATCTCATGCTACATGAAGATATTTGCACCTGGCCTTTGCAATTATTATCTAATCAATCAGTTGCAATGCCGTTAGGAATTTATCCCACTGTCACATTTGACGGTAAACAAGACTCGACAAAAGGGAATGTGAGATCGTAATAGGCATCTGACTTGAATATTTCGACACATTACTAGTACAGGTATCCCTTCTCCTCGCTTCTTGAGAGTTCACCTTACGCCATTTTGGGAGGGGGACTTACGAGGATGAAATAAATATGTGAAAATGGGTAAAAAAGGGGATGAAATTAATTCGTGATGGATAAGAAAGAAGATTATATTAATGACATGGTTAGACGGGATATGAAATTAATATGAGATAGGTGAGAAGAAGGGTAGTATCTATGAGGTATGAGTAAAAAACGGAGGGTGATATTCGTATGAGATGTGTAAGAGGAGGAGTGATATTGATGAGATGTGTAAAAGGTGAGATGAAATGAATGGACCGGTCAAAAGGTACCCGGACAAAAAGACAACAGTCGAAATAAAAGATCTGTCATACAGAAACTTAGCTATAATGCTGTACGAAATGACAGCTGTAAGTTTCAATTCTGATCGGACAAAAGGCATGAACTGAGAATGTCAACATTGTAGTAGAAATATTTTAATTGTATTAGGACTAATTGAATGATTTAACTTACTATATTTTCAAGAATTTTGAATGTGTAGAGGTTTTATTTTTATTTTATTTCCGGTTGCGTACCATATCATATGCCACAGTAAGAATGAATGAAATGAGTGATACTTACGACAATTTTCCATGACTAGAATAAGTAATATTTGTTGATTTTAGATTTTCTGTGTCACCCAAATGTCACATAACGTCTCTAAAAAGTACGTTTTTTAATTAGAAGGTATATTTCTGTGTTTATCAGATTTCACAGTCGTCGATTTTTTTTATCAATTTGAATGAATGGAGGCTAAAATTCCATTATTGCTTTATTATCCAATGAATATGTTGCTTGATTATACCTTTTAATTAGAAATCATTCTTTTCACATCATCATTATCATCATCATCATCATCAGTTTCTTATCGTCTGTCGTTGAACGTAAATCTTACCCAAGATTCGCCAGACCTCTCTTTCGTGGGCTTTGCAGGGTCAATATTTTCTGAACCTGTCCAGTTTGCCAGCCTCTCTCCTGCATGTGTTCTCTGGGGATCCATGTTGTGAGATGTTAAGTCCATCAAATGTCTTTCATTCTTGCAACATGACCAGCCCATTGCCATTTGAGTTTCCTAATGGATTCTATGATCCCTTATTCCTTGATAAACTGTGCTGTTGTGTGATCTCTCAATATGATGTTGAGCATGATTCTCTTATGTTTACGTTGCATGGTTCTCAGTTTTTGGGTCAGTCTCTTGGTTGGTTCAATATTTCAGCTCCATAGGTGACTATCTGGAGGATGCATTGGTTGTATACTCTTCTTTTTTAGAACTAATGGGATTTTCTTGTTCTTGAAGATTGAGCTTGCCCCGCCGAATGATAGATTTCTTCTTCTTTTGAGGATTTCATTGAAATTCTTAATCAGATGTAGTGATCTACTTTACTCAGCTTTGCGTTTCCGATTTTGATTGTTGTGCGTTTATTTCGATTTATCCCTTATGTATGACTAATTGAGTTGACATCTGTGATCAACTTTTAAACGTTCGATAAAAGTGGATCGTCTCTCTTTATCTAACATAAAATTTGGGAGGAAACCGTTTTTTCTAATTTTTTAGGCGTTTAATCATTCATTCTTTTCTCAATGCATTGATTTAATGGTATTTTTTATGCTTCAAAAAAGGTACTCAAGAGCTGTTAATATTCATTCAGACTCATTCGACACGAATCAACACAGTTCTTTGTTGTTCAAGTTGTTAAGACTCTTGAATATTCAAAGGGTGGATAAATAAATCGTTTGAACATTCTCCTTTTATTTTCCGCTCTTGGTGTGAATTATTTTATTTTAGAATCTAAAATTGGTTTATCTTTCGTTAAATCTTTTTCGAAAGAGACACGTAGAAGACACCACACGTCTTTTTAGAAAACATTTAGTAGGATTTTATGATACAATCTTTTTTGAAAAAAATTCTTTTTAATAATTGCAAAAGAAATGAGGCAAGCGTTTGAATTTTTTTAGTTTAGTTCATGTAAATGAATTTAGTTGACGATTTTTTAAACATTTAAAAGTTTATCAACTCCTTCACTTTCTCAATTCATTCATCCAGAGTATAATTTTTAATTAAAAGCTATAACCGAACAACATATTCATCAGATATTAATGCAATAATGAAATTAGATTTTTTTTTCGGATTTACAAAAAAAAAATCTTATAATTTCATAGCAGCGAAATCTGATGAAGACATAATTGTACCTTCTGATTTAAAGAAATATACTTTTTAGTCTTTGCACTACTTTGGGGGCAATGCAAAAAAAAAAAAAAATACTGAAAATTATTTAATTAGTACTAATTCAGTTGAAATATCCGTACTACAGTGTTGGCATTCTCGATTGATGCTTTTTGTCCGATCAGAATTGAAATTTGTAGTAGTTCATACTGCAGGGCATGCATTTTGACTGTTGTCATTTTTTCCTGGAATTGTGATATTGATATGAGACGGGCAAAATTGATATGAGATGGGTAAAAGGATGGTAATATTGATATGAGATGGGTAAAAGGATGGTAATATTGATATGAGATGGGTAAAAGGGATGGTAGTATTGAAATGAGATGGGTAAAAAGGGTGATAATATTGATATTAGATGGGAAAAATGGTGGTAATATTGATATGAGATGGGTAAAAAGGGTGGTAATATTCTTATGAGATGGGTAAAAGGGGAGGTAATATTGATATGAGATGGGTAAAAGGGATTGTAATATTGATATGAGATGGGTAAGAGGGGTGGTAATATTGATATGAGATGGGTAAAAGGGATGGTAATATTGATGAGATAGGTAAAACAAAAGTCAAATGATATGAGATTGATATTAATATGATTTGCGGTACATCCACTTGTACTTATTAATCTTGTTAGTCTTTGCAAGTCGATTCAAGTCGTCATCATTGTATTCTCTTTAATTGCAAGTATCGTTTGAATGATCTTCATTGTAACATTCAGTCAGAGTATGATGAGCTTAAGCTAAGATCTACCCTGGGTACCCGCCGTCGAGCGATAATTACAAAGTTTCTTTTGCAGACAATCACTGTTATAGTAAAATTGTCACTCATTGGTTCCCAACTTTTTTTTTTTTGAATGGTGCCAGACTAATCTAAGCTTAGAAAATGTCAGACAGTCTGACGTTGAAAAATGATTAGCAAATCTCATAGCCTCTTCTTTAGTGCATTATTCAATAGAGTGCGATCTCCTATGAATACCCAACTATTGTGATTTGGTGTCACCCTAAGTTTAGTAACTATTTAGGATGCACCCAGTAAGGTCAGAACAGAGAAGACAGAACTCTCTTAACTAGAAAATGGTTTGTAAAACAAGCTTACTAAATACCTCTCCATGGTAGACGGTCTACGGAGAGAGACTGGTTCAAGGTCACAGTTGAAGGCAAACCCAGTGAGGATCGAACTCTGTATCGTGGTAAAGGTCAACGAGATTTGCTAAACTGACAACCGCACCGTGATAGACGCCCTGGGCAAATATAACCAAGCTTAGCCTAGTCTGGCTCAAGGTCAAAATTTTGGGAAACAGCGAGGATTGCGCTATAGTATTACAGGTCTAGGAGACCTACTTGTCCAATCATTGCTCTGCGATTCCGTGTAACCATTCATTGAACTTGAACTGATCCATTGTATGGGGGAACCAGTGGAGGCCGAACTATTCACAGAGATAATTGTTCCGGAGACTTAATTTCTAATCAACTCTCTACGGCAGACGCTCTGTTTCATTTCGGGTGTACGCACATGGACGTTGTATTTACGAGCCGTTTTCTTTTCTTTCGTGAACTGTGTATGTTTAGGTTGGTAGGGTGCAGGATGGCAGCCATTTTGTTTTCTCTGAACCCATGAATGCGATAGAGGCTTCTCTGGATTTGGGGACAATGCAAAAAAATGGCGAAACACGTATGAATCATTTGAAGAAAAGGGGATATGAGTGGGAGTATGGAAGCACTTGGAACCGACTTTTTAAAAATGAATAGAAAAGGAGAAAAAAAAGAGGCACTGAACAATGATTTCCTTTTTCTAATCGTGGCCGCCAGTTACGCAAGATATTCTTTCACATGAAGTACCGCCGTGTTACGTATCATCTAACATCTATTCTCGCTTTTTTCGGGTTTCTCCCTGTCCTCACCGAAAACCCGAAGCCCTTCTTTTATTGGACCAGCCAACACTAACACTTTACACAACCAGGTAAGGTCTTTCTGCACCCCAACCATGCAGTCCTGTTGCCGCCACAGTCAGTCTCCTCGGGACAGTCGAACGATATGGAAATGGAGAGAATGAAAAAAAAAAGGCGGGAAACGTAGGTACAGAAAATCATTTGTGAAAAAAAATAATGATAAGCCCCAAAAAAACAAAAAGAAAGAAAAGCTAGCCCAACTTATCAGGTGGCCACGCAACCTGTCTGATGGCATCCTCCATACATCAAGTAGTGCGGCAATCTTCAGGGGTCAGGGACACCGTTTCGTTACCACAAAGATAGCAAAAGACGATCAGGTGACGTTCTAACGGGTTCCCTTCTTCCCCACTGCCATTCGCCAGTGGAAGTGGCGACACTTACCTGGGAGGGTTCGGCAGAGGTGTGGACGTGTTTTGCAAGGGGTAGGATAGGTATGATCGGGTTGACAGTACAAGTGACGGTTATGTATAGAAAAAGGGTAGGCGAAGTTTCGTAATGGCTGCAACGGAGTTGGGTGATGATGGTGGACGCCGCCTGGGATTCATACACAAACGGTGAAAGGATCGGGGTAAGCTATTCGTGATGATACTGGAGCCGGCCATGTGCAAAGCCAGCCAGTAGTAGTAGTAGTAGTAGTAGTAGTAGTCAATTTATTGGGTGTATGGGGGGAGGCGGTACAGTAAACACTTTGTTATCTATTGGCATTGAGGATTTTACAGATCCACGAATGTGACAGTAAGAAGGGGGGGTATTAAAAATGACCTATATGTTTGACATATAACACACACATACACGTATATAGATAGGGATAAAGCTCGATTTAAAATTACGTCATATCCATTATACAAGTCAGCAACATTAAAATTAACTTTCATTTTCTAAAACTATTCCTTATGTAGAGGTCGTAAATTCAGTTCTACTACCTACGTACATTATTTGGTTGTCAGACTATAACACTTTTAGAGCAATAAAATACATGATTAATGGAAAAAGGGATTTTAGTAGCATGCATTACACTGGTTTTAATTAGGGTCTAACCCCCAAAATAAATAGTGTTTTTGTAAAAACCACATTACTAGTCCCTTATTTTGACAACAGAATTTAACACAATATTTTGTGCATCTACTCATATTAGGAATATGTGTATTCAGGTGTTATTGTATTTCCTCGGGTAGATTGAATCGCTGCAATTAAGACGTATCGAGATATCTTTTTATTTTTCAGTTCTTCACTTGAAGCATTCTTGAGTTTCCTCCCAATCATTTTCTATTATGACTAAATCAGGAGAGTTTGCTGGCTTGTTCAGAAAGTGGGTTCGCTTGCTGGAAAACCAATTTGAAATGGAATGTGCAATATGACAGGGGGCATTATCTTGCTGAAATATCTGATTTCATGAATTTGGTAGCAAGAGTTTGAACAGCAATAGTTTATTCTCTAAAATCCCTACATAAGGCATACGATGTATGTGTAGGTCACGCTTGCTTTCTGGTGATATGCAACCCCGTAACATAACTGACAGAGGGAATTTTAGTGCACGTTTCAAAGTAAAGTGAGCTAATCTTTCAGATTTTTTACTCCTGGTAGTATGATTATTACGGCTGGAAGCATATTGGATGTTACATTCATCGCTGAAAAAATCTCCAATCTTCACAATCTACCACTTGTATTTCATACAAAAGTCTAATCTGGCTTATACATATTTTTTTCTTTTCTAAGAAAGGGAGGCTTCATAACCTTACGAGCACTTACCACTCCATATTCTTTTAGTCTCTGTCTAATAATCAACTTTTTCAGAATGGACAAAGAGGTGTCTTTGTCATTAAAGAAAATATTTAGCAGTTTTCGGTCTCATGTGCTCAAACGCGGACAACCAGTGTGGCTTTTAGGTACGAATGATGCTTCATTTATACTTTTCAGAACTATTGAGACACAATATGGAGCAATCTCCATATGAGCTGCTATTTTATGCTGACTCATTCTCGAGGAAGCTAAGTTTGATACCATTTCCTCTTCAGTGGGCGGTCAAGCCGTTTGCACCTGAGTGTCGACCCATATAAACTACAAGAGATTAGATATATTTCCAGGGATAAAACGACTACTTTTAATATATCTTAGACTAACTGGAGTCGTAAATCATCCTTTAATCAAAGAAACAACGCAATAAATCGAATAATTCGATAATATATACTTTTGGAGCTGTCCACAATTGAAAACAGTGTAATTCATGCTTCAATAATCCCTTTTTCTTCACTTTTTTATAAATCTAAAAAGGCTCTAGTCTGATGGCAAAATAATATGCCTGGGTGGTAGTACTCAATTTACGACCACTACGCAATACATTGTTTCAAAAAAATTGAAGTTAATTGTAATGTTGCAGTCTTCTATGATTTATGATATCATTTTGAATGGAGCTATATATATATATATATATATATATATATATATATATATATATATATATATATATATATATGTGTGTGTGTGTGTGTGTGTGTGTGTGTTTCTGTGTGTGTGTTTCTGTGTGTGTGTGTGTGTGTTTGTACATATATATATGTGTGTGCGTGTGTGTGTGTGTGCGTGTGTGTTACGCCAAATCAGCGAAAATGTCTAATCGGTAAAATTTACTTCCTTCCTGTAAAAAAAAGGTTTCATTTCACTTTGATTGCGCTTGTTGTTTTCTATCCCTGCTTTGATTAAATAAACTTTTGATCGAAATAAAATTACGTATTTATGTAATTTTTGGAAATAAAGCTTGATTTCACAAACTATCGAACGCAAAAATCCATAGATGTTTTATATCTTAGTTTTGCTCAAATGCACTTCTGACCAAATTGAATTTATGTATTCATTCATTTATCAAGAAAAAGTTGATATTTGGCCTATTGAGCCATTTCACCGATTCAGCCTGATTGTTCGATCGTAAAAGCTTCAATACCCATCTATGATACATGTTTTGTTGAATGATTTTTTTTCAGATTTTTATTTTTCTTTGCCTGTGTATACGTGAATTTTAATCAGTAAGTGACGAGATACGTTCACCGGTGATATCTGTATCTTGTCTAATTGTCGAATGTAAGTTCTGATATGTGTAGACGGGTAAAAATATGAGAAAGGCGTGAATTGACGCAGTTGGTATCGGTCATAACTGCAAGTAAGAACTATCCATGCGTTTTTGATCGAGCGCTTCCTGATGGTTAGAGATAAAAACGGCCATTTTAGATGTCAGTTATGTTCCGATTCGAAACTGAAATGTTCTTTTTTTTTTGTTTTTTTGGCTGCATATTCTGCAAAAGACAGGCACCTATTCATCATCATCAGTCTTTTAGCGTCCGTCGTTGGACATAGACCTTCCCCAGGATTTGCCACACTTCTCTATCATGGGCGTCACGGAGCCAGTACTTCCTGAACTTGTCTAGTTCATCTCTCCATCTAATATTTTGCCGGTCTCGGTTGCGCATATGGTCTCGGGGAATCCATGTTGTGAGTCGTGATGTCCATCGATTGTCAGCCATTCTTGCAACATGGCCAGCCCACCGCCATTTGAGATTTTTTATGGATTCTATGATGTCTCTAACTCTTGTCTTTTCCCGGGTGTGTTGTGCTGTTTTGTAGGCACCTATTACACAAGTTTAAATCTCTATCAACTAGGACAAAACGACACTTGAAAAATATCTCACTTATACGTTCAAAGTTCCTAAACAAAGTATTCACATCCTTTTTCAAAATCTAAAATGTTCATTTGAACGGTTATCATGACATTTCGACCGAGCTTTTTTTTTGCCACCAACTCAAATTATAAAAAATCAGAAATAACCCTGGGTTTGACTCGAACTCGCACTCCAACTGATATCTGAACAGTTGTTTTGTCTTGTCCTTCATCTGCAGTAAGCGCTGTGCTAGAAAACTATGACATACACGGTCAGAAAATACGAAACTCGTGACCGAAATCAAGATTCGTGCTTAGAGCTTAATGTTATTGATTTGATATGATTCTCATACGGATGCTACTTTGGAGTTTGGAGAATTTGGACAGCGTGCGCAAATGTAGTACGGACTTTGGTCGCAACCTTTTGTGAGTTCCTTGAAAACATACCCAAGGTCCAGACCCATTGACTGTTCCGAAGGAGACGGTGGAAACTGGGTGTTAGGTTACAAGCGTTTGGCTAAACAATAGCTGATAACATTCGCCAAAATTTTAGAAGGCTGATGTTATAAATATCCGTATTATCCGTTTCCGTTTCAGAAAGTGATATCAGTAAAAGTTTACATTGAAGGCTTTGGATAGTGCCCTAATTAGATGAGTATTGGTAATGTACTGAATGTGACTGATGACAAAAGAGATAGCAATTTCTTACGGTATTGTAACATTTATCTTGGCGCCTACAGAAGTTACCTGATGGTTGACAGCACCAAAAATGGAATCTGCGAATCGATTTCAAATTGTGGTTAAGGTAGCTTCACCTGAATGTCCTTGGATCCACTTCCCGGCCCCCAGCTATGGGCAAAGTAGTAGGACAGATGGAGCCTTTCAGTACCGTAAGGCAGTCAATGTCAGAGAAGGTTAATCTGACAAAAAAAAAAAAAAAACTTACAACTTGCCAGTCTTTAAGTTACGGAGGGAGGACACCAAGCCTGAAGCTGGGACTCGGTATACGTGAGCTATCTTCATTTTTGAAAAGCAATACCGGTCGTCGTCGGCGAGAAATGAGCCACCAGCGACAACTGATGATATGGGAGAGCTATTTTTTTTTTTTACTTTCACTGATCTGAGCGTCTGCCGTAGAGGAATGGTTACAAAACAAGTTGTGCAAGTCAACCCTAATGTGTTTGAAACGCAGTTGGCCCTCAGTTATTGTGGCCATGCAACAAAGTAATCTTTGTTAATGTATACAGGTGCATGTCATAAAGTTATGTTTAATATCATCGTTGTACTCCATTGTCGTGACCTTCGGCCAGATCGGACAATGCTGATTAAATATTTTCAAGAAACGCTTACTCTAGAGCGATGGTTAGTACGCTAAGTCTTTCGGGCCATCACTAGACTTTGTACGGTGCTCCATTCTTGTGATCTTGTGCCTGACTAGGTTCAAGTTGAGTAAGTATCAACTGCTTGCACTCATACACATTTGCCATTACTGGCGGACGTATATAAAGTTTGAGAAAAAATATCTTCAATCTTTCCCCGAAATTCAAAATTAAATTAAATCGATAATGAGAAATTTAGCCTTGCTCTTTCGTTCACCTGTCTGATACTCTTGTCTATAGACATTCAGCTTGATAGAAAGAGTTATTGTTCACTTCTTTCGCGGTGCCTCAACTCTCCTTATTAGTTTTGGCTCACCTTATAGCTCAAAGTGCATGATTAATCTGTTTGGCACACGTGTGATACTATGTTCGTGAGGTTATATTGTGTCGTCCCTACAACCTGCTTGTCCCCCGCTACAGCACGAAAAATAAACTTTCCCGCCAAAAGATGATCCCAGCAGTTATGACCGATACCAACTGCGTCAATTCACGCCTTTCTCATACTTTTACCCGTCTACACGTATCAGAACTTACATTCGACAATTAGACAAGATACAGATATCACTGGTGAACGTATCTCGTCACTCACTCAAAATCATAAAAACTTCACCTCAGTAGCAAGTGAATGCTTAAATCAGGTTTGTTTTCAGTTAGAAATCACTATCATCCCAAGAATTGTCCGGACTATAGGATCATTTTTTTACCGATAAAAGAGAAGTATCTTTTTCTTTTTTTCCATATCGCTTACTATTTGTACACCCGAGAGAGGCTGTAGAATAGATTGGCCCAAAACGTTATGGTGACGACTGAACTAGCACAAGCAATGAATTTAATAATCCCAAAAATTCTTGGGATATCATCTTCATATCATTTTTTTTTATCACCAAGCATTTTGGTGATTCGGTCGGTGATAACTTTGGTAAAAAGTTTGTAGATGCAGTTGAGTAGGCTTATTGACCCGTAGTTGAAGTCTTCTGCGTTTCCTTGTTTCTATAACAGCATTGGGATTGCAGTGTTCCAATCTCCTGGGACTTTGTTTGGGGCATAAGTTGAAGAGAAAGGCTGGTTTCCACGCGATAACGTTACCAGCTTTTTTGAGCAGATCAATGATGATGTTATCTGGTTAAGAGGCCTTTCCTTTGTTTGTTTGTTTGTTTGATGGCTTGTTCCACTTCCCATGGCGTAACTTCTGCGAAATCTTAGAATTGATTACTCGTGTATAGCATTTCCTGTTCATTATTTTGTGCTCCTTATTTGGACGAGTAGAGCTTTTTGCTGGATTCTTGGGCACGTTCGACAAGCCGGTCCCTGTCCGTTGTTAAGTTATCATTTTCTTTGATGACACTAGTTATTTGTTTCCGTCCTGCTTTCAGGGTTTTGTTAATACCTTTGAAACCTCAACCCTTCTGGAGAATTGTTTCAATGATTCCTTTTGTCTTTTCTTCGTTTCTTTTGGATGGTTTCATTCAGGTCAGTTGCTTCAACATTCTCTCTTGTTGATGGTGGGTCGGGATTTCTGTGTTTTTCCATGAGATTCTTGGCCTTTTCTGAGACTTTATTGATAGCATGTGTGCTCTTTGGTTTAAATATATTGTCGACTTTAAATACAGAGGCTATTACTTTGTCATTCAATTTGTTTTGGTTGGTGGCGTTCTTTTCTGGTTTGGTAAGAATTTCATATTTGTTTTCTCAGTTCAATCTTGAAGAAAGCTCTTTTGGAACGTTAATGGTTGCTGTTTGGCGTTGAATATTTTCCTACGTTCTTTCTTGGTGCAGATTTGGATTTTACGTCCTACCATTCTATGTTCACTTCCTACGATGACTTGACTTAGGACCCGGATATCTTTGACGGTGCATCCTACGTCCGCTAGGATGTAGTCTGTTACATTTTTGGTTTCATGGTTGGGGTTCTTCCAAGTCCATTTTCTATTAGGTTTCTTCTTGAAGAAGTTGTTCATGATTTAGAATCCGTTCACAGTTGCGAAATTTACATGATATTCACGTCTTTCGTTCCGTATTTTGTATCCGAATTTGCCGACGCAACGTTGATTTCCTTGAACTATTTGTTTGTTGCAGAGTCCTATAATGATATTGAAGTATTTTCTGAAATGATGGTTTGTGGAGTTGAAGTAATCGTAGAAGTTCTCTATCTTCTCCTTGATTGACTGTGAAGTGGAAATTGAAATTATGGGAGTGAGTTTGTGAAGAAATTATAAAACTGTTTATTAAGACATTTTTTTCTTCGCAGTAATTTTTATGACGGAATGATTTTATAAAAACGGTTGCCATTATGGCCATATTGTGACTAAATTTGACAAATCTGGTCGTTTTGAAACGCATTTTTGGCCATGAACATTTTGGTTTGGTTATATTTAATTTTTTGCCGTTTTGACTTAGTTGCAATAGTATTTTTGATAAATTATGTTTCGGGGGGGGTATGCAATCAAAAGGAGTCGAACGATTTAACTGACGAAGAAACCTTATCCCTCGTTCAACCTCTCATTCTCTCTCTAACAAAATGTAATACGTCCGATTTGTATTTCGATGGTCCTATCACTAAGACGATGATCATTAGCCTATGGAAAGAATGAAGTATCATGTTATGTTGGTGTTGGGTCAAATGTACTCTACAAGAACACAATATCTGAAACTCTGAAAAACGAACATTCTTTCCGCGAGAAAATAATTCCTGTTTTAAGAGCTTATTTACTTGATGCAAGAAAGTCCCTAAATATTTTCAGAATTTGAAAATAAAAAGACATGCCAGTTATTTCATTTTCTATCTTCATCTCATTCCATTAAGTCATCATCATCCTTTTAGTGTCCATCGTCGGATATAGAGCTTCCCTAAAATTTGCACAGTACAATTAAACTGTAACATTATTTATAGTGTTAATTTATCCAATTTCCGGTGAATATTAACAATTTTCACTTCAGAGACATAGTCATTTTCTAACAATTAGTTGTCTATACCGTATAAGGTAGATCTACGTACTAACATTCTGAAATTCCGAATTCTGAAAACTAATCTAGTCCCAATAATTCGGATAAGAGATTACCAATTCTACTGTTTGGAACCCAGCATATTAGAAACCGTCCACCAAAACTGTCAACATGTTTATTTTCTTCAGTTTTTGAGTTGGTCTGGCTGACTGATAAGCTGGTTGACTGACTGACGAGCAATGTATCATGCTTACGGACCACAACGATGGAACAAGATGGCTGACATTTACACATTTATTTCTTGTCATATTTGGGAAAAATGTTTTTTTAACCCCCCGTCCCACTTAGTTTTTTAATGGAGGGCTCAGTTAGCGATGTAAGTTCATGCAAAATTCATCCCTTAGTTTATGTCTGGTAGCATTCACGCTCTTTTCTTTTTCTTTTTTTTTTTAATTCAAATTTTTTTAGAGATCACTGCCCAGCGAAAGGCGGAAAAAATAAACTTATTCATTGATCATCCTTTTTATTTGAATCTTTCAATTGATCATCCCCAACATGGTACGCTGGCCAAAAACGTCGGTCACGTGGCGGTCTCTATTGAGTGACTATCCGAACCTGTTTCCATTTACTTCTTTCTTCCATTCCAATTTATGAATCCGACGTGTTTAAAAGTATTGCTATCCAGATGAAACATTTCAGTAACAATTGAGCTGATTCCGCAAGTGTTCGTATTCCAAGGAGCGGATTTGGTGGTGGAAGAAAGAAAAAAAAAGAAAGTAAGACCTTGACTCAACGTAAAATGGAAACCTTTCAGCGAGAGGAAAGGGGGAAAAACCAAGTGTCATTCTTTTCCTGACACATCAAACTCCGGCTAGGTTACCTGGGTGACACAAGGCAGGATGAGAATATGAAACCATCAGATCCACAGGCCAGTTGCTGTTCTGCCCACAGTGGGGGAAAAAAACGATTATATATTTGATAATGATATGTTTTGCAAAGATTGCTTTGTATATTGCCCTACGTTCAGAAGTTTTTGTTGGAGTCGGACCTCTATTTAGATAAGCTCCTTCTTTGTTTGCTTCGATATAATATCGAGCAAGCAATCTCTCTCTCTCTCCTTCTCTCTCTCTCTCACACACACACACACACGCACTCACACACACAATCGTGCTCTCTCCATTCGCTAACTAATTCTTACTCACAGTATAGATAAATACACATGAGTCGATGCTTTAAAAAAAAAGGTTATTCATTCTAGACTGTCGTTCTCTTTCTCCGAACAAAACTAAAGAAATAGGATACTTGCAAAATCCAATTCAAACAGGCAATATGTACCCCCAATTTACGAAACGCACATCTTTAGTCAACCGAACTAGTGTAACCGGGGATTTTACATCAACAATCGAAAATATGCGTTTCAAAGGATCTAGCATTTTAGCGTAAGGATCGTCCAAATATCCTTTCTTTTTCCAATTTCGAAATAATCACAAAGATATTCTCAAAATGATCAATCTGTTTGATTAGAGTTATTCGATATCGAAAGGTTTTCATACAAAATATTTGATGAGTTGATCCGGTGTTTATCGTCAAGTCTTCCATTGAATCTGACTGAAAATTCTCTGATATTTTTCGAAGATCTTTTGTGGACAGAAAAAAGATTTGGCAATATTATATGGTTTTGATATATAACTGCGAAGAAGGGGAGAAAATTTCAACCTTCCATAAAATGTTATAGAAATCCATTGAAAACTATTGGATATATTGTGTGGACAGACATTAAATTATGACTATATTCTTTGGTTTGAAAATATAACAACGACTTAGGGGAGATAATTGTTCATGGACCTGTTCCAAATTTAATCAGTTCTCTCGTAACTTATTGTCCACTCCTCCACAGAATTTCATCGAAATTCATTGGGGACTTTTTGAGATATCGTGTGGACAGTCATGAGCGTATACATAAATGTAATTGAGAAAAAAACGAAAATATATCTGTCAATCAAAAGGAATTTCTGGACCCGCCCCACAGTTTCACTATCTCTTTCTGGTCCCATTGTTCACCCTTCCACCGATGAAATACTTTTCGAGATATCGTGAGGAGAGAGGAACGAACAGAAGCGATAAAATACATACACAACCTTCATGTTCATTGACAGAGGTGAATAAATAAAGATTATATTACTGCCTAATGCTGGTGGTGGAAAAAAAATAACAAATAAGGCGCAGATAGAGATTGGGTATCATGAAGGATAGGTTTTTAGGGTCAGATTTGATCTTCTGCAAAGAATAGATTGATTCCTCCGCAAGAGTAGCTGGTACGGTTGACCAGGCTTTCGTGAGGCAAAATCTCACCGAATGTAGTCAACTCGCCCAGGAGTATATGCACAGACATGATAGAATAGCAACAATGATACACTGGGAACTGAGTAAAAGAATGAGATTCAACCATGCAGAAAAGTGGTATCAGCACGAACCGGAGGCAGCCCTGGAGAATGGCAATCACAAATTACTCTGGGACTTTGACATCCAGACCGACCACCTCATCCAGGCAAGAAGACCAGCCTTGGTTATCGTAGACAAAAAGAGGAAGACCTACCAAATAGTAGACGTGGCTGTACCTGCAGACCATAGAGTAAAGAGGAAGGAGAATGAAAAACTGGAAAAATACCAGGATCTAGCGAGAGAACTGAAGAAGATGTGGAACATGAAAGCCAGGGTAGTGCCAATCATAGTTGTCGCACTAGGAACTGTCCCAAAGACACTGAAGGTAAGACTGGAGGAGATTGGGATAGAGGGAAGGATTGAGACTGTATAGACCACAGCACTGCTAGGAACTGCGCGGATACTGAGGAAAGTGCTAGAAATATAAAGACTGCAACACTAATTGTTAACAGTGACCTAACAAAAGATGGGAAATGAAAGCGGGAATGTGAACCACAGCACTGGCATGATAGGCAAAGGAGAGAAGAGACGTTGGCTGAAGACCTGAGGAGACTTATTGTCACTCAGCCTTCAGCAATGACCACTGGGCAACCGGTGTGAAACTGTAAACCGCAGTATTACTGTGGCCTATGAGAACTAGGAGAGAAGGGCTGGAGATTTGAGAAGACTTGCTGTCACTCAAACTCCAGCAGTTACCACCAGGCAACTGGTGTGAGATTGCAAATAATAATAATAATAATAATAATAATAATAATAATAATAATAATAATAACAACAACACAGTCGCTCACTTTCAATTTTTGTTCAAATTCACTGAAAGCTGAGTGAAAAAAAAGTAAGTAAACTTAAGAGAATATTTTTTGAACTATCACTCACCCATATTTCATGCCTTTTTATTTTTATTTTTATTTTTTATGTCTGTATTATGATACGTATGATACGTGCGCCATGTATGATAATCACGGCAAGTCAAAACAAAGGGGGAATAACTCTGATGGTGATGACGGTGATAATTGTTTATACGTCTAACAACAACGTTCTTCTCATTGAGGATATAAATTTGAAGTGATCCTAACTATTGCGCTCGTAAGGTCGAGATGAGTGTAAGGAGAAGGTTATATCAATGAAATGCGTATACATCTTTTCTTTGAGCTCATAATCGCAAATGTTCACGACCAAGGGAGGTGCAAGTACGTTTGACGGCATATAAGATCCCCTTTACGACAGCAAGAATTTTTTTTTTTTTTTTTAAATCCGATTCTTAGAATTCCTCTGATTTATCACGCAGTTTCTTTTCAACCCCTTCCCGTGTTCTAGGCATTGTAAAATCGGACAACAAAGAATACGTTCACCCTTTGAACCATTTTGGGTAAACAAGCATCTTTCGGAATATTGTATTGTTTATAATTCGTTCATATTTGCAGAAGTAGACTTTACTTATTCCAATGAAAGATGATATAAAAATTATCATTCAAAACTGATCGTATTTACTTGCACTCTCACAAGAACAAAGTGTGACACAAGGTCGTTGTTAATGCCGGATCCTATGTTCGTCATCATCATCATGTCTTTTAACGTCCGTCGTTAGAAAAAGACCTTCTCCAAGATCCAACACATTTCTCTATCATGGGCGTTGCAGAGCCAGTATTTTCTAAATTTGTCTAGTTCATCTCTCCATCTTGTATTCTGCCAGCTTCGGTTTTGCATGTGATCTCTGGTGATCCATGTTGTGAGTTGGGATATCCGATGGTTGTCTGACGTTCTTGCAACATGACCTGCCCATTGCCATTTGAGTTTTCCAATAGATTCTACGATGTCTCGGATTCCTGTTTTCTTCCTGATATATTGTGCTGTCTTGTGGTCTCTCCATATGAGGTTGAGCATGATTCTCTCATGTGCACGTTGCATACTTCTTAGTTTGCAGATCTATCTCTTGGTTAGGTTCTATGTTCCAGCTCCATAAGTGACTATTGGGAGGATGCATTGGTTATTTACTCTTCTTTTTAGGATTGATGGGAACGTCTTGTTTTTGAAGGTTGATCTTGCTCTACTGAAGGCTTACCATTCTAGGGTGATTCTTTGCTTGATCTCTTCCTCTTTTGTGGATTTCATGGAATTTCGCTGTCCTAGATAGATGTAGTAGTCTACTTTCCCCAATTTTGCATTTCTGATTTTGACAGTTATGTTCTTTTTCTCGAAGTGATTATTGCACATGATTTTCGTTTTACTGAAGTTCATTAGGTCCCATCCCTTCTAGTGCAATGGTACTGTACTACCCCGGGGCGGCGTACTGCTCCCCCGTGACTGGGCCGAGTAATTTTTTGAGGCCATTGGACGAATCAGCCACGTCATTGCACCAATCTCTGACCTCCGGGAACCAAATACCTTACTAATGGTACGATATAGTCGGTTGGTCAGATGTAACGACTGGCCGTAGATTGACGTCTCCCAGTCTTATCTACTAAGTGGTAGACAAGGTGTTATAAAATAGTCTGCCTGCCACGTTTGGTATTTCTATGGGATTTAGAAAATAATCTTACTTTCATTTTTATTTCTATATCATCCTGCTTATTTTTTTAATTAAAACATTTGAACGTTTTTCTAAATGATAATGTTTGTAAATTAAGCATTCAACGTAGATAAAATGTACTGCCTTAATAATAAGTTTACGAGATAAAATCCCAGCCATCATGTAAATCTGTCTCATCCCCTAAATGCAAGTGGACTAAATATCTATTCCCGCGTGTTTGCTTTCATATTCATGATTACTTTCGTAATTTTACATCC
>OY735206.1:63957226-64077226 GCA_963457665.1 Thysanoteuthis rhombus
CACGTACGTGCAATTTCGGTTCCACTTTCTGAACTGAAGCTTTGTGAAGGGAAGGTAGTGGCCAATTTTCTGGTGTTGAAATATATATATATATATATATATATATATATATATATATATATATATATATATATATATATATATATATATATATATATATATATATATATATATATTGCGTTATATTACACGGAAACTTATTTGAAATAATCTCCCGTCATTACACGGTTAGGCAGTGTAATTAGAATACACAATTAAAGAAAATGAGGCTACAGGAATAGAACTTGCCATCGATAGGGTAGCCACTTCAACGTAACGATGCTCTTACCATAGAGCTAAACAGCCGCCGGTAATGCAAAGTTTCACACCAAATTCTCATCTCGTATATTCATGATCTAATCATTTCTTTCAACGCGGCAGTTATGTCTTAAGAGATAGGTATACGTGATGCGACAGAATGATTACTTAATTTCTATTTATGATATAGGGGCCTATTTGAAATTATCTCCCGTCAATACATTATTAATGTATCACTCAACCTAGACAACATAAATAGAATAAATAATTAAATAATTCAATATCCTGCAGCAGCCCCAATTTCTTTGTTCATTCAATTGTCTAGGTTGAATGATACATTAACTGTGTAATGACGGGAGATCATTTCAAATGAGTTTCTGTATAATATAAGGTAATTTACAGGCATTCTCTCGGATCACATATATTCATTTCCTAACACACACACACACATATATACATGTGTATGTGTGTGTGTGTGTGTGTGTGTGTGTGTGTGTGTGTGTGTGTGTAAGCCTGCGCAACACACAAAACACATAACGCTATGTTTTTGTTCATGCTCAAGAACAGGGTCGGTGTAAGGGTTCCATGCCCTCTAGGCAAGACTTGTATTCTAACGGCATATTTTTTCCCAGTTTGGGCTGCACCCATAGAATCTTTGTGTCCTAGGCAGCTAACTACGTTCATCTAATTGGCCGACAGTTCCTGCCTGAGTGTGTAGACCAGATACACCTTTTCATATTTTGCATTCCTAACCCCAAAATATGTCGACATAGAAATATACAATTTGTGTTGCTCATCTCAATTAAAAAAGTACTGAAAACATTACAAATTACAGTAATGATCGCCGACGTTTTTTTTTTTATAATAAAAAACTTTGAAACATATTGCAATTACTTAGATATCGTCTTTGATGTTCAATTCTTTGTTTTACCTTTAAGAAAAAAAGCATATCGTTAATCCTAGAAAATGGTCATTTCTTTTGCGAACTTGAAACGGGTTTCAGATTTTCCAGTATTAATTTTTTCATCCATAATTAACTTTGATTACGCTATGATTAGTGTCTGTGGACGGGAGAATTCAAACCCTATAATTAGTAATCTTCGAAAAATGATACGGTCGTTATAGAATCATGTCATCCGATGAAGCTTAGTTAATTTGATAATTACTTGACTGGGTTTCGGGTAAACATCGCTCACTTTTTACGTAGAATTCAGCAAAAAAAATACATTTGTTCACAAGTCTGGGTTTTTGTTTTTATGTGATATCTTAATGTTTGTTTCTGACTGTTTTTATAGACTCCTAAACGGCTGCACCCTAAAAAATGTAAATTAGTGTATACGGATAACTTGACCTTAGGATCAACAAAGGAAAGGTAGCGATAACCTCAGGTGATCTCTTATGGTCAATTAAAGCTTAGGCCAATTTTGGCATTTTCAGATCTAACGGAGACTGACGGTTGCATCATAAGGGCAGCAAATCAGTGTTCAAGAGTAACTTGAACCCCATAATGAAAATGAATTTGTAGCGCTGTCCTCTGGCGATTTCTAAACGGCAATTTAAGATCAAATCGATTTTAGTATTTTCAAATCGAAGGAAGGCGGCTGCATTGTACGGTCTACAAATTCGTGTAGATGAGTAATCGGACCCAAGGGTGAAGATAGAATAGTTGGTTCTGACCTCTGGTGACCTGTAATCGTCGATTTAAGGTCAGGTCCATTTAGGCGTTCTCAAATCTAACGGAGACGGCTGTACCCTGTAGGCTGAAAATCTGTACTGACCATATGATCGAACCACGCTGAAAACACTGGTTCTCTTCTGAATAAAGCTAAGCGAAGTCTAATCAGTGTAAGAAACTCCGACGTGACCGTTTGGAAACACTCAAGTACTGTAAACAGTTTCCTAGTTTGAATGTGTGTTTTTTTCGGAGGAAGATGTTCGTCATTCTATGTATAATTTGTCGAAATAAAAAGTGATCAGGTCTCTCTATATACAAATGTCTACGTTTATCTGCGTATAGATAGATAGAGATAGATAGATGGATACATATAAAGAGAGATTAATCATCTGATAGACATGGAAAAGCTGCTAGATTGACGACCACGAAAAGATGAACGCAGACTTCCACTTGAATGTGTATGTAAGGGTGAGCTACCTGTCGCAAAAGCCCCTGAAATTAGATCCGTTTGGCTTAAAAGGAGGCTTCATATCATGCTATGACCAACCAAATCAGACGAAACACCTGCAGGGGTTAACGCTAATTTCACAAATGAAGTCGTCTTCTTGAGAGCCGAGGCGTCACTCTTGTAATTAATGTCTCGCCAATATGCCAACTCTCTTGAACAAGTTTCCTTTCTTCGTCCCTTTATAATGATCTAAGATCTCTTTATATGAAAAAAAACCCTGATGTTTTGATTTAATTTCCCATCTAATTTGAATCTTGACTTCCTTAATTTATTTGCATTAATATTTGAGATGTACTACTATGCTCTGATTGCCCATACAAACAAACAGAGTATTATTATTATTGTTGTTATTATTATTATTATTATTATTATTACTACTACTACTACTACTACTACTACTACTATTATAAATTCATTCTCTTTGAACTTCGGGGAAAGCTTAGACCTAAATACTGTGATACTCGTCTGAATAATCTCTTCGATAATTTTGAGAAAAGTTATCATCATTCAAATAGTTGTTTGGACTAAAGGACCCATTTTTTGTTTGATTTTCTTAGTTTTATTTTATTTATCTATTTTTTTTTTCATTTTGTTACCCCAAATTTGTGTTGATCCATTCAACAGCCTCCTTCAGATGTACGATTTGTAAGGAAAGAGAAGGGACTCATTTCCTTGCTAAACGCCCTTTCGAGAAGATCTACAGAAGACTTTAGAATGAATTAGCCGAAACGTTTGATGTAACAAAAAAAAGGGCATCATAAAAATGAGTTCAATTGTCTGAACAACTCTTGAAATAGTCTGAATAATACTTGGAATAATTGCAATACTTCCTCTCAGAACTCCAGATGAAGCCACGGAGTCCAGGGAAGGTAACGTCGGGAAGAGGGTGATCAAAACAAGTAAGATGAGAATATTACTTTGAATAATAGATGGGATGATGACACTGCTTCGTTTTGGAACAACAAACAATACAAGAAAGATAAAAATGTGCATAGATCGGCGCATCGTAATAAAAATTAAAGTTACTCATTTAAATATTTCCAAACTCCTACTATGGTTGAAGTTGATTTCTTTAACCTATCAACAATGACGGGATCAGACTTCCGGTTAAGAATAAAGAGTTAATGAAGATTTTAAAATTCAAATGGAGGATTGAGAGAGATGGAAAAGAAGAGAGACAAATTCTATTCCTGTGTCATAAATCAACAAAAGGGATACAGAACGGAAGAAAGGGAGAAAGAAAGATGAAAAGGAAGGAAGGAAAATGTATATTTTTGTGTCATCCACAGACAGCTGTTTCGTTGTATTACAACTCTTCAGTATGGCTATAGACAATCCATAATCCAATCCAGTACCACGAGGCAGGATTGGAACCTTCGCTTCAAACACGGACGGTCAGTAATGTCAGTAAGGCTGAATTTTAAGCGATATATTCATTTGGCTTCTTAAATTCCCCGTCTACCAATGCTCTATTCCTATGGAAGAGTATATATATATATATATATATATATATATATATATATATATATATATATATATATATATATATATTAGCTCTAACCCAGGTCTTGAGGTCTGGGGTCCAGGAAAGCCAACTGCAATATAAACGAGCCGAAATAAACAGGGTTGCTAATTTAGCGATCGTAAAGCTAGATCTAACTATTTGGGGGCTAGAGTGATATTTTGGGTTCCCCCATCTATCCGTGTTATAACGCAAACTATGCGTTATAACGTACTTCACTGACGACTGGTCTTCAGAGCTTTTGAGAGAAAATTCATCAAGTGGTGCACTGCTGTTTTCATCACCACATTGCATTAACACCCTCGTCCTTTAGTCATCCTCTTGGTAACCGTTCACTGAGTCTAAACCCGGAATGTCAATACCCAGGAAATTTAAAATGTTATGATTAGTATTAAACCTTATTTTGTCAACGATTTTGTATACAAATGTTGGAAATTGCAGAACCAACAAAATGTTGTTTTTTTTTGAATACCTAGGATAGTTGTCTTGATTATTGCCGATTCGCCACACCTTGGAATTTATGATCTCGGAATTTTAGACATGAATAAGAGAGAAAGGGAAACAGAAAGAATGATGTCATGACGACATTTGACGCGTTTGGCAGTTCTGGTTTTTTGTTGGGGGTGGGGGGTTAAACTTGAATTTCTGTTATGAAATTTTTTTTTTTTGTAGAATAACAAGTATATATATTTTATTTGTTTTTCTTTTCGGTGTAAAAAAAACGTGCTACTAAGGATGTCATCAAAACAGTCGATATAATAAAACAACAATTATCAATATAAAGACATAAGGATTTTAATAAAGCTTTATATTCGTCCATGCTTTTTAGCTATTTGCCCAACCAAATGTTATTTATGATTACAAATAAAATATCCTTTGTACAACCGTGGATTAGTGGTTTGGACCGTTCGCTAAAGAACCGGACTTTTGGGGGATCGAATCTAAGCGAAAGCTTTGTATTTTTTTTTTTTTTCATCTTGCTTTCAAGTTCAGTGGCGGAATAATCATTAGGCTGAATAGGCTTCCTCTTTCTTGCTTACAAAGATCAAGACAGATCAACCATTAAGCTATATAAGCCTTTTTTTTCTTTCTACTGTTGAGTTTTGACTTTATTTTCGTATGTAATAGCAATGACGGATGACAATGACCAGGCCAAAAACCGGTGACGTCATTCACGAATAACACTGACACAGTAACATACGCAAAAACTGATGAATTCTCTCCCACTTCTAAAGCCGAACTCAGTGTGCACTACTATAAAAGGAATTGAAACCGGACACATAGTTTTTTTTAAATTACCGTATGGAGAAATGAATTCTGATTTGTCAAACATTTAATTTTTCGATTAAGCAAGGGAGTTTGCCCCCAGTGCAGACAAGCTTGATATATATTTTTATCATTCTTATATTTTATATTGAAAAGCGCAAAATCAATAAAATGTTTCTCTTAATGACAACTGAAATTTAAATCGTCGGCAATCAGGGTTTCCGACAGTCAGTGTTTAGACAGACTATACATTAACTATCCTGCTTTAACGATAGTCAATCTATTTTATCAATTGATATTACATACCGTCTTGAAAATTTCGATACGGTATACAAATACTAGTCTAACCAAGAAACTGCGTAGGCCTTGACAAATGCTCTTCTTCAGAGGAAAAAAAAACTGGGTAGTTTTTATGGAGCTCGAGACGAGAGAGAAGCACTCCAACCAGCCACACGCCGAGGCAGGCGCACGGAATCGTCATCTTCCATCCCACAACGCGTAAACACATGCCTGTTAGTGAACAGAAATTAATATTCGAGTCGAACACAATGAAATTACTAGACGAGGTGGTAATTTGCCGGTCACAAAATTACACCCACCACAAAATTAAAAAAAGCAAAACAAAAAAAAAAAAAACAATCAAGTTAAACAAATGAAAAAAAAATACAGGAATAAAAATAAGTGTTCCCCCCCCCCGTTGTTCATCGTTAGCTGCTCTTCACTCGTCAAATTACGTGATAAGAGCCACGAACGACAGCCTGGGACACTCCTTTTCTTCCTATTTGACGCATCGGTATGATCTCTCTCTCTCTCTCTCTCTCTCTCTCTCTCTCTCTCTCTCTCTCTCTCTCTCTCTGTCTCTCTCTCTCTCTCTCTCTATCTATCTATCTATCTATATATATATATATATATATATATATATATATATATATATATATATATATATATATATCACTCACTTGCTCTCTAGCATTCTTTCTCTCTTTCTTCCTCTATCCTTTTTCATTTAAGCCCATACCCCTTATTTTCCTGTTCAACAGCAAACAACTCTCTTTCTCTCTCCCCAACTCCTCTCAATTTCACACACACTTTATTTTTATTATTATTATTTGTCCTCCCTATTTAATTATTGCTCATTTCTACCTCCCCCCCCCCGTGTCTATCTACTCGTTCTACCTCTCTATCTCTCATAACTCCTCTATCGGTTTGAGTTGTATTTCTAACAGCCTACCCTCTTACTCTCACTACATTCCCATTAGAATTTTTCTTCTCTCTAATTGGTGCTCATCTTCAACCTAGTCTCTCTCTCACTCATTCTTTCTCATTCTCTCTCTCTCTCTCTCTCTCTCACTATATATATATATATATACATATATATATATATATATATATATATATATATATATATATATATATATATATATACATTCGCCTCTCTTTTCTATTCTATGTTTCTTCTTCTGTTTATCAGTAATGTACCCACTCCCGCCCCCGTCCCCTCTCTTTCTTCCCATCAAATTTAGTAGACTACCTTCCTCTCTGTCATTTTCAGTCTCCCTGTCTTGGTGTCTCTCTGTCTATCTGCCCCCTCTCTTTTTCTCTCTCTCTTTCTCCCTATTTCTCTCTCTCTCTCTCTCTCTCTCACACTCTCCATTCATATATGACTCTTATTCCTCTCTCTTCAACAGTTATTTATCTCTATCCTGCTCTCTCTCTCTCTCTCTTTCTCTCTTTCTTTCTCATTTTATCTCTCTCTCTAACCCAGAATAATTACTCCTACCAAGCACACTCCCAGTCCTTTTTCTTTAAGTAGTAATATTCCTTTAATTATTGTTGATGCAAGTCTGCCAATTCGTCCAACACAGAGTCTTTTGTTCTTTCCAATGTCATTTCATCTAGAATGTCAACTGGAGACGAAAAATTTTGTGATAACCGCGTCATGAAAATATCCGAGAGATTACCAGGATTTTTTTAAAGCTCAACTGAATTGAAATTTTTAAAAAGTCCTCTTATTTAAAGATAGCTTTTTCCAAAGCTTCAAATTATACAGTTTATAACGTTCATTTTTGAAAATTTAAGAGAAGTTTTACAATCAAATTCAAAAACAGGAAATCTAAACTTTTAAACTCTGGATTATCTTCAATATTCATTTTCAAGTTGAGCATTTTGAAAATAAAATAAAACGAATAAGCTTTCCAAACTTTGAATAGTAAAGGAAATCGCCGATAATCCTCTCACCCAAGTTCAATTAATGGATTAATTGAAATAACAATCATCATCATCATCATCATCATCATCATTCTTTTAATGTCCGTCGTTCGATGTAGACCTTTCCCAGAATTCGCCAGACATCTCGATTTTGGTAGTCTAATCTATTTCTGACTAAAATCACTGGGTAGCAACTTAATTCCTCCAAGAAGTCGTTATTGGTGTAAAAGCCTGAAATCTGCAAGGAGGTCGAGCGGGCCCCTTGGGGGGGGGCTAATTTGATGTTTATGGAATATGTTATTAATCATATGTAATGAGTATTGTTGGCGATGAGCATTGGTGGCTTAAAGTCGCACTAACTCTACAAGATGAATCAGGACGTACTGGAGTAGAGACTTGTCATACTGATTACAATATGCACTAACCCGTAGATTTCTATCGGCCCTTATCGACCCAAGGGCAATTCTTTGCAAAAATGCGATTCTTGAACGGCCCTCCAGAATTGGCTCTCTTGAATTGCTAAAAGTGACTAGATTTTTCAAAAATAAAAAAAGTTGAAATTGAGCATTCCATTTCCAGGTCTTAAAAATTCATTCAAAGACCCACAAAAGTTTAAATGTAAAACGTAGATATTAACACACACAAAAAAAAAAACGTTATTCTCAATAAAATTATTCTCGATCTAAACATACTGTGCTTTATATTCAACTTTATTTATTATCTATAACTTATGAATGGAATAAACATTTGGGCTGCTGTGGGAACCGGACCGGTGTCCAACTGGAAGCCGTCTTAACGTGACACTGCTCTTACCATCTGAGCTAAGCAGCTAGCTTAACGATTATATAATTATACATAAAGTATTCTGCAACATATTGATCAGTTACTGAAAAATGATGAACATAAAACTTTTGTTCAACACATCATTTTTCAAACCACGTTGTTGTTGATTGTGTACAGTGTACTAATTAAATCTCTTGTCTTGAATCTAGCCACTTCTAGCCGATTAAAAGGGGCCATTCAAAAATTGTGTTTTGTGAGGATTGCTCGACCAAGGTATACCTTGTCATTCAATATGGGTTTAAATGGGTGCAAAACGAAACGGATCCTTCAGCTTAAGCCAGAAGACCGACCATCGTAAATAAGGAAAAGGAAATCAGCCTTGTAGTAGACGTAGGTTCTCTTGTAGACAACAGACTAAAAATGAAAGAAAGAGAAAATCTGTGAAAATATCTCGACCTTGCAAGAGAACTGAAATAATTTTAAAACATGAGAGTGACAGTTATGCCTTCTATTAGAACAGCCTTGCAAGAGTCTTGAAAAAGAGGTTGGAGGAATTAGAAATCCAAGGAAGTTATGAAATTATCCAGACGATAGCATTACTAAGATCGCTTTGAGTGCTGGTGTATTGAGATTTGCTGCCACTTGATCTCCTCTGAAAGCCAACAGCCCCTATTGGTGGGAAATGATTTCGTTGAGAAAGGAGAAATAATGGAAGAAAATGAAGAAAAAATGAGTACACTAAATATATAAGAATATTGAATATAAGTACAACAATAATGAAGAAATGATCATCAAGAAAAACCCTAAAAATATAAAGGTTCCCGACTGAAAACTGTAATATTTGTAATTCTTCATTTCTCTTGCAGTCGATAACATATAGTATGCTGATATTCCAGGGTGGCAAATAGTTTTTTATAACTTCTTAGTTCTCCAATTCTTTTACTCAAGCCATAAAATTCTTGAAAATGTTATACATTTTCATTTATTCGGTGCCCAAGAATCAGTGTAACAATTTATTACGATCGGTTCCAAAGTTCCAAAGTTCAGTATTTTTTGCACGCTGATATATAGGTATCTACTTATAAAATGTAAAAAAAAAAACAAAAAAAAACGACAATTCGATGAACTGTTACTCAGTATTTTTCAATTTTGGGGGTTTTGTCAACATTGTAGCCAAATTTCAGTAAAATGGGTCGAGATTTGAGAATTTTTCCTAAAAACAAACAAAAGCAATGTTTCAACTCATAAATTATAAACAGACAATTGAATCAACCATAAGTCAACCCCCCTCCCCTGTTAGAGTTATCCAATTGAAAGAAAGAAGACAACGACGAGAGACACTCATTGTGATAGTCTCTGGCTTTTTTCCGCTGGGGGGACAGAAATGTCAAATAAATATTCAAAATCACGTTTGAAAATATTTGGTCTGACGCAGTGTTAAAAATTGAAAAAACGAAACAAAAACAAAACAAATCTTTAAATAGCAAAAAAAGGGGGGGTACAAAGAGAAACACCATTTACAGTTGAATGTCCCCGTTTGCCCAATTGAGCGCAAAGGCAACGCGGCCGTCTCGACATCAGCAGCAATTAAAAGCAGCATTTTGGCAAAGACACACAGGAGAGAGAGAGAGAGAGAGAGAGAGAGAGAGAGAGAGAGAGAGAGAGAGAGAGAGAGAGAGAGAGAGAGAGAGAGAGTCGGTTGAAGGCGTGGGCAACATTTCGAACTGGGGTCACAGGTCACGTAATTATCGACTTGGCCACCAGCCTGCATCAACGCTTCGACCCAGCCGGCCCAGCCAGACGCGTACGCATAACCACTCACCAATCCGAACGCTGGCGGGGGGGGGGGGATCCGGTTTGTGGTGCATCACTTAAAAGGGATCAAACTTTCCCCGTCCTCTCCCTCTTCAAAGTGGGTCCATTGTTTCTTTTTATAGCTTCTTTGTTCGAGCTTTTAATTTTACCCGTTTTGTACGCGTTAAAAATTAAGGGTGGCTCGGGTCAAACCACCAGAGTCGGCCACCCACCAATTACAACTTTCTGTCGATTGGACATCCTGACAGATTGCTCCGAAGGTCAGTTCGCAAGACTTTTATCCTCGTAATGCTATTAATCAGCTTCGAAGAGGAAAAAAAAACTTCCGCGAAACAATGAAGGGAACGTGCCATAGCACAGCAATTAGAAAACTTGTTCAGAAAATCAATTTGCTACTTTAGTATATCGAGTTTGAGGTTTACTGGGTGCTCCACTAATGTGACCTTGTGCTTGATCAAGCTTAAGATTAGTAAACAATAAAAAGGGCTGTTAATTGTGCACGTCAGAAACCGTCAACCAAGACTATCAACATAGGTTTCTTCAATCTTTATGTTGGTCTGGCTGGCTGGTAGGCTGGCTGGTTGGCTATGTATGTATCTATGTATGTACGTGTGTATGTGTATACGTAAGCGTGTAAGTATCACACGTACTTTCAATTTTTTCTCCGTTTTGTTTTAAATTCTCCATAATAGGTTTTCGATATGGGAGGGAGTTCAATTTGCAATGTAATTTCTTCGTAAATTGTCCCCTTATTCACGCTTGTTTTAGATTTTTATTCACACTTTTTACCGATCACTGACAAACAAAAGATTCAATGATCACTCTTTTTTCCATTTTCTTTTTATTAATCTGCCCCCTAACATGGCATGCTGCCAAATGAGGTTGTTCGTATAACGGTTTTTATCGATAGAATAACCAGACCTGTTTTTCTCGAATCTTTCAATTGTACTCGAGGTGTCGTGAGGCGGTGGAGACGATGGTTGCATTATTTCGTTTATTCTCCGTAATTTCATTTTACTTGAGCAATTTGATATAATTCACTTCAGGCTTGTTAGACCCTTCGAAGCTTCACCATAGCTTGGTTAACTGTGCATTTCGGGAACAAGTTCCCAACTCTGTCTGTTGCCAACCTTCCACAAAGCTAGACCTTCGTCTAGCTTTGTGGAAGGTTCGCAACAGGATGTCCGTCTCCTACACTGGCTGCACAGTCTTCCCTGATATTCATCCGTAGCTTGGGGCATGCTTCTCCCAGAGACATTGATGCGAAGTGAACGTTAACTTGAGTTTGAACACAATTTGCCGATTCTATTTTCTGTGCTATTAACTGTTAGGCCACCCTCACCTATTCATGTGAGTGGAGCAATTTTGCTTTTGTGTGTGTCTTCTTTGCACGTATATGTGTACATGTGCGTACGTATTTATTTGCTTGCATGTATGCACGTGTGAAGGTACGGTGTGTATGTCTGTGTAGAGGTGTATGTGGAATTTTTAGAGTTGAGTACAGATGGGGGAACTTGTGAGGATTGAACTCGCGAGCGTACGGTAAGACTCGCTTGACGACAATCAACCTTGTAAAGGCATAGAAAACAATTACAAACCTTGCCTTTGTGTGACACAAGGCCTGAATAATAAAGCAGCCTGTGAGAATCAATCCATGACAATCGTCTGTGAGATAGGTCTGTTGACTATTGTATGTGTTCGTGCATGAATGAATGTTATACAGATTGCGTTTGAGTCATAAGGATGTTCTGATGGTAAATGCAAAATAATGAAAGAAATGCAACATTTTTATCCCTGCATTATAAAAAAAAATTGAATTAGACAGAAGACTTCGAAGTTCTATCAAGTAACGGGAATAGGTTTATTGTTATTGCCTATGCATAGTCGATAATGTATAAGTAATATCCGGCGTTGCCTGGTGGGGAGAACAACAACAAACATTACAATACTGTTTCGCCTTGCATTAGACCCCTAAAAGAGAAATATGTCGAAAAAGTTCCCCTCGCTTTTGGCCCATGAAAAGGGGAAAAAATGTCCCTCTTGCTTTTGACACCTAGAAGTGCAAACATTTTCACAGTCGATTTTGACTCCTGAATGAAAAAAAAATTTCTTCACTCCAATTTTGTCCCCTAAAAGTGATGAATAAGTTTTCCTTGAATATAGACCCCTAAATATGAAAAGAAAATTTCCCCTCAATTTTGACCCTTTAAAATGAAAAGTAAAAAAAATATCCCCTCAATTTTGACCCAGAAAAAGAAATATTTCTCTCGATTGTGACTCCTATAAGTGAAAAAAAATGTTCCCTAGATTTTGATCCATAAAATAAAATAAAAAATCCTCCCTTTGATTCTGACACCTAAAAATGAAAAAAAATTCCCCTCAGTATTTGACCCCTAAAAGAGGAAGAAAGTTTCCCTCGATTTTGACCCCTGAAGGTAAAAATCTATAAATTGATCAATGTGAGCGGATTTAGTGTTTTAAAATGACATCACAGCGTTTTCCTCTTTGAAACATAAACTGGGGGTCCAGTTCAGTATCATAGACATGTGGTGATACTCTATTCTTCTGCAAAAACTCTTAAAATGTTACAAATCACTCCATGTATTATACAGACCAGTATCCTTATTGTTGAAGTTTCGATCCCTACTATTCAGCCGGTGTACTCTACGATCTTCGTAGTGTCCTCAGAATATTTCTAAAATGAAGCATAATCATTATACTATAAGTTGTTCAGTCTGCTCTACTCACGTTTGTGGTTCAAATAAACAATACTAGTTCAGTCCCATAATAGTTTTTACATTTAGTTGTTCTGTGATCCCTTGCTATTCGCGGGTTTTCCAATTGCACTTTCGATAATACACGGTTCAGCCTTGAATAATTTAATGGGAAATTTTTGGTGAGTACCACAGAAAACTGCACCATGGAAAATACGCTGTGCGGTATGAATACACCGTAAAAAGTTTTGGAAATCATAAATGCATCGTATTAATTTGTGTTATTAATTTATCTATGGTTATGAATTGCATTATATTAGTTTGAAACTCTATTTGAAATAATCTCCCGTTATTACTCTATGAATGTATCATTTGGCCAAGACAGTGTAAATAGAATAAACAATCAAAGAAAATGGTGCAGCTGCAGGAATCAAACCTACTTTTACCATTGAAATAAACGGCTGTTGGTAATGCAAAGGCCCAAATAACTACCTCAACGCCAAATTCTCATTTTGCACATTCTCGGTCCATATCTGCTATATTTGTTTCTTTCAACGTGGACAAATTCATCATCAAGAAATGGATATATGATCCGACAGAATGATTATAAGTAGCGTCATATTATATTGAAACTCTCTTAGAAATGATCTCCCGTTATTACATGACGAATAAAAGGAGATTATTCCAATACATTTCAATATAACAAACACGATTTATAATCATTCTGTTGGATCGTATATCCACTTCTTGATAATGATTTATTCGCGTAGACAACTTAAACTCGGTTGAAAACTCATCGTGGTTGAAAACTTGAACTTACGTAATGTTTACACTCGCGAACAGGTTAATCAAATGGTATTTTAGACATTAATATTTTCCAATTCACTTTGCTTTACTTATCTTTTTAGTCGAAGAAGCATTATAAATCATTGTTAAGCATTTTTTGGGTTATTTTTAGTCTACTAATTACCCTCATTTTGAGATTTTTGTTGCTTTTTATCGCAACTTTTCTCAAACCGAATAAAAAAAAATTCAGAAAGCAAAATAAAAGTATCAAGATGGATGTAAATAGTTGCATAAAAGGAAAATAATGTTGATAATTACAGCATTGAAGTTTTATGAAATTTATGGTTTCTGTTAACTTACTGGAAATATTTTTTACTAGCATCTACCGCACATTTTTTTAACAATCTTCCAAAACATATTGCAATGATTAAACATCTTTTTTTGATAGTTTAATTTCAGTTATAATTGAAAGAAAATAGCATAAAGTTAGAAGAAATACTCATCTGTACTCAAAGAGGGTTAGTGAGTAGATTAAGGCTGTTTTTACGTTTTTTGACCAAAACATACCGATTCTGCCATAATTGATGGATCTGTCACCCGACAAGTCAAGTTTTAGAAATCTTTCCTTTTCTTTTTTTTTTACTGTATTCATTTTTTTATTTGTACATTTACAATTTAAGGATTATAACGTCTTTGTTTATTGTTTATGGTACAAGATTTATGGAATTTTGAAACTGCAACAGTTCAGTTGAGTGTCAACAAGATGATTTGGGAATTTTCCTATTAGCGACCCCCCGGCTGTTCGAAACCACCGCAAAAAGCAATGGAAAAATGTATTTTCTAATTTGCAGGCGAAACAAACATTATGGGACTAAGGTAGAGTTCCAATCGGTACCTTCTCTTACATTCCTGGAATTATGTTATAGATGTGTTCATTTGCCCATCCCCACACCAAGGGCAGGCCTTTCCATCAAGGATGAGGCGGCTTAAAAGTTAGAACCTTATTGTCAATAAAGGATAATGTATAATTGTTTTATGTAGCCCAAAAGAGATATAATCATTCTTCGTTGGTAACCGTGTAGTCACTGCGATATATTCCGAATATTTCCTCCCCTCCCGAGGGAAGGCCCCCATCCCAAACTCCAATGTTGAGAGAGTTTTGTTCGAAAGCCAGTATCTATTGGAACAAATATCTTCATCATTCATGTTTCAACTGGAAGATGTTGCCCGTTGAGATAGGTCGAAAGATACATTAGCTGAAACGTTGTAAAATAAACAATACCGAGATACTAATATTTTTCTTCTGTTACTCATCAAGTTCATGACTCCACCACCCAACCCTGTTATCCCAACCAAATCACCACCACTGCCCTCTCTTCCCCATACATATTCTGTCATCTCCATATACGCCACCACCTTAACCACCATCACTATTAACGATGGTGAACCCATCTAGTTACCAGTAATAAACTTCCTTCAACACTCTCCAGGACCATAACAACTTCTTTTCTCGATTTCATCTTCGTTGTGAAAGTAATTGCCAACACTGATCTCGGCCTCCAACAACATACCACTAAGACCTTGAATAAAGCTTCAAATATTTTGTTTGTGATGATTATGGTGTTGACAGAGGTTATTGGGTTAATGACAGTAGCCAGCCATCTCGACGACTGGTCACGGTTCAGCCCTCAAAGCGGGGCAGGTAGCCAGAGAGCCCACCCACAGTGACTCACTCGCGTAGTGGTTGCGTTCCTAAGAAATAACCTGCGTCAATGCTTAATCTACACCAACCACTCCACCGCTACCGATATTAGAGTGACTAACCCTTTCGATTAGTCATTGTTACTAATCATAACAATCCAAATATTTACAAATAAAAGGTTATTTCCGCACCTCAAGGTACTCGCTCTTACATCTCAATGCTTAGTGGGGCGTAAGACAAACCCCCAGGGGGACTAAACCCCCGAGTACAAGAAAAAAAAACCGAAAGCAACAACCCCCCCAGAACAACCCCTTCCATTTCAGGTACAAAGCTCCCCACCCCCTGCAACCCATACATTTCAATTGTTGATGACAACATAATTTGTTTACCTGCTTTTTTTCTAATATTCTAAGTATATACTTTTAAAGCCTTTTATTTCGTCCCCTAAAGGCCACCCCCTACATTATAAGTGCAGAGCTGACCACCCCCTGGTGGTACCCAAACATTTCAATATTATTGGTGACAGTATAATTTGTTTACCTGTTTTTCTAATATTCTAAGTATATACTTTTGAAGCTTTTTATTTCGTTCCCTAAAGGCCACCCCTACACTGTAAGTGCAAAGCTGACCACCCCCTGCTGGTACCCAAACTACTTCATTCATTGGTGACAGTATAATTTGTTCACCTCTTAATCTTTTAAATTCCAAGAACTATTAAAGCTTACTCATTATGTCGTATCCAAAAATTGAACAAAATGATTCAACATACGCACCATTAGCTCTCGTTTATTTTTCTTAAAACGATGCCCACTTTTAAGCTTCGAAGCACTTTCAATATAATTAACAACTATTTCTTGTTTATTTCTTTTATACGACGCTCACTTTTAAGCTTCGAAACACTTTCAATATAATTAACAACTATTTCTTGTTTATTTCTTTTATACAATGCTCACTTTTAAGCTTCGAAGCACTTTCTAAATAATTGACGACTATTTCTTGTTTATTCCTTTCATTCGACGCTCACTTTCATTCCCCGAAGCATTTATCAACTTCTTTCCATAAATTAAAACGATATATATATTTGTTTACCGACATCAGTTATTTTACTAGGGATTGGTTCTTGGGATCCCCCAGGGGTTGGGGTATCCAGGTCCCTGTGTAAAGCATTGGATTAAAGATTGTCAGGCCGTAAGTTCTTTACCTACAATGGCATTTGGTACTCTGAGTCTGATGCCTAATAAAGGCACAGAGTATTTTGAACAACTTTTTGCTGAAATATTATTTGGTCTACTTTTATTGTGTGATGCTCTATAATATATTCATTATTCATATCTTTCTTTCAAACATTGTCCTCATCTTTATTCATTTCAACATAATCTTTCAGCCAACGAATTCTCCAGCCTTCTTGTGTTTGAAGTTTTCAAAGCAATTGCACATCATCCGATATCTTTTTCTTCTGACGAGTGTCTTCATTTTTGTTGCATTTAACACGATGTTTCAGTCATTGCAGTCTTCAATCAGTTTCCCTTGTCTCGGCTTGCAATTTGTGAAATATACTTTCAGTGGCGACAAGCACCTGAAGTGGCGTCACTCACTTCAACATCCTTGCTTACGGCACCCGGTGTTCCCAAGCGGTCACCCATCTAAGTATTGACCTGGCTCGACTTTGTTTGACTGCAGTGATCTCACGAGAACCAGTGTATCCAACGTGATTCAACATGAATAACAAAAGAGTGAAGTCATCGCAAACAGTGGCGAGAGTGGATAAGCCCGAATTAGTGTCCTATTAATTGATTTTCCCTCACTCTTACCATGGCTCTCAAAAAAGGCCAAGGGTATATTTACCGATTGGCGTCCATGAAGTGAAAAAAAAAACTGAAGTTAGGGAAGACCTTCTTTTGGGCTCATTCGATGATGGGTCTCCGGGTGCATGTGTTTTTGTTTTGCTTTTTTGTTTTTTGTTTTATTTTCTAATGACTAGTCACAAAGTGACAGGTTTAGAAGCCACAGAGCTAAAGTCACAGTCATTGGTGGCACGCTGAGCCACCCACGCCACGTAACCGGGCATAAAGTCAAAACAAAACGAAATAAATGAGTTACGAAACAATCTTTATTCATTCAAATTTACAAAAAAAAAATATATTACTCAATTAGTACAAATGAAATTGAAATATTACTTCTTCTATAAAAAACGATCGGCTTTTTATTCAATTTCATCAAACGATAGTACATGTAAAGTTCCCCCAAATTTGATGAACACACTTTCTTAAAAATAATTATCAGTTTTGGATGCACTCATGCATCTCTAAGTGAAACTTTATGGTCGGTCAGTCGGTCCCTGATACGTTGAATATCAATTTTCTCAGCGTTATTATGTTGGATTAATGTGAAACTGGGTCCAGACCTCCGGGTGAACTACCCCCATCTTTGTCTTTCTTCTCCACCAGCAACCGTTACCATTGCAACAAGTGATGCTAAATATCAATTTTCTCAGTCGTATCATGTTTGATTGATATAAAATTCTATCCAGACCTTCGAGTGAACCATTCTCATCAACCTTTTCCCTTCTTCCATGGATGGCGGGCGCAATATTTCTTTTTAGTTTTTGTTTTTTTGCTTGTACGTACCACAGATGATAAATTATTATATACACAGGGGCGCGTTAATATATAATTGAAGTACCCTTCACCCCTTGGATTTATAAATTGCTCTCAAAGAAGTAGCCACTGGCAATTTAATTACATGTTGACATTTCCTTCCATCTATAGATAAAAGACGCTTTTAAAACAAACTCGCGCTTACAGTAATTGTATGGAAGTGGAAAGGAAAAGGCAATAGGTAACCTGACCTTTGAACTGTATTCTCTTGTAAGCGACACCCCGGCAAATAGATTTTCAGTAAAAAAAAGTAAGCAGTATTTTTGCGAAAGCCAACAAATCAAACTTTTCTTTTCGATTCTATTTTTGAAAGATTTTTTTTAAATCGGCTTAATTTTTTTCTCATGACACGTCATTCAATGTTGATATATCCGGTATTTTGGTCGAAAACGTAAATACAGCCTTTAACCGGTCTGAATCTCACTGTGACTGCGAACAAGTATTTATCCTTTTTCTTGTGACTAACTTTATGCTATTTTCTTTCAATAATGACCAAAAGTAAGCCATTGATCATTGAAATATGTTTTAAAAGAGCATTTAAAAAGTGCGTGAGAGTAGCTATTATATAGAAAGGTTAACTCTGTGCTAGCAAATGTAAGTCATCTGTCGAGTCCCAAACACAATATAAACACTTCGTATACATTAGACCATAATAAGGCACTTTTTATGCGTCTCTACGAGACCCTGTTCGATTGGTTGACCCCTGATATGTCAAATACCACTTTTCCCAGCTGCATCATGCTGAATTGATATGAAACCACGGGTGAACTATCCTCGTCTTCCTCCTCCTCACCCTCTGCCTCCTCTACCTACTACTCTTCCTACCACTACTACTACTACTACTACTACTACGTACAGTGGACGCATAGTCAAACTTATGGTTCTTGTTTTTGAATATAAAGCTTAGCAAAGTGTAGGCACCAAAATACTAAGCTTAGTTACCTTAGTCATTATTAATTCTCCCACTTGGACGATTCATTTCCCTTGCTGGGGCCATTCATTCAAAATCAGTGGCTGATAATTTTCCACGCGAATATCACATCCAGTCCCCACCCCCACAAGAAGAATAACACCACTATCAACAAGAACACCATGTTCATCACCATCACCACCAACAACAACACAATCACCACCACCAACAACAGTGCTACCACTAACACTATCTTCACTGCTACAAACAAAGCTATCCCTACTAATAACAACAATAACACCCCAACCGGTAGCACTTTCACCTTTTAACTCTTAACACCACTGACAACAACAAGAGCAGCACTAGCATCACCAACACCAACACCACCAACAACAACAACAACAGCAACACATTCACCTCCACCACCAGCAAGAGCACGTTAACCATCACCTTTATTACTTCCTGTAACAAAAACGATACCAGCATCAACAACTTCAACCCCCACCCCCACTGCCAGCACTAGAATTAGCATTATCTTTGTCATTATCATCATTACTGATAGATATATCTATTATTTTGATAGTTACTCATTTATTTTCCTGGGTCTGTTGCATATTGGGCACTATTTCTTCTTAGAATTGTTTTCAACTGAGACGTGAATCGGTCGCAGTTTTCTACGCAGTTTTTGCCGGAATTTTTTGTCAAGACTACATCCGTTTAAATTAACAGCGTTTGCGAAGGAATATAGTGACTCGAAAAGCGAGTGGTTGAAGAGAGATAGGCAGGCAGCGTTCCTAACAAAGAAAGAAAGATGTTATCCTAATAAGAGGAGGGGTGAATAAGAGAAAGAAAGTGTTGGTAAAAAAAGGATGATGCAATCTCTTCTCTACACCTCACTACATCATGTTATTACATTTTTTTAAAATCAATTCTTGAGTTAGAGAGTACTAGAAAGATATAAAGAAGCATTCAGAAAGAGAGAAAGTAAGAAAGCAGATTATAGTGAGTTGATAACTAATGTATACACTTCATTAAACATATATTAATAACTTTTTCGTTTTCCAATGAATTATGCTGCATTTGAGGAGATATTTTCCTTTCTATTTTAATGCAGTTATTATTTAATTTTGTTTCTGGCGTTTGAACGAATATTGACTTGAAAAAATCATTTGGAAAAGAAATAGTTTTATTACAAAAACACATGTAGATAAATATTGCCAAATGCTGTCAAAATTTGTTTATGCAACGTCGTACGTTTTCAACAGAATCCATTTTCTTTCTTCATTATTATTTCTGGTGCACTTCAAGAAGACATTTTGACAGCAGTTTATTGTGTCACTAGTCTAGCTTCAGTTGAGTTGGGGCAGAATTAATATGAAACTTTCTAGCCACAGCCGAATTGACAACAGACGAATAACTATGTTTGTCGTGTCTCAATCAGCCAGGATGGCACGGAATCATAATTTTGTCACCAGGGTTTCAAAGCTGCACCTGAGTTTGATAAGATATGCTTATTATTAATGCGATGAGAGGAAAGGACAGAGATTGCTTTCAAGTATTTGTGATCAAGAGGATATTAGACCAGCGTTTAAGAGAGGAGAGGAAACTGCAGAGACTGTATAGTAGTAGTAATAGTATAGGTGGTGAGGAAGTGTTTGAATCACCTATTATTATACTGCTTTTGGCTTTGGTTTCTGTTTATGTGAGTCACCAGCCGAGTCTCAACCAGAGACCTAAGTCTTGTGAGTTATGACAGTCCAGGCTTTGGAGAGAGAGAGAGAGAGAGAGGGCGAGAACGAAACAGGGGGGTGTAGTACATACATTCACATTGACAAGAATTTTCGAATAATGTTTGCAGTGGAGGTAAGAGCTACTTTCTGTATTTCATATATACTGGGCTTCTCAGGTGTGCTGCCGGCAAGTTCCCTAGGGCTCAAACAACAATCGGTATTATTTTGATCCTGAGTTGCCACATTCTACTGGTTTCTATTTCAAGGTCTGTATATTTTAAGAGTTAATCGAATTCCTTGAGAGGAATGTTTTCATCTGCTGGGACAATCGTATCTACCAGGAAGCACGTTTTCATTTGAAGTCGTTCACAGTAATACCTGGCCTGTTCACATTTATAGTTCTATCAACATGTACAGTGGAGTCCCTTAATACGGTAACATCTTTTGCTTCCGTGATTATTTCAAGCCGGTGTTCGTGCCGGTTCAGAGCGTATGGGGTGTTAAAATATCTGCAGATGTTCTATTGTAGATACTGCCCAATTCTGTCGTGTCTCATCTTATATTCACTGCTGGAAAGACCGAACACCCGGCTACATTGCTACATTATTATTATTATTATTATTATTATTTGGAATCTCACATCAGTTGCCTGGCGGTAACTGCTGGAGTTTGAGTGACAGCAAGTCTCCTCAAGTCTCCAGCCCTCCTCTCCTAGTACTCATAGGTCGCAGTAGTTCTGCGATTTACAGTTTCACACCGGTTGCCCAGTGGTTATCGCTGAAGGCTGAGTGACAATAAGTCTCCTCAGGTCTTCAGCTAACGTCTCCTCTCTCTTTCGCATATCATGACAGAGCTACGATTCGTTGCAGTCCTTATATCTCTAGCACCTTCCTCAGTATCCGTGCAGTTCCCAGCAGTGCTGTGGTCTGTACGGTCTCTATCCTCCCCCTAATCCCGATCTCCTCCAGTCTCTCCCTCAGCGTTTTGGGGACAGTTCCTAGTGCTCCCACTATGACCGGTACTACCCTGGTTTTCATGTTCCACATTTTCTTTAACTCCCTTGCTAGGTCCTGGTATTTTTCCCTTTTTTCACCCTCCTTCTTTTTTACTCTATGGTCTGCAGGTACAGCAACGTCTACTATTTGGCAGGCCTTCCTTTTTTTGTCTACTATTACTAAGTCCGGCCTTCTTGCCTGGATGAGGTGGTCAGTTTGGATGTCAAAGTCCCACAGTAGTTTGTGGTTGTCATTCTCCAAAACTGCCTCTGGCTTGTGCTGATACCACTTTTCCCCATGGTTGAATCTCATTTGTTTACTTAGTTCCCAGTGTATCATCGTTGCTACTCTATCGTGTCTATGCTTATACTCCGTCTGGGCGAGTTGGCTACATTCACTAGTTATGTGGTTTACTGTCTCATCTCTTTCACCGCACATGCGGCATTTATTATTATTATTATTATTATTATTATTATTATTATTATTATTATTATTATTATTATTATTATTATTATTATTATTATTATTATTTGCAATTTCACACGTTGCCTGGTGGTTACCACTGGAGGTTGAGCGACAGCCAGTCTCCTCAAGTCTCCGGCCCTCCTCTCCTCATTCTCATAGACCACAATAATACAGTAGTTTACAGTTTCACACCGGTTGCCCAGTGGTCATTGCTGAAGGCTGAGTGACAATAAGTCTCTTTAGGTCTTCAGCCAACATCTCTTCTCTCCCTCGCTTATCATGCCAGTGCTGTGGTTCACATTTCTGCTTTCATTTCATTTACTCTGTTAGGCCACTGCTAACAATTAGTGTTGTAGTCTTTATATTTCCAGCACTTTCCTCAGTATCCGTGCAGTTCCAAGCAGTGCTGTTGTCTGTACAGTCTCGATCCTTCCTTTTATCCCGATCTCTTCCAGTCTCGCCCTCACTGTCTTTGGGACAGTTCACAGTGCACCTACAATGACTCGCATTATTATTATTATTATTATTATTATTATTATTACTACTACTACTACTACTACTGCAGTTGAATTACCAGTATAATTTTCTTACAATCATTATTTCTACCAGTTCAATCATAGAGAAGTAAGTGATGAACACATTTTCAAAACGTAATATTTTTCAGATTATATGAACACTAGGAACTATAATTGAATCCTTATCGAAATAGAATTAGTGACAAAAATAAAATATAATAATGATAATAATAATGATAATTTCAAGTTGCTGAATAATACAGCCTTGCTAAATCAAATAATCTAAACGAAAAACATGTGTTAACGATAGCCGTTTTAGCCTTTTGTACTTGAAAATTTTGAACGTTACTTTCTGTTCAGTCTTCAAAATGCGTATTCTTACACCAAGAATCATGGATCTCCTTAAAAGTTATAGTTTAACCATCCAAAGTGAAATATCTGAAGCCTACAACCGTTTGTTCTTGGTTGCAAATTTTAGCGAGAAACTTCGTGACCAAGAGGTTGTCATTATTGAAAGAGAAGGATTAAGTTCGTAGCCTGACACGTAATTATCGTTGAATTCCTGCTAGTTCAAATAATCATGAGAAGTAATACACACAGAACTATTGTTATACACGAAGTACGGCTAATAAGTATTCGAATACGCATAAACTTTGTTTCTTGCTTATGATAGCATCATTTCCATACTTGTATTGGTGTATATTGGGGCTATTTTACTAATTAGTTGGGCAACTCTTCCAAATAACAATAATTAACATTTTCAATCTTTTTGCTAATCTATTTTGAACATAGTTTAGTAGAATTGAAAGAGCATCCCCGTTTCAATTCACAAGGCAATTCGATTCAATTTGTTTTAAATGATTGAAATTCAGCATTGAGAACCACAAAATATACCTGCCGTGTTGCGCTAATTGAAACAAAATTTGGCCTTAAATACTTGAAGTGCCTGTTCTAACATGTAAAATGTCTGTTTGTTCAAATACTTATGAGCAGTTCTCTGTACATATGTGTGTGTGTTTAAAATCATTTACCGCTATATATACATATATATATATATATATATATATATATATATATATATATATATATATATATACATATATATATATATATATATATTCACTTGTACGTCCAGAGCACACCCTACATTCATGAACTCAACAAACCCTTCTGAAATAAAGACAAACTTGTAATTCTAAAAATGTTATCCGTATAATTGAATGTAAAAATTGTAAAGAAAATTATATAGGATGTACACGTTAATAACAGAGTGTCGCTTCATAGAAGTAATTTAAAATTTTCTGAAAACAGGACGTTATGTTTCAAAACACCTTTTTCAATGCAGTAATTGAAATTCTAAAGTAATGCCAACTTATCATACAGTTGATAACGCACTGTGAGGAATGAAGGAGAAAATTTTAACCCATAAATACAAACAATTTATGAATATACCATTAAGAAAAAAAACTTTTCAATCTTTAGAAACTTGAAATTTTCGAATGACGTCACTGGAACACGAATTGCAATCGACAAAAGCATTCAGCGAATAACAAAAGCTGAATTTAACGGTGAAGATTATTCAGTATTTTATTCATCTTTTGAAAAGACTCTTGACAGTCGAGAAGCGTGTTGCAATAAATGTGAGAATTTAGTGTGTTTGTGAAAAAAAATCTTTATTTTAGGGGCTAGAATGTATTTACTGAGCATAATACATACCACAATCATGGCCAATAAGATACTCCAGTAAAAACATATGTATCAAAAAAAATTATATAAATCCAATGAAAATTAAATAATATGTTTTAGAAAGGAAACTTTTGAAAATATTCCATTTTCTCTGGGTTTTATATGTTTTAATGTATATGTTTTCTCTGGAGTACCTACTTGGTACGTTTTGTGGTAGGTACATTATATTACAATAATTGTTTTGTTTTGTTTTTTTTGGCATTTCCTCAATGTTCGACTACTTACCCATTACTTTAGTATTATTTAGTAGTTCTCATTTATATTCGAACAACCTCCCAACCCTAAAAGTCTTCCTGTCTTTCTGTCTCTTCATCTTCTTTTGACGTTTCCTCTCCACGAATCTTTGCACCTTCCAACATTGCATCGGACACGCGTGAGTCAAAGCCTCTGATGGGCCAATACCCATGGCGAGATGGGGGGAGCCCTGAGTAGATATGAAGGACAAGAAGAATGCAAGGAACGTTCACCCTCACTGCCTCTCCAACATATTCGTGGGGCTTCCATTATGAGAAGCGACAAATATTTCTTCCGGTGCTGGCAAGACAAAAAGAAAAAGGTCAGCACTCAGCAGCCAATCTTTAAAAAAAATTCCTCTGTCACAAAATGTCTTCTTTTTTTTAGGGCTTTTTTTTCTTCCCTTTTTTGCCCCTGTGTCGCCGACTTACTTGATGAGAGCCGTTGTCCAACAACGGACCTGAATAAAAATTATAATAATACCGTACGTAGAGCCTTTTTTATTTCTTTTATTTCATAGATTTTTCTCGTTCCAGTCTTTCACGAAATTTCTTTTTTCCTTCTTGAGAGAAGAAGGTGCCTACTTCTTTGCAGTTTTTTTTTTTTGCCACCTTTCTCAATTCTTAATTTTACTTTTTTTGAATTTCGTTCTTTCTTTCATTTTTCACCCATTCTTTTCTTTCTTTTAATTTTACCTTCTTTATTAATGATGTTTTTTGTGTTTTCTTATATTCGGTTTTTTTTTTTCGTTCCTTCTATATTTTCCTTTTCTTTCCTACTTTCCGTCTTTGTTTATTCATTTGTTTGTTTCTTTCTTATTACCGCAACTTTTCATTTTCAATAATTCTTGTTGTTTTCTACTTTCAAGTTATTTAAAGCTACTTAAGTTATTTTTCTTTCTTTTGATTCCTTCTTCCTTTGTTCATACCTTCCTTTTCCTCTTTATGTCTTCAACTTCTTTCATCCTACTTTCACTTGGATAGATTCTCTGATAAAACACTTGCCCACACACACACACATACGCATACTTATATATTAATAACGTAACTGTCGCTTTGAAAAGAACGAATAGAGCAGATTTAGACCAAGAATAAACAAGATGAGAATTTGGAGTGAGAACAGTTATTTGGTCGTTACCAGCGGCTGTTTAGCTCAATAGAGCAACGTGACGTTGAAGTGGCTACCCTATCTTTTCCTACAGCAGCGTAATTTCTCTTTGACTGTTTATTCTATACATGTGGTTTAGGCCAAGTGATATATTAACCGTGTAATGACAAAAATCATTTCAAATTAGAGTTTCAATATAATGCAATTTATGATCATATGTATATGTGTGTGTGTGTATATGTGTATTAAGAGATGGACATATTTGATCCGACAAAATGCAATAAAAATTGCGTTATATTTTATACAAACTTATTTAGAATGATCTCCCGTCATTACACGGTTAATGTATCACTCAATTAAGACAATGCAAATAGAATATAATGCAATTTATAATTCATATATATATATATATATATGAATTATGAATTGCATTATACGTTGTCTGGGACGAGTGATATATTAACTGTGTAACAACGGGGGATCATCTCAAATAAGTTACTGTATAATATAACACAATTTATAATTTATTCTGTCGGATCAAATATGTCCTTTTCTTCATATATATATATATATATATATATATATATATATATATATATATATATATATATATATAAGTGTACAATGAGAAATGGGACAGACTCAGGAGTACAAGTATATGGAGATTATATATGTAAGATAATTGATTCGTACGCTATACATGTTTCGGGAGGGGTTTATATCTTCAGCAGCATATGTGTACCTTTTAGTGGTCGGAAGGTTTCTGTAGAAAACAAATTTAGCATCAGAAGTTTTGCTTTGAAAGCAAAAATAGAAATCAAGAATGAGAATTCCTTGGAGGTCATAGTGGTGAGTCCGGACTGTATTATTTCTGTGAAGAAATCTGTAGTGGTTTGGTTCGATATTCTGTTAGAAGTAGTTGCAGCAGTTTTGGGTTTTTTATTGGTTGTGCTGGTCAGAGGAGGTGGGAATGTTGAAGACTCGGGTTCAAGTTCAGAGTCGGGCTATTTAGTGAGTAGGGATTGAGGATATCTTTAGTGTTAATCAAGGTAGTATGGTAAGGTGATGTATATGTGTATGATTATAAATTGCGTTATATTATATAGAGACTCTTATTTGAAACGATATCCCGTTATTACATGATGAATGTATCATTTGATGTAGACAACGGAAATTGAATAAACAATTAAAGCCAATGGGGTTGCTAAAGGACATTCACTGTGTAATAACATGAAATTATTTCAAATAAGAGTTTCATTATGATATAACGCAATTTATTATCAGCCTGTATGGGTGTAATCATGCAGGGTTTCTGCATTGTCTATCTCAATACATATATATATGTATATATATATATATATATATATATATATATATATATATATATATATATATTTATATATATTTTGTTCAATCCACTACGTTTGGTTTAGATCAATATAGTAAAAAAGAAATGAAAAATATGAAATTTATGTAAGGTTGGTCTATTCCAAAAAAAAAACTGTTTTTATTTTTCAAACCACAAAACGAAATTCATTAAATGAGAACCAATTTGCTATGAAATAAATGTGTCACAGACTTAAATAAGTTTCTAGTTTTGGAGCTCTGGTACACTGTCAACAAAATGTTATGCTCTTACAATTCTCTTTTATTGTTTCATTTGTAAGACGTTAAAGATCGAGAAACTAACGGCAGCACAATAAACAAGAGCCTCATCGTGAACATGACAAATTTTTTTCAAATAAATATCTAAAAAAATCAAGATTTTTCACCAAAACCTGAATATATCAAGATTTTGCAAAAAAATCTAAAAAAATATCTTGGCCCCATTAAAAAAACTATCTAATCTGATATCCAATATCTAAAAACGATTCCTTATATCTAAATGCAACAAAAATATCCAAATTTAGATATAAAATATAGTAGTTGACAACGGTGGAAACGAATTTTCTGTGTGCATGCACAAAACATGCCTGATTAAAGTGTCCGCTAAACTCGAAAACTGCACACGTCGAGGTCCGTTGAACTGAGGTTTACTGTACTCTCCTTACTTCAATCGAAAGTTTTATGAGACGTTAAAAAGATGATCAAGAAAGTGTAAGTGTGAAACGTTTCGTTTTTGTTATTCAATCTTGGAAAAGTCCAAAATTTGCAGCTTGAAAAAAAAGAAATTATGATTAAGGTTCTTGGAAAGATGAATTTGTAACGATCTTAGCGTTCTTAATTTCATTGAATGTATGGGAGTCGGAAGGTGATATTGTGCACTACTTACAAATATGAAAAAAAACTGCTAGTTTGGAAAATCATTCATTGAAATCCAAGCGTGAACCTGCGCTCGAAATCCGGTACCGTAGGGAAATATCTAACGATGTAATCCCCAAGCAGGCCAACTGCCTCAAAAGTTTATTTCGCAGATATTTTAAATTGTACACGAGGAGTTCGTTTCTTACTGAGTTGATTCTCATCAGCATTTCCTCATATTACAACTTTGTTAACGAGTTAGCAGATATTATTTTTTGCCATCCCATAAGTGATAGGCCACACCGCTGTCTAACTTTATTGAAGAAACTGCATTTTGTGTTATCAGAGTTGTACGTGCCCGTCTTCTCAGAAACAAATGGGGGGAGAAGAGGTTAATACACGCACAAAGGAAATGCTCCCACGTGTCAACGTGGGAAAACTATATATATATATAGTTATATATATATATATATATATATATATATATATATATATATATATATATATATATATATATATATATATATAAGCATCTCTCTGCATGTGTATTATTTTGAAATTAAACGCTTTCTTGTTGGGTGGTCGTGACTTCGAAAGAAATTGCACGACAGGAAGTCTGTTTAAGGAAGCCCTTTATCTAAGAGGGGTTCAAACATTGAATCCCCCAGACACAGTTGAAAACATGCTATTTTGAAGGGGTGGCAAGTGCGACTGGTATAATAGTTAGTGGGAAAGAGCGGGAAACGAAATCGACAACTCAAGTTTGAAATCTGGCTCAGGTTGCTCCTGCTGACTTTGCACTTAAGCCCTTGGGAAAAACATAAATCTGCTCCTCTCTCTGATCTATCCCATCGCTTGAAATATTGACAGAATATCCCGTCAACCATGCTACGATGCTCTGACAACTACATTATATGCCAAGGCAGTATCAGCATAACTGTTACCACTATTGTCACCTTTGATAGCAGCTGATGAAAAAGTATAAAGATACAAATGATGATGTTGCAGATATAACACAAAACAAAGAAATGCTTCCGGTGCATGGGTTTTACACCCGTGTCTAGATATTTTTACTTACATTTAAATATATATATATATATATATATATATATATATATATATATATATATATATATATATATATGCTCGTGTTCATGCATTCAAAATTTATTTGGTCTGACAGAATGAATTATAAATTGTGTTATGTAGAAAAATTATTTCCCGTCTCGTTTTAGACAGCGTAAATAGAATAAACTATTAAAGAAATAGGGGCTACTTCAGAAATCGAACCTGCCAACGATAGGGTAGCTGCATCGATGTAGCAATGCTCTGCCATTGAGCTAAACAGCCGCCGGCAATGCCAACTGATTTCAACCCAAAATCCAATCTCGTCTATTCTCGGTCTATTCGTCTCTATCTCTGCGGCAGTTCAAGCAGTTATTTGGCCTTTGGTCGATCCTTGCAACAGACCTATTTCCTTTGATTGGTTATTCCATTTACCCTGTCTGGGATCAGTGATACATTAAACGTGTAATGACGGGAGATCATTTCAAATAAGGCAATTTATAATCATTCACATACATAAAAATATATATGTAACAAGAAGTGGATGTATATGATCCAATGAAATGTATATGAATTTGCTTTTCACCTTCCAATTGTCATTTTCCTCAGTATATATTGTACTATAAAGACGAAGAATATTTGTTTGTTTCTATGTTTTTATGAATTCCTAAACGGTTGCGCCAAACGAGCTGAAGGTTTGTGTATGAGGGCAACAGCACGAGGATAAACATTGGATAGGTGGTGATGGGATGGATGCATGTATTTGTACGTTAAAATGATTATATATATATATATATATATATATATATATATATATATATATATATTAGTGGAACGTCTTTGCCAAAGATTGATGTATTTTATGACAAAAGCATAAAATCTGGAACACTTATAGCCAAAGGCATTCCTAAATGATTAGTAAATTAAGGCCCCCTGAATTTTCAATTTGACGCTCATGGCAGCCATTTTACAAAATAGCTGCCAGCGACAACTGTTTTCAGATCAATTTCCTTATCAGCGATAGATATAATCTGATATTAGTTGAATTTATTTACCATACGTAGTTTTCGGAAATTATTATTTCGATGATACACGGGAGTCATTTTTTTAAATTAAAGATAGTCAACATCTTTGCAGACATTGACCATGTCACAGTCCCAAAGCCCAAATCAGTTATAATAATAACCCAAGCCTAGTGTATATCCTGGGAATATTTATCCAGCACTACCCTTCACAGTAACTGATAGACCTTATTGAAAATATATGGTGTCGCAATTTATGATGATCATCAACATCATCATCAATATCATCCCCAACATTACCATCAAAAATATCACCACCGTCAGCACCATCATCAATAACCCCACCATCATCAGCCCAGCATCAACACCACCATCACCAATATCAATATCATCACCATGATCATTAACATCAATACCATTAGCGTTATCACCGCCACAACTACTATCATCACCATCATCAATATCATCAATGATAATAACTGATAATTCTTTATGATCGTCGAAGTAAGAATATGGATGCTTCAATGGGTCTATGATTAGCATTTCAAGCTTATCTCGCTGGGGTTGAAGATTCCATTGAATCAGAGGTAAAACCAAGATTCGTGTGTCCGTGTGTGTGACTTTGTGTTTGTGTGTTTGTGTATAGATGCAAGGCAGCAAAAATCTGCTAAATCAGCAATATAGTTTCGAATCTGAGGCTTTTCGAGTTTGAGGAGATATTTTATTGCGCCAATTTTCGATGAAGGAATAACTTCGGGAAGCTGGCCTTTTATCTGAGGAACCACTTTAGCCACTGGGCACAAATTGTTAGTATGTGCACAATTAATAAAGGTGAATATTTCGTATGCCAAAATTACACCTAATTAATTTAGATTTAAAGCGATTTTCTGTGAAAAAGAAGACGACAAACTTTTTACCTCGTGCTTGTGTACGAATATTGGGGTTTTTCTCTTGAGGAAGGAGTCTTTAAAGATGTTTTCATGAGAAATTCTGTTGTGATTCCAGATTTTGTTTGTTCAGTTTTTTCAAAACATTTGAACGTCAGTCAATGTCTTTTGCAACTCTCAAATTCGGTAACCTGTTCTCCCACACAAGCAAACGAATTCCGAAACTGACGACAAGAAAAACATCTGCTGAGAAATGTCTTCGGTAATAATAATAATAATAATAATAATAATAATAATAATAATAATAATAATAATAATAATAATAATAATAATAATAATAATAATGATGATGATGATGATGATGATGATGATAATAATTATTATTACTATTATTACTCTGGGACTTTGACATCCAAACTGACCACCTCATCCAGGCAAGAAGACTGGACTTGGTAATCGTAAACAAGAAGAGGAAAACTTGCCAAATAATAGACATGGCTGTAACTGCAGACCATAGAGTAAAGAGGAAGGAGAGTGAAAAACTGGAAAAATACCAAGATCTAGCGAGAGAACTGAAGAAGATGTGGAATATGAAAGTCAGCGTAGTGCCAGTCATAGTAGGCGCACTGGGAACTGTCCCAAAGACAGTGCGGGCGAGACTGGAGGAGATCGGGATAAAAGGAAGGATTGAGACAGTACAGACCACAGCACTGCTAGGAACCGCACGGATACTGAGGAAAGTGCTAGAGATATAAAGACTGCAACAGTTATTGCTAGCAGTGGCCTAACAGAGTAAATGAAATGAAAGCGGAAGTGTGAACAACAGCACTGGCATGATAGGCGAGGGAGAGAAGATGTTGGCGGAAGACCCGAGGAGATTTATTGTCACTCAGCCTTCAGCAATGACCATTGGGTAACCGGTGTGAAACTGTAAACTGCAGTATTACTGTGGTCTATGGAAATGAGGAGAGGAGGGCTGGAGACTTGCTGTCACTCAACTTCCTGCGGTAACCCCCAGACAACTGATGTGAGATTGCATAATGATAATAATGATAATGATAATAATAATAATTCTCCCCCTCCTGTTGAAGTTGAGTTGTCCCATGCAAAACTAATGCTTTTTCATGTGAATTCCCCCCATCGTGTATGAATTGACCAGAGTCTCGAGAATACCCACGTGAGGAAAGTTAATGACTTAATGATCACCATTTGCCAGTAGAACCGCTACCGAGACTTTTCGAAACGCTGACTTTTTAGCAGAGGATCATTTTTTATACTGTTGATTAATTCTGTGATCATCTTTAATATTTTAATAGTATTTTTACTTAATAATATTCTTCCTGTTGGCTTCTGATAATTCTACTTTTGGCTTCTGAAACGGTTTTCTTTGATTTTGGATTTTTGACTTTGAAATTTCCTCTCACTTTTGACCTTTAAAAAGAGTGTCCTTCGATTTTGACCCCAAAGGGTGAAGAAAAGTTCCCCTCACTTTTGATCCCTGAAAGTGAGAAAGATTTACCCTCAGCCTTGTCCCCTACAAGGACAAAAAGTTTCCCATTCCTTTTTACCCTTGAAATGGAAAAATATTTGACCCCTTGAAAAAGGGTATCCCCTCTGTCTTGACTCTTGTAAGGTAAGAAAAAAGTTCTCATCACCATCAACAAAAAGTGTGATCAAGCAGGGTATTGAAAAACTTTTTAAAAGTGTAATCAATTAATGAGATAAGACAAAAAAAACTGCAAAAAGGCGGTTATCAAAATATGAAGTCACCTGAAAGAATAACTCTAAAAGGAGGTTATCTGAATATGAGGTCAGATAAAACAATACCCCCCCCCCCAAAAAAAACCGTGATCAGAACAGAGATGGAACACCCTTCTTAAAACATAATGTAACAGTTGAAAACCACTCGAATTTATTTTATTCCTCAAGTCAGAGCATTTGGAGGGTTTACCGCTAAGAAAAAAAACAGCCAAATATCTACTGTTTTTGCTCTGCTGTATGCCTCTGTCTGTGTGCTTGTGCGGAAAGTCATCCAAAAGTTCGGCCGTGTTTTTGACTGACGTGGGAAAAAATATAAAAATAAAAACAATACTGAATATTAAGGATCACCTTTAGATAGTCAGACCTGTAATTGCTATCGATTGACGAGTCGGATCTATTTCTCATAGAACTTCATCATGATTCTTTGCCGTTTCTTTTGTTTACTTACTTTGTAGGGAACCCTTTCCTGGTGGGATATCTTTTTGTTGTTGTTGTTGTTGATACGGTGCTGGTGTAGACATGTGGTTTCATCGCTTACTTTACCTTTAACGCAAGAATCTGACAGGTTTAAAGCAGATCACCAGGCATTGATCATTTTCCACGAACTGCTTCAACTGTTTTTGATCCAAGTTCAAATTTTGCACAGTAGACAATCAACATTTTAGACGTATCATTCGTTGCTACTGAGAGCATACTTCTCTATAGTTTATGGTGTGTGCAGGTTCTATGTTACCAAATCGTTTACGAACTGCTGCTATTCAAAATGTTCTTATTTTTTAAAAACAAACATTGAAAACTGCACGAACATTTTTGCTCACCTGATACATATATATATATATATATATATATATATATATATATATATATATATATATATATAACATTATCCGTGTCAAAGGAATGTGCACACATGCACCTTTAGCTTACATGTAAAGGGATACCAAGGAAGACATCCAACAAAAAGTAACTATACATAGTTTAACACATGTACAAGTATGTACGTATATATATATATATATATATATATATATATATATATATATATATATATATATATACATATATATATATATATATATATATATAATGTGTGTGCGTGTTGTGTATGTGGGTGTTAGTGAAAGGTTTCTGTTTCCAAGTCCCCCGAGTATGACTTTATTCGCTACGCTCTTTTTCCTTTCATTCAACCTAAGAATATAAAATCCCCAAGGAATTAATGGTCGTAAAACGTTGGGGAAAATGACACCAAATGGAAAGTGAAGTTAAGCAACAAATAACAAACTGTTTCTCCTCTCATTAGATTCCACCTCAGTAAACCGAACAGCCTTTCTCTCTCTCTCTCTTTCTCTCTCCATCACTTGCTTTCATTTTTCAGTATTTTTCTTATTCCATCCGACACTCCTCTTACTCTCCTTTCTTACTGACTTTCTCTCCTTTCCGATGCTTTATTTCTCGATCTTTCTTCAAGTTTTGCGTCTCCATATGGATTTTTTTCTCCTTGTTTAATCTGGAATATCTTCCTTCATTTCTTTTCTTTGTTTGTTCTCCATTTTCTGTCTTTTCTTTTTTCTAATAGTTTTTCTTTTTTTCTTTCTATATTCTTTTTTCTCTCTATACCTTTTTTCATTTATCATATTTTATCTTTCATCCCTTTCCTTTTCTTCTTTCTTTTTCCTAGTTTTACTTCTTCTCGTCTTTTTTCTTCTTTTTCTCCGTCTTTCCTTTTCTTCTTTCTTTTCATTTTCTTTCTTCAATGTATTTATTTTTGTTTGATCTTTTGTCTTTCTCCTCTCCTTCCTCTTTACTCATCAGTTTTGTGTCTTTTTTCTCTTTCTTTTTAAATTATAATTCCTCTATTCTCTCTCACTTCGCTGTGCTTCTTATCCATCTGACCACCACACTCCTAGAAACTGCCAACGAAACTGTCATGATTGGTTTCTTCAGTTTTCAAGCGAGTCTGTCTGTCTGGCATGTTATGTACGTGTCGCACGTACATGTCTCACCAATGGAGTTAGAGGGCTGAAAATTCGAGCGTTTTCTCCTTATCGTGTCAAACAAAAAACAATAAACATTTTTTTTCAACCACTCAGATTTGTTTTTAGTGGGTGAGTCAATTTACTATGTAAGTTTATACTAGATTAATTACTTTCATACTGACTTTTTTGTTTTTCGAAAATTCGGGGTTTTTTGTGATTCAACAAAAGACGACAGAAGTAACGTATTCATCGATCAACCCCTCCCTCTATTTTCTTAATCGATCACCCCAGCACAGCATGTTGCTGAATGACATTAGTGACGTGACAGTTTTTATTAGGTGACTAACCAGACTTGTTTGTTGTGTTTTATACGTTCTTTCTTTCCTCTCATTTTCTGTGCTATCCATTCATCTGACTAGATCTCTTTCCCGCTGCCATTGCACTTAATCCTCTTCCTTCTCTTCTGGTTTTCCCAGTTCGTCACAATTCACAACCAACTGTCCTCTACTTTCCTTTCTCTTCTTCTTTCCCGCTCACCGTCTTTCGTTCTCATTTTCCTTCTCTCTGTTCTTTCTATGTTTCTTTATCTTTTTTTAAATTCGTTTTCGAAATATATCTCTCCGTTTTTCCCCTCCTTCTTTGCGTTATATATATATATATATATATATATATATATATATATATATATATATATATATATATATATATATATATATATATATGATAACAAAGGAAGATTTCCCTTTATTCATTCACAAAATTTGGTGCAAAATTTCAGGTTTAACAAAACTTACAATATACGAAGCAAAAAAAGTTGTTTAAATCTGCAAACCAATATATCTGCAGTCCGTAGGATGGAACCATGTGGCAGTCTATAAAACAAAAATTACTTATACGTATAGTTACATACGCTGGAACATTCGTCGTCTCGTCGTCTAAAATCACATATATATATATATATATATATATGTATATATATATGTATGTATGTATAATGATTATATTATACATAGATAAAAATTATCACCATGATATTATACATATAAAATCATAGGGAAGGGGGTGTTCGATCAACTTGGTGCTATAATATCAAATTCTGTGAAAACACAAAAATCTCTGAAAAAATACAAGAATTTTCATTAATAGAAGCTTTCTAAACTCTCTCTCTCTCTCTCTCTCTCTCTCTCTCTCTCTCTCTGCAAATTTTCTTTAATATATCTTTCATTAAAGATGATAGACAAGGAGCATCTTCTTGATCTTTCAGTAACTTTTTCTTCTTTTAATACCAGTGAAAGGATCTTTGGTTTCAATGGACATAGATCCATTAACTAGTATGAGAACAAGAAAAGGAAAAGTTTACTAAAAGATTAAAAAGATGACTCTCCTTCTAAAAAATTAACCAAGAAAGGATATGAATTATTTGCTGAGCTTACTTTAGTTTAGCACAAACCCACAAAAGCGGGGCACCTCGTTTGGGTCAAACTCTACGTACAAGCAATGCATTTGAAGAAGCTTTCAAATGATCATCCTAAACCAATTGGATATTCGCTGTTTCTAATTTGGCACAGGACTATAATAGTGATGATTGAACACACACACACACACTATATATATATATATATATATATATATATATATATATATATATATATGTGTGTGTGTGTGTGTGTGTGTGTGTATGTGCATGTATATGTATATGAGCATGTAATCAGTTTGTGTTTTTATGTGTACATATGTGTGCTTGTACGTGTTCATAGACACACACACACACACACATATATGTGTTTACACATCAGCGCATACATCTTTGCAATATGTATGGAAGTATATATCGTAGTTGAAGCTTCATACCAACACACACCAGTGATATGAACACTCTTTCAGAAGGGCCGGGGCTCAGTCAGAAGAAAAAAAAAAGGCGCTCTTCTAACATTTTCAAAAATGATACCCACAATGCCATGTTGGCTGTATTCGTGATAAATAACATTAAATTCCATTCATTACAACGTGTTATCTTCCCTTAGCGTCCTCCATTAAAATGATTATTTTTTGAATTTTGGCTAAAAGGCCACTTTTGATATGAAGAAGGAAGGACTGCAACTCAACCTGCCTTCCTAGTGCACGTGCATCACACACACACACACACACACATACACACACACACGCAATACAAACACACACACTCTCTCTCTCTCTATCTCTCTCTCTATCTCTGTCTCTCTCTCTATCTCTGTCTCTCTCTCTGTCTCTCTCTCTCTCTCTTACACACAAGCATATACACACTCATATACACACTTATATGCACATGCATAGATGTATACAAGTTCATGGATTTGTCCAATTCATCGGCGTTTGTATGTAACATGCACGCACACCCACAAAAGTACACATGCAAACAGGCCTCCGTGCACATACACAAGCTAGAGCTAATGTGTGGCCAAATCAACAAATGTACTTATGCACATGAACACGCACGCGCGCATATACATATACACACACACAATGTACATGTGTACAAGAATGATAAAAACAGCCAACCCCATCTCACCCCATTTCATGAATAATCAGACTCATATTTTTTTTTTACATTTTATTTTTTACTGAACACCATTAAATTTCGTCCGGTAAAGCTGTTCGCCTCTGTTTAAACTCATCTCCCATTTATGAATTTAGAAAAGAAATAAAAGGGAGACAGAGGGATAAACCGACTGACTGAAAGAAAGACACACAGAGATACAAACGGAGAGAGAGAGAGAACGAGAGACAGGGATAGAGAGAGAGGGAGACAGACAGGCAGAGACAGAGACTTGCACATTTTATAGTTTTTGTTTGTTTGTTTTTTGTCTTTTGTTTGATTTTTGTTTTTGTTTTTTGCTGAGAAGGTAATTAGATATTTTGAAATTTAAACCTTGCCTGTACATATCAACCTCAGTCTAACCATATCTAAGTCTTTTCATATCTATCTCAGTATATTCATTTTTATCGATTGTAAGAGATGCGTCTCAGTTTTAAAAAAAGCTCTTTCTGTTAATAGTTCACACGAATAACAAGTTCGTCTTAGTTCGTTCATATCGTTGTATTTTGGTATTTTCTAATTTAAGGATGAATTTCACAAAACCATAATTCTATAACACTCTTACACTCTATTTCCTTTGTTCTCAATTTTTTCGCCCCCCCCCCCCCGTGTTAGCTTCGTCAGTCAAGTGAAAGGTGGAAAATCATTGGCTAGAAAGTCCAGTAACCGAAAACATCCGTTCAGATCGATAAACCGGAAACAGTGTGTCTCAATCTATACATCAACTCTTACAGTTAAAAGTTCACACTTTTAAAAGATGACAAGTTCGTGTTGTAAGCCATTGATTTGGGTTGAGCAAATTTTATAACTCAATATCTTAGTCTCTCTGGCAAGCCTAAGGCCAAATGTCATTTGATTGATGCAAAAGTTTCAGGAATTTTTGACGAAAAATTCATTGCATCATTATTCTGCCGAAGTTTTTTTTTCTCCTTTGCTTGACCATGCGACATCTTTCAGGTCAATTGAGCATTATATTATATGAGAACAATTCCGGCTTTGAATAATTGAATATTTTTCAAAGAATCCTCGAAATGTTGGGACCACTGACCAAGAATGAAGTGATTTAATGGAGCGAGACACTTGATAGTATGATGATGTTCTTTCTGGAGAACAAACCACCGTGAAAGAACTTCCCATCACAGCTTCAGGACCATTTACTGTATCCATTTTGAGGGACTTGCATGATTGACACCAAGGTCTTCGTTTCATGTTGATATTGTCAGTAAATATCGAAATATTGGGAGAGATTTTTCTCGGACGATTGAACACCTTCCATTTTCATGCAACAAAATCACCAGTCGATTTCCTTGTTTATAAAAATACATTTTCTCTTTCAATGCTTTGCTGGAATGAGCCGATGGCTCACTACGGCACTAGCAAATTGTTCACGTTGCAGTATTTTGGAATAAAAAGAATTCCTTTTGTATCCAACAGAATATAGACAAGAACATTTTTCCCGGTTTAAGTTGAGGTGCTGAAGTCTGTCCTGGATCTGGTCACGGTTTTCATCATTTTGGATTCAATCAATACATCTATTTTTCATCACCTGTGACTATACAAATGACTTTTTCTACGTCGAACAAAAATAGAAAGACAAGTTTTTAAAGACAAGTGTTATAGCTCCTGGATGTTCCCTAGGTTGTTTTTTTTAAAACGACGTGCTACGGTCAACTGTTTACACAAGTAATAACGAGTCGAATAAACTTGAAAAAGCTATGATTCTGACTACTGATTTTTAAGACTAATGGGATCTTTTTGTCTGTGAATGTTGAGCTCTCTCTGCTGAAAGCTTGCCAATCTAGGGTGAAGATTCCATTTGTTTTGAAAAGAGGGGGTCTACAAGTGATGTGTTCACCCGATAGTCACAAATGGAGCTGAAGCATAGAACCTAACAAGAAAATTGTCTCTCATTAAAAACCTTGCAACGTGCATGAGAGAGGATCATGGAGAGACCAAGACAGGAAATTATATTAGAGAAAAATCAGGAGTCAGATATATCAGAGAAACCAATTGAAAGAGTTCTATGTTTCAGTTCATGTTGCATGTATGTCAAAAAATTGCTGAATATCAGGACCCACGTTATGGATCCCTAAAGATAAAATTCAGATTTTTTATTGATCACTGAAGGCGAGAGATGCAACTTATTCAGTGATCACGTTTTCCATTTGTGAAACTTTTGAGAAAACCCAAGATAGCGTTCTACCAAAAGACGTTGTCACGTAATCGTTTCTATTGAGTGACTAACCAGACCTGTTTATCTATTTTTAGTTTCAAAATTTATGGCTCCCATCCTGTGACCATTTGAATACTGTCTTCACAGAATATGAATTTAAGAGGAAAAATTGTACGTTCTCATTTGATCTTGCATCACCTAGACAGTACACTAAGTTTCCGACATTGTTCTGGGGTGTGTGCGCTGTACAAAAGATATTCTCCTTCCCTACGTTGCCTCTCGGTTCCAACACTGTTGATTGTAAAGATTTGATTGAGGCCGAAGAAGCAAAGTGAATTCTCCCCCAATCAGTCCCTCTTCCAAAGCAGTGAATTCCCGCCAATTTTATCCGTCTTCCGAGGTGAGTTCTCTGCTCAGCGTTGCTAGTTTGTCATTTTCTAAGCTAAATTTTACGAATTTAGCCGTTTTTTTTCCAAATTATCAGCTTAAACGATTTCAGTTTCTGGGGTCTGGCCTTCTTTTAATTGGATTAGTTTTTACAAGAAACTTTGGAAAATATTTTTTCCGATATATAAAATTTACTTCTATTTAGTGACATAAAGTTTATATGATTAATAACTGTTTTCTGGAATCTACTAGTTATGCTTTTGAAAAATGCCTGGCTGCATGAAGCTTCTTTGACCGGCCTCAATTACTCATGTTTACCGTTTGAAATATCATTTTTAGTTTAGGTGTTATATTTTGGAAGTGTACGAATTTTCCTCTAATTCTAATACAACACCTAGTGACTTATTTACGTAATATTGAAAACTTATTTCATAAATAAGAAAATATGCTAAATAATGCTAGATTAGGAACTAAATGCACAAAAAGAGCTAAAGTAGCTCCAAAAAAAACAAATTAGCAACCCTGGCCTCAACATTTACCGCTAATCTCCTTGGCCTTTCTCAAGCTGAATTTAACTTCTTGGCTCTAAATTTGGTGATCATTTTATACGTGTAAATTAATGTAAAAACAGGACCTGACTTTCTTTTTTCGTGTATTATTTGGCTTAAAATTCAGATTTCAACCTGGCAACGATGTCTATGATCATTTATCTCTCTTAACCTTACGAAGGATATAAACATCCTGATAATACGTTTTCAAGTGCGGGAACAACTCGAGGCCAACCGGTGCAAATGACCCGCACATCTGATACCACTAATTATCGTTCGTTTTCCTGTATCATGACTCAAGCGAACTGTATTCTAGTATGATTTCAATTCAAGTTATACTAATTGTGTAACTTATTAAAAAATTTTGAATGAATAAAGATTTTTTTGCAATTTATTTACAATATTTCAAATACATTTTTGGCACAATGAAGTGAAGGTGGTACCGATTGTTACGTTTCACACATTCGCTCACCCGATGATAAAAACAGGGAACAAATAAGAACAATTTAACAATTTAATTTATTGAAGACAATAATGATATGACTTGAGCATTTATTTAAATTTTCTTTCATTAATTCTCTTATTTCTTTTTATTCGTGCGTCGTTTTCACTATCGAGTGAGTGAGTGTATGAAATTCTACAATTAAAAATCGGAACACAGATGAGGCAATACATGATGGTGAATCGCAAATAACTTTATTCATTGAAATTTTTTAAAAAATTAAACCAACATAGGCGATATGTCTTGTAAATTTTTTTTACAAAGTGTGATTTTTCTCGTACGTCAGGTTAATTTCAAATAGGAAGAAAGCTGAATTAAATATTTCAAATTATATAAATCAAATAAAAAATATTTCTTGTTTATGAATAATGTTATTCATGTTAATACTAAATAAATCGAAATATCACTTATTCCATTGAATTTCTTTTTCCTCGGACTTTTTCCCCGGTTGTAGGACGTTTATTTCGACCGCAAACATTTCGGCCTCGTTTTGTTTTTTAAGGAAAACATGACTATGTATTCAATGTATGTATTTACCTCTGATTTTCTGTTCAGAATTGTATAATTTCTCCTTATTTGTATCCACAAGTGTGAAGTTTTCTCAATTCACATGAAATTACTTCAGAAAATTTTTTGCCATTTGATAAAAACAAATTTGACCCATTTGCCTTTTATGAAAATAATGAAAATAAACAAACAGAAATCTGCTATCAAAAGTTTTCAAAAAGAATTATGAGACTCTGCACAACAAAATAGATAATAGTTATATTTATTTTATACGCAGTTATCATACATAACATTAGCTTTTGAATAATATTTAGTCATTTTCTCCTTTAAAAAGCAAACGACACCGAAACGTCTGCGGTCGAAACATCCAGGCCAAGATATCCAGGCCAAAACGTCTGCTTACCCTTTTTTTCTCTCCTACCCAGAAAGTTGTGACTTTTCTTATTACGTTTTTTTAGATAGTTCAAATCGATACTATGATATGACTTCTGCTCCGTGACTTCTCGTCCTGGGACTTCTATTTCGGTCAACGATTCTTCTTTCCCGTTACTGCCACTAAAAAATCAGAGAAAGTCGTTTTTTTCTTGTAATCTTCTTTCTTGGTGTTGGGTCGAGGGAACAGCAAAATAAATTCGGTTAAAAAACGGAGAAAGCAAGGTGTGAAAAGAAAACGGGGAACGCCGACGAAGCATCGAATTTCCATGAAATGACATCGAGGCATCAGTTAATGAAGGGGAAAGAAATAGTTCGACTGATACCCGTCGACTATATCAGTTCGTAAGCCACCCAAGCAAAGATGGCAATTAGATTAACGCTAAAAACACATCCAAGGGGAGAGAAGTTGGGAAGGTAAACAAAAAAAATGAAGAAGCGTCAATTTCAGGTTTTACGCTTGTTCAACGTTCATCATCATTTGCCTGATAGTTATCTCTCTTTTTCCCCCGAGTATCCCATCCTTCCTCCTCTCTCTCTCTTTCTCTCTCTCTCTCACACACACACACACTCTCTCTCTCTCTCTTTCTCTCTCTCTCTTTCTTTTCTTTTTGTTCGCATTCTTTTCATCCTCTCTTCGTATTCTTTCTTCCACATTTTTTACTTCCTCACAGTCCTACTTTTCTTTACTCCGTTTCACTTTTTTCCTTTCTTTTTCCACGGTCTCTCTTTCTTCCTTTCTTTCTTTTTTCCCAATATTTCTCGCCTTTTAGAAGTTTTCTTTTTCTTTTCCTTTTTCTCTTTCTTGTTCCTTTCACGTTCTTTCTTTCTTTCCTTTTAAATCATTTTATTTCTTTATTTTGCTTCTTTCATATTCCCTCAGTCCTTCTTTTCTCTGTGGCACATTTTTCTTGCTCTCTTACACAGTATTCCTATTTCATTCATTCTTTCTCCCCTACACATAATTCCTTTCTCCTTTTTTTTTCTTTTTTCCCTTCGTGTCTTCTCTTTCATTTCCTTTCGTTCTTTTTTCTTTTTTCTCTTTCAACGTTTTTCTTTCATTTCTTTTTTTTCCAGTTCAAAAAATTTTTTCCTCATTTTCTCTCATTATTTGCGTCCAATCATTTCCTTTACTTTATCCAATACTTCTCTCTTTCTTTTTTCATTTCGCTTCTTCGATTTTTTTCTTCCTTTCATTCTCAGCTGTTTGTATGTCTCTTTCCCGCTGAGACTTTCAACCCCGTTTTTTTCTTTAGAGTGGGTCTTTGAAAAATAGACTAACTCTTGCCTCAACACTAAATCTGACAAGTTCAGAGTTCAAGGTGGGAACCCGAATAGACCAAATTCCAAACTAAGCAATAATTAGGTTCGGCCACCAATAGGAAAAAAAATAGGTTAAGGAGCTGCGACCTTTTTAGTATTCAGTATTGGATTTTGCCTCCACACGTGTATTGGCTTCTCGGAACGATTGCATGAGGTCATTAAAACAACACTGGCTGGCGGTAAACCAACCGAGCTATCTCGGACGACTCGTGGTCCGAGTTTCAATCCTTATCAACTGCAGGATGTTCGTTTGGCCGTCCTGAGGGTAGTAAATTGATAGTTGAAAGATATCACATCGAAGAAAACTGTTTTAATTTTATAGAAAAATCATCGCAAAAACAGTGGCAAGCATTTCGAACAAGCCAGCCACTCCAACTCTTGCGCAATCCTCCTACCACCATTCCATTCAGCATCACTGTTAAAATCAGAGTAAAAATCCCGTGGCACACGATAAAACAAAAAGCAACTAATATGAAATAAACTAATATGAAATAAACTAATCCGAAGAATACTTAGAATAATGAAATATCCTATTTCAAACCTTCAACAACACGGAGGAGGCCGAAGAATCAATAGACTGCAATTGTGTGTTGAAAACAGTTAAGATTAACATACTTGTCCGAATAATGTGTGGAATGATGAAAATGCTTCCTCACAGATCTCAGTTCAGCACCAGTAAGGCCAAAGGACATATCGACCTAAACGTTCCGTTAAAAACAACGAAGACGAAGATAACATCCCCCCCCCCCAAAGAGAGAATAATGAAAAATAATTTATCTCGGGTCTTCTGACAATGGAAGTATTTGATAGAGGCAAGTACCAAGCCTCGTGCTTTGTTGATCTGTGGTTTATTCGTTGAATGTCGTTGCCTCGTAAATGGCTCATCCATCGACTGAGCTCTTGTGTCTGTTTGTTTTTTTGTTTTGGTTTTGTGAAGATCAGTTCGGGCACAACGAGTCCATTATTTAGGTTTAGTGCCGCTCCTCTGTAATTCCGTGAATTTTATCTATCCCTCTCTTAGTCCCTGGCACGTAGGGTCTGTACTATTGTCAGTGACAAAAATCTACAAAAAAAAACAAAACAAAACAAAACCGTCGAGACGAATTACGTCAAACCCTCCATCATACAGGTTATCCAATTTATTGGATCAACAAGGGGACCAGTTGAAAATATACCCCAAACAGAATTGAAGAATCTCTCTAAAAATGATAGAAACCAACCATTAGCATACGTATCTACTTTAAACACACGCAACCCAGAATTATTCCTTGGAAGACATTGAAATTCAACTCAAAAGAAATGATAAGATAAAAACATTACTTAATGAAACAAAACTAATCAAATGTAAATGCCAACCTAAAAATTTAAAACAAATTCAAACATTGGCGTATTTTGGAGATTTTTCTGTAAAAGGGATTACAAAATGTAACAAAAACAATTGTAAAATGTGCAATATACTTATTGAAGGAAAATCGTATTTATTCAAGCACTCAACAAAAAGCTTTTGAAATAAAGAGAAACCTAACATGGGACTCAAAAATTGTATCTATGTAATTGAAAGTACAAATGGTAATGAAAATCATAAATGCTGCACGTAATCATCAAGTAAACATCTCTCTAGAGATGCAATATAGATTTCCCTGAAAACAGGAACTTATTTGTTTCAGAACACTTCCTCGAGTGTAGTAATGGACACTTTGAAATAAGGCCAATCTATCAAACAGATGACTTTAGTGTACTAGGAATTCAAGAACAGAATCCAATAACTAATATAAATCATTATTGAACTGACGATAGAAAAAATGGTTTTCATTCAATGCTTTCTTATTAAATATTCTTATTCAGTAATTTATCAATTATCTGTGAAATGGTATGGGAAAAATATTTGCCCTTTAAGACACTAATATATATATATATATATATATATATATATATATATATATATATATATATATATATATATATATATATATATATATTCAAGATTGAAACATAATCATCCAAAGTAATAAGAAGACAAACCAACCCAGCCCAGCCCAGCAAGAAAGACAAAATAGCGGTCAAAATGAATATTTATAAAACTTTGATCAACCAAGAGAGATTCAATAAAATACCTCATTGTATGACAGCAGCCCATTTTTCAACCTTTCAACGGATATACACAAGTGAAAAACTTTTTTTAAAGTCACATGTTCCTCCAAAGCGATAAAAAAAGCACCGTGATTACTACTACATTCTGAACGGTCACAATACTAATATCTTTATGGAAACAAGTCTTAAAAATACGAACATACTCCACGAAAAATTCAAAAGAGCTCAAAAGGGAAAAATGTTGTAAAAGAAAAATTTTGTAAAAATTCAATACATTTGCATCATTCCCTCTTTTTTGGAAATTACTTTTTTCTTCTTGCTAGATCTTTTTAACTTTTTACTATACATATATATATTATTGTGTCATCAACAGAAAGCTGTTTCGTTGCATTACAAATCTTCAGTATTATTCCATCCATTACCACTAGGTAGGATTGAATCCTTCGCTTCGGGCCCTTAGGCCGAGATCCTACTTCTGAGCTACGGAACTGAACGATCAGTAAGGCTGAATTTAAGCTATATATTTATCATAGTTTAAATTCCTAGTCCACCAGAGTGCTCTATTCCTATGGAATATATATATATATATATATATATATATATATATATATATATATATATACATATACATATATATATATATATGTGTGTGTGTGTATATATATATATATATATATATATATATATATATATATGTGTGTGTGTGTATATATATATATATATATATATATATATATATATAAAAGACATAAGACTAAAACATACTAAAATCTATCCAAATATTGGAAATCAGGCACAAAATTCGCATTAAATGAACAAAATAAATAAAATGCTATTTCAGCTTAATTAACAAGTCGGGTGATTGCTTTAAAAAAATAACCAAAAGGGAGTGTTAGAGAAAAGAATTTGAGAAACCATGAACACCAACAAGTATGTGAAATGACAAATACAATGATAGACTCTCACAGCTCAACAATATATTTGACGTGTGACCAAATGAGAAGCTGAAAAACTAAAATTAGATGTTTTATGACCGTGGTGGCCATTTTGCAAGATGGCCGCCATTAGAATTATGTTTAAAAAATGAAGAAAAATTTGATAGAAATATAGATGTATCTACCTATTGATTTGACATTGAAGATACAAAAAAATGACTTTCTATCAAACCCAATATGAATCATGTAACCCCCAGAGATCATTTCAAGGTCATTAATAACATATTTCACTATTGAGGATTAACTAAACATGAGATTTTATGTACTTTACATTACGTTTTGAAACACTAAAACTGAATAAAAACCAGTTCACATGTAGCTGCGATTCTGGGTAGATAGCTTTTAAAAATTATCAAGTTTTCAGAAATCATACTCCACGTGTATAAGATTAATGAGTGTTAGCTCTGATTATAAGCACCACGAGGAAAAGGCTGCATCACAGGGAAAGTTTCTGGGAGAAAAGTAAGAATTGTCTGGCTGTAATTGAAGCTGAATTTGACAATCCATTTGAATACAAATGTCCAGAATTACTCGACGCATATTCTTGCACTAATGGGTCTGTCATCACAACTATCCACAATGTAAAAAAAAATGTAGAACAGAATCAACACGAGTCTTTCAAAAAAGAGGTTCTTATCAAACGAGAAAGAACAGCACAAGCAGCAATCGGATGATATTCTGTCATTGTTCGAAATATCAAAACCTAAGAAAGACATTACAGGTAAACAAATTGCATCACAGATTGTAGCACTGTGCTTAATGATGTATATTGTAAATCAACAGAGACAAGGAGACTTGGCTAAAGTTTTACGCAGGAGCAAATTCAGAACAACTAAAACCTTTTGAGACAATCATCCAAGTTGATGAAATATTTGATTGTTCAATTGAAGACGGGGGATTACAATTGCATTCAATTCAACTGACAAGAAACACCTTCCAATAATATGCAAACGAGTTTGTGCAACACATCAAATAATAACTGAAAATTGTCAAAAAGGTGGAACATTGTCCAAGATCACAACTTCCAGTCCAGCATTAAAAGTGGATCTCGCGATAACACAGGGGTAAGATGTAGAATCTAAAAATCAGAATCTACAAAAATCCCACAATAGAGCATTTCAAGAATCTTAGAAAAAATTCTCGGAACATGGAAGATTTGAGTAAACTTATCAGCCACACAGTTAACAAGACATATTTCCTACCAGACCAATATATCTACATCACTCAACATAAATTCGTCGTCCCCAAAAAGCCAGTTTTAAAATGCAAGATTTACCACATGAAGAAGCTGATATGCGCATACTTGTGCTCATGAAGCATGCGCTTTACTACAAACATGAAAAAAAAACAAAAAAAAAACATCAGTGTGATCATCAAGCACAAATGTCCGGATTCAACTTATTAGACACATTCATTTCTCTTTTGGGATGGACGTAGTGGCCGATTTTTGAACTGGAAAGGAGAAGAAAATGTATAATGCAAGCAGAATCTTCACAAAACTCGGTAGAAACAAGTCAATAGTACTTCGTGTTCTCCACAGCTTCACTGGAACAGACACAAGATCAGCATTTAGTGGATAAGGAAGGAAGGCAGCAAAATCAACTTGGAACCATTCTGGCAGAAAACCTCTTCTATTACAGCTGACACTGTCCATTCCTAAATTCTTGAGTAGAACATAGTTCTGCTGCACGACAGAGAGGCAGATACAATCAGTGCCAATGATTCATGACGTTCTCTATTTACGAAGAAGAGCCGATTATCTGAACATCCACCATTAAGACAGGTGAGTTAATAACACTTGGAATTTCATTTTTAAATTAGAGATAATTTTTACCCTGGAGAAAGGCCGCCCTAAAAAATTATTTTAGTTATTGAAAAATATCCAATATAATCACCTTGAGTATCCTCCCTGAAAGTTTAGTATTTTTGTCCAGGCTGTAACACTATAGTCATTAAGGAAGCCTACAACAAGGAACTGATCTTCAGAGGCGTAGCCAGGAGGGGGCAAGAGAGGTCAGTGGTCCACGGGCGCAGGTGTAAAGGCGGTACAACTTTTCATCTGGTGTATAATGCTTGTAGATTAATGATAATGCCATCCCCAGGACATAGCGTAATAGCACCCCCGAGCACTCTTTGCCCCCTGATCATGGCCCACCAATTCTTATTTCACTTATCAGTAGTAGTAGTAGTAGTAGCAGCCTTTGTATCCGGTGTTTAACTACTATATTTTACATCCGTAAGACCAAATATTACCATTAACTCCAATTTACAACGTGTTAGTAACATAACCCATTCTGAATTGACCTATATTCGCCCTTGATTCAGTTTGTTCAGTTATCATCAAGGAACTTTTTACAATATCGCAAACAAAAACAATGAACATTTTTTAAATCGTTCGATGAAGTATCATAATTCAATATTTTATTTCTTTATGACTACCTTTTCCCTTCATCTGAATTCATTAGTTCCTTTTTATTGCAACTTTATGCTCAAATCGAAGAGTATTCGGTCTGAGCAAAAGTTGCAATAAAGAAGCAATTATTAAATTGAGTCGAGGGAGAAAGTAGTCATAAAAAGGTAATTAAATTCATTTTTATTAGATAAAGTATTGTAAATCATTATTAATCAGTTTTTGCTACTATTTATCTTCATACCAACTTTTTAATGCAACAAAACTCCAAGTTACCGATGAGAATCGAACTCATGATCCTCTGGACCAGACGGTGGCTCGGTTGTTATTAACTGGTAGTTTAGTATCGGTCATCCAATTATTTTTTTTTTTTTCTTAATAAGAGGTTCCTGAGTTCAGTTCTCACCTGGAGCTTATTTACTATTCTGTTCCTCGCTGTTTGTTCATTTGTTTGCTCACTGCCGAAGAGAAACCAGTCTGAATGCAGTTTCGATAGACGTAACGAAATTCAGATGAAGGCAAATAGCTGAAAACGAATCAATGATAATGAGTAACAGCGTAAAAAAATAGAATAAAAGTACGTTTAATGATGCCAAGTCAAATTCGAGAAAAACAAAACAACCTTTAAACTAGTGCACATGAATTTTGAAACAATAGAGAAATAATAATGTCAGAAATAATTAAGGATGGAGTTGAGACAAATACAGAACCACGTACTGCCACCACTTATATAAGTTCAGTCCGATCAAATACTTCACGCAAGTCGGAATGAATTCTGAATATTGGCGATCAAAGTTGTGGTGCTCCTAGATTTGACTCTCAGGACATGCACCACACTTGCTCTAACCGAGTTACACCTCTAGTAATAAAAAATATATCATGAGGCATTGTGTTCAACAAATAGAAAGTTTGCCACGGCGTACGCAACTCACATGATAATATGTCATAAAACGTTGTGTCCGACACAGAAAGTTTGCCATTACGTATGTAACTCCCATACCAATTAGTGTTTTCAAAAGTAAAAATTCTTTCTTTTTCCCGACAGAAAAGGCCAAGCAGACTAAACACACGGAAAGAATTTGTAAGAGAGAGAGAGAGAGAGAGAGAGAGAGAGAGAGAGAGAGAGAGAGAATGAAAGACACACATACACACACACACACACAAAACCAGATCCGAAATGATTGTTTTGCTTTTAAAACATCAGATTTAATCAAAAGGTCTGACCGTAAAAGGCGACGGGCTTTTCTCTCACGCGACAGTGTTGCTTGTTCAGTGTGGGAGACCTCTGACCATAACGAAAACTTTCAAGACAGCCGACACATTCGTATTGTTGTCAATATACAAGTTGAACACTTTGCTCTCAACAGAGGGTCATGCACTAAAAAACCCAAACAGAAAAAAAAAATACTTGAAAAAAATGAATTCCCATAAAAATGCGTCACTTTCCCTTTTAAATGTTTTTTTTTAGATGTTATGTTTTGCTTACTCGAGGAGAAAGATTTTTTCAACAAGACTAAAAGCCTGTTTGAATAAGACTTATGTAGAATGCCGTCATAGGAAATTCAAAGCAAATAGATGGATATTATGCTTAGTTTAATGCGGTGCAAGACTCAATGGAGTTGAATGCATGACAGGAAGATTATGTTGCGTGATGTTCTAAAAAAAGAGAGGGTCTGTCTGCTAGACTTGCTTGAAAATTAGCGTTTGAAGTAGGAGCGTGTATTGAGGCATGAACCCTGACCACAGATTGGCACCGTTGGAAAGTGCACAACTGCCTTAGCCATAAAATCAGGCCTTTTTGTGGTAACTTAATTATCGCCTTGAAAAATTAATAAAATGAATAAATAGATCAGATATTGACTGTGAATTACCGACGGCTGTTTAGCTCAATGATGAGAGTGACGCTGCTTTCAAGCGGCTACCATATCAGTCGCAGGTTCGATTCCTGCAGCGGCCCCATTTTTTTAATTGCCAATTCTACTTACGTTTTCTAGGCCAAATGATACATTCACCATGTAATAACGGGGGATCATTTCAAGTAACGGTTTCAATAAAGTATAATGCAATCAATAATTATATATAAATATATATACAAAGCACGAATTATGGATTTCCTCTTATTGAACCTTTTATCTTGATATGAACTTTAAATTAGATGGAAGACGGTAATCTTTTAGAGAAATGTCCGTGAATAAGGGGAATTCTGCAAGACTTCATGTCTCAATTCTCTAAGATTAGACACTATCTGCTCAGGCGTGTAGGGATCTGATACTGTCAAGGAGCATTTCATTTGGTTTACGTGGGACCCATTTTCTACGTTTTCATTTTTTTCCTATTGCCTCAAGACATAGTAGCTCTTGAAGTCCTCAAGTCTCCAGAAAGTGCACGGCCCGTTATTCGTTGGGTCCTTATCCACTGATGTCGATGATTCTTCATGATTAAGAACAAGTTTTGGGCCTTCCTTGGGGTTAATCATTGGTATACATATTTTCAGACCTAAACCTGTTGGACTGCATCAAACAGATCGCACTGTAGAAGTGTTCACCTCAAATGCTTTGTTGAAGTTATCAGGGGCTTGAGCAGCAATATAACCTAATTTCGAATTGATTTTGAAAATAAGTCTTATGTGAAGGATGTTATTGCTATTAAGAGTTCGATAATCATAAATCAAATGATAAATCATAAATCAAATTTCTATTTACAGTGAATCTGCAAAAAAATGCAATAGCCTTTGTTAGTATTTCACTTTCAGCATTATTCTCTATGACATAAAAAACGAACGAAATTTCTATCTGTAACAATCTAATCAAGGAATTTTGCATTGAGCAAGAGATGTGATAATTGGAAATCTTCTTTGTCAACAAAAATTCTCCTCGCTCTCAATGCGTCATTCAAATGAGCCAGTTGCTCACTACAGAGTTAAGCTGTAATAAAATATTCCGATTTATTCAGATCTCATTAGTTTCCTTTGAATCCCACAAAACTCGTAGTAGCATTTTTTTCATTGTTGAAGGCCGTAATTGATCTAGACAAGATTTTGTGTGTGTGTGTGTGTGTGTGTGTTTTACACGACAGCATCCTCTTGTATCGCCAGTGACTATCTTGTTCCCAACCAATTTCTGTGTGGAACAAGAGAAGAAAGGCTTGTTTACACACGTTAACCAATGTTCGTTTCCACAAGTTCAGGTAGAACCCATTGTCTTAGCTTCTGAATTTCTCTAAGACTTGTGAATGATACATAACCAGATCACGCAAACTTTGAAGAGCTCGGTAAGAATGAAAGAACCTACAATATAATTGGGAACATTTGTATCAACTCTGAGATGTATACATAAGAAAAAATCTGAATGGATTGGTATTGATATACAGACGTAAGGATGTATGAACTGAGAATGATATGAATATTATGGATACTTATAGACAGGCTGTGATCGATAGATAAAGAAAGGTGATCATTATTTTCTCTCTCGTCCCTACCCATCTTTCTCCCTTCTCTCTCAGTGTATCTCTCTCTCCCTTATTTTCTCTCCTCCCTCCCTCCCTCTCTCTCTCTCTCTCTCTCTCTCTCTCTCTCTCTCTCTCTCTCTCTCTCTCTCTCTCTCTAGCCTGGACTGTCATAACTTACAAGGTTGCTAGGCTTAGGTATCTGGTTAAGACCCAGCTAATGACTTACATCAACTGAAACACCATACTAATAGGTGATTCGAATACATCCTCACTACCAACACCACCAACACCACCACTACTACTACTATCACAATATCTCTTCAGTTTCCCTTCATCTCTTTGGGGTAACAATTAAGGATACAACGATATATCTGAACTGAGAATGATATGAGTTGTATGGATAGTTATGGACAGGCTGAGATAGATAAATAGATAGATAGATAGATAGACTTTTTAAAAAAGCAGATAGATCATTATTTTCTCTCGCCCTTGCCTATCTCTCCCCCTTCTCTCTCAATGTCTGTCTCTGTGTCTCCGTCTCTGTCTCTGTCTCTGTGTCTCTGTCTCTGTCTCTCTGTCTGTCTGTCTGTCTCTGTCTGTCTGTCTGTCTATCTCTCTCTCTCTCTCTTAATTAGGCTTGTAATCTGGTCGAGATAAAGTAATTCTTTGCTAATTATCTACAAATACATTGAAGATAAAGATGCTTTTTCGTCTCCCCTCCCCCCAAGAAAAAACAAGAAAGAAACGCGTCACGGCAAGTAAAAACAGCAAATTAACCAATAAAGGGAGGTAATTTGACACTAGAACTCCAAATGACTGCCAGTAAGACTTTCTCAAGTTTCGGAATTTATTTGTTTATTTTGAGTGTGGAGAAATTTGTCGCCGCTTATTTGTTTTATTGCTGGATTCTCAGGCCAGACTGAATCTCAGCTAACTTCTCTCGGATGTCTCAGTCGACCATGGGCCGCATTTGACGTGAGGGATCGCGTCTCCTCCCAAGGGAAGGGCAAAGGCCAACATTTTGGCTCAGCCAAGAAAACCCACAATGTAGGGGGTCGGGGAAGGAGACTAAGAGTTCGAAAGGAATGTTTTGACTCAACAACAGACTTGGTTTTGAAAATGGGTTGCGGGGAAGAATGAAATGGGATAGTGTCAGGTGTTAGATGGAGCTGTTTTTGCTTGGAACCAACGTCACGGTTCGATTACCAGACGCTGTAAATTAGTCGGGAGTAAAGAATCGTGGCATTTTTCACCATCCTTAAATGTATATGTTGGTTTCATCAAATCCAGACAGAAAAAAAAAGGTGAAATCGGGAAAATACTTTGACGTGCCTCGGCAGATATTTTCTGATTTTTTGAGATTTTTAAAAACTCTACAGACCGTGGAAATGTTCCAAAAGGCTGCAGGTTACCGTATGGATAACAATGACTTTGTTATCAACGATTTTAAAATCGATGCCCTTCAAAAATCAAAACAGCCCTGAATTCTGAAAACTATTTGCGCATATGAAATCATGTAAATGTAGTTGGCAGTCTTGAAATTGTGTGGCTAACTAGGAACAAATGCAGGATAAGAGAGCAAGGAATGAGATCTCTGTTGGACTCTCAGTGGCTTCAGGTTTCGATGTATACCTGTAGTTTTACGTCTCTGTACCACAGTATGTAAATAGCAAAAAAAAAAAAAGGTGTATCAAAAATACGACTGCAACAAAAATAAACATGTTTATGAGTTGCAAACGAGGCATTCCTCATACGCCTACAATCATAAAATGAGGTAAATATTCACATACTGCGGTACGAAAATGACTTGGACGCTAAATTATCGGTATGCAAATGTCCGAGTAAGCAAATGAGCGCTATGCAAATGTCTGGTACGTAATAATCCAGTAGGTGAATGTCCCAATACTATGGATTATTCTTTTTGCCTCATTTCATTAACTGTTCAATAAATGCCATGAGATTTACGTTTGCTGCAAAAGTGTGACATTCTTCTGAAAGAAAAACAACCCTAAAACAACATGAGAATATCATCTGGAGTCGTTGGAGACATGGCGTCTCTTACCAGTTCAAAATTCTTCTGAAAATGGACCCCCTGATCTGAAAGGGATCTCTGGTTGACAGACACAAAAAAATCCTGTAAGGTAATTTAAGAATTAAAACCCCTTTCAAACAGTTTTGGTAAACTAATTGTCTGGTATGAATGGGGAAAAAAAGCTTTTTAGAAAGCCATTTTGCTGCAGACTTCGTAACCACAATGTACAAGGGCGAATCAATAAGTCTACAGCCTGACACGTAGTCATTATTTGAATTTCGATCTGAAATTTTCACTGAATAATGTTCCATATACGATATTAATAATGACAACTGAATTGAGTACATGAAGATAAAATGAGATTAGGTTGAAAAATGAATATATGTTGTGTAAGATATTTTTTTTTTTCTTCGCGATCTGGATACTAATATAAAGATATATATATATATATATATATATATATGTGTGTGTGTGTGTGTGTGTGTGTGTGTGTGTGTGTGTGTGTTATAAAATGAGTTATTTTTATTTGAAACTCTATTTGAACAGACATCCCATTATTACACGGTGGATATGTCTGTTGGCCTAGACATCGTAAATAGAATAAACAATTAAAGGAATGAATAGCTGCAGGAATCAAACGTTTCGAATCGGAGACCGTCTCGAAGCAATGCTGCTCTTACCACTAAGGTAATTTGCTGGCTGGTGATTTTCAATCAAGTAATTTAATTTAGTATTTTTTACTTTTAAATTTGAATGAATAAAAGTCTTATAGTGATTCTAATTTGTATTTCGTACTGTCAACGGAAGCATAAAATGATTAAACTACATAATTAGTACCAATTCAGTTAGAATATTCATACTACACAATTGACATTATTGTCCGATGCTTTTTTTGATCGGAAGCGATTGTAACTTGGAGTAGTCCGTACCACACTGTTGTCTTTTTGACTGATACCTTTTGTCTTGATGCTTTTTGAACTGGATTCAAATTTACAACAGTTTGAATCCACCTTAAATAATTACTAATAAGATATTTCTTTTGATTGTTTCGTTCTCGTTAGAACTCTAAATGGCCGTTGACCAAGCATAGTTCATGTCTTTTCACTATTATTTAATTTCGGTACTTTCATTCGCCACTATGTTAATCAGCGCGTGGTTTTGATTAAAGCACCGAGGGTCAAAGTCTTTTTTCAAGTTGTTGATATGTGCGAGTAGGTAAAGGCTATGAAGGATTTGTTTTTGTTTTTTTTTAATGTTTTGAACGCCGCCTTTATCTTTATGACCTTGTGGACCCGTGTATGACCAGATCGTTTAGACTTTTATTTCGTTCGTGTTTGTCACTTTTACTTCCTCTTCCATTTGAGTCATATGTTTCGTCACTTCACTTCCTCTAAGTTTATGTATATATATATATATATATATATATATATATATATATATATGTGTGTGTTTGTGGATGAAATAATATATATATATATATATATATATATATATATATATATATATATATATCAGCCAGGGTACATGCTGTTTCCCGGGAAATGTAGCAAAACATGGAAGTAGAATTTATTAAGAGTGTAGACTGCACCCACTTCTCCCCAACCTCAGTTGTACCGACAAAACACACGACAAAAAAAAAAAAAACAAACCCTTCGATATCACGACATATGAGCTTGTTTACACATCAAAATAAACTTATAATACATAACCATAACTGGAAATCAAATTATGTTTCATAGAGATTACGCGAAATTAAAAGAGCCTCCCTCCCTCACTAGTCAGATCACGTGAAAAATTACTTGTCTACCTTGGATTGGAAATGCCAAAATTAACCTAACCCCTCGAGTTCACCAGGGGTCAACGCCACCTATCCTATATTCGATCCTTATTACTCTACCACACTAAGTTACAACTAGTAGGATGCAGCTGTCTCCCTTTAATTTGAAAATACCAAAATTGATCTGAGCCTAAAGACGTAACTCTTAATTGACCTTTAGAAGTTACAAGTGAGTCATACCAATCTAATGTTCAACCTGGGGTCACGTTACTCTTGCTCACAAATATATTGCCCGTAGGGTGTATCCGTCTCCCCTGAATTTGAAAATGCCCAAATTCACCTGACCCTAAATTGACATTGAGATTAACATAATTCAGCACCATCTTTCCTATGCACATCCTGGGTTCCTTTGTTACCATTGTACCCAAATTTTCAACCAATAGGATGCACCCCTTAGATCTGAGAATACTAAACTCGACCTAATCCAAAAGCCCTGACCCCAAATTGACCTTTGGAGGTCACTAGATGACAGCACCATCTATCCTATTTCTACCCTGAGCTCGATACCTTCGTACACAAATCAGCAGCCCGTAGGATGCAGGTGTATCCCTTGTATAAAAATTGACCGGACTCAAATTGACCTTCAGAGGTAAACGCTTCCTATCCGGTGATCATCCAGTAGTCTAGTTACCCTAGTACTCAAATTTGCAGCTCATAGGGTGCATCCATTAGTAGTCTATAAAACATTAAAAAAACAAACATTTATAGTCTCCTATATACTAGCACAGTACCTGTTAAAAATTATTCGTGTGTCGATGGATTATAGATACATTTTAGTATAAATGCATCTATCGCAAACAAAATGAGAATTCTATTTCTTCTCAATATGATTAAAAACACAACGTAACTTCATTAAAATTGTAACAGAAAAATCTGTGAATTTGGGTTAAGTTTTGGAAAGAAAAGGATTTCTGTTCTACTATTTTTTTTTGCATCGTGGCATTTGGGAGTGGGAGAGTAATGTCTGAGGTCAGGGATAAGGGTAAAGATCGGGGGCAGACATGTTGTTCGTCTTTCTTCTTTCCTTCTCTTTTCTTAGGCTTTTTTTTTAATTGCATCGTTGACGTATAAAGTCATTCTACACTTTCCCCGTGATTGAACAGATAAACCAGCCTACCAGAAGACCAACAAATTTGATTTGAGCTTTTATATAATTGGTTATACGCTTGCAAGCGTGCACATGCATATATATATATATGTATATATATATATATGTAAATAAATTCTTTTGAAATTTTAATCTGTTTTGGGTAGTAGATAATTCAATCCCCGTTTAAGAAGAATTACTTATCATTACAAATATCCGAAGAGGGGCTAAATCTACATCAACAAATGATTTTAGTACTCTTTACACAAAAATTCCTCATGAAGATTTTATCAAAGACTTCAATAAAATGATAGACTTAGCATCTGCTAGGGGAAAAAGTAAATATATTGGGTTTGCAAACTCCAAAGCTTCCTGGTGTAAAACAGAAAAAGAATACAAGACTCATTTTACGTGTTCTACCCTTAGAGTCATCTTATTGGAGAATGTTACTTTAACAAAGGTGATACAAATTTTCATCAGGTCATAGGTGTCCAAATGGGAATTGATCCTGTCCCTTCCTGGGCAAATTTGTATCTAGATAGACATGAATATATACTCATGTCATATTCAACTAGAATTAATATAAAAAGAGCTCGTTCATTTTTAGGCTGTACCCGTTTTACTGATGACTTATGTTGTCTTGATGTCAAAGGAGAATTCGGAAAATCGTATTGTAATATATACCCTAAGATCTTGAATCAAAGCATTAACATAACGGAATGCAAACAACAAGATTAGGAAGTTAAAATCGAGGATGGGATATTAGTCTACGAATTGTTTGATAAACGAGAATCCTTTCCGTTCCGAATCGTACCAATTCCTCTTCAAACAAGAAGTATTCCATCTCATATATTTTTCAGAACTATATTATCAGAATATTTGAGAATAGCTCCAGCAACTCTTAGATTTATTGATTTTATACTGGGAATTTTTCTCAAATTGTAAGAATTGTCAATCAAGGCAGCGAAATAAGGAAGATTTTTATATAATTTAATAAAGCCACGATTAGACATCCGGATCCTTTCAAAACTTATCAGCCAGATCATAACGAAATAATAATGAAAATTAAAGGATATCTCAGTGGGAGCAATAGAATAAAATAATGAATGATTTATATCAATTTGAATCAATTTGTATAAATGTGAGGGGAATTGACTATCCGAAAAGAGATGGGTCCAGTCTTTGTCAATGAGAAAGATCATTGTATTGACTGAAACAAGGGAAAGCTAGTTGGGCAGGGTGGAAGATAAATCATGGAATGCCGTATAACAAATTGTTTAATCATATTAATGGAATAGCCGATTGAGGAGTTACTACCCGATTGAAAGTGTTTTGTTTTCGTTTCAACCATGTATATAAGAGTACATTACCTGATAATTTAAAGGAAATAGAATAAATCAATAGAAGCTTGGTGGCATATGACGTGGAAAAATAACTTTAAAATAGTGAAAAAAGATTGTCGAATTCTTCGGTCGAATCTGTAGGTAGGGAATCAACTCGGAAAGGTTTTTCTGTGTAATTTGTATTTTTAAAGATGATATCATAAATTGGTTTGCATGCAATCTGAAATTAAAACTGACTGAACGGATTTGATATTCACATGGTTGAACATTCAATGGAAGTAACACGAACAGCTAGTCATGTGTGTTGTTATACTTACTGGTCCCTCTCTTTGTGGTTACCTACGTAAGTAAACCTTGTTTTGAAGAATTGAATGAAATGTAGTATAAAATAGCATCCATATACAAATCATTATTTTATAGAAACTCAGTTTATTACAATGGTTGGCCGTTTTCTCAACAAATAAGATTTTCAAATAGACGATCTTTTTTTCGTTACATTTCGTGTTTCTGAGATATAGAACATATTGGGTATATTTTTTATTTTACATATATGTATATATTCCAAGTCAGGGATGCATTTTGATACATTCTTCACACACACACACACACACACATCTATCAATATATATACATATATATATATATACACACACACACACACATCTATCAATATATATACATATATATATACACACACACACACACACACATCTATCAATATATATACATATATATATACACACACACACACACACACATCTATCAATATATATACATATATACACACACACACAGACACACACACACACACACATATATATATATATATATACATATATATATATATATATATATATATATATATATATATATATATATATATTCACCTTAACTTTGAATTTACGCCGGTGATGTATTTTGATATAAGATTGACGATCACCAAGAAAAATACGTATTTCCAAATATACAATGCAGAATAGAATAAAAACAGAAGTAACAGTGGGAAAAAGTTTCTGGACTCTATTAAAAAATCACCATTAAAATATTATAGAAAAAGGAATGCAGGTCTAGACACTTCTGTACCTACATAGAAAACTTTTGGAATGTTTCAGCGAAACTTAACTAAAGTATGAATTCATCACAGTCTTCATTCGCTACTTTTACTCGCTTGAAACGAGGCCGTTATGGTTAAAGTAAAGGTAAATGTTGAAATTGAGCAACGGTTTGAGTTACCGGGTCATTGCAAAGATGTTGAAAGTCCCTGCCAGTACAATTGAACCGAGAAGAAGTCTGGCACCACCAAAAACCTCAGACTAGTGTTCGAGGGAGGTTTTTGATGATGCCAGACTCCACGAAAAATTTGTAAGTTTACTTCATTCATCTATCTTTCCGATAAAAAATTTCCATGCTACGAAGGATGTCATTGAAACAGTTTATATAATGCGGTGATCTGCCAGACTTCAGTAGGGATTGAATCCAGTTGGGAGCAAAACAATTTTTTCTTTCATTCTTGCTTTCGAGGTCAGTGGCAGATTAACCATTAGTCTAAGTAGGCTCAAATCTCAAGCTATGCACTCAAGTGCAAGTGCCACTTTTCCCGGGGTAAAAATGTACGTTATTACACGGTCAATGTATCATTATTTCATGGTGAATATGTCATTTAGCCTACACAACGAATACATAATAAACAATTAAAGACAATGAATATAGAATATGAAATAAGCAATTAAAGATATTGAGGGTGCTGTAGGAATCAAACCTGCAACCGTTGCTCTTACCTTTAAGCTCAACGGCCGCCAAATAACCGATTTAACTCCAAATTCTCATTTCGTTTATTCACGGTCTATATCTGTTAATTTGTAATTGTTTATTCTATTTACGTTGTCCAGGCCAAATGATACATTCACCCTGTAATGAGGAGGATCATTTTGGATGGAGTTTCAATATAATACATCACAATTTATAATCATTCTATCGGATCATATATCCATTCCTTAATAATACATATGTGTGTGTGCGTGCATGCGTGTGTATGCGTGCCAAACTGTGAGATACTTGCACACCCAGATAGATATATTAAATTTGTGAATAACTATACACCTAAAAATTCTCAGATAGATAGACAGATAGACACACACACACACACACACATATATATATAGGAGGAGCTTGTTAGCAGTGAGAATATATATATATATATATATATATATATATATATATATATATATATATATATATATATATATATATATATATATATATAATGTGTACTGTAGAGAGTGAGATAGACTCAGGAGTGAGGTGTTCGGAGGTAAGGTTTATTAATCCTTATAAGTAAATTGTCCATACATGTTTCGGGATTCTTCCCATCATCAGTGGTGTGTGTTGTGTGAGTGTGTATTAAAATTTCCCATGTGGAACCAGAGTCCACTATCAGGAGCTATGCATTGTGGGTAAATTGTGTTGTCAGGGCTGCTGGAGGCCTCATATATATATATATAATATATATATATATATATATATATATATATATATATATATATATATATATATATATATATATATATATATATGCATATATGTATATATATATATATATATATTTGGACTACTGACATATAAGGATTAATAAACTTTACCACCAAAAACTTCACTCCCGAGTCTGTCTCACTCTCTAAAGTACACATTATATATATATATATATATATATATATATATATATATATATATATATGTATATATATATATATATATATATATATATATATATATATATATATATATGCATATATATTCTCGCCGTTAACAAGTTCCTCCTGTTTTTCCCCCTCGTATCGTTTTCAGTCATCTTATTTTCGTACAACTTGTTTTCTCTGAAAATCTGCTTCCGAAAATTTGATCTTTAATCTGGCCTTCAACTCCAACCACAAGAAATATGCAATTATATCCACCAAACAGATATATAGACATGAACAAGCTGAAAAAAGATATTTATACATTGCGAGTAAAGTTTGCAAGTTCACGGGTGTGCTGTCTTCTCGGAGGTATGTAGAATATGTTGCACTAATCTTCTAAGTACCTTGAAAATCCATATCTTCAATCTTGACTTTTATCTCGGCTTGAACATCAGCCATGGCCCTGGAAGACAAACAAGAGATTTAATCATACTTTCAGCCATTTTTCTTTTCTTTTTTTTTTTTTTTAGATAGATAGTCATACATGAATTCAATGCAAAAATATCTCAGGAGGGAACGTAATCAGATCAAATTTAACGATTCAAGAAAAAAAAAACCCAACCAAGCACAGATAGAGATTGATTTGTATCATTATGGTGATCCTATTTTGACGCAACCATTGACGAAAATAGACAGAAGAGAAAACTTTAATGAAATTGATCGGGTTAGCCACTTGATATAACGCCACGTGATCAACGTCTTTTGACAGCAGGCCGTATTGGAAGTGATCAATTAAAAAAATTGAAATTAGGGATGATCAGTGGTTGAGGTAATTCTCTCGTGGTCTGTTAGGCAGTGATCCGAGTTTCCAAGAAAAAGCAAGTGTGAACACTGCCAGACACAAACTGGGGGTCACTTTAGCATAAATTTACATTGTAAATTGTCCTAGACCCCCCCTCCCCCAAGAAATTTATTTGTCAGGAATTGGAGAAAGGACGAAAACAACGAGACACAAGGAGTGGATGTTTAAAACGTCAGACCTCTCGCCCTATCAGTGTGGATTGTTGGTGCTATACTTACATACATAGCCAGCCAGCCAGCCAGCCAGACCGACTAGAAAACTGACGAAATCTATGTTGACAGTTTGGGTTAACGGTTTCAAAATTCAAATACAATCTTCGTAAGAAATTACGACTTCTATGTTAACCGCTCTCAAATCAGTGATTGATTACATAATAAACTCTTCAAGCTTTCCCGTGTTTACTTCAATGTCCATATTTCTTCTGTAGGATCTAATAAAGTGCAGGATTTGCTTTGATTGAGTGTCGAAGCCGAAAGCCAGCTTAATCCCTTTCTTCTGCACCGGCAGTGACGTAATGAAAAGGAAGAAAGAAAATCCAGCTCTCTAGTCAAAGAGGTGATTAAGTATCGCGTTGACGCCGAGTTGTTTCATTTAAAATGGAAGTTCTTTCCCCATACCTTCTTCAAACTGTTCTCTCTAGAAATGTAGAGGAAGATTGGAAGAAAGGGGAAGTTGGAGAGAAACAAAAAAAAATGATTGAGAAAGGGACGGGGGGAAAGAAGAGAGGAAGGAATGAAGCGGAGAGGAGAGGGAGGGGAGGAGGAAGGAAGAAAGAGGAAGTTGAGAAGGAAGAGAAATTAGTGAGGGGTGAAGGAAGGAAGGAGGGAAAGTTGAGGAGAAACAGAAATTAGTGAGGGATGAAGGAAGGAAGGAAGTAAGGAAGGAAGGAAGGAAGGAAGGAAGGAAGGAAGGGAGGAAAGAAGAAGAAGTGAGTAGATGTATAGGTGGAGAGAAGGAAGTGCGTCGAAGAAGATGAAAATGAAGACATTCTGACGGGTTGAAGGGAAGAGAGCAAACGAAAAGAGAAGAACGTCGAAAGAGTTAATTAAGTTCAATGGAAGTTCGATGAAAAAAAGAAAGAGAGAAAAAGCATGTATTTAAAAAAATGAAATAAAGACAATAAAGAAAAAGTGAAAAATAAATAAAGAAAGAAAGAAAGAAAGAAGAGAAAACAGACGAGAAAAAAGAGAAATGGACAAAAAATTAAGTTGGGAAAAACAGAGAAGTACAAAAGTAAAAAGCAAAGGGAGAAAAAAAAAAACATAGAAGGAGAAAGGAAAATATATATATATATATCATCATCTTCACTCTCCCTTGAATGTTAAGTTAGTGTAGCCATGACTAGATCTTGTTGAGGATGACTGGCGAGATGATTAGCGTAGTTGTATAATCTTTTTACGGGAATGAAACGCAAGTCAGCAGCGAAAATTGAGTTTGTTTAAGGAGAATTGTGGCCATCGGAAAGTAAGATGGCTTGACAACCTAGACAAATTCAGAAAGTACTGGCTCCGCGATGATCAAGAGGATTAGCGAATCTAGGGGAAAGTCTATGTCCAATGACGGACGCTAAAAGGCTGCTGCTGCTGCTGCTGCTGCTGATGATGATGATGATGATGATGATGATGATGATGATGATGATGATGATGATGATGATAATGATGATGATGATGGAGATTTTTGTAAAAATTGAAATTTTTGCAAGAACAACTTCACTGAGAAGTATGCGGGTGAGAAAATTGAAGGAGATGCGACTGAGGAATACATCCATAAAAAAAAGTTATTTTGATTTAATAAGCATCAAAACTTGTAAATAATATACACACAAAGAGGCAAGCAGTAATAAATGTTTTCGATTTTTTCTGCGTCTTCTCTCATCATGTGCACGAGTATGTGTGTACACGTGTGCGCCCACGTGTACTTGTATGTATGTTAGTGAGTGGTCGTTTGTGTTGGCGTGGAAAAGATAGTAGCTGCAGATAAGCTGGTCGTGCGTGGAAAAGACACTGAGATCGGAAAATACTGATCACACGGTCAGAGTCCGGCAAATATGCCTGAAAAGGTCCATTGATAGTGTTGAATTAAATATTCATTTCAGAAGACATTAAGAAACGCTGGAAGTGAAAGATGCGAAAGTGAATAAATCGGTTCAAGTACATGCGGTGTAATCGCAGGCGTCTACTTGGGGGTGAGGGAGTAGACCGGGTTAAACAGGTCTTCCCACCAAAGGCAAGGATGTTAGAAAGTGTAAATGTTATCGTCAATCTAGGATAATGGTGCAGTATAATTGTTTCATGTAATCACAACTTAATTTTCTTGTATGAAAAGAGTATCATTATTCACTAGTGACAGGGTTGCCACTGAGATATATTCCGAGTATACATCCTCTCCCAGATATATTTCTTTTTGTTCTCCCTCTCCTGGTGAAGTGGCCGTGGACATCCAGGTGGGTAACATAGAAAAAAATCCTATTTAAAGATAAATTAAACTGAATCCTTGATTTTTATCAGTGTGGATTCACTCACTAAGTGTTTTTGATAAATTACTTGTTGATTGGACAGTGGTTCTTTCTCTCTATTCTGATTGGTTAGAAAGGGCGACCAGGCAAATGTAAATGTTATCCTTTTTTTAACCCAGAATTTGTGCTCGAACTAAAGGAAGCAGAATTCAGTCCATTACAATTGCTTCGCCCGTTTAGGCCCTTCTACAACTCAAAATCTGCATCGATTTCTCGTCGCCGGTTCAAAGAGTGTATATTTTTAAAAGTTGACCTTCATTCGACCGACATTTTGATAGCATAATTTATAGTGCCCCTTACTATGACAAAAAACAACAGTCTGCCCTCCTGCTAAGTCCTAGATCTCTCTCTCTCTCTCTCTCTCTCTCTCTCTCTCTCTCTCTCTCTCTCTCTCTCTCTCTCTCTCCGTTGTCTCCAACACAAGCATCATCATACCAATAACGAGCATTATCATTTAGGTCATTACAAAATCTGGGTATGAAGGAGCAGGAGGCAGTCACATCACATTAAAGCAATCAAATCTATTTTGAAGACGATTTTTTGCGATTAGCAGAAAGGATGAAAAATTGCTGTTTCAATTGGCGTTGAGGAAATTACGTTCAATTTCTTGTCCGAATTTTGTTCAACTGGGAATTTTAATCATCGTAGTTGGTTCAATTTCCTTGTCTTCGTTACCTCTGCCAACGAAGTCGGTGAGGATTCTATATTTGGCTGCGTCTCTCCGTCAGAGTTATTCAATATAAAATTTTAAAACACAGTTTTAGAAACCTTCCATTTTTTTTTTCTCTTTACTCCGTTGAAGAATTCATCGGTCACCCCAGCTACAAGCAGCAAAAATTCATCATTTTATTGGTTGAAAACGCTATCTTTGAATCTAATAGTTTTGTGGCCGGTCTTGCCCTGGTTGGGGGATGTATGTCTTTCCTTTCTGACATTTTTTTTTTTTTTCAGATCTATCTGTTTGGGGGGTTCAGTGAAATATTTTAATCAAATTTTATGTACATTTAGAAATTTTAAAGCCCTACTTTTGCTCGTGTCTATAACAGAGTGAAGTCCCAAAAGGCTGGAACACTGTAATCATAATGTTTCTACACAAAAAAGGAAACCCAAAAGACCTCTGTAAGTCTACTCAACTGCATATACAAAATTTTCGCAAAAATCATCACGAACCGGATTACTAAAACACTAGATGAAAACCAACCACGAGAGCTGGCTGGATTTAAAAGAAGTTACTCGACCATGGACCATCTTCATTCAATAAATCAGCTAAAAGAAATACAGCAGAATACAAAATGCCACTCGGTGTAGCGTTCATAGATTTCAAGAAGGCATTCGACTCAGTAGAAATTCCCTTGGTCAAGGCGTAGACCCTGTATACGTCAAAGTACTGCAACATATATACAATCACAGCAACTCTTTCATCAGGCTACACAAGGACTCTGGACTGTTCCAGCTTCAAAAACGGGTGAGGCACAGTGATACCAGCTCACCCAAACTCTTCACTGCCTGCCTCGAGATGATCATCAGAAACCTAAACTGGGAAAATAGAGGAATCAAAATAGACGGCGAATATCTAAGCAACCTCAAATTTGCAGACGACATCGTCCTTTTCGCAGAGAACCTACTCGATCCCCGACTAATGCTAGATGGACTAAACGAACAATGCAAAAAAGTCGGCCTACACATGAACTTCAGTAAAACAAAGATCATATGCAACAATCACATTGAGAATAGGAACATAACCGTCAAGATTGAAGATGCAGAACTGGGGAAGGTGGACCACTACATCTACCTCGGACAACCAATCTCCATGAGATCTACAAAAGAAGAGGGAATTAAGCGAAGAATCACTCTAGGATGGCAAACCTTTGGCAGAGCAAGCTCAACTGTCAAAAAGCAGACGATCCCGATAATCCTGAAAAAAAAGAGTATACAACCAATGCATTCCTCCGATAGTCACTTATAGAGCTGAAACATGGAACCTAATCAAGAGACATACATCCTCAGCATTAGATATGTTCTGGCCTTTCCTTCGGGATCAAATTGTAGTATCTGTTCCACAGCATAGACCGAGGCACAGGTACTGACACGTACCCGTCGAGTGGGCCGGAGATTGTGTGCTGGTTGACATCAAAGGCCGAGTGCGCCGGTGCAAGCGTTAGCCAATGAGGTTTTACTGAGGCTGCGCTTTGCTACACGCATTGGAGGCCTTCGGACTCGTCCTTGGGCTCTCCTATTATTACTCAGCCCAGCTGCGCAGGGTCAGTTTCCCCGGAGCAGCACTGTTCCATTGCAATTAACGGAACAGGTCCCCAAGTGGACGCTTTCGTGACGGAGATTGTTTTAGCTTCTACGGTCGCTTGGCAACCAAAGTCGCGTTGGCTCGAGCCGTTTTTGGAAGGGTTGATCCTATTTTCCCTACGTTAAGCCCCGACCTTGTGTCATATTTTGCTGTGGTGGGACAGTGATTAAATACATGCTCAACCTCACATGGAGAGATCACAAGATATCACAATATATCAGTAAGAAAACAGGTGTTAGTAACATCATAGAAAGTATTGAAAAAACTCAAATGGCAAAGGGCAGGCCATGTTGCAAGAATGACAGACAACCGATGGACATCACGACTCACAATATGGATCCTCAGAGATCACATGCGAAACCGAGGCTGACAGAATACAAAATGGAGAGATGAACTAGACAAATTCAGAAAATACTGGCTCTGCGACGCCCAGGATAGATAATTGTTGCGAATCATGGGGAAGGTTTATGTCCAACGACGGACGTTAAAAGACTGATGATGATAATGATGATGGTGATGATTTAGAAACCTTCTGCGGGAAAGAAATTGCAAGTGTTCTTATACCAAACCAATGGGAAAATTCAAAATATTAGGTCGGCATCTCTAATAGTTTTAAAATTAAAAAAAAAACGTTTGATATGTCAGTCAGTTTTATGTATTTTGGCAAAACAAAAATCTCTGACGTTCACAACTCTTCAATGTGGCATGTACAACTTTCAGAATTTCGAGATTAGGGCTAGCCTTTTGTAGAATTCAAAAGTGTAATCAGATGTACCTTGCACTTTTCCTCCCACAAAGCTGTGAAGATAACGGAAAATCCAAAACGTAGGAAGACAACACCCATGTTGAGAGCATCTCACTCAGATGATATGCTAGATAAAGCACTCATGGTTTCCTGATTTCCTGATATCTATAACTGATTAGGTCATATGCATTCAGTAACTATATTACTTTCATAGGAGTGTCAGAATGATTGTTTGGAATGAGCTTGATTTTCGAACGACCTCGAAATTGCATTTTTTCATGTCCTCATTTGACCATATGGGCAGTTGACCAACACTCTCATGTTTACCATAGATTCTTACAAATCTGTAAATAATTTTACCAACATTTGGGGTGTTGTTGCTCAACCCCTTCGGGGAGTTGAGATTTTTTAATGCATACGGTTAGACGCTAAAAAGTTTTCGGCCCGACCCACTTAAAAAATCTGAGACATTATTCAAAAGCTTACATAAGACCAAAATTGCTGAATGAATCATGTTTATTTGAGACCATTTAGAAAATTTTCAATAAACAGGATCGTCACACACACACACACACACACACACATATATATATATATAGAGAGAGAGAGAGAGAGAGGGAGGGACAGAGAGAGGGAGACAGGGGCGATGGAGAGGAAAACAACAGAGAAAGATGGGGAGAGAACGAGATACTAGCAATGATACCCAGCGTTGCCCGTGAAAAATAAACAATACAGGAAAGCCAGTGATATATTATGGAGATTTCATAAAATCAAATTAGTGTGGGGTACCCCCCTTTATTCATTCCAGTTTATTTGGCATACAATTCCAGGCAGACATACTCGCTCTGTTAGACAAGCTTGCGCAGCCCCCAACCCCCTAAACCTTTGAAAATCATTTTTCTCAAAACTGAGAATTCGTTTGCTCACTTCTGGCGTCAATAGTTTGTACAAAAAAGCAGACCATCAGATTTGAATAGTGTCCATATCTTATATAGGTTCAGTCCAGGAGTAAGGATTGGTTTAGGGTTCTAGCTTGAAGAAAAACATGTTTCATTGTCGGGTCATGATCAGATTCCTCTCTTTTTCAATATTTCCAAATTGAATGCAAATGAAAATTAAAAGAACTTTTTTTTAAATTCCCCCACAAGAGTTTAAACCCAGCCCGCCGATACCATTTTCCGTACCACTAACCACTGGGACATTTTTACTTGCGCAGATTCTTTTTAGAAATTAATAAATTTCTAATAGATACTTACTAATTAGGGCTTAAAAAAAGATTTTGGCCTGAATTGTGTTGTAAAGATCGTGGAGATCGGCAACATCTGCCCTATGCTCATCCTGGAGATACTTTTATAGACAAATTTTCAACCCCCAGGTTGAGATCGTTTGCGCAGCTGCAAGAGCTTTACATGATGAATGAACAAACAATCGCCGTCTTAATTGTATTTCATACATATATGTATATATATATATATATATATATATATATATATATATATGTATATATATATATATATATATGTCTGTGTGTGTCTGCGTGTATATATATATACATATACCTATATGCATATATTACACATGTATGTATGCATATGTATCTATATGTATATACACATATATTTGTATATATATACGAAATAATGAATCGCTTTGCGAATAAAGATTTTTGGATGGGTTTTCCAGAGCAGTAGGACCACAGACGGCGTGTCATGTATGCGGAATAACATAAACACACACACACACACATACACACACACACACACACGCACACACACACACACGTGCGTGCACACACACACACTCCGCGTCAAGACCATCCCCCCCTGTTCGGTGCAGATTCGAATCCTGCATCAGTTTCTTAAATCGTTTATTCTTTTTCTGCTGCCGAAGCCAACTGACACATTCACCGTATAAAAATGGGATGTCGGTTCAAATAGCTCAAATAACGCATTTATAATTATTCTGTCGGTTTATAAATCCATTTCTCGATCATATACTTGGCTGCATTGAGAAACAAAAAAGCAAATATAAACATTGGATGTATCCATCTCTCTCTCTCTTTCTCTCTCTCTCTCTCTATCTATATATATATATATATATATAAATATATATATATATATATATATATATATAGAGAGAGAGAGAGAGAGAGAGAGATATGATTATATTGTGGCTGTGAAGTGATCTGACAGAATGTTGATGAAAATGACAATTGGAAGGTAAAGTGAAAAACTCAAGAGATTGGTGTTACATCTCAATTTTTTTTTCACGGAATAACAATAAGAAAAATTGATATGTTACACTTACTTCTTGAGTTTTTCACTTTTCACTTCACCATCCAATTGTCACACGCACACACACACACACACACACATATATATATATATATATATATATATATATATATATATATATATATATTCAGAAAGATCAAACTTAGAGCCCACTTTGGGGTGGATCAACAAACTTAAAACCCTATATCCTAATGGATTAAATACTAAACTGAACAACCCTCACCACACAGAACACTAATACACACAACTCCTACCATTAATATCCTCACACCCACATCTTAGACACATTCAATAATGGAAGCTTCAAAGTCACCTAGACCCATAGGAAAAACTTCACCTTAGCCTGTTACAACCCCTGTCCAAATCAAAGCCAAAACATTTTCAGTAACTTTTGAGGTTGATACCCATGTAGCTCCTTGACCCCACCACCCCTCCTTCCACACTATCCCAAACATACTAAAAAATCCACCTCCACAACACTACCCCCTACCTTGACACACTCTGCCCTCCCCAAGTCCAACTGCTGCTGCTTTACCAAAATCCCAATACCTGCTGGTCATTCTTACATTCAGCATGAGGCCTCTAGTAGCCCTGACAACAAAACTTACCCACAATGCATAGCCTCTGGCAGTGGACTCTGGTTCCACATGGTACATTTTAATTCACACTCACACAACACGCACCACTGATGATGGGAAAAATCCCGAAACATGTATGGACTATTGACATATAAGGATTAATAAAACCTTACCACCAGAAACTTCACTCCCGAGTCTGTCTCACTCTCTAAAGTACACATTATATATATATATATATATATATATATATATATATATATATATATATATATATATATATATATATATATACTACGGGAGCAGAGCTATTAACAAAGGGAAGACAGAATGATCATACAGGTTCGTTTGGTAGTCCAAGATAAGGAAGGGTAAATGGGAGATTTTGTTCGTACACATACATAGTATTAATGGTTAGAACCGTTTTACCAAAGGAAACCTTCAAACCTGATGGATGATTTTAGTGCACGTGATTCAAAAGTAAATGGGCTGGTTATTCTCTGAATCGAAAAAAACAATAGACAGCTGATGGCCGACTAGCGCGAGAGGCACGAAATGTTTACATTCACCGGTTATAAGTCCTTGTTAATATTATATATATATATATGAACATATATATATATATATATATATATATATATATATATATATATAATACAAATTATGAATATGATATAATGTAATACAATATCCGATGTGTGGTGGGTTAATTTCGTAAAGTACTCAGAAATACATTCAATGTTAAGCATTTAGTTGAATTAGATATGAGCTTAATGTATGATGAAGTAAGGATTCGTTACACAAAGACATTTTTGCATTTGTGTAACGAATCTTTGCTCCATCATATATATATATATATATATATATATATATATATATATATATATATATATATATATATATATATATACTTCCGAAATACGGCTATGGTAAAATAGCGGACTCCCTCTTAAAGAATAAAATTCCGAATGCATATACAAATAAAATCAAATTACATGCAACAAGAACCTAAAATCATATAATAAACAGTTATAAGACAACACGTTGAAATGACACAAGTTATATCATGAGTGTTTTGCGTGACGTGGATAATATGGGACAACATATGAAAATTGAATAAGAATGTGTTCCTTTCCAGCATTACAATATAAACAATTTACATGACTAACTCTTTCTCTCTCTCTCTCTCTCTCTCTCTCTCTCTCTCTATATATATATATATATATATATATATATATATATATATATCAACCGAGAAATCGACACAAATAATCTCAAATATATAAATTATGTAGTGCCAGTATATTTTATAAGGACGGGGAATTCGTTGAAGAACGCCAGTAAATTATAATTAGCTCGCGTGTCATCTAATATAGAACTATAATAAAAAGCTAGACATTTACACAGTGTTGATAGAATAGACTTTACGAGTGCAGGATTGATGGAAAAACTGTACGGCAGCAATCTTCAAATTTAGGGAAGCTAGCCATCTTGCATATCAGCTTGAAAGATTCTAGCTTGAAACTGGATTCGAACTCCAACCACAGAGCTAGAAACGCGTAACCATCCCACTCACCAACTATTTTTACTTCTCACTGGGGCACAAGGCGAGTTTTTTCTGGAGCACTTGATGAGGAAAGTACTCACGAGTATCGGGAAGTGGCACTAGCATTCTGACAACCGTTGATAGATAGATACATACATACATAGATACATAGATAGATAGAAAGAAACGTATTTGCATTGGAACACGCTGAGGTAGACAGAGTGATAGATCTGAGAGAGGCTCATACATGCACACACACGTACACTGATCGGAATAGAGAGATTGACTGACTGATAAATAGATATGAACAGACTGACATGGGCACCCCAAGACTGATAGATAGACAGATATGAACATAGATAGACAAATAGATTGATAGATTGATAGTTATATATTATATCAACTGTATATGATAAGCAATATTTTATAAGCAAGAAAAGAAATCGTCCGAGTGCCACTTAAATCAGCCATTCCAATATATTAAGAAATCTGCACTCCAGTAGCAAATCTATGCTTATGAACTTGTTGACCATCTTTCAGTCTAAATCAACACTTCAGTCGCTTCACATTTTACCCGCTAGTCTGTTTTTGCTGAACAGTTCACCTTTGAAAACGTTTAACGCAAGATGGCCAGCCATTGAGTACAAAACTCTAAGACTTCTTCAAGTAGTCTACATTTTAGGAGTCATGTCATCCAGTACGTTACAAGGACAAACGGAGGAAAAAAGTAGCCCCAATCTTCCAAACGGGAAATGACAACCTGCTCAGGAAAAAAATCAGCTTTCGAAATCCTGCAGTTTCTGGGTTCGAATACTGACTATTATTATCGCAGAATGCGAATACGAAACTGTGTAAAATACTAAACTGACATTTATACTAAGCTTTGTTAAGTCTGGAATGAGGTCTTAGTATTGAGGCTCCCAGTGAGGATAGCATTCACTACGTTTGCGAATTGGCCCGTTAGAGATGTTTGCTAACTATCGCACTAAAGTAGATATCATCATTCTCTCGTATTTTACAAATATAACTCGTTTAGGGTTTTTACATTTGTAGTACCAAGGGGGTTTCAATAGAGAACAAATGATGGCAAGTCTTGTGAATATCCCAGCACTCTCCTCAGTATTCTCTTTGATTTTAGCAATGTCGCTGCCTTGATTGTTTCGTGTCTTCCAAAGATGTCCGATTCTTTGCAGGGCTTTTCGAGAGTGTTTCAAACGCACAAAAAGGATTGGCAGTTCTGGCCCCTTTATCCTCCACAATTTTCCCGGTTCTCCAACAAGATCAAAATATTTTTTCCACACTTTCATTCTTTTGTCAAACTCCATCCCAAGTCTGGAGTTGACTTTTTTTAAGTTTTTCTACCGTTACAAGAACGAGAACAATCCTCACCAAACTAAATGGAGTAAACTCTTCACTGTTTGTTTGTGCCGCCAAGTTAAATGAAACCGATACATAAAATTAACATTCCCCTTCTGTGATCTGAATTCACGACTGATTGGTAGGCAGCCCTCTTATTGACTGAGCTGAATTGACTAGTCTTACATGCCTACGAAAATTTATGTTAGAAATATACAAGGGTTCATTTTGATAAATGAATACATTTATAAAAATGACATTTCCCGACCATGATTTGATTTCTAGTCGGCTCTCTTGCTGACTGAGCCAAACTGGCAAGGCTCATATATCTACGAATTTATTTCTTATATGTTCAATACAAGAATGGCGGTAAGCACCATCAGTCCGAAAAGAAGTAGGAGCAACCAGTTTTTTTTTTTCATTTCACCATTTTGTTTCGGTGTTATTATTACTATTATTGATATTCTTTTTCTCATTATTAATATTCTTCTTCTTCTTCTTCTTCTTCTTCTTCTTCTTATTATTATTATTATTATTATTATTATTATTATTATTATTATTATTATTATTATTATTGTTAATATAAATATTTTTCTTATTCTTATTCTGGATCTTATTATCATTTATGAATTCGCATATTCATATCGGTATTTGCAAGTGACATCAAATCTCCCCCCTCTCTCTCTCTCTCTCTCTCTCTCTCTCTCTCTCTCTCTCTCATAAAAAAGCTGTCTTTGATTGTTTTTTTTTTTGCTGAACATAACCGAATTCGTGAGATCCCGAGACCGAGCTATTCCAGTTCCCAAGTAATCAAATAACTGAAAATCCATCATCACACTGAAGTTGCTGGAAACATGGATTAAAATACGATTTTTTTTAACTAACTTATATTCATGTCCTATCAAGCCATTTGTGAGCGAGGTACTGTTATATGATAGAGTAAATTTTTCCTTTATGAAAAATATTAATTTCGGAACCAAATAGCTCCTATTTCAGTTCCAAATTTGCCCAATTTTGGACATGGAAAGTACCAAATAGCCACTGAACAACGCACACGACCATGTTTCCAAAATGAAAGCCAGTATCCAGATATCTTTCCTGACACTTACTTAATGATAAAAAGGCAACCACACGTAGATCCACGCCGACCCCACCCAAAACACTGCAGATAAAGGTGTTGGGTCGGACAGTGCAGTTCCCACGCACTTCCTATGAATATAAACTCACCTGATGTTCTTCATCGTCCGTCCCCTGTCACACCCTGCATTGGGCATGAGTCACCCCCCACCCATCCACCCGGAGCGTTGGGTGTCAAGCAGGTAGAAAAAAGAAGAAAAAAAATAGAAAAACTTGAGTAAGGAAAAGTGTCCAAACTTCATGGAGAGCGACTCGGAACTTCTTTTGTCGAGAAAAATGCTACAAATTAATCAGCAGAGATTTTCAGATTAAGAACCTCGATTGAAAAGTGTATAGTCTCAGCAGGTAATTCTATTTCTCGGAAGATACATTAGGAAATCTCTTGTTGATATTAGGGTTTGAACACGGTTGTGGATATATATATATATATATATATATATATGTGTGTGTGTGTGTGTGTGTGTGTGTGTGTGTGTAGGGGGTGAAAAGAGTAACGTCAGACAAAAAATAAAATGACTTGTGACTTCTTTATAAAACTTTCTTTTTTTTTTATCGAAGACTGTAATAGCTTACGTACGTTTCACCCGCGAGGAATTCCAGGTTTCGTCAGAGCTTAGAGAGCGAAAGTTGTTGTGAGAAAATAAAGTGCTCTATGCATTCAATATCAAGTCAAGTTAGAGTAGAGCTTAAAATATGATGAAATAATAGATTCGCTGCCAAAATACGTTTATGTTTCTGCCCCTTTGGGACTTCTTCAGGATCGCCTGGAGAAGCCAAAAAAGGGCAGACACATAAACGTGTTTGTGTAACGAATCCTTTCATTTATCATATATATATATATATATATATATATATATATATATATATATATATATATGTATATATATATATATGTGTGTGTGTGTGTGTGTGTGTGTGTGTGTGTGTGTATGTATGTATGTATGTATTGTCATGTTTCTAGCTGGTTATCTTTGTGTGGATATTGCCTGTCAAGAAATTTAGCAGCGTTTAGCGCGTGCGTTAGCTGCAAATATACAATGAAAAATACTTATTTCAAGTAATCTATTAAAATAAGACGATGGATAATCAAAACGCTACGTCTAAACATCTGATGATTCATTGAAATGCTTACATCAGAAATTAACGGAAGAGGTATGGCAAAGCATCACATCTCTCAAGAGACAACCCCCTATGAATAATGACGGCCGATGACGAAGTCCCAATTTCTGTTGCATTCATCAGTTTAGTGATCCTTGCAAGTATGGTCGATACCAGGACTTGAAGCCAAAAAGTTTTTAATCTCAGGGAAAGGTCACCTCTCTTCGACACAGACATCGACAAGAATCACCAACAGATTTTCTTTTGCAGATCTGTGTTCTTAACTATGTCTCTTTATCTGTTTTTAAATTATCAGCATTTAGTACAAACAGACAGCTAAACAAGTTTTAAATTCAACCCAACACATACATGCGTGATAGGGGTGTGCCCTTAAAATGGTTGAATTGAGTTTTTACACGAAGTGACGATTTCATAATAATCTTTATGAAGCTCGACCAATTTTAATAAGATCTACGTCACCTTGAAGAGAATTCTGGTCCAAGTAATTTTTTCCTTGTACACCAGAACACAAAAATCTACCTGGAAATCGTCAGGTACATAGCTTTTGCGAATTGTTTTCTTCTTGTTCTCCCGAACACTTTCTGTTTGAGTAAACTTGATTGGCAAAGATGCAAGTACACCGAACGGTTACCTCTATTCTATTCACATAGCTTAGAATGAACTCAATTAGCTGCTGAGTGCCCAGGGAAGTTTGTCCTAATGAAGGACCTTCTACATGTGAGACAGACGTGCTAACCATTGCACTACCCGAGCAGACAATGAGATTATTCAAGGTACAAAATCTGCAGCGGATTAGTATCACCCTTTAATCTCTGCCACCCAGCATTGAAACCAAGGTCAAAATCTTACACAAATTTTATTGCTTATGCATCATGAACAATACAAATGTATGAGATAATAGGGTGATATTAGCTCACCCAAACTCTTCACCGCCTGCCTTGAGATGGTCGCCCAAAACTTAGACTAAGGACACAGGAATAAGAATAGACGGCAAATACTTTGGTAACTTTGGATTTGCTAAAAACATCGTCCTCTTTGCTAACAACCTTCGTTGTCTCCAAATAATGCTAACTGAACTGACGTTGACCTCCGCATGAACTTCAGCAAAACGAATGTCATTTACTGCAAACTTTTTGAGAACAGAAACACAACGATTAAAATAAGAAACGCAGAGCTGAAGAAACTTGACCTCTACATCTACCAATGATAACAAATCTGCATGAAATCCTCCAAAAGAAGAAGAAATCAAGCAAAGAATCACACAAGGTTTGCAAGCTTTTGGTAGAGCAAGCTCGATTTCAAAAACAACAAAATCCCACAAGTCCTAAAAAAAACAACAACAATGCATCATCCCGATAGTCACCTATGGAGCTAGAACGTGGAATCTAACCACAAGATTTACCCTCAAACTGAGAACCATGCAATGTGCATAGGAGAGAATCATGCTCAACCTCACATGGAGAGATCATAAAACAGCACAGTATATTAGAGAAAAGACAGGAGTCTGAGATATCTTAGAAACCAGGTGAAAACTCAAATAACAATGGCCTGGACATGTTGCAAGAATGTCCAACAAGTGCTGGACATCACGACTCAAAACATGGATTCCTAGAGATCATATGCGGAATCGTCCGATAGAAGGTAAAAAAGACGAGACGAGTTAGACCAATTCATAAAGCACTGGCTCTGTGATGCCTATGATAGAGAAGTCTGGCGAATCTTGGGGAATGTCTGTGTACAACGGCGTCTTCATGATATCGAAGGGCTGATAATGTCACTTTGTATAATAGCTGAACTTATTCATATTAAGGGCACAGAGCTATCGATATCTCGATATACACCAGTACCATAAAATATGTCCTTAACTACAACTACTACTGTTTTTTTTGTTTTGTTTTTTAAACCTCCAATGATCACCCGAGTACTAACCAAATGCATCATGAAATCAGTTGCATATTGTCCCATAGCAATTAATTGCTCATCCCAATTCAAATTCATATATGCCGGATTTTTTAAATGAGTTTTACTTTTCACATTCTGAAATTTCAAGCCTCGAAGTGTAAAAAACAATTTCAAAATATTTTTAATGTAACCAACGACATTGACAAGTTCACGTTACATATGAACGTTAAGATTACTCAAACAGAAAGTGTTCGGGAGAACAAGAAAAAAACAATTTGCAAAAGCTATGTACCTAAGGATTTCCAGGGAGATTTTTGCGTTCTGGTGCACAAGAAAAAAAAATACTTAACTAGAATTGTCTACAAGGTGACGTAGATCTTATTAAAATTGGTCGAGCTTCACAAAGGTTATTACAAAATTAATATCATCACTTCGTGTAAAAACTCAATTTAACCATTTTAATAAGGATACGACCCTATCACGCATGTATGTGTTGGGTTGAATTTAAAACTTGTTTAGCTGTCTGTTTGTACGAAATGCTGATAGTTTAGAAACAGATAAAGAGACAGAGTTAAGAACACAGATCTGCAAAAGAAAATCCGTTGGTGATTCTTGTCGATGTCTGTGTCGAAGAGAGGTGACCTTTCCCTGAGATTAAGAACTGAAAGAAATAACAAACAAAAAAAGTTTGCACTGAGTAACCCTGAGTCATACTTGTTGGTCGGCTGGTGTGATATCGGAATGGCACAGAACAATAAAAGTATTGGTGCAGCCTTGATGGGTGGACAATTGTTGGTAAAGATAATTGTGTGCAGTGTACGCCTTACAAGTTGAATGGGTCCAGAAGAATGCTGAAGAAAGAACAAACACACCTAAATACATGCATATATATATATATATATATATATATATATATATATATATAGAGAGAGAGAGAGAGAGAGAGAGAGAGAGAGAGAGACGGACGGACAGACAGACAGACAGAGACAGAGACAGACAAACAGACAAATAGACAAAGGAAACAGACTTATAGATATATGTTGATGAAAATGACATATAAAATTGACTAAATTAACTTGTAATTAATTATGATATTGGGAACTTTGAAACATGAATACAACTAAAAAAAAAACGAAAAATAAAACAGTAGATATGTATAGTCTAGAAAGCTTGACGGATTTTAATACCAAGCATTGAGAAACTTTTTCCAGTGATTTTTCACCTATTTCCCATTTCTGTCATAGCAAATTATGTAATTTTCTTCCGTGTTTTTGCGCCTGTTTTCCCAACACTTAGTTATTTAGGTACATTGTATAAACAGTCACTTGTTGGGATCATCAATGTTTACCATGAAAGTGTTTCGGTGATTTTGAAAACACGTGATTTCTCTTGAGTTTTCCTCTTCACCTTCCGATTAAAAGCCCAGGTATACTTAGTTATCTCATATGCCAAACATCCTATTCCTTTTAATCTTATTAAAAAAAAAAACTTCTTAACCCTTCGCGACTTATTTTCATTTACCAACTCAAGGTCAAGCGAAGACAGACAATCTTACAAGTGGAAAAGACTGGCCTATCAACATCTTGACATCTGAACGAGGTTTGAACATAAACCATGGTACTATTGAGGAATAGTCAGCTACCCCAGTCACGATAGGTCATCGTCCAATATATATATATATATATATATATATATATATATATATAGATAGATAGATAGATAGATAGATAGATGTGATTGTATTGTAGATGTGAAGTGATTTGACAGAATGTAGATGAAAATGACAGTTGGGAGGCGCTGAAAAACTCTTGAAATAGTTGTTACATCTAAAGTTTTTATACAGAATAAAAATTGATATGTAACATTTACCTCTTGAGTTTTTCACTTCACTTTCCAATTGTCATATATATATATATATATATATATATATATATATGCATGTGTGTGTGTGTGTGTATATATTTGTTTGTATTGTGAATGTGAAGTGATCCGACAGAATGTTAATGAAAACAATAATTGGAAAGTGAAGCATCGAAACACGTAAACAGCAAAATTTTCTATGAACCGCGGCAAATATTTTCTCAGGACGAGATGGCTGACTCCTGTCGTGCATCGTGCATCGGAAGATGTCCATGGATTAATAAAATTTGAGATGTAACTCGTACTTTCTCGAATTTTTTCAACAACGCACGCATATATGTATAGTGACACGGATATATCAACTTAATAATGTATTATTATTATTATTATTATTATTATTATTATTATTATTATTATTATTATTATTATTATTATTATTATTATTATTATTATTATTATTATTATTATTATTTGCTGCAATCTCACACCAGTGCCTAGTGGTAACCGCTGGAGTTTGAGTGACAGCAAGTCTCCTTAAGTCTCCAGCCCTTCTATCTTAGTTCTCATAGGCCACAGTAATACTGCGGTTTACAGTTTCACAACGGTTGCCCAGTGGTCATTGCTGAAGGCTGAGTGACAATAAGTCTCCTCAGGTCTTCAGCTAACATCTCTTCTCTCTTTTGCCTATCATGCCAGTGCTGTGGTTCACATTCCCGCTTTCATTTCCCATCTTTTGTTAGGTCACTGTTAACAATTAGTATTGCAGTCTTTATATTTGTGGCACTTTCCTCAGTATCCGTGCAGTTCCCAGTAGTGCTGTGGTCTGTACAGTCTCAATCCTTCCCTCTATCCCGATCTCCTCCAGTCTTACCTTCAGTGTCTTTGGGATACTTCCTAGTAATAATGATAATTATTATTATTATCATCCTCCTCAGGGTATCACTGCTGTAATGATGGGTTGTTTTGTCTTCCATCCTGATCTCGGGATCCTCTTGATCCTCCGAGTTCAAGATGACCCCTGATTACACTTGATGTCTCAAGATGTATTGTTCATTATTCCTGTCTGCTGGGCCTGAGATATTAATCAATGTAGTCTGATTGTCTTTTTCATCAACAGTGACTATCGGGCCTTCTAGCTGAAATTTTCCTCCATGGGATGATGTTAAAGTCATGAAGTAATTTGAATCTTTCGTTCCTTAATGCAGTTTTAGGTTTATGCTCCAATCTATTTTCAGTTCTTTCAATGCCTCCAACTTTGCATGGACTCCAATTAACTGTGAGTGCTAGATGTCTGCAGATTCATTTCGTCCACAATTTCGGCACATATTCCATAGTTTTGTTACCCCCTCTCATTTCTCTTTTTACTTGGGTCTCCTTTTTAGCTTTTAGCACACCGTATTTGAGGGGACCATCCTCCAAAAGCATTTTCCTTAGAGGCTCTTCACCTGGTGATTTCCTATTCTTCATAGTTTTCGTTGCTTTTTCAACTGCATCAGGTGTTACCATAAGATATTGTTAAACATTATTATTGTTTAACTTTTGCTCAACCTCAGAAATCCATTTTGCACTATGTTGTTAAGGATTCTTCCACAGCTTGTTCCAGAATTGTGTTGTTTCAGTCAAGTCTAGGGAGAAGAATATCTTCTGATTCTCTTTAAATGACTCGTTTTGGCGAAATGTTTCACTCTTATAGTATTGCGTTCGATCTTATGTACGAGGGCAGCTGTTGTTTTTCTTCCCTATGTAAACATTTATATTTCTTTTGCTAGTGTTATATGTTCTACTAATTTCTTCCCTTTTTTTCAGCCTGTCTTTTAGCTTGCTTTCCCTCGTCTCTGTAAAATCACTTAGGCCTTTTCAATTTATCATTTAAGCGAGTTCTCCATGGAAGTTCCTTTTTTTCAAATGATTGATAACTTTGAACTCTTTGACAATTAGCTTTGCCGTTGTTTTTGCAGCTGCATACACAATATTGTTGGTTTCTGTAATACGAACTGCTGGCATGTACTACAACAATTCATTTATTGTAGCAACAAAATCTCTCAATCTTTTTTTTTTTAAATTTTCAGATATAAGGAATGAAATTGGGGTTCTGTCTTCTATAATACTTGTCATGCTACCTTCAATTTTTTCTGTAAGCTCAGTGTGGTCATCATTTGAGATTGTCAGAAAGATACTACCGGTTGCTCATTGTTTTGAGGTGATCGGCATTTATTTCATGTTGCCTTAAGTCAGTTTTCTTGTCTATCACTGCATATGCTAATATACTTTATTTCTTCGATTTCTCATTATCAATTTCTGCTCTAACAATCTTTGCTCACTAATCATAGAGTCAGAATGTCACTCAATCCTCATTGAGTGAAATTTCTTTTAGTATCTTCTCTTATTTGGTTCAGACCTGGAGAAACATTACTAAACCTCTCTGTATTCTGATGTTGACAACCTCTCTCTTCCTTTTGTTTCATTGGGATGCTGAGTCATCGGTTCCTCAGAAATGGGTATTCTAACTTATTTGCCAGTCCACCTGATGCCAGTAGCCTGTTTGTTACCACGTTACCCTGGTCAGCAGTCACAGGCGTGGTCCTAGATAACCCTGGCGACGACCAGTTCAGTATGGGAGGGATCCTTTTTATTTCTATCCACATAACTCGAATTGTGTGCAGTGTGATTTAGGACACACAACCATCGATGTTTTTTTATTGAGACACCAACTCTGGGAGGGTTGCCAATCAAGGCCCAATTGTCCCTTCTACCCATGAGACAACAAAAAGTTAAACTGACAATAGGAAAATCATCAGGCAATCGAACATGGAAAAGATGACAGAAAATGGATGGTTACAATAAAATATTATAAGGTATTATTATTAAATTTTTTGCTACGCTTAATAGCAAGCCAATCTCCTTGGCCTAAGGTATCAAGCATTCTCGAATATCATCATTATGGAGTAAACCATAAAGAGACTAATATATATTTTTGCTTTATTGACGTATATAATTTGAATGATTTAGAGATAGCAAATGTGAACTGAATACAACGGACCTTCTGCAGACATCATGATACCCCTTGATCCTTGTTTAATCCTGGTAATAATGTTGTGCAAGGGGTAATCTTCACGTACACTTCTTCCAATATATCTCTGACCATCAGACCCAAACATCTTGAAATTCGATTCATCTCTCAATATCACATTTGACCACTATCTGGAGCTTCAATCCTAATGCCCCATCAACGCATGTTTGTCTATTCTTCAAGTTGATACATACCTTTTGCATCAAATTGATTTTTTTTTTCATCAAAATAATCTTAAAGCACGGTTAAATCTATTTTCAAACAATTTCTTTTATCACTTCATCATTTACCTTATCGATGGGGGTCATCGAATCATTGCTCATCGAAAGTTGTATGCTACTTTCCTCTGTTGTCCAAGTCTGAACTAATCCAAATGGGCCCCATTCTTACTGGATTTCTTTATGGCATTGTCAGGGACATATTCAATTGAAGTTGTACGATCTTAGTCCTAGTTTCAGATCACAAACAAGTTTGTTTTTTTGCCTATCTCAATTACCTCGAATCTTTTTGAAAAATACTATAAATAAACCTTTTCACTTTATTATTGACAAATAAAAAGTAAAAGTGCATTTTGGGCAACGTCCCCAGATTAATTGACGATCTGGGCAGAGTTCGAGAATTTGCTATTGTACTTGGTGGTCAGATTTGAATGAAAGCATTCAAGGGTGTTGGCAAAGAAGAATGGAGTTTTGTTATTCCGAGTAAAACTTTCCACGCCCGATTGTGTCAGTGAGGGCAAAGATCAAAGTTGTTTTTTCCAGTTACTTGAGGCGTCAGATAATATAAAAATACAAACAAGAATAAAACAGACTGTCTTCAAAAGCTGCGACCTTGTATTCAATATTTTTGACTCATTTTGACTTTTCTCAACATTTGTTTCTGTAATAGAACTATTTCTTGAGTAAATCCCTGTTGAAGTAATTTATTATTACATTAAAAATAAAACGAAAAATATCATCTGAAATGGAACATAATTGATTGTAAAATTAAAAGGATATATATACATATATATATATATATATATATATATGAAGTGTAAACATCGTATAGTCTGCATTCTCTCATTCTCGTGCTTTCTATTTTTTTTATCTCGAGTATTGATTGCTCAAAAAGGAATAATATGACGTAGTGTGAGGTAAAAGAAGGAGAAAACCTTCCTCTTGCTTAGACCACTCTCTATATCATATCTTTCTATCATTACCAAAGCTTTCTCTCTCTCTTATTATCCCCCTCTCTTATCAAGACGATAGTTTTTTTTCTCTGTTAGGAATACTGCCCTCTCTTAGGGTCACTTAATTCCTTACGAACGCTATTAACTAATTTAAATATGGTTTTAAAAGGGAAAATTTTCCCGTTAGGTTGACTCATGAAATAAGACTAGAAGGCAGTATTTAATTAACAAAAAACAATAGACTTTGTTAATATTTGGATGTTGGACCATTGTATCGTTGGAATCTTTCTGTTCTTTGATAATAGGCGTTAGATACGTAAATGCAATCAAGTAAAGATTAACTACTGACTTCACACTGTTATGGTCAATAAAATTACTTATATTTTACTACCAATAAGAATAAATATATGGAACATGTGCAAGTGAACAAGCTTGTTTTGTATAATTGTTTGCGCAGCCTTCATATAACTTTCTTGGATGTGTGAATAGGCACTCTCCCCTAGGATTACTCAGTCGGTACCGAGATGTCATTGACTGAGTTTTTGTACTGTTCGGTTGTCGTCTTCACATTGACTGACAGTCATTTTTTACGTCTCGTGCAGAGATGATTCGGCAAAACATCGCACCCCCAAGTCTCTCGGCGCTTTACAGTAGATTTAGATTCCAGAGTTGAAAGGAAGAGGAATTCAGCTTTTTATAATCCTCCATCTGTCTCCTTTGACAATTAGCTGACTTAATCAACGTTTCATCACTCTGTCTTGTGTACTCCTCAATTCCTTTGATAGCAGAATCGACAATCTCCGATGTCAACGAGTCGTTCTTCTTTTGCTCTTTTCCCATTTCAAACACTGTCTATCAACATTACCATTGTAAGGTTTGAATTTCATTGTTCTTTATTCCAATTTCTGAGTTATTCTCTTGTCCGGATTAGGAAGAGCTCCGAATATCTCAGGTACTACGCATCTATTTGTTGAATCACGGGTCCATTTTTTTAACATAGTTTTCAAAATCTTCCTCATCGCTCCGGGGCTATCTTCCCTAATTGTTTTTATGATTTCATTCTGCTTGACTAAATCAACTTCAAGCATTCCTTGATATTTTTAGTTTTTCCCCTTTGCTGATCACCCCGATGCTTTCACAGTCGTGTAGGTCTTTCTGATACTACTCGCCTCTCTTTGAGCATCATCAGCAGTGCAGATTTATCGATTCTGAACTCCATTCCGATATTTGGGCTGAAGAGTTTTTTTTAAATTATTTCCAAGTGAACCAGACAATATCCTCAAGTTGTGTTCGATAAAAATAATCAGTTTCATCTCGAATGTTTATGTTAGAAATTATCTTATTGTTTATATTACTGCATGCAATCATGTGTACACTTGCACACACACACACAATCCGGAAATTTTGTAGATCCCAAGGAGTAGAGACTTGCTCTTAAATTTGATTCTGGTGGGCCAAGTCTGACACCAGACTACTCTTATGGAGTATTTTTGATGTTTTTTTTTTTTCCTGAGAATACTTGGGCACCCGTTTTCAGGCGATCGCTTCTCAGGCATTCTCGCTAGCAAACACAAAGACAAAAGCTCTAATATTTACAAAGCGAATTCCTGTTTTGAAAAAAAAAATGCATGTAACCACTCATGCATTCACTCATAAGCACATGGAATGACAAATTTGCACCCACGTGCGAATTATACGAAGCCAGAGACGGAGAAACACGCCCACACGAAGTGCGAGAGACAAGAACGTGTAAGCGTCGAATAATAAGTAGTTTCAATGCGTCTTTCACAGGATTGAGTTTCGACATTTTGGATTGAGGAGAGGAAATGTGGGGTGCAGGTGTCGAGTCAAGTAGTTTGTTGCACAGAGGGAGAAAAGATAGACGACAATGCCAGAATGATAGAGAGGTAAGAAGGAAAGAAAAAGACAGAGAAAAGGGGGAGAAGGGAAAGAGGAGGAAAGATAGATATGAGAGGTAAGAGAGGAGTGAGAGAGGTGGAAAAAGGGGAAAAACAATAGAGAAGAAGAAGAAGAAGAAGAAGAAGAAGAAGAAGAAGAAGAAGAAGAAGAAGAAGAAGAAGAAGAATCCAATTGCTGAGAAAAAACAATGCCATTCAAACAATGTGAACATTGATATCGAACTGTTCTCAAGTTGGATAATTTCAATAAATCGTTAAAAACAAAAACTGAACGTGTCAGTTCCATTAGGCAAAAACAGTACACACACATACTGAGCCTTACGAAAGTAGATGTTGACTGAACTTAGCACGAGGACACAACAGTAGGACACAAAGTATGACTCGAACTCACTAGCTATCATCGGCGAAACAGTCTCGCTAGCCACGTGCTATATAAATATTGACTTATTTAAAACACATTCGACGTAAAGTCACTGATATGCCATTCAGTCTAGATCAAACTCGCTACTGCAGAAATAGGCTGCAAGATTAGGTACCATTCTACAGTAGTCACGAGAATTATAGAGATTACTTCTGGCACAAGTCTTGCATAAGGCAAATCGATAGAGGCATTCAGTGTGGATCGAATTCACTACAGTAGCGAACCATCAATTCATCTATCTAAGTCGGTTTATGTCTGTCAATCACTCTATAGCAAGCGTATAGGACCTTTTGAAAGAACAGAAAATAAAGCTCTTGTATGCATGAAATAATGCTTGAAGTTTGCCAACCCCTAAATAAAGGTTACCATAGATTATCAATCTAATCCAGGTAGACGATTAGTGAGTTCAATCCCTATGGGATTTCAGAAACTAAGGTAAGCTTAGTAATTACCTCACGTAACCTATGTGTCAGGTTATATTTTGCTTCAAGTGTCTTAGTAAATAATAAACCTTATCTTGCAAGCCAGTTAGATATAGGGTGATCGATCACTACAGGGTACCTCGCCTTTGTTGCCCCGGTTCTAGCCTAAACTGAGCTTATCTCTCTTTAATACGTATTTGTGTATCTGTGTGTGTGTGTGTGTGTGTGTGTGTGTGTGTGTGTGTGAAAAAGTGTGACATTTCTAATATAGCACATACCATAATATTAATTTTCAGATGCGGGGGGAAGTCAGATTTGACCTCTAAGGACCATGAGAGGTCCCATTCTAGAGGGTTCGCCAGTCGACTCGGTCGAATGTTCAAACGCGTTTAATTTTGGAATCAAACAGCGTAGGAAAACAGTTAAGGTGATATTTTCAACGAAATTGGGAATGTTCATTTTTTTTTTTTTTTTGTGATACATTTGAGAACACCAGAACCCAAGGAAATGCAATCAATTCAAAGTCAAATAAATTAAATGAAAAATAAAAAACGTTTAAAGGACACTTTTTTGCTCATATATTAACTTCAGGGCAACATGTCAATCATGTTACCTGCAATATTTCGCAGAGATATCAATAGATGTTTACAGCAGATGTCGAGATCATTCTGTCAATTTTTCCAACAGTGCAATGGATGATTTACTGACCAGAAATCATGACGTCATCATTAGCAGTAATTTCTCAGTCACAATTTGACTACTGGAAAGGTTTGAATTTTAAGATGACGTCCAAAATGGCTGCAAAATCTTTAAAATGCCCATCATCCTTCCATCATTTACTCTAGGCAAGTTTTCCAACTGTTTCTTGTAGTGACAAGTGTGCTTGCAACATTTCGAAATTTAGCTGCAGTCTGACCACTAATAAGGTATAATTTCCAAGATTACATCCAAGATGGCCAACGTATCTTGAAAATACCAATGTCACCTTAAATGTTTTCTTCACTGTTCGATTCCAAAATCAACGTGTTTTTATATTACACCTGTTGGACTAGCAGCTACCTTGAATTGGACCTTCCAAGGTCCTCAGAGGTCAAATATGACTTCCCTCCACATTTGAAAGTTAGGTTCAAGGTATATGCTGACTAAGTTAGAAATTCCATGCGTTTTCTGGAAAAATACACACTAATTTTTAAAAAAAAAAAACTTTGTATTTATTCAACAATAAATCCCATACAATTATGTTAATATTTGTATTGTTAATAGATTTCAAAAATTCCGAAAATTTGCTTCACGCCACTTTTTCTTTTACTTTCCCTGGAAAAGCAAATATAGCACCCAGCGTTTTTTTTTAAGAAGCGAACTACAACAAAGATAGCATGCACCACCTTCCACCCTCTATTTTGCACCTAAGTCTCCTGTACTTCCCACTACCCCAGCCTAGAACGACTCACTCTAACATATCAACGTCATTTTTAGATCTGGGAACGCTCAAATTTTTTCCACAAATAAATCAATAATAATAGCTTTTTCGCTTCATGCCATTTTGGTTTACAAAAGTATTTTTTACGGGAACGCAGTACTTTCGGATAGTGGGAAAAAACTCGTATATTTTCAGTATCAATATTAAGAATTTACGGCTGGTCAGGGTTGAAGATTGAACTCTCTAAGCTGTAATTCATTTAAGAAACCGTCCATCGAAACTGTAAACAACAACATGGTCAGTATCAACATTTTTGAGTGGGTCAGGCTGGCTCGCTGATTATCTATGTAATAATCACGTGTACAGACCACACCAATGGATTTAGAGGGGTGAAAATTTAAATATTTACTCCTAATATATTGGAATAACGTTTGGGGTATTTTGTATTCCCCCAAACTAAGTTAAAACTGAGGTTTAATTTCCTATGTAATTCCATGTTAAAGTGGTCTCTTAGTTAGTGTCCAGTAGTGTTAGCGCTTGGTTTCTGAAAATTCGGGATTTTTAATGCTCACCGCCCAACGAAAGGCGACAGAAGAACCTCATTCATCAATCAACCTTTTTTCCAATTTTTTTTATTGATCATCCCCAACACAGCATGCAACCAAAATTTGAACTTTTATAGTGATCACCATCCAATGTAAGGTGAGAGAGTAACTTATTCATTAACCATACTTTCTTTTCAATTTTTACTATTGATCACCCGGAACACAACATGCTGCCAAAGGGCATGACTTCTGAGTAAATAACCAAATATGTTTTCTCTTTCTTTTTCTTTTTTTTTTTTTTTTTGAAGTACGAGTGGCTGAATTGGGAACGGCATGGAAAGTCGTAACGACTACAAATATGACACGTGGTCGGGATTAAGGTGGGGTCCTGCTCGTTCGAGAACGTGTGGGCACAGAGTGCAAGAGAACCCGAGTCCTTGCGCATGATTTCGCTAGAACGTCTGGACAAGCTGGACTTTGTCCACAGGACGAATCCTGTAGTTCAAGTGTCCCCAAGTCTTCGCGCATGATTTTGCAAAGTCATCAGGGCAGGCTTGACTTGGTCCGCAGGACGGATCTTGTTGATGCTCTCAGGACAAGCTTGAGCATACCGGTCAGTGGTTACAGGATAGTGTTCAATCCCGGACAATCACCAACTTTTCAGCCCGAAGGTATCGAAGAACTGATTCTACACTTTGATCTTAGCCTAAACTCTGGCCGGGACATTTCGTCTTCATTTTGCATGCCTTGGGGAAAGGTGCTTATCCCTATCTTCCCGATGCTGAATACGTTTTGGACCAGCGTGGTAAGGTGAGGCCCATCACCACCGTTTCTTACACTTACTCGGGGGAAGATCTCTGTCAAATCACAAATCCTAAAGGCTGTTTAATTTTTCGTTAAATGACGACGTACCGAAAACACGAAACAAATGAGGCGCTAAATTATGATGATTTTCTGGTGCCATTGTCTCAGGTACCACTTCTTATGACGAGAAGAGACGCAACGTTTACGTCTAACAAAACTCCTTCGTCATTGGTATTTAGAGTGAATTCGAGCGGCTAATTACTGAACAACAATTGAAAGTATCATCCCAAATCAACTTTTTTTTCGGTTAAATGTTTCATAATGACACTCATCAACCGTGCACAGAGGGTTAAATCTCATGAGCCTCCCAGGGGAGAAAGAAAGAAAATGGGTAGGTAACAGAAAAAGTAGTACAAGAATAGAGAAAGAAAGATAGAAAAAAAAAGAGAAATGGGATGGTTAAATAATAGAAGAAAGAAAAAAAAGAAAGAAAGAAGAAAACTGGATTGGGTTGGAGGGATAACTTGTGAAAGAAAGAAAAGGAAGAAAAAAAGAGACCCTATCAAAATGCTAAACAATAGCGACATATTAAAGTTCATTTTTCTTTCGTAGAAAGAAAATTTCAATTGAATTTTTTGTCGATTGTTTTTATCGACGATAAAATTGCATCAATTTGGACCTTTTGGGGCACCAACATAAATCCTTTTCCCGTCAGATTTCCTGGGATATCACTTCTGTCACGTGTAGGACTGGAAATCATGAAATATACGTTAAGGGGCCCAGACCAGTCTATGGCTGTTGTATGCTATAAATTCGAAAATTTCATGATTCACGATGTTAGTTCGAAGAGATGAACATTGACATTAACAATCTGGGTGACAAGGAATAACACCAATAGTTCAAGCATAACTCGCAAAGGGCTTATGGTGGCTGGCGTTTCGCTTTCGTGGAGCAATGCTGAACTAACTTCTATATTCGCCAACTCATTTGGGGAGAAAGTTTATACGGTGCCCGGAAAAATGGAATTTGTAAAAATGTCACCGGTGTAAATGACCAGAGTGAAAACTAAGGAAAATGGCTCATTTATTTAAAACAACAGTTTGTTGTAGTTTATTTACTTGTCTTAAGCTACACTCATTAAATCATCAGTTTGGTATAGGTTGTTTATCCGAAGCTAACCTCACAGAAAAGACCCTCATAAACAGGATTGAAACGGCAGATTGATGTAGCATATTTATTCTAAGTAGCCCTCACAGAAGAGACTCTCACAAAAGGCATTCAAATAGCAGTTTGGTATAGCATGTTCCTTCGAAGCGACCCTCACAGAAAAGACTCTCAAGAACAGCTTTGAGATAGCGATTCACTGTAACTTGTTTGTTCGAAGTGATCCTTACAGACAAGTCTCTCAAAAACAGCTTTGAAATAGCAATTCACTGTAACTTGTTTATTCGAAGTGATCCTTACAGACAAGTCTCTCACAAACAGCTTCGAAACAGCAGTTCGGTAGAGCTTGTTTATCCGAAACGACCCACAAAGAAAACCCTCGTAGAAAAAAAAACTCACGGAAAAGACCCTCACAAATAGCATTAAGACAGCAGTTTGGTATAGCTTGTGCTTTTGAAGCAATGCTCGCAGAAAAGACCCTCTCAAACAACAGTAAAAAACAGTTTAGTGTAGCTTATTCTTTCGAAGAGATACTCAAGAAAAACCCTCATAAACAGCATTTAAAACAACTGTTTGGTTCAGCTCGTTTATTAGAAGCAATCTTTACAGAAAAGACCCCTTTAACAGCATTGAATGAGCAGTTTGATGGAGTATTTTATTTTAGGTCACCCACATAGAAAATACCCTCGCTATCGGCATTAAAACAGCAGTTTGATGTAGCTTGTTATTCCGGGGTGATCCTCCCCGAAAAGACCCTTAAAACAGCGTTGAAACATCAATTTAGTGTAGCTTGTTCTAAGGAATCGATCCTCAACCAGTCATTACTTTTTCACTTCTCACTTGTGCCATCTTCACCAATGCCCTCGAAGTATATTCCACGATGTCATCACACACATCTTCCAAACTAAAATTCTATGCCCCCTCTTGTCAGTCAAAGCAAAAATTTATAAACTTTTCCTTTGGAGAAATTGCCGAACTAACACGTCTTGATATTATCATCAATTTTGACTGATTTTTACCTTCACCTCAATTATCAATCGCTTTTTATCACAATTTTGACCGGGACCGTAATCAAATCTCGATATCTTAATATCTTTCTCTATTTGCTGGCGTTTACTCATCGGTAGCCAAAAGATGGTCGGCGATTTTCCTAACGAAAACAGGGTTGGCTTCAATAATGTGCAAAAAGAATATTGTAATAAATTCCAGTTACGAAACTGCAAGATAACATAATACGTGAAACAGGCAAACACCAACATCATCATAAACTATTTCTTAGAATACCAATGTGATACACTTTTCCACCTGCACGCTTATTTAGAGGCCGATGATCGTCGTCTTTGTGGTAGGAATACAGAAATACAACTCAAACATCTTTGGTTTTTTGAGTTCTCGTTTTTATTCAGAAATTTTTGTTCGAGAGATAAAGAATGCAATGTCACTTCAACTGCGTCACACAGCATTCTGGCGTAATAAAACCATGTCATACAACTTTCCTTGGATAAACTATGCCACCAGATATATATCATAACAGTTTTTGAACAACACATTTTCTCATAATGTCTACTATGGAAATAGGATTTTTTTTTAAAAAAGAAAAAGAAAAAAGAAATGAGGATTGAAATTGTTAACGGGCCTGGCCTACTTATCGCGTATACTTTTTCTGTATCTATATTCAGTCTACTCATTCGTCAAACCAAATGCACTTAATCTCACACACACACACACACACACACACACACACATTCGCGTAGACGCATTTCTAACTAACATGCAAACAGTCATACACACGTGCCTATCTGCTACACGCTTGACATTTTCAAGGTAGGAATCGGAGGAAGAAGCTCAGACGTCAGTTGTACTCGTTACGATAAACACTAATATTTCCTGTACAGAGAAAAGGGTTGGTAAAAGTGCTTCCAATAACGACAACGACAACGACTACAACTACAGCGACCTTTTCTCCCCTTCCTTGCTCTCCAATTAAGGGAGAGTATCCGGATTGTGGGCAGTGGTAGTGGCGGAGCAGGACAAAACGGAACAACGGGGATGGGTTCGCTTCTGGATTGTGACGTTCTTTGTTCCCACTTACAAGTTACGTTCATACTCACGTAGTAAGTAAATTTAGTTCTTTTAGGAGTCGTTCTCGTTGTAAAAGTTCTACTTAACCATCTGGAGAGAGGAGGAAAGAGAGGAGATAATAACAATGTGATTGTTTTTGACATTTTTGCTTTGTAACGACCGGCGAAAATTATCATCCGATGACGACCGGAGTTCTGAGCATTGTCATTACTGTACGTATGATTCAAACGAATATCTTCATCTTTGTTATTTCGATCCCTATCTTTCGACCGTTGCTCTCTCTGGTCTGCTTTGTATTGTCTGAAAATCTGAAATGCGATACTGCCTTTATTATCACATGAATTATGAGGACTCTTCATCTTGTATGGGTAATTTTTGGTAGTCTTTTTGCTATCTTCCTTTTTAACAAAAGGTTCTGGATCGAATATTTTCGATCCTTGAATTCAGTTGTTTTAAATGTAGCTTCCGACGAGACTTGAACTCGTGTCTCATATCCGAGGAATTTGTCTTCATGGACGGGGGAATTGACCACTTGAGCCACAGAAACAAATCTATAATCCTTTTGTAACCGCTACAATCCAAATCTTTAGTTTAGTTTATTTTTCAGGAAGTATTGACCTTAAACAAGAAAATGCAGAGCAATATGTTTTTGATATTTTATAAGTACGCTGCAATAGAGTTGATTTTGCCGTCATATTTTGACAGCATGGATAAATTAGTCTATCCATATAATAGCCATACATGCTAATTTCTTCTCTGTTTACGCATTGATCTCATTGTTTAATTCAATTTACCTTCTCATTATGACATAACAATGAATATTACGTCATATATCTCATTGTTTAATTCAATTTACCTTTCCATTATGACATAACAATGGAGATCGTCATAGAAATTCTTATGAATTTAGGCCCGATCACCCTTTAAAACAGCTTGAGCAGAGTTGAGATTTGGAGAAACTTATCAAAAAACAAAAAAAATAGGATACTTAAATCATCAAAAAATAAATTAGCGAATAAAATAGGTCCAGGATCCTGAGTGCCTATCATACATACATTTTTGATGAGTATATTCTGATTATATATGAAATACTTAAGTTGTAGTGATCACCTTCATTTGGAATAGAAGAAAGGGTGCTGTTTTACCTTACCCAACAGCAGCTAGGTTTGTACCTTAAATTTCTTTATTTGTTCCGTCGTTATTGAAAAAGAACCTCAACTCTATGATTTCAGAATTACACTAGTTGATAGATGAATATCCCATTGAAATGATTGATTCAAGCGATGAGAAAGTATGAGTCCAAATCATTTGAAAATCCCCATTGAACGAGAAATCGGTTTAATATCCACTTGAATGGCAAAAATACCCAATAATAACTGCCCTCATTATGGATGTCTGTTCAGTCAACGGGTCTCAAGTCAAGTACTCTTATGCCCTTACGACAATGAAGAGAATTTTGAGGTGCTGCTACCCACACGCTCACGTGTGTGGTATCCCTGCATTAAACCGACCTTGTGACACATGGTGTCCTTGTTGCTCGGGTAAATAGAAATTACACCCAGTTTTCAGCCTGTTGGACAATTTCTAAATATATAGGTTTACCCCGCCATCCCAAAGTAAAGAATTCCTATGAAAGCCTTTCGTAAGCCGAAATCGTGTAAGGAAAACATTTTGAGCGTTCCCAGACTTCAAAAATGGCAACGATAGTATATTGGGCTCAGTCGTTGGGGGTGTGATGAGGAACAGGATACCGAGATATAGGAGAGAATGGAAGACGGTGTGCACTACACCTATAACAGTTCACTGCAAAATAAATGCTGAACCCTATTTCCGCTTTTTGATTTTGTGTTTTTTTTTTGTTTTGTTTTTTGTAAAAGTGAAAAGTGATGTAAAGTGAACCTTCGAAAGTAAGGGATAACCGTAAGGTAAAAAAATCAAAAGCCTAAAATATTCTTATAAAAAAAACCCTCTTTTATAATCTAATGCCTTTAATCAGCGAAAATCCCAAGATGTTCCCATCCCTCTTTATGATACATCAGTCCGAGAGCAATTCATTAGAAAGATAATGAAGACAATGTGATACTGATCTTCTGAAATCTGGGACCCAGATGTTAAACCCCATTGGAAATAATCTATCTCTCAACACTTTGGTTCATCCATTGATTTTGTTTATATGCTTTAATAATCTGGGCCTTTTATCCAATTGATTTTGTTATCTTTTGTGCCTTGTACGCTTATAAACGGCAACAATACATGCACTCTTATAAACGTTATCAAGAATAAACGATGAAATGCTCAATCAAGAAATAAACACAATCCTGCTTGTGGGTCAATGATTGATTACGCACTTTCACCTTTTAGTTCACAACCGTCACGAGAATTTCGTATCTCTATCAATATGTCTCCTTTTTTCACAATAAGTAAGTGATACGGGTCAACGTTAACAAGTCGAGACTTTGTTCGATATGTTTACTGACTACCGCCCCGATGACGTCATCAGTGTACCATAATGTCCAATTTTTGAAATGCGTACACGGGAGGGGGTGCATAAGGGACACTGGAGTGCTATTGGCACAAATGATGATCCCTTTCGGTGTTCCCTGGTGCTGGTTGATTTAATCTTTTTGGCTCCTTTCAAAAGTTGCTCAAGTATTACGTGTTACGCTGTGCCATACAGTTCTGTCGTCAGCATGTGATTCCAGCTCATTCGCAGGGATGCCACTTCAGGTTGTCCTTGATGCAACCCTTGAAGCCATTCCTGAGACGCCCAGTGTTTCTGTGGTCCTGTGCAAGTGCTCCGTTGAAGGGTTGCCGGGGATTAGGTAAGCTGACCACGTTGATCACGTGACGAGTTAGACGAAGCTCGGGTTTCAATACCATGGCCTCCACACTGTCGTGACAGACCCTATCCAGGACTTCCAGGCTGGTCGAGAATCTTCCCACTATCCGATCTCCATGACTGACTGCAGGGACCTCCTATGGATAAGTTCGGGTTCTTGTTTACCCGAACCCCCGTGGGTCAGTTCAACGAGGGCAAGAATCTTCTCAGAAATTCATTTTAGTCCGCGTATGTATTGTGTCAATGACATAGGAGCACTCGACTTGGGTAACAAAGAGAACTCTGATCCCATTGTTCCAGACTACACAGGGTTATGCCAAGAGCATCACATCTGTCGCCGCCCGGTTAGGAATATTCTTCCAAGTATAAATTTCGATGATCAGAAAGCTGTCGGGTGTGGCTCCGGTACAACTTCTGTATCAAGCAGTTTTGTAGTTGGCCTGTGAGTGCGGTTGCCTTGTACACCTTGATCTTGGTTGATAGCTTGATTCTATTGTCATACATCATACGAGCTCGGAAGCAACCCAGAGACTGGCTGGCTGACATGGCTAATGTGGACTGCTATCTCTTTGTCAAGTGGATCAGGTACTTGAATAGGTCAACGACCCTTCATTGGATGCTGGAGGGGGTCAGGTCGATATTCATTATTTCTTATCCAATAACAGACATCAGTGAATGAACCCCCCCCCCCGCCCATTCCACGTTGCAGAGATATCTGGGTCTACTTCTGATAAGGTTAGTACGCACATGGACATCTGCAAGATGACAGAAAAGTCTAAAAGGTCCGATTAACGATTCTACATATGTTGAAAGACTGGACAAAGCTCATTGCAAATATATTTTTTGAAAAATTCTACACCGAGAGGAAAGAATAGATTTTCTCAAAGAAAAGCAATCCAACTTTTTTTATTGGTTGCTAACTAAAATGCTATTGATATTTATAGTTCTAAAAAAGATATAGAACAGAAAAAAGAATGTGCCTTTTTGGCTTATCGTCGCTTATACAATGGTCAGATGGCGTGCATGATTGTTTTGGAATACGAACAAAAACCCCACCGAGCAAAAAAAGAGGGCAAAATCCTCATATCACAGGGCAAAAATCCCACAACATAGTACAAAAAAACTCACATAGTAAAAAAACAAAACAGAAAAACAGAATTTCTACAAAGTTTTCAAAGATGTTTTTACGAATCGATAGTATGGACTTCTTAAGTTACAAAGTTGACCAGTCAAAAGGCATCAGTCGAGAATGTAGTAGACTGTACCACGAATATTCTAACTAAATTTCAACATTGTAACTTGCAGTAGATCAAAATGGATTTGTAAAAAATTGATGAAAACAAATTTTTTTTCTCCTCTGTTTGGGTTTTTGTCCGGTAGGGATGGGGATTTTGCCCGGTGAGTTTTTTGTCCCGCAGGATTTTGTCCAGGGTTTTTTGTCCCGCAGGATTTTGTTGGATGGGTATTTTGTCACGGACCCGATTGTTTTAGATAATGGACAACATTATAACATACGTGTCTTTCGAATTGAAATGATGTTATAACAAAAAACTCATATTATAGAAAGACCCACAAGTAGTATTTTGGTGCATAATCAAGTTGGAGAAGCTCTCTAGCTTTCACATTGAAATAATGTTTTGTCTGATGTTAATGTCTCTAATCTGAGAAAAAGAATTACAGGTCACCTAAAGAATAAAAGTAGGAAAAAGCAATCCCTGAACGTGATTTTCTGACCGGAAGATTCGGAAGTCTGGCTTCAAAAATATCCTGAAAAAGGTTTTTAGAATTGAAATCATTTAAACCATCTTGCGTTATTTTAAGCATCTGTCTGGTATGGATGTGTGTTAAACCGTTTTCTAATTTATTTTGGAAACATCTTCTAACTTTTGTATCACGAAACACGTGTTTATAAAAGTTTATTCCAAGTAGAAACAAGAACTGAGAACGGAAGATCGTAAACTTTGCCAAAGGACTTCGTGCCCAGTGCGTTAAGTGAAGAAAGAAAAGGACTATCGTGATGTTTCTCTGGGGAGCCAAAAACACAAGATACATGTAGGCTATTTACCTTGACTTCTCATTATCGCAATCACAATTCTACCTGATTGATATTTCTATCGAAGGTTTATGCCATAGCTTTCGTGTTTCAACAGCTCTTTCAAGCTTCGTTTTATGGGAAAATTTAACAAATCTGGCATTTTGTTGAAAAAAAACAACATTCGGTCAAGAACGTTTTGGTTTGGTCATATCTAAATTTTGGGGCATTTTTAATCTTAATTTTAATTTCAATTAATCTCCTCAAGTCTCCAGCCCTCCTCTCCTCATTCTCATAGACCACAGTAATACTGTGGTTTACAGTTTCACACCAGTTGCCCGGTGGTCATTACGGAAGGCTGAGTGACAATATTATTATTGTTGTTGCCGTTGTTGTACTGGTATGTGGCCGCTGAGGGATCAAGGATTGAAAGAAAAAGTCTATGATCTGAAAGGTTCGGACACCCTTCTCTTGGCCATTGAAATATGGGATCGATTGACGTTAATTGACGCTGTTGCAGCAGTATTCTCAATAAATTCTTATTTCTGGTATGTACTTCGTTATTGCAATGTTTTGTGAATAGTTTTGGTTCTTACTCATTTTGGTGCCATTATTCCACCGGTTTTTGACCAGAAACGTCTCCAGCCGTTTGGTAACCTGGCTCCTTCCAGAGACCATTTTGGAGCTGTTTTACGGCACATTTTTGTGTTTCTGTGTGTCTAAAGCCAATAGGTTGCTCGTCCTCAGCAACTGTTATGAATTAGCCGCTCGTAGCGTTGTACACGAGAAGGGGAGGGAACAAATATACGTCGGTGCATCGGGGTCTAGGAAAAGTGCCCACTAGGAAATCTGTACATCACGAATCCATCAAGGGAGGAAAAGTGCCCTTCAAAACAATTTTCCCAACATTCCGTTTTTCCTTTCCATTTTTAATTGATAAAAATTTGGTCAGAGGATTTCTCTTTTCACAAACTGGTCGCCTCTAATTCACTGAGGGAAACAGTGCTCATTTAATAAAGCTTTATCTCTTAAAAATTGGTACAGCTTACCTACGGTGGTCCCGATTATAATTGTGAGTGTGAAATTTAAAAAAAAGAAATGAGCAAAGCAATTAGAACCCTCCCCCCAAAAAATAACAGATTATTCAACGCAATAATAAAACAATATTTTTGTCATGAATTCTCTTATTTCTTTTCATTCTTAATTAATTAGTTTTTTGGAAATGTTTTTCACATGCTGGCCGTCTTAAATTTATTGGGGGGGTGCTATTGTAAAAAATAACTTACTGCCGTTTTTCTTTAACGAGTTCTCTTATTTCTTTTCATTTTTAATTAATCAAAATTTGAAATGAATATGAGGTTTTATCAAAGGAATTTGGCACAGCTTAACTGTGATGGTCCCAGTTAGAATTCTGAGAGTGAATTAAAAAGAAATAAGTAAGGTAAAACAATTCAAAGAACAATCTAATGAAAGCAATAATAATGCAATGCATCTCTTTACTTTTGTTTCTCTTTCATGAATTCTCTTTTTCTTTCAATTTTTAATTGAGGAATTTCGGGTTTTCTTTTTTACTTTCTGGCAAAAACAAGAAAATATTAACGACATCAATTTTCGTTTTATTTTCGGTTCAAAACACTTACGATTCCAATTGGGTCCACCGTGGTTAAGTTGTGTCAAAGGTTTTTAATGAAACCTTGATATATGGGCACATTTTCTCCCTCATTAAATTTAAGACGCCCAGCGCGCAGGAAAAACAATGAAATTTGCGATAGCCAGTGTGTGAAAAAAACCCTTAAAAACAAATATTTGTTAATTGTAAATGAAAAGAAATAAGAGAATGATGGGCAAATTAAATTTGAATGGACAGTTCCGCAACCCCTACTCACCTAAAAAATTCGTGAAGGGCAGATTTCCTGTCGGGCACTTTTCCGGGTAGGATCTCTTCATAGTCTGATCTCCTGAGTGCATGCGTGCTTGCAGTGACTTTTTAAAGTATCTGTGTAACTATATATATATATATATATATATATATATATATATATATACTCAAACAATATTTATGTATATAATCAAACAATATATATATATATATATACTCAAACAATATTTATGTATATAATCAAACAATATATATATATATACATATATATATATATATATATATATATATATATATATATATATATATATATATATATATATATATATATATACTCAAACAATATTTATATATATTATCAAACAATATATATATATATATATATATATACATTCTGTCGGATCACTTGACATCCACAATGCAAACACACACACACACACACACACACATATATATATATATATATATATATATATATATATATATATATGTGTGTGTGTGTGTGTGTGTGTGTGTGTGTATATATATATATACATATATATATATATATATATATGTGTGTGTGTATATATATATATATATATATATATATATATATATATATATATATATATATATATATATATAAATATATCCTCTGAAGTACCTGTCTACACTACGTTTTGATATTTAAGGAGCAAAAAAAGGACTGAAGCTCTCAGAATCGTGAGAAAATTCGTTCTCGTTTTTTAGCCTTCTAAGGGAAAAAGACTTTCATTTTCATAAAGGTGAATGAAATGTTTCTATTTACTTTTAACTCTTTAAAGATGGGAGGAAAGTCTTCCTTCACTTCCGACCTCTTATTGGGGGAAACGTTTCCCTTAATTTTTGACTCCTTAAAGTAGGAGGAGTGTCCTTATACTTTTGAAGCCTTCGTGTGAGAAAAGTTCCCCTATACTGTTGACACTTTGTAGGGGGGAAAAGTTTCCCTTCCCCGTTGAACCCTTGAAGAATTCGCCTCAAAGAATTATATATAAACACATGGAATCTTTTAAGTGTGTATGCGTACACACGTGTGTGTTTATGTGTGTTAGTGTGTATGTGTGTTGAATGGTGAGTAAAGGCCAAATTTAGCATTAAAGTTATATTTCAGATAGATATTCCCAGTAAACCTTCCAAAATAATTATTTGCTGTCTTAAAACCTTTCCTATGTTCATTCAGTATGGATGCCAAAGTTGGTTGGATTTCACCTGTGTTTTGATGATTTTTATAGCGTGACAGACAAGTAGTACATATATCTTTCTCTCTCTCTCTCTCTCTCTCTATATATATATATATATATATATATGTGTGTGTGTGTGTGTGTGTGTGTGTATGTGCGTGTGTGTGTGTGTGTGTGTGTGTGTCTGTACATGTGCACAAACAATATAGGTATCCATTTAAGTGTACATATACCTACCTAAATGATGAAAAGTGTGATTCACCCCTGCCATCAAATCAATATATATATATATATATATATATATATATATATATATATATATATATATATATATATATATATATTTCTGGACTACGGTACTGGACAGGCAGTAAGGCTGAATTTAAGCGATATATTTAAATTACACAGAAATCCCTCATCCACCAGCATGCTCAATTCCTTCAGAGGAGCATTGCATAGGCTTACATTGGAGTTACCTCACTCGAAGAATGCTCAACCCTGAATAGAGGAGTATTATTATTGTATCATCCACAGACAACTGTTTCGATGTATTACATCTCTTCAGTGTGACTATTGACTGGGGGTCGATCCATACACGATTACTTCCCCCTGACAATGGCGTTCCCTGAGTGCTCTCCAGTTCACGTCCGTCGCTGTGTCCGTATTTATACGTTTGTTTCTATATCATATATAAAACACATGTTTGTGTGTGTGTGTGTGTGTGTGTGTGTGTGTGTGTGTGTGTGCGTGTGTGTGTGTGTATGTTGTCAGTCAGATGTCGTAGTCGAGCCTCAGTGCTTGACCGACTTTTTTTTTGCCCAGGCATTTAAGAGACTATCATCTTTTTTTTCTTGTTCGCAGACACATCAAAGGCTTCAATTTCACACCCTCAGGCGCCCGCGCTCACTATTTTATCTTCTCTGTCCCTATCCTCTCCTCTCTGGCTTATTCTTTCTTTTTCTTCTGCTTCTTCTTCTTCTTCTTCTTCTTCTTCTTCTTGCCCTTCTTCTTCTTCTTCCTTTCATTATTATTATTATTATTATTATTATTATTATTATTATTATTATTATTATTATTATTATTATTATTATTGTTCTTGTTATTCTTGTTCTTCTTCTTCCGCCAATTCGTCTTTGTCATTTCTAATACGAGCACTTACACACTGACAAACCATAATGTGTGCATGTGCATGTGTGTGCATCTATGTGGTTGTGCATTCGTGAGTGTGTGTGTGTGTGTGTGTGTCTAAAAATTGAATAATACAGGAGTTGAATTCGATAGTACGTGTGCGTAAGACTTTTTCAGTTTGGCTTAGTCAGAAAGACAGCCACTTGGAAATCAGTTAGTCGTGATATCCAAATCATGGTAGGGCGCAATGTTAATTTCATACACCAGTTTAGTTTAACGTGGGAAAATAAAGTCAACTCCAAACTTGGACTGGAGTTTGACAAAATCGTTTACGAAAAAAAACAGCTAGTAAGTGGCTCGCGGTCCCACTGACCCACAAAACTAGACAGAAAACCTTCATTTTAACGAATTCCTGCGATCCTATCGATGAAATGCTATCACGACTGCAAGATCTTTGTCATGTTCCTCCTCACTCTTGGCCCACTTCTCCCAACTTAGTCCATTAGCCGAATTCATCAAGCCCCGACCATCGCCGACCAGCCGACGGTGCCAGGGTGATTCTCCGCCGATAAGATGAGCTGTGTGTGTGTGTAGGGGGGGGGGTAGCAGTTACTGTGTGGGACCTGTTGACGTCATGAGAATGATAAAAACCACCTGCCTCTGACGGGATGGACCCTGTCAGCCATTCTCACTTTGGCATGCGCGAAATGAGATGCAAATGTCCCAATTACTTTTACCTCGCTTATATATCACATTCGTTTGGCACAAGGCAACCGTAGTGAATGTCGAACTTATTATACTACCAATATAGTACTCGTAATAAGTATTTGAATAAACAGACTTTTCACCACTAATTGCTTGATTTCGTGAGTCAAACTTGAGAAAATTATGCAAGAAGATGGAAATCTTATTGCAATCAACATAACAATATATGCATTTTGTCATGTTTTGTGGTTCTGAATTTCTGGAAATATCTTTTAATAGAATCAAATGGTTGGATTTTATTTTTGAATTGTTTTTTTTTTTTTCCTGTCTTTGTAAAATCTTGTTCAGAATCGAACAAAGAGTTTTCATGATTCTATTTTATTTTTGTAACTCTTGATGAATTTTATCGGCCTTGTGCAGCGATTTACTCAACCGAGAGGATATGCCAGACAGAGCCGAACGGGGGTGAGACTAATCGCCGAACGAAGGAAATTAGCCGAACGGAGATCCAGGACAAAAGGCATCAGTCCAAAAGGCATCAGTCCAAAAAGCAACAGTCCAAAAGGCATCAATCTGAATGCAAGCAGTAAAGTACAGACTACTGCAAGTTACAAAGATCGATCAAAAGGTCAATCAATCGAGAATGTCAGCACTACTCCGAATATTTTGACTGAATTTCTACTAATTGAGTAATTTGATAGAGTATTTTTTGTGAACTTGAATGAATTCTATAAGGTTTAAAAGTTGATTGTCAATTCAACTGATTCACTTCATGTCTTTTGACCGGAGGATAATATTGATAAAAACTCACAAAAGCCCATGTTAAGAAACTAAAATAGAAGAATATATCTTTAAAAAGATGTGATTTTAAGCAGAACTACCCAAATTGACTCCCGTGGGTACCTTACATACTTCCATCCGGCCACTGCAATTAGTGTCACCGTCATGAACCGGACCCCATAATAATCCACCATGTTCCCGTTATATATTCTTTGTTAACGATATTCAAAGTTCAGTTTTTCCTGGTAGAAGCACTTGCCTTGCTCCTCTGAATACGCTCCCAAGTTCTCTTTGAATTGATCCAAATGAGTTCCAAGGATTTGGACTTTGAGGGACAGTCTGCAGCCCAATTTCTTCACCATAGTCTCAACCAGATCAACATAGCTTTCGGTATTGTAATTGCGCTGGAATCCTTGAACCATGGTGACAAAAGTTGATCGAGCTATCTTCTCTTTCCTAGTTACCTTCTTGGGAATTCCTAGCACTCGAGGATCTTCTTTATCTATGGCCCAACGGAGACACCGGCTTTGACCTTTGCTTCAGACATTACTCAGTGACATCATCTGGCAATATCTGTGATGCCCACAAGGGATATTTCTGAATTATTATCGGAGATCAAGACAAATTCTGGGCATCTGATTTTACCTTCAATGCAAGTTTCAAGACCTTGCAAGATGCCTCGAGGTATGATGCGTGCAGCTTGAGAGGGAATCGGAGACTTCAAAATGGTGACATTCTCGATGGATTTTCAAGATGGATTTACCACGTTTCCTTGCTATCTTTGCATTCGAGGCTGCATGAATACCTTAGTGCTGGACAGACCACAATCTCCCGAATCGTACAGTCGAAAAGCATTAGTAAAAAAAATGTCAACGCTGTTATACGAATATCTTGACTGATTATCATTTAACATTTAATTCAAGTGATAAAATAAAAAGTTTTTTTTGAGGTCATTTTTTCAACAAAAATGACTGATTTACGTTATGCTTGCTTTGAAGTGGGCCCCGAAAGTTATACTAAGTCTCTGAGTTTAATTTTTGATTGAAAGTCATAATTATGTCTTTGTCAGATTTCGTCGCCCAATGAAATCGTGGAATATTTTTTGTGACGTTGAATGAAAAGGTGTTAATTTAATTCTTGTATTAATAACCAATGAATATGTTGTTTGGTAAAAGTTTTGATCAAAAATGATACTTTTTGGAGCCTATGTATGGCTTTATCTATGCAAATGAGTCTACGATCCACGTTTAGACCTTTTATCAGTTGATTCTTTCTTTACTTAGAAAAACTCGGTAGACAATAGTTTTTCTTAATTATTCATTTCTTTCAAAATCATTGATGTAATAAATACTTTTCCGCCTCTTAAAAGGTATTCAAAAGCTGTTGGTCTCTTCAGTCTTCATCTCCTTTTATCAATCAAATATGATAGTAACGAAATATTATAGATTTCAACAATTCATCGAATATCCCAAGTTTTTGTTAGTTTTCAGTCTTCGAACCGAGAGAGAATGATTTTATTTTAAAATCTAGAAATTTCGTTAAACTTTTTTGGTGTGTCATTTCATAATGATTCAGCTTCACATTTTGCAATGGTGAAACAAAACATCTATCCATTGATTGATATGTATCGCTTAGGTTACATTTTTGCGTCAAATATAGGCTGTCAAAATTCCAAGTTTTAAATATATGTTAATGCAAAAACCAAATTAAAACCTTTTATTCATTCTACGATTTCATGGCGGTAAAATTTGATAAGGGATATAATTATACCTTTTAATTTGAAATTATACTATCAGAGACTTTGTATGACTTTTGGGCCACTTCAAAGCAAATATTAACTGATATTTATTCTCTTCATGAACCTTGCATGATTTTGGGGGTAACTTCAAAGCAAAGATTAAAAGATATTACTTTAATAGCTGTTGAAATGTCCTGAAATATAAGCCATTTCATATAAAAGTATTACTTAATTTTTTGAATTCAGAAAAAATGATTCTCCCTAATCTTCATATGGCTCGGAATTGAAACAAAATCACAATAAAACGTTTATACATTTGAATTTACAAGGAAAAAACAAAAGTAAATTACGACTTTGCAGAAATTCACTTGAAATATCCGTAACTAGTGTTTCCCTTTTGACTGAATGTAAGTTGGAAAAGTCTGTATCACATTGTTGTCCTTTTGACTGGGCTTTTGTTTCGATGCCTTTTGACCGGCCACATCACGTAAACACTACTTATTGACACCCGGTAGGTGTTGATGTCACATGAAATCAGGCATTATGAATCAATATGTCACCGTTCCAGATAAAGAGATTCTAGCGTTCAAGTATGTTCCTTTAGCTGACTGAGGCTAAATAGATAAATGACAAAATATAAATGTTCCGATCACAAAAGCAAAGTTTGAAGGGAATAAAATCCATTTTCCTTACTTTTTATACATTATTGATCAAGTGATAACAACTATTACCAAGGAACAGAAAAGAACACCTCCCCTATATGGAGTTCAAACCCTTTTGACAAAATGAATATCCCCATACCCCCCACTACCACACTCACAACATTCTCACCAAATTCCCCCAAAATACACCCAAAAAAACATAGACAATCATTCGCCTGAAGAGGCCCAGAAAGGGCCGAAACATGAGCTAGTTTGTGTAGCAAATCCACTACCTACTATTCATTTCCAGCTCTACTCTAAAACAACTCAACTCCATGAGTAAAATGTTATATGTATCGAGCACTCTATGAAATAAATCCTATACATTTCAGAAGTGACGTTATATCATTGATATATAATTATATTATGTTATACTGCTAGCCTGACTTGTACCACATATATACATATATATATATATATATATATATATATATATATGATATATATATATATATATATATATATGTATATATATATATATATATATATATATATATATGTATATATATATATATATATATATATATATATATATATATATATATTTGTGTGTTTATAAGTAAACCATTTATATTACACGACGAATATTTAATTCTCAACGTGCTGTCTTTCCTTGTCCGCAGTCTAATGATGAAAAACTGTTTATATTACTCGACGAATATTCAATGTATTTCCTTGTCAACGCACATAATTCTGTGGTGAATGTCAATCAAACATATAACACTACACACAGGAAATCTCAAATCAAAATTTAGCTAATAACTAGTTGTCGCACTAGGTTCAAATTGATCCACCCCCGCATATGTACCAAAATGTGCAAACGTGCGTGTTAGCATGTGTTAGCGTGTGTCCGTCCGTCTGTCAGTAAAAAGGAGTGGTTCATGTGCAGGCTTTGTTCACTTTTCTACGGTTGAACGTCAGATCTGCACTTGACTTGACTACGCACTATCAGATATCAGTGAATTGGGAAAACCCGGAGGAAAATTCGTGCAATCTCTTGCTCCTATTTTCACTTAGGAAGTAAGCAGAAAAAAACAGAATATCTAGTTTGCCTTTTACGGAGAAATATTTTTTCATGTAAATAATGACACAGCCGGTTTCCCACTTAGAATAATCCAATAAGAGGCCGGCTCAAAATCTGAGATAGAAAAGAAGGTTACGTTTTTCTATTTTTACAACTACTGACAGATCCGGATATGATACAGTGCTGGAGGCCGATATGGGTGCATTGTTTCATTAGTGGCGGCCATCCCGCTATAACGCGGTTCCCTATAGCACGGTTCACCTTATAACCGCGGATGGAAGGCCGACCCCAAAGCATTAACCTAGTTTCAATATAGCAAGATTTAGATCTCATATAGCAAGATTTAGATCTCATATATAGCTAGTTTTAGGTCACATATAGCTAGATTTAGGTCTCATATAGCTAGATTTAGTCCCAAATGGCTAAATGGATCGCAACGCGGTTATAACGTGGTGTTGGCTTTCTTGGACCCTAACATCCGCTTTATAACGGGGTAAGCTGGTACTTCGTCACAAAACAGGACTGCTCTCAGGAAATGAAAGAAGGGTTTTAATTGCTTGAAACTGTTGACTAATTTCCCTCCTTTCGTTAAAGACACATTTCTATAATGTCATCCATTACACATTTCTATAATATCAATATGTTCCTTGTTGTTTTTACGTGTTAAAACCATCAAGGTAACCGGCTTCTTTCAATTTTCCTTTAGATGTGTAAAGTAATGGAGCTAACGTAATTTCAATGATTTGGTTGGTTCTGCGTGTTGTCCCTGGTCCATCTTGAATATATTTTTGTTTCAAACGCATGAAAACAACAGAGAATGGCTTCAATTTTGATGAATTCATTAAAAACGAGTGGAACCAAGGTCTCATTTCGTTGTTTTCGTGTGGTGTTCTATTGTGTTGTATCGGGGTACTCTTTAGGGCGTTGCTCGTCTTACAAATATATGCATCCAACTATAGAATGGCTCGGCAAGTCTGTCAACACGGATAGACAATTGAATCTAAATCGCTGAATCTAATGAGTTTCAGGCACCTTTTCCTAAAATCGATGTTATACGGGCAAATTAGTACCAGCCTCAAAGATATGAAACAAATCCATGTAAATGTGAAGATAGATTCTTAATGGTCTTCCTGATATAAATGACAGAATACATACTTCCAAATACAAACTAATATAACAGAACGTTGTTTTTAATGAATGTCAAAACAGTCGAGTATCAAAAAAGCCCAGAATATCTCCATCAAATCCATCTTTAATATCTATATTCCCCGTTAGACCGAGATCGTCATTATCATTGACATTTCCACGCTCCACTTCTTCGCCCCAGATTACTGACCCGTTTTAATTCCGGCCATAATTTACTGGGTCCCCTAAATCCATTATTGAACGACTTTCCTGTCAGAAAATTGATCGGATTATGTGGAGCTTCAAATTTGCTTCGCAATATGGCAGTAAATTCGAACAAGTGATCTTATTATTATTTTCGAATTTCTGGAAAAATGGCCTTTACCTCTAATTATTTACAGAGTGCATTCTTTTTTGCCATATATTGTGGCCCCGAAAATCTTAACCTTTTCAAATAGTAACGGATTGTTGTCAAGCTTTGCAGACAGATTCATGTACTTATATTTTAATCATCGTTTTCCAAAATGAAACCCTCCAATTTCTAAAAAAAAGATTGGAAACGTAGTCGTTTGCAGAGAATGTACGCAAGCCTACAAAGTTTTTCTCTAATCAAAATCAAGGGTTGATGATGTGACATCTAATACTTTTCTGTTGCTGCAAATTCCATTTTCAATCAAAACTTCCCTGAAAACCCTGTCAATAAATAACGCAAGAATATCAATGTCTCCCAGAAGGTGGACCTAACCATGACTGCATCCCCGCTTAGAACATTTGCTGCTTGTTTGACAAGAGCAACTAACTTTGTGACAGCTTCTTCGTGATTGCTTTTGAAATCTTTGACAACGGCAATTTCTTCTGATATTTTGGTATACTTGTATTCATTAGAGGGAAAAAAGATCTTTCCTTGGCGATTTTTCCATCTTCTATTGCCCTTTTGGTTATATTGAATAGCTTTGCTCTGTTCTCTCCGTTTTGTAGGGAAATTTTCGCAGGGAATTCTCATGTCCAGGCTAGTAAAGACATAACGCTTACTACCCCATCCCCGACTCTCTTTTGCCCTCTTTGATTCTGTTATCTTTATCCATATGACAAAAAGTAAAATTGGATCGAAACTGTGGACAGATTATTGCCGAAATCTTTGCAGTCTTGTCTCTAATCATTTAAACCATTCCAACCAAGCAGCGAATTGCAGCTGCAAGATCCAAGAATAAGGTTTAAATTCTAGCTCGATGTTAGACTTCTTCTACATTCACAGCAACCAAACCATTCATAGTCACTTCAAACAACTAATTCTTGACAGTCTTTTGCATAGCACCATCTGTAGTATTGACTTGGATGAAGACAGTCATGAGTGAGAAAGAGAGGATATTTAAATAAGCTATAAGCATTCCAAGGACATCTCTTGGAAAGCTCTTTCATTTTCCCTTTACCTTTCACCTCCGTCTTCACAGTTGCATCTTTGAATGTCCTTAGTGGTTTTCTCTTGATTGATTCAAAGAACATGTCTTTGGTCGCTTCAGGAGTCAGCTTCCTCTCAAATTCTCCCATCTTCTCTCTTCTCTGTTCAATGTTTGGCAAGAAACTGGAAACATTTTCCTTGCAGGCAGGATATTCTGAAACTACATTGTTCAGCTCATTCACGTCTAAACTTGGATTAAATAGATTGATAAAGTATGTCTTCTGAGCCTTTATTGCATTCTCGAACTTCTTGTTGGGTTTGATTTTCTCGCTTTGATAAAAACATTTGCATGTATTTGACATCGTTCTTGATGTACATGATATCTCCACAAGGGATTCTACCTCTTTTGTCTGGAAAGGTCGTTTCAAAAATCCACTTGTTAACGGTGTACTCTTTAGTAGCAAACTGAATGACTTTACCCGAAAAATGAAGGGAATTTCCATTTCAAAAAATAAATACTTTGCCTTTCAACTGATTTTCAGGGGGCGTCTCCAAAATTAAATCAAATTACCACAGATACAAAGTTTAAAATACTACTGTATTTGCAATAAAAATACAATGCAATCAGATAAAACTGAAAATGATTAATAATGATGATAAAATTCAATGATATTAAATGTTTAAAAGTGTTTATGGATGATGTCTGTTTTTACGGAGCTCGAATGAAAGTTCACAATTTAGAACCAGGAAAAGAGAAAAATTCCTTTCTATTCTATGATCGTTTTTGAGACATTTTTTATTCATTTTAAGTGTTTTTCAAGTAAAAGAATTACTTGCTTGGGCCTTTCCATTTGTGTGTGGAGTACAGCAAAAACTAGACTAAAAAACTTATGTTTCAAAGCTTAGCCTAGTGAAGGTTCGTAATTTAGGGGGTACAAAATCTTTATTCACTCAAATCGAGAAAGGTCAAGTAACTCGTATGGTATAAAAACAATTGTAGTTCACACTTGCTCATTTATATATTCAAGGGGGTACCTTACCTTTCTGAGAGGTGAAAAGGAATGGAGCGAAAAACGAAACTTTGGCATGAAATAGAGACTAAGCGCCCCTAACTTGCTTGTACAACATCGATTTTCGGAATCGGCACCTTGAAAGTAATCAACTTCGCCTAATTTGAAAAAAAAAACTCTACAGAAAATGGACCGCGCCCCATTCTCCGCCTGGTCTACATGCCTCATCGATTACATAGACATCGAATGTGAAACTCCAGTACTGGAGTTGATTTTGTTTTCCCATTGTAACAAGGGCGCCAAAAAAAAACAAGAACATTCTTCACCAAAATGTGGAATGTAAACCGATACGTAAAACCTGCATTCCCCTACTATAATTTAAACTCTCGACCAACTGATTGCCAAGAGACTGTCTTACTGACTGAGCTAAATTGACTACGAAAATGTACCATACAGATACACACGGACTTATTTTATTCCGATAAATGTTTTGTTTTGTTTGTTTTTAGCAATGAGGTACTATTTGGCCCTTGCTTAAAAGGAGAAGAACACCTAACTTGAAGTAAACAAGTTGAAGGAGCCATGATATTGTGGGGTTGCTTTGGTACGGTAATAATGGATGTTCTACAAGGATGAAAACCCAAAACACACAAGAAATCTAGAATCGTGGTTTCAACCCATACCACACACCACAAGGATCCTGTAAATATTCAAAAGTTTTAACAAATTGCAAAGGAATTGTAGGAAAAATTACCAGCAGACAGATGTGAGAAGCTTGAAGATGACTACAAGAAACGAGTGGAGGGAGCCACAATTGCCAAAGGTTGAGCAGCGAAATTTTGAGAGAGGGTGCCAGTATTTCTGTCCAGGTCATATTTTTGATTACTTCTTTGAGTTTACAATAAGTAAGTTGAAAAATAGTGTTTTTGTTAAATTACTTTCTATTTATTTCTGAAATATTTGAACGAGCACTTTATGTTTCTCCTATTTACCTTAACCCCCACGAGGAAAGGATGTAATCCAAGATCAATTTAATATGGGGATATCACACACGCGAATGTGTGGGTAGGAGCTCATCAGAAATTCCCTTTAGTTCATGCAACGATTTTTGCCAGGAAATAAGTGTTGGTCTTGAGATCTCAAGACGAATCCTGAACGAGTCCCTGAACTTGACTACACAGGTGGTCCCTCGCCTCATAAGGTGAAACTCAATTGGCTGTTGTAGCACATCTTCATCCTTCTAGTCTCAAATTATCAGGACTCTGATTTCTACTTTTCTGTGTCTTTTACTCAAACTCTATACCTCTTGCCTTCGACTGCAATCTTTCCTAAATGTGTATTGGTCTAGTTGGAAGCTATCTGACTGCTCTAATATTGAGTTTGATTCATTTAATAATTTAATTCCATTAGCGAAAACAACTTCGTTCGAACGATTAGCATTTTGAACCAAAAACACGAGCAAATGCATGACTTGTGCTGATTGCAATAAAATTCGTATCTTCTTTCGTAAATATCCTGTGTTTCACTCTTAAATCCAAGCCATACCAGTACAAATGTTTGTTTTGTTCAGATATTTATAAGCAGCACTGTATGTACACACACACACACACACACACACTCACACATATATATATATATATATATATATATATATATATATATATATATATATATATATATAGTACGACTTGGGTAGTGCATTCTAAAGAAGAAGCACGGTCCCTCCAACAGTTCTAGTGGTATTGCTACATTTTCGCATCTCGTACTCCTGTGCTGCCGACATTCCCGTTGCAGAACGATAGGGTTTTGTTTAGAGGTAAGGTAAGGTTAGGCTTAGTTAATCAGGAAATACATAGATAGATAGGCCGGTAGGTAGTTGAATAGATAGAGAGATAAATAAATAAATGCACGTGATTTTATGTAAGACGAAGCGCACGAGTTTCGGGAAGTGTCGTGAGGTTGGATTTTTTTTCCGTGTATTCTTACTTGGGCGAATCAAATTTTACAACTTTTTAATTGTCTGTAAAGCAAGGGTAAAAAATTGTACAACATAGAAAGCAAAGGAAGAAAAAAAAAAGTCGAGAAAAGCAAGCGAATGTCGACGTTACATAACAAATTAGAAATCGGTGAGATGGGTGGGGGATTAGGTGCTCGAAAGGCGAACCCTGCCTGTCCGCTTCTGCGCACGTGCTTGCCCGATTTTTTTCTTTTTTTTTTTTTTTTTTTTTCGGGTTGAGGCGCGAAAAACGCCGGTCACAGTGAAGTCGCCGTAAACAACAGAACAGCAAACGGGACTCGATCGTGGGAAATGGGTCAGTTACCTAATTTTATCCTTTTCTGCGGGCTGACAACTCATACACTATATATATACATATATATATTTACATATATATATATATATATATACATATATATATATATATAAATTTGTTAATGTTTGTCAGCTAATGTACACGCACACATTCACATGCACACACGCACATTCACATATATTCGCACACACTCGTAGATATTTACTAAGCTTACCTGGGTTTGGGCCCAAGGTCGCGAATACGGGGTACCAAGTGACGATCAACGTGAAATCCTGAGGGATTTTGTGGAATCCCAAAACATTGAAAAGATTTCATGATATTTCCCAATTAGTGTAGCGATGAATGGTTAATAATCTTATGATGCTGACCATTATTACTGTAATAAGTTTGATCCTCACAACTGTGGCCTTGTGTCAAACTAAGCTAAACTTTGTAAATATCAAGTATATTCTGCTTCGGTATTTACAGATTAGTTCGACTTTACTATATTCACTATAGAGACTAGGTCACTTACCATTACAGTGCGTTAAGGCATCATATATATATATATATATATATATATATATATATATATATGTACTAGTAATTGCCCGTTGTTTTGCTACCCGTCTACCTGAAGCTGTGGCCACTGTAATTTGAGAGGTAATGTATCAACTAAAATCAACTAAAACGTTCGTATTCATTTGAGGTAAAAAAAAAAAAAAGAAAAAAGAAAAAAGAAAAAGAAACGAAATCGACACTATAGTAGCGGTAGTGGTAGTTGAAGTTATATTACGAACAGCCAGCCACCAAACACGCATACATTCTCAACCCCCAGTAGAATAGCCAAGTTTATGTTCATGTGTTTGTCTTTCTGTTCGTCTCAGACGGATTGAGACTTATGGTAAAAATAATGGAATAACTTTCAGATAATAACCAGAGAAGCGGTGTTCTTATATATATATATATATATATATATATATATATATATATATATATATATATATATATATATATATATATATATATATATATATTCGAGTGATTGATATCGAATGATATTCCGCCGAAATATCCCCCGAGACAAAGGAAACGTTCGGTAATGAATGTATTGATCAGTGTGCACAAATTCCAAAAACTCTTTGGTAGGGCCAAGTACACACACTCACACACATGCACGTATATATATATATATATATATATATATATATATATATATATATATATATATATATATATATATATATATATATAATTTATGCGCGTATTAATGTTGTATATTTCATGCATGTGATTATATATATATATGTATATATTTGTGTGTATGTATGTGTGTGTATGTGAATGAATAATAGAATGTGGATTTGCTACACAAACTAGTTTATGTTTCTGCCCTCTCCGGGCCTCATCAGGCAAATGATGTCTATGTTTTTGGATTCTAGTTTGGGGAATTCGGTGAGAATCTTGTGAGTGTGGCTATAGGTGGCAGGAGTTATTCATTTTGTCAAGGGATGGGAACTAGATCTAGGGGTCATCTCTGGAAGGATACTTAGTAGTTTTCATCTTAACCTTGGTATTTGGCATTGGGTTTTATACATACATACATATATATATATATATATATATATATATATATATATATATATATATATATATATATATGTATGTATGTATATGCATGTATGTATATATATGTATGTATGTATATATATATGTATGTATATATATATGTATGTATATATATATGTATGTGTATATATATATATATATATATATATATATATATATATAATCACATCTATGAAATATACAACATTAATACACACATAAATTCACTTACTTTAAATGATAATTACTTATTTATCTTTTTACTGTATTATAAGGAAAATATAAACAATTCCAAAATTTTTTTTAATTATGTATATATATTGTGTGTGCCCGTAGTTGTATTTTGTTTCTTGTAGTTTCTCAATTTCTTAAATTTGGTCAATTGTTTGTTGTGCGCCGCAGGGTTCACGGGCCATGGGAAAAGATTTCACTCAATTATCTCAGCATAAAGGCAAGAGACAATTCAGGCAATCATCTTTAAATTGTTTTTAAGCTGTGCAATAAAAGAGGATTAGCCTTCCATCCCAACTTGAGAGAATTTTGACATCAACACATATTTTACGAGTAATTTTTTTTTAAAATTCGCTTTTTACTCCTCTGAGGAGTATAATCTGTACTATCTTCATTTTTGTTGTTTTGATACACATGTTCCGATCAATGTGTTTCCTGAGAGTGAAAACGTTGGCATTATATCCTTGAATTATTCGCACCAGTAACATCATCTTTGTTTCATGCAATAGTCACCTGCAGAAGACCGGAGAAATTATAGGTCGAAATGGCTTATTCGACTTTCAGATCCAGTCTTCGTGCTGTGAGGGGGTGACTGGTGTAGATGTCAAAATTCAAGAGTATTTTGTGATTTCTACTCTCCTGGAAGTTTCTGGTTTGTGTTGATACAATTTGTCTAAATGGTTAAACCTAAGTCGTTTGCACAGTTTCCTGGCTGTTGCTACTCTGTCATATGTATTTTTTTACTCCCAGGCGTATATATTTGTTTATAATGTGGTTTACAATCTCAGCTTTTTTGCCTCAGGGGCGGTTCTTACAGTTCTCCTGTGTTATGAGAATTTTTGCTTTGATCTGGTTCGTCCCTTTGCTTTTGTCCTGGGCTGCAATCTTGGGAGATTCCGATTGAGAGATCAGGATACGGCAAACCTCTTTGACTTCCTCTTGTTGACTGTTAAAAAAAAACACTTGACCCAGTGGAGCATACGACAGTTTTTAACCCAGAGAGAGAGCAGGGTATAACAGAAGTTATATAAGAGTTATTTGAGAAAAAGGTGCGACAATAGTCCGACTTCATAAAGATACAGATTAGATTAGGATTATAAAAAGATTGGCCAAGGGAATACGATTTAGCTTTAACTATTTACAACAGGATTTGAAAGCATCGTTCGGAAAACTGTCCGGGGAAAGAATGGGAATAAACACAAACAAATAATACTTGAAGCGTTACAAAACATGGTAATTGGTCTTAATATGGAAGTCCTCAAAGTGGGGATTAACATGGACAGAAGTTAAACAAGATCAACCTTCAACTGTAACGTCACAAGGACGATGATAAGAATAGACGATAACGATTTGGAAGGGGTTAGGGAATACATATACTTTTGATACTTGGTGTAATTAGAGAAAGATTATGAAAGTGAAACAAGACGATGTATAACAATTGTTTGGGGAGCATTTAGTAAGCAAATGGACGTATTGAAAAGCAAAATGCTTGAAACTCAAGGCGTTCAATGAATGTTTAATGGCAACTAAGACACACAGATGCGAAACGTGGAAAAATCACTTAAAAACTCACTAAGATCAACGGAGAGAGCAATGCCAGGACCAACATCAAGTGATAGGTATACTTGGACCCAGAAACAGATCAAGATAAAAGATATCATAGAAGTGATTAAGCGACAAAAGTGGAGATGGAAGTGCAGGACACGCAACAGGGAAGAAAAGGTTACTCGAATGGTACCAAGAGACCAGACCGAAGGTGGAGAGATGTTATAGAAAGTTTGGCAGAGGTTAGCACAGTGACAGTCAGCATAGGGAGAGCTTGAAAAGGCTTTCGTCCAGCGGCTGCAATTGCTGACGATGATACCTATATAGGTACTATTGTCCGAAATCGCCTTTGACCGCTGGATGACCAGTTCGTTCAAGTACACCGTCATCAAACTGATAAATCCACCCTTAGCAAGCAGTTGAGTCAAATATTTATATCGACGGTAGATAGGAATAACATTTCAGCCAGACATATTCACGAGTTTTCTTTTGCACGTTCCAAGTGATTTTGGATTCGGTGTTAGAATATCACCCTTCTTCACCAAAACTATAGCTCCATTCGAAAGACTTGAGAATTCATCAGTCTTGAATCACAAAAATAACTCTATACATTCGAAAGTGAATCTAAAGAGTGGTTTTAATTGAACAACCGTAGCCATCAAAGATGGTGAAAGGTTCTGTCCTTTTTCTTTTTTTTTAAATATGTGCATGTGTTAATGTGTTTGTGTTTTCCAGCGCTCCTGACCATACCGGTTCGTCCACAGACCTGAAAATTGACATCAGTGCTCCCCTAAACCCTTTCTAAGAGATTTTTTAAAACTTTTGGGGACCTTATTCTGATTCTCCAGAATCTAAATGTTCTTTACACTATTTTTAGATGTTTTCTGGTGGAAAACGCCGGTGATACCAAGAATAGAATTTATTCTAATCACATCTTTTCTCTGATGGAATCTTTTTGCATGACTTCAAATTTTGACGTTACAGTAGTTCAATAATTAACTATAAGGGTAAGATTAATTCTCCTTGATGTATGTTCCTCCATGAACCATAAGATTATATTTCAAAAGGTCCAAATGCAAAAACGTCCAATTCATAAAATGTCCAATGAACATGAGGTCGAATGCAGAAGGGTTCAACGCATAAACGTCCAATACAATAATCTCCAATAATACAAACTCGTCCAATGTAAAAATGGCCAATGCAAAAAAGGCCTATACAGAAAGGCTCAATGGTGCACACATGTCCAATGCAATGTTGTCCAGTGCAAAAAAAAAAACAATGCTTGAAGGGCCAATGCAAAAATGGCTAACTTATACATGCGTACACGCAACATACACTCATCATACATACGCATGTGTGCACGCACGTATACACCATACCCACGTAGTATTTCCTGATGTCACCAGAATTGTTTCTTCACTTCCGGTTTTGAAGGTTTGTTTTTTCAACTGACTTCAATATTTTAATTGCCGAGGTGTCTGTTATCGCTGAACTTGCTCTTCAAAATCTTTTTTTTTAAATCCTGTAAAAACATATTGAGTACAAAACATTAGAGGGAACATTGCACAGAGACCTATTTTGGCGCTGGGGGTAGTTTGGTATTACCTACCAGTGACCTTTCCCACTTCAAGGGTTGATGTAACTCAATCTTTCGAATTTCATGAATCACCCTTTTCGATTAGTTTGGGAATTATTGCTCTACGTCAGACATCCTAATTAAATTAGGACAGAATTATCTCAAATTGTAATAAGGTCGCAATAATTGAGAACCCAAAATTCATTACACTAGCATTAGATTAGTAGATTGGCTGATTATTCAGCTAAAGATCACTCTATAGCGGGGATCCATTAATAGATAGATAGATAGATAGATAGATAGATAGATAGGGAGAAACAGACCGGGATGATGAGATGTATAGATAAAAAAGATGCACCTGCGTGTGTGCACCGACGAAGGTCGATTCAAAAAAGATCCCGAGATCGGGGTTGATGGGAGAGTGAGCTCTGTGGGAATCAAGTTAATTTTGTCCTGCGGGGCAAATGAACTGAAAAAATTTTTGAAAAAAGCCTCAGATAAAAAATGGGTGAGAAAAAAAAAAAAAGGAAACGATTAAGGCTGCATTTGTTCAGCTTATTTTCTCAGCGATAAATATGGGTCAAGTTTAGACAGTTCATGTCGCCATGGCCGGATTTTCGTATACGAAAAACAGGAAGGTCATCGCATACAAACCTTGCACGAACTTTGTTTAGTCTGGAACAAGAACCAACAAGCAAAATGTTGCCATGAGCAGTGTACTGCACCACTCGAATGGGAAAGGCTTGTAAACCTGTATACTTTGAACATCAGTATTCAATATCCTGGCTTTTATTCCGGCTCAAACTCTGTAGTTGGGAAATTTGCGGGCCAATATTTCTTTACACAAATAGATGTAAGTACATGTGAAGGTATTTGCTCGAGTAACCTGGCACAAGCGGTCGTAATTATGAAACAGCTAATGACTTGCAACACGATGTAGCTAGAAAGCATTCGGAGAGCGTGAACCTCGACCAACGCTATTGTCAGGGGAAGTAATTTTGCACTGACCCGCCCTCAAATTTAATCACTTCTTACTTGACCCATTTCCAATCCTTCCACAAAATATGAAGACATTAACTTGACGATATTATGTAGTGCAGACATGTAACTACGACGTAGGGGGGAAGGTCATTGTACATGGATCCATCCCCAAATTGTGTAAGTCCTTTATCAGCTTATTGTCCATCCTTTCTCAAACTTTCGTTTGAATTCGTTCAGAATATTCTAGAATATCGTGTAGACAGTCAGCGTATACATAAATGTATGTTTAATCGCTTTCAACTAAAGACAAATTTCTGGGTCTCAAAATTTAACCCACCATCTGACCTTTTCCAAAAATCTTTTGAAATTACTTTTGGGGATAACTTTTGAACAGAAAGAGAGAAGACGGACGGAATGACGCAACGGAATGCAAATACCCCTCCAACCGCGATGGCACAGATAACTAACGGTAAGCACATACGAGCATGTGTATACATATATGTCTCATCCCATCCTGTGCGGAATCATTATGATTAAAAAAAAATGTCTAGACGAAGGAGCGATGGGTGTTTTTGGTACATAGCGCTTTAGGTTTCTGGCGTTTGTAGCATTTAGGAAGCGAGGCGAGTTCGTCATCATTTTCTCTTGTTTTTTTTTTCTTCTAATTTCTCGTTTGTTTTGTGAATGAAGGCGAGGGTTGCTTAATATTAATTATACGACTCAATGTGTTGATAATGTCCTCAATAGCCACAATGGTCTTCATGCTGAACTAAATTGCATCCCAAATCTTATAATCTAGAGTTCTTATGCTTAACTAACGAGTAAACCCAGGATCAATCCCACCAAAAGGCAGGCAATGGCTTTGGGTGAGGAATTGTAACGGATTCATACGTATACTCAATTGACCTCCTCACTAAAAAAACCTATAGGGGGTATTTTAAAAAGAAAAGAAAAAGTTTTTTCACCCTGACTAAATAAGTGATACGTCATCTAGCTCCGTTGGTGTCGCTTGTACGCATAACACGTACACAACCAGTCTGTCTGGCCAGCTCAAAAACTGAAAAAATCTATATTGATGTTGACTGTTTTTGTTGACAATTTCAAACAGAAAGAAACAAAAGTTGCTGATGGATGTTGAAAAATATGAAGAACACTGCATTCGACATTCACCCGGTAAGGTCGGTGAGCTCACCGGCCGAGATAGTGACAATATTTCAGCTAAGAATTTCAGACGAATCAGTTAATTTAAATGTCAAAGGAAATACTGGTATACTCCGCTGTCCAAAAATTCACTTCACGCCAATTATTCATTTTTACGAAAACACACAAAAAGCCAAAATTTTGCTTTTGAAACGAGTTGTGATAACGTTAACAAGCAACCACTTCGTTTCTTGTCTACACCTCAGTCTTTTGTACATTCCTCCATTTCAATTTCCAAAAATAACGTACTATCATCACCATTTTGGAGATCCGGGAACGCTTAAAAGACTTCTATTATTAGCTTTGCTTCCATACTATTGTATAGTGCTGTGGATTTAGCTTTCCAACCACTGGGTATCCAACACACATGGTCTTGTTTAAGACGGAATCAAGCTCACATCACATCTCCAAGGCGATTGCTGTAGAGCATGGTTACCAATTTCGATGTTTTTTTTTGGGGGGGGGGTCTTGTTTTCTCGAATTCGTGAGTCCAGTGTTGAAAATATTTAGATTTTTTTTTTAATTTCAGGATTCAAAGTCCAGTGTAGCCAATCGAGATGCTTATTTGGTTTTTTGTTTTGTTTTTTATTTGAGAGTGACTTTGAGAATCAAAAATTTGGGAAATAACATGTAAATTGACGGTCTTGCTGTAAAGTGATTGCAAGCAAGTTAGTCTCACAATCCACTCAACAGTGTAACAAGTCTTAACCTCTCTGGAAACCACACAATTACAGCCTTGAGCCAGACTGAGGTAAGCTGAGGAAACCACTGTAAAGCCATTGTGAGTTAGCTAGTCGCTCGAGTTATTTATACTGTTTATCATT
>OY735206.1:64082226-64112226 GCA_963457665.1 Thysanoteuthis rhombus
GAGATTATTTCAAATAGAGTTTCAATGTAATACAATGTAATTCATAAGCACATATATAAACGCATCGTAAATCTTGACCAACTTGAATACGTGCACATAAATACGGAATAAGCAGGGATATGCTTTCTGATCGGGATATTCGCGAACGAAGTTCGTCCAGAATGTTCTCAGCCATTTGATATTTACGAAAAAAGTCTACTAAGGGAAATGGTGCCTTAATTTCCTTCAAAGTACCCAACTTGAGACCTCACCTCTTCCCTTTTTAGAAAAGTCCTTTCTCAGGATCGCCATCAGCTGCTCCGCTGTGTTCTCCTTAATCTTAATCACGGTCTGACATCTCTTTATTAAAAGCCTGAAGTCACAGTAGGTCAATACGGACTAAGAGGGAGGCTAGCAGCTCTGGTTGGTGCAGTGTTTTGCAGGGGAAAAATGCACTAGACGCGAATAAAGGGCAGGCTTAGTCCTTGTGATAACACTATCCCATTGACATCAGTGATTGCTAGGATTGTTAATGCTGATTTTTACAGTAGGCCTTTATCCCTCAGTGAACTACAACAACATAACCTCCCCGCCATCTGATCACGTGCCGTATCAAAATACGCTTAGTAAATGAAATAAACTCTGAAAATTACCAGAGAAAATATTCTGGTATATCAGCGACCTTTTTGCAATGACCATCCCGGAAATTCAATTTTTAAAAGTTCTACCTATGTGATGAGCATCACCAGTCAATGATAGGAAACTCTTAGAAATAAGAATTATATTTGTTATTGCTTGGTGCAAGGTCTGCTTTCTCTGAGCTGCACTCAATGCTCCTCATAAAAAGAGAGGTCAGGGCGTCCCCCAATGTGTACAGTCAGTGCAAGAATATCTTCACAAGGATGTCACAGAAAAAAAAATGATTCGAGTAAAACACTAGATTATGAAGACATTTAAACATACTGTTTTTTCCCGTCAATTCTAGACCATTTCTATTTAGTAATTGTCTGTTGCAAATATCCCTCTATCTGCTTTCAGTCACACCGACAATACCTTTCTACCCAATGCTGGCACCATCTTCCTCACTCTCTCAGACTATGTACTAATTGCTTATTGCTGCTAATACATTCCCCTTTCTTTTGAGGAACCAAGTGTTTTACATACTTAAGCTAGGGTACAGACAATGGGTTTTCACAGTGGTCATCCAGAAGTGGTTCAGCGAAATACATAATCTTTCAACTAGGACATGGTTGGCCTTCTCCTGATCTAAAAACATCTGTACGTTTCTTTCTTCTTTTCTTTGGCCATATTCTTTTACATACCCACCATTTTGTTTTGTTTTTTCTTTCTCCCTTTCACTTTTGCTCTCCTTGCCACGATCCCAGTCAGAAGTGTCGATCCACCCAGAATATTATGATCCCGACATTTTTTACTACGTAAAAATGAATGGACGTAGAAAAACCGTAAAGCAAAAAGCACTACTATAACTGACTGTCCATCCAAAAACTTGAAACATTCTGATGATACCCGGTCTGTTTCTCTCTGTGTTTTCTATCATCTTTTCCACACAAAAAAACACTTAGACAGGTTGTAAGTCCAAGAAACAGGTCTGGTTATTTACTCAATAGTAACCACCATGCAATTAACGTATTTTGGTAGCATGTCGTATTGGATGCAATCAAGTAGAAAATTTGAAAAAGGGGAGGCTATGGAACAAGTTACTTCTCTCAGATTTCGTTGGACATGGATCACTGGCAAAATCCAAATATTCAAAACAATCTTCGCCTCCCCCAAGAGAACAAGCGTGATGCTACCTGTGATAAACTAAGGGACCACTTAAGCAAAAACTCACATTGTAGTTAGTACACACCCCACTATAATGTTCATGTTTTTTTTTGGGGGGGGGGTTGTTTTTTATTGTTCTAAATAAAAGGCGAATAACTGTCGACCGTAGTATACTGCAAACGGGACCAGAAGCCTCGTGTATAAGACAGATGCGAGTATGAGGAGCCTCGTTCAGCCAGGAACCGTCGGACTGAACACACGTATCTTTTGCCATCTCTTTCAGCCAGAAACACGGTTAGAAACAAATGCTATTCTAACCCGCATAAACAAACTACCCAGCATTCATTTAGGGGGAATGAAAAAAACAGACTTTTTTTTTCTGGACATAATGTGTATATGTTTGCATTTCAAGCCCTACAGCCACATTGGCGCGGCCTGTACGCATGTTATATATATAGCTAGACAGCCAAACCATCTTAAAAACTGAAGAATCCTATGTTGACAATTTTAGTGAGAATTTTAGTTGGCAGTTTTCGATTGGGGAACATATCAAGTTTTAAAACACATCATCATCAGTCTTTTAACGTCCGTCGTTGGACATGGACCTTGCCTAGGATTTGCCACAATTCTCTATCATGGGCGTCGCGGAGCCCGTACTTTCTAATAAAAACACATACAGTTTATTAAAACAAGTAAAAACAGGTTGCCCTCAAGTATGGGTTTATAATCAGAGGCGTAGCTGAGAAAGTGGGTAGGAGCTATTTGAAAACGTCCCCTGAGCCCCACTGAAGGTGGGGGAAGCTTTATAAATAACTCATGCACTACACTTCTACTGATGTTATATAGTAATAAGAATAAAGTTATAGTGCATGTCTACTGATTACAAATTTTGCCTTCTTATCAAATCTCACTAAATGTTGAAGGGGACCCCAAAGGGCTAATCTTTCCATTTCCTCAAGTCTATAATTACGTCACACTTTCTTAAAATAAATTGGGAATTCTATGTTGAACGACTTGATACATATCCTCTGGGAGAGACAAATGGGGAAAAACAGCTGGAATATCAGAAAAATGAGAGAGCAAAATCTACTCTCCAAGAAGAATTTTAACGATAAGTGTAAAACTCTCTTCATAAAACCTTTTTCGTTTTTCAGACAAGTACTTATTAATAGACGCGCCAGTACTGATTTATCTATGTATGTATATTAACGCTTACAGACACGTCTCTTCTGCACAGAATAATCAGTACGTACAAATACATATACCTTCATTATGACAGAATATATACATATATATATATATATATATATATATATATATATATATATATATATATATATATATATATATATATATATATATATATATATATATAATGTGTGATTTTGTTGCGTCGCTGTGAGTCTCGTCTTTCGACAGAAATAGATACGAGTGAAAAAAATACAAATATGAATAGACTGAGATAGATACATAGATATGAAAAGACCGAGAAATAAATAGATAGATAGGTATTGAAAACTGAGATAGATAGAAATTACAATAACATATTTTCTGTATGTATTTATACAGACAGGCGTATATATATATATATATATATATATATATATATATATATATATATATATATATATATATATATATATATATCCACACGCACATAATCACATACACACACACAAACTACTGACAGTTTCACCGTTAGGTGGGTGTGTAGGAATGTTGAAAATGCTTGAACGAAGAATCGAAAGGAGAAAGCAAGAAAAAGGTTGTTGTTTTCACGCTTAACCCGTCTCGAAAATATGTGACACGTTTTGTGGTAAACGGGACAGGGGCGGTTTGGGAACCCACTCCTTAATACGTTTGTTTACTACGGAGATCATTGGCGGGGAAAAGGGTCGGCTGACGTCATGTCTATTAAAATGGAAAACTGGTGGAAAAGGCATTCGTGGTATTCGCAAGAAGATTTTGCGCGCCAAATCCATACAACCAGTTACCACCGGATGATTTCAAATCACAGTGGATTTTTCTCCCTTTTCCTTCTTTTCTTCTCCCACCTTCTGCCATTACTTGTGTTTCTTTCTTTCTCTTTTTACTTTTATCTCTTCTTTTTTTATTTTAGGTTATTTTCCTGCTCCTTCCTATGATTTCATGTTTTTCTATCTTTCCTTCTTTCTTCTTTCTTTCCTTTTTTCTTTCATTTCTTCCTTTCTCATTTTAGGTTATCTCTTTTCTCCTTCCTATGTTTAATTGTTCTTCTTTCCGTCCTTATTTCTTCTTTCTTTTGTTGATCTTATGATTCATTCTCTCTTTTTTTTTTCTCATCTTTTTAACCTCTTTCTTCCTTTCCTTCTTTATTTATCTGCTTCGTATCATCTGTTTCTTTCTTTTTTTCTCCTTTCTCTTTATATTTTCTCTCTCCTTCTTTCCTTTTCATTTTCTTTTTTTTCCGTCTTCATTTGATTATTTTCTGCTTCATTTTTTTCTTTTCTTGCTTTCTCCCTTGTTCCTTTCTTTCACTCTCTCTCTCTCTTTCTATCATTCTCCCCTCCTTTCTTTATCCATTTATTTCTTGTCTTCTTCTTAATTACTTATCAATTATCCTAATCCCCTTTCCCTTTTCTTCCCTCTTTTCCTTTTCCCTTACTTTCTTTCGTTCTTTCAAATCTTCTGTTTCCTCCTTTCCTTCTTTCTTTCCTTTTTCTCATCTTCTGTTTTGTTTTTCTTTCATTCTCGTTTGTCTCCTTCTTTGTTTCTACCTTCCTTTCTTTCTTCCTATTGTTATGTTTTCTTCTTCGTTTATTTAATCTCGTCGAATGTTTTCATCTTTCTTTCCATATTTTCTGTTCAATTCCTTTCTTTCTTTCTTTCTTTTCTACTATTTCTTTCTTTTTCTCTTTTTTTCTCTTTCCTTGTTTCAATCTTCCATTTCGATTTTCGTTTCTTTCTGTCTTTCTCTATTCTTCGCTTTTATTTTCCTTTCATTTCCTTGTTTGCTATGCCTTTCTCCCTTTTGTATCCTCCGTTTCTTCATTTCTTCCCTCCTTCCTTCTTTTCTTTCTTCCTTTCTTTCTTTCTTTCTTTCTTCCTTCCTTCCTTTCTTTCTTTCTTTCATCCATTCATCATTTCTCATTTTCTGATACATTTGTTTCATTCCTTTCTTCAGTTCCTCCTTTTCTTTCTTTCTCTCATCTTATGCTCTCTTTTTTCCCCTATTTTCTTCTTCTTCTCTTCTTTTCTCCTCATACCTTTTTTTGTATCTTATCGTTTTTACTCTTGTACTACATTCCTCATTTCCTTCCCTCATTGTTTTCCATCCTTCATATTCCGTATTTCCTTCTCCGTTGCCCCCCCTTCTCCGACCCTTCAAATTATCCATTCTCTTTTACTTATATATAATTGTCTTTCCTTCGACTCGTTTTACTTCTCACCATTCCCAAAGTTATTCTACGACCTTTTCTTACCATCTTATTTCTTTCTTATTCTTTTTTCATAACTCTTCTCCAATTTATCTCCCTTGTGTTCCACTCCTACTTAATTTATTCATTCATTCATTCATTCCGGTCTTCGTTTTCATTCGTCCTTCATTCTTCTCCGTTTTTATCCTTTTTTTTTTTTTCCTCCACTTTTTACTTTCGCATCCCATTTGATCCATATCCTTTTTGGTTTTTCTCTCTTCTTTCCATCCTGTTGTTGCTTCTATTCTTTCTTTCTTTCTTTCTTTCTTTCTTTCTTTCTTTCTTTCGTTATCAGTTATTCTCCTTGCTTCCTAGCTTCGACACCCATCAACATTTTGCCGCCAAATCCAACCTTGCAAGCCGAAAACCAACACATGACGCTGACAAATGAGAGTGACGTCATTACGTGATTGTTCACGGAACTGTTTATAACATCCGGATTTGTCGTTGATTTGTCATTGCGTACACCAATGATTCACCGACCCGAAAACCCGGACTCACCAGCTAGAAATCGTTCACTATGGCACCAGAAATATCTCTGCCAACCACACCCAACCACTGCGTTTATATACCCACCTTGATGTATGGAAGAATGAAGCTTTTATATTCTTCTTCCGCCTTTTTGTGATCTTGGAAAACGATGTGAGATATTCAGAGTTACCATAACTGACGCTAAAAAGCCAAGTATAAAAAGGTGCAGAATGATAATATTCGAGGCGGATCGGCCCTCTCTTTGAGCGAAATTGACGGAGCACGATCTTCTGACGATTGTTTCACTTCATTAAGCCCTGTGTTTGATTTCACCGAGTGAAGGTATGTTGTATATCTATGATGAAATGAAGGATTCTCTTGGGCAGAAATGTGTTGGTGTAGCGAATCGTTTATTCCATCATATTTCAAGCTCTACTCTAACTCAACTTATTGTCTAATGTTGAATGTATTGAGCACTTTATGAAATAAAATTATCACATATCGGGTATTGGATTATATTGTATTCCTGATTTGTACTTTGTATATATATATATATATATATATATATATATATGTGTGTGTGTGTGTGTGTGTGTGTGTGTGTGTATGCGTGTGCATGTATAGATATATCCACATAAAACGCACTGTTCATTCATACACACGTATATATATATATATATATATATATATATATGTGTGTGTGTGTGTGTGTGTGTGTGTGTGGTCTGTAACATTTTCTAGTGAGTGCATTGATATTTCACTCTGATCTGAGACTGAGCATAGATACTCCGATGTTAGGCAAAAGTGCCGATCCATACGTAGGTGACCCAGTGATCATTTACGGTGTTATGAAGATTGGTGGAACAGAATCTTTCCATTACAATTTTCCCTTATTTGCCCTTTAGCAATCTAGGTTGACTTAGTAAATGTAAAGATGAACTGAAAATTTGATCAAATGTGGATCGGACTAAAAGCTAGATGGATAACCGGATGCTGGACTACGGAATTACACTACCAAGTACTGATAAACACCTAAACAAATAGTAAATTCAAGTAAAACGTTTAGCTCAATTCTTGGTCGGACTTGAACCATCGATCAGCAAAAACACAAATATATAGAACATGTAAATAAAATTTAGGTCGGACAGAAAGAAGGTGGGTCTGTCGTGACTGTAGTTGTGCTTGTGTGTGTGTGTGAGTGTGTGTGTGCTGATGTCGATTATGTATTCGTATCCCGAAACAGCGCAATGGTAAAAGAGCTGAAGAACTTTATAAAGAAGAATAAAATTACCAATACAAATAAAAGAGTAACTAAATTACCTGCGTCAAGATCCTATGATAAACGAAAAGATAGTATTGAAAAGACAAGTTTGAATAACAGTGATAAGATAAAAAAAAAATGACTTGCATGGCACGAAGTCAGTACAGGGTTAATGTTTCATTCCCCCTGGACAACGTAAACAGAATGAACAATTAATGAAAATGGAGCTACTGCAGGAATCGAACCTGAATCATTCTGTCGGATTATATACATCCATTTCTCAATACATAACTGACACGTTGAAAGGAGCAAATAGAACGAGAATTAACGAGATGAGAGTTTGGGTTGGAAACGGTTATTTGGGCCTTTGCATTACCAGCGGCTATTTTGCTCAATAGTAAGAACATCGCTATGTTGAAGTAGCTACCTTATCGGTGACAGGTTCGATCCCTGCAATAGCCTCATTTTCTTCAATTGTTTATAGTATCTACGTTGTCTAGGGTGAGTGATACATTGACCGTGTAATCGCTCACGGTCAAAATGCCCTTCATTTTCAACGGCGAAAAGACAGAAGTCGCACGTAGCTAAATCCGTAAAGACTGGAGGGCAGATGGCTGACAGACCTGGGTGATGCGATGTTTTTTTATAGAAATAGCTACACGGGGCATAAAGAATGAATAACCGACTGAATAACTCCACGGTAGAGTGTTCGTGCCGAGATGCGCAGCGAAGCCCCTTCTAATGGGTTGCATTCCATCATGGCCGCCCAACCGACTTCGGATATTGGACTATTGATGGAGAAACAAGAGAGTTAGTGAGCACTTTTCCAAGCCGGTCTCGCTCATTTTAGTCGACCTTGATTGAAACAAATAAATAACGTATATAAGTATTTCATGTACATTCATATTTACACATGATGCAAACAACATTTGTAAATATCAATTATATTCTTCATATATCGTATATATTTATGCAAATATAATGATATATTTTGTGTGTATGCATGTGTGTGTTATTACCTGTGCTAACGATATTGGTGTGGTATGTGTATTCGATCGGGTCTGTCTTTCCACCTTTCAGCCCACCTGTTTAGCTGTCCATGAAGTATCCCCAAAAGAACTCCATGAATGGGTTAAGGAAGAGTTGGTTGAATTTGGGTGCAGATCCAGGAATTTTTCATTACGAGATATTTTTCTTTTTTCTGTTTTTAGGTTATATATATATATATATATATATATATATATATATATATATATATATATATATATATATATATATATATATATATATGAACACGCTTATGATTGTCTATACGATATCCCCCGAAATTCAGGAGAAATTTTAATGAAGGTTTTTGAAAGGTTGGGTAATGGGTCATGGAAGGAATGGTTGAATTTTGGGGGCTGATCACCAACCCCCACCCAACCTACCGACAATGGCACTGACAGAGGTTTGCGCCCCCTGAGTGCTATTTAGTTCTAAGTGGATTCGTATCTTTGAGGTCAGTGTACCAAATAACGGATTCTTATTCATGTGTAAAGGGATGAATATACACTTATAAATATATAATCACATGGACATTGGTACTCTTTCACACACACACGCATGTTTGTGTGTCATTATATACCTGTATGTATTCGTAATTTGCGTGCATGTGTGTGTTGGTATGCATCAGAGTCTGTACACGTGTGTGCGTGCATGTGTGCATGCGCGTGTGCGTGTGTGAGAGTATGCTTGTGTCTTTGAGTGTAAGTGTATGAAATCTTTTGTCTTATGAGAGGGACATTGAAAAAAATAATGAATTTTGAATGCAAGAAGAAAAAGGCAAGGTCGTCGAGTTGTTTTCTATTTAATACTAAGTGTAATAATTCTCGACACAATGAATGAAGAAAAAAAAGGTCATGAATGAAGGAAAACAATCGTCTTTATGAATCAAGTATTCGTCAATAAATAGGTACCCTCGTCTTTTTCATATTTACGCATGGGCTTACACTGGCAGCAATACAAAACTTTAAACACACACGCACACGCACGTATGCACCATCATGTATACAAACACACGCTTAGAGAAGTAGATAATATTTGTGTGCGTGTATGTTTGTGTGCATGAGTGTTAGTGTATGTGCACATACGCTTGAAAACGTGTGAATTGTCCTTGAAAAACCTTCAAGTGTGTTTCTATGTTAGTATTCCAAGAATGGCATTTAGATTATAGTGTTGCGAGGATGATTTAAATATACATTGGAATTTTGATAAATCAAGTGAGTGGGCTGATCGAATCCTATCTACATAGATATTCTGGTTTGCTGCTAGGTTGGTGCAAAAATAATTGCGTTTTTTTTTTAATCGTTTAAACTTTGATGCTTATTTTGGAATATACAATCATTCAATTACGTTCATGAAATATAACGTTTTAAAGTTGGAATTTCGCTCTACTTATGAATTCTGAACATTTTCTTTTCACTACTTACTCTGGTTTATCAGAAATGGAAAAAGGCAAATTCAAGCAATTTTGTTGTCAGGATTCAGAATGTGACGTAAAAGAGAGGAAACTGCTCGCTATAACAGCCGAGTATTTGGCCAGGGGCATCGTCAACAAACTTACAGTTCAACATTGCTTCCAAAAACCTCAAAACTAAGATGAGAGTCTTGAAGATAAAGAGATGTTGCGGACGTCCTTCAGTGATTGACGATATCCAATTGAGGGTCTATATTCAGCTGAACCCATGCAAAACAACTCAGGAGTTTACAGAGGAGATGAACGTCTACCTTTCAACAGCTGTTCGATATCAATACTAAATTGGAAAAGCAAAAACGCTCGAAAAATAGGTGCTATGCGAGGCTGATCGATAAGTAAAAGAATTGCCGATACGAAGTGTGTTCAGCACTTCTCTTGTGCAACAAAAACGAACGATTTTGTTGGTGTGACATGTGACAAACAATGGACTGCGTTCTGAGCACTAACTGGACAAGGTGAAACACCAAAATACTCCCCCTGTACCAATCCTACATCAAAAGAAGTTTACGATCACAGGGGAGGTCGGCAAGTAGAATCATCGACTACAATTTCTTTAAACCATTTTAACAATGACGGAAGGAGAGAAGGTCTCCAACAACTAAACAGCAATTCAGAACGCATTCGAATGATTCATTGGGTCCCAAGGACTACGAATTCCATGTTTCCAGAATAAATGATGTGTTTCTAGTTGTCAAATCTGTGTAGATTCTGAAGGTTCTTATTTTAATCAATAACTTTTACTTTCAGCTGAGATATACTGCTTCAAAGTCGATGGTAAAAAAATGCAATGACATTTGCACCAATTAATATATTAATATATAAATAACATTGATTGAACATTTACTTTAATTAAACTTAATCAGCTATCGTATATTTTAATCGGCTAAATTGAAATGAAATCAGAGAGATCTAGTCGAAAATGGCTGATTAAGCAACCCTGGAAGAAATTTGACCGAAAAAGGAGCATCGAAAAAAACCTACAGGAATAATCACTAATTTCTAAAGAAAGAAGTTTTTATTTTGAGCAAATGGTTTAATTAAAACCTAAACATCTTCACAATTGAACTGGATTTTTGGAACGTATTCGTAATACACAATGTTCTGTTTGCTTCGGTATTTCTTTAATCAGATGTGATTTGAAAAAAAAAAAGAAAGTAAAATTACGTGTGAGTGTTCGTGTACGTATGTGTGTGTGTGCAAGCGTGTGTGTTTATGTGTCCAAGAGCCTGTGAAAGTACATTCATACATCTCTCTCTCTATATATATCTGTGTGTGTGTGAGAGAGAGAGAGAGAGTGTGTGTGTTTGGCAGTGTGAGTGATCATTAGATTTATGTAAGTAAAAAAATGTTTACATTTGTCAATGATATTTTCATTTATATGAATTAGAGCATTTATACACACAACTTGAACGATGTACACACACGAGCACACATATGTATCAGTACATAGATGTATATAAATATTTATAAAGAGAGATGACTTGTATATTCACGAATTCAATCATATTCCCATGACTTGTATATTTTACAAATACAATCATCTATACATGACTTGTATACTCATAAATACAATCATACTCACATGACTTGTATATTCACAAATACAACCATACTCACATGACTTGTATATTCACAAATACAATCATATTCACATGACTTATGTATTCCCAAATACAAACATAAATAAATGACTTATATACCTACGAATACACTAATTTACGCATAAACCTTCCGCAAATAGGTGTATTTACGTATTCATAAACATAAGTGAATGCATATCTATCTATCTATGATCTTTGTCATTGTTTTGCCCTCTACAGAAAATAATTCGGTCCGAGCAAAAATATAGTTCCTAAAGCTTTACTTTATTCACATATATTGGAAATGAACGAGGTTATTAGGAATCTTGTTAAATGAATGAAATAACACGACTTCCAATGTTCTCATTCATTTCTTTCATTGAGGGATCAACTATAATTCACGCCAATATTTAATCAAATATTAGAAAAAAAATAGGAATTAGAGACATCACGGAAACCATTACAAAACACGAATGGCAATGCAAGAATGTATGACAACTGCTGGACAGCACGACTCACAACGTGCATCCCAAGAGATCATATGTAAAATTGTGACCGACGGAAAATAAGATAAGTTCAGATAGTACTGACTCCTCGACGCCTATGATAAAGAGGACTCAAATGACCCCTGAGGTCAACTTCACATTGCTTATTATGTTCATCGTGAAAAGATTCACCTGCTGAGCCAAATTTCAGTTTATAGGTGCAAAATTGCGGATAATGACTTTGCATTGCATATGACCTCCGTTAACTAATTTTGATTTCATACGTGCAAAATTGTAGGCCCAAACCTTGAAAAAATAATCAGAGATGACATTTGGTGAACTACAATGATTGCAGAAGTCAACGTCACGTAGAATATGACGTGAGAAGATGTACTCATATGTTAAATCTCGACATCCTTAGTGCAAAATTGTGATGAAAATTCGCTAAAAATGAGCAAGAAATGACTTCTCGTGGCATCAAGTGAACTTCACATAGCCTATGAGGTAATTCGACCTTTTCTCAGTCTAATGCTGAATTTTAGGTCAATAGTCCTTATAGTTTTAGCGGAGATGGGGCACGAATTAACCAAGAGACAAAAGGCTCAAATTTTTTTCCTTAAAAGAAAGTGCATACGTTTTTAGATAAAATAGCATGTGTGTGTGTGTGTGTGTGTGTGTGGAGTAATTTCTTTGCAAAACGGTCAATAGAAAGCAAAAGATATGAACTGTTTAGGTAGACAGTTTTTTTAGTAATACACCTTGTTTTGTTTTTTACTAAGCAGAGTTCGCTGACCAGTACATTTAGGAATTTAGGATTTGTCCCTACAACATTCCAAAATAGATCTTGTCTGCCACTTTTGATTAACTTGTATCAGATATATATATATATATATATATATATATATATATATATATATATATATATATATATTTGTGTGTGTGTGTGAAATATATACCATCAGTCGTATATATTATTCCGAAAAATCTTTCTTCCAATAGAGCTCAATACTTATAGTGGAGAAAATATATCGATTAAATGCATACATTTTTTCTATGACAATGATATCGTTCCATTTCGCTTTCTTCAACTCCTCAGATGGATTGAAAGGTCTATCAGAGGAATTGAATAAAGTGGAAAGAGCGTATACCATTGTCATAGACAAAATGAATGCCGGCTTGAGCAAATAGTTTTGTTTTTTTTCATTTTTGGTGACTGGTTTAATTAATAATGTAAGTTGATATAGAATTAGTCTCTTGGTTTGAGTTCAGTAGCGTTTACCCCTTGCTTTTTTGAAAATTCGGACTTTTTTGTGATCACTGCCCTACCAAAGGCGAGATAAGTAAATAATTCTTTGATTACCCCTTTTTTTTAATTTTTAATTGATCATCCCTAAAATGGCATGGCGTTGGCCTTGAGACGGTTTCTATTGAGTGACTCAACAGACCTGTATTAGGTATAGTATTAGCATAGGGAATAAAATTTTTGTCAATTCTTCTATCTTGCTTCTGTTTTATTCCACAAAATCTGTGTTCATTATTTCATGACTATTACGTAAGTTGCATGAATCACAGAAATAAGGAATGAGCTTACATTTAGGATCGAACTCGCGTCTTTTTTCCTTGGTAGCCTGAAAGTCGTTGTCACGGAAAGATTCGAGACCAAGGGGATACAATTTCAAATCCCACTAGAGGCTTAATCTTCATTTCTGATCTCTCCTACTAATTTAATAGTTGTAAAATGACGAAATAACATTCAAGATATACAACCGATACTAAGAAGCACTCAGAGAGCGCATACTTTTGCCAACGCCGAACATTAACTGAAAACCGAATGAAAATATATTTTTTCAAAGAGAGTAGTAATTCTCGCCATATGTACAATTATTGAGTTATCCCCAGCATTTTTATCTATTGTTCGTTTTCAACTTCCTTTTATGTAGAATGATGAAATATCTGTCAAGCAAAAATCTGTTTATTCATAAATTTGAGCACTTTTCCCTTAGTCTATGGCTCAACCTACCAGAAAATTTGATCGTAATTCATTGAGAACTTTTTGGAAAATTGTGTGGACACATAGTTGTGATACAGAGAGGGTAACTTTAAAAAAAAAACCCTCCTAGATCTGCCTCCAAATTCAAAAACTCACGCACACACGCCAATACCCCACCTGTTAAATTGTTGTAGTTTTTTTGTTTTGTTTTTTTTTCTAATCGGGGTTCAATTTGCAATACACGCTCTTTTCATCAATTGATCAAACCTTTTTCTAATTTTTTTATAATTGATCACCCCCAACACAGCATGTTGCCAAAAGACGTTAGTCCTGTGACAGTGTCGATTGAGTGACTAACTAGACTATATCATTCTTGGTATTTTGACTTTTTTGATTATACGTGAAGTCAACCATCCCTACTGATTGTCATCAATGCACGAGAGCTGATTCCTAGTTACATGATCTTAGCATTGACCTTGATTTGTCACCAAAGGGAGAGAGCCTAGTGTCACGTAAGAATTACGCATCTGTGTTGCGGAAGTGAGTAGTTTACATGACTCATCTCTCTCTCTCTCTCTCTCTCTCTCTCTCTCTCTCTCTCTCTCTCTCTCTCTCTCTCTCTAGCACTGTCCACACTTTGAGACGCACTCAAGGCCGTTCTGTCACTTTCTCGCTCTAGAGAGCGCCACAACCTGAATGCACCAAATCGAATTTGCCCAGACAGAGATAAACAAACTCAATTGCGTACATACACGGATACACCCCACCGAGTCACAAATGTGGACATGATCATTCTTACGGAGAAACTTTAATTTCTCACAGTTATACCCATACGCATACAATCATTCATAGAACACTACGGGCATATTTAGCCAATAAAACCTGCAAGATACGTGAATATTTGGCAGGCTCAGACATTGTGGATGCAGCAGTCAAACTATATTCAATGTGACTTAATGGTGTTTCATTGTAGACTGAATAAACCCATGGGAGAGCTCCAGTTTAAGCATTTGCCTTCGGTTGGTTGCATCAAAGCTGCACAGCCGGTTCTCAAGATATACATAATCACAGAATTATACATACCCTCACACAAATGCAGATATTTACGCTCGTATGTATATGTATGTGACTGTGTGTGTGTGTGTGTGTGTGTGTATGTGTACTTTAGAGTACCAAAGATGTGTTTGTGTACTGACTCACTAAGGACATTAAAGATGCCTGGAAGGCCGTTTTACGTCAGGGGACCGAAAGTTTTGTACCTGTTCGCTGACACTTGTTACTACAAATTCGTTTTTGAAGACAGTGATTTAAATCTAAGATCAAAGACTTCTCCTTAACATTAGAAAAGTAAGACTTGCAATACCAACCGTTATAAAAAAAAATAAACTTATATGTTATATGTTGAACACATGCTCGCAAAATATGGTCGAAAAGATGTTTTCTTCGTACATTTCCACGTTTTACGTCTTCTATTTATTTAATGACAACCAAACCGTAATGAATCTATTCAGGAAAATATTCCTCGCTCAAAGATAGACATATGAATTGATGAAACGACTATAGCTTGCATATTTAAAATTAATGGGAAAAGGCTAATTGCCATGATGAAATGTTCGTACTTATTTCAAGAAGTCCACCCATTTCTTTTTGTTAGTATGATGACATCATTTCCTTGCTTGAAATCCAATTCGTGCAACACGACTGCACTTGTTTTAAACGGGTGGAGTTTCCCAAGTTTTCAAACCTGCACTTTTCTTTTTCTGGGGTAAAAAACAAAGACACCAATAAAAGCAAACCAAATTCTCCAGATATTCATTTGTTCATGGAGGTTGGTTGGACTCACGTGGTAAATCTGAAAGCATGAAGCGATAACGTCTCTCGCCAAGCAATCTATCCTGCTGAGCAGAAAGAAAAAAAACCGAGTAACATTTTCGCGTTTTTTTTTGTGTTTTTTTTTTTTTTGTACGTAAACAACAGGACGTCATCGCAGCTAACCAATGATTTTGAAGGACAGTAGTGCAAAACAAACAACGCCTCCTCATCTCCGGGTGAACTTGACACAGTAGTCGATTCATTTGGTAGAGTTGGCTGACGTTATTCTGAAAGGCTCGTGGAGGGTAGCGGGTGGGGCTGCGTTCTTCCATTAGATTCTCAGCCACAACTCCCAACCCCAACACCAGGATTCTTCATAGATACATTGACCCATAGAAGGCCTTTTTCTTTCTTTTTCAAGAATCTATTGAAGAATACATCTAACAGTTTTAAAATATCACTTCGCGCGTAAAATGTTATCAGCGTGAATATGTTATCAGCGCGGGAAACATCATGACCGAGTCGAATTTCAGTTTTGCACTTTTACACTGTGGCTCTTAGAAGAAGAAAAAACACAAATCAAAATCTACCCCCGCTCTGTCCTATCGACAGTCATCTTCACCATGAATCTGTCCTAAAAGTAGCAAACACCACAATAGGTACAGAGAGAATATACTGCAGGCTATTAAAGATGTGTGCCTGTGATTCTCCGATCATCAACAGGTGGTCTTTTTATTTTGGGGTTAAAGGGAGGGGCAGCAAATAACCCTACATTTCAAGTCATATTTATATGATCTGAAAACATACTGATCGAAAGCTTAGGCATTATCGCGTATCGCAGATTGTTCGAGTATCTAAATATAATTTCAGCCATGGATAAGATGCGAGAATTTGTTGCCGTTCTAAGGCTAGTCAGTCTGATTAATAACGTTTAGTCTAGACTCAAGGCCGTTTCGGGATGCCGAGGAGATACCATTGCACCAATCTTCTGAGTGAGGAAAGTGTGTCCATTTTAGAATAGAATATTCGAAATTTTGGTTTCTGCGCAACTACCTCGGCCACTAAGCAACATAGCATTCTGATATTCTTAGAATCTATGAACAAATAATGAATATCTAAATAAATAGATTTGAAGAGACTGAGATAGATAGAAAGATTTGAAAAAACAGATGGATAGATAGATAGATAGATAGATAGATAGAAAAGGCTGAGATAGACTGATAGATAGATAGATAGATAGATAATATCTGTAACTCACATGAATAAATTGTCATAGCCTGCGCGCGTACTAGAACTAAATATTTCAGACATTATCTAAAATTATTTTAGAAAATAATATTCAGGTTAAATTATCTAAATAAACATCTAAAATTATCTGAAAAATTCCAGCTAATGATTTTGGGATTGTAAGACCAAAATATCCACAGAGACCCCAAGACAAGAAACACAACAAAACAAAACTTTTCAAGATGGTGCCTCGCGGTATACTCATGCAAATTTTCAGGGTTGTGGGCTCAGAAATGCGTCCATGAGTTTCGGGAGACACACACACATAGACACTCAAAGAGAGAAGCCCACTTGGCTGGTTGGTCGGACACTTTTGGGGTTATGATGATACGATAGATAGATTTTAGATACATATGAAAAAGATACACACATAGATAAATAGATAAATAGATAGATAGAAAGAAAGAAAGAAAGAAAGAAAGAAAGAAAGAAAGAAACAAGGTGGGTGGAGAAGAAAATCTCTGTAATAAAATGTCCGCACTTATTCCAAGAAGTCAACCCATTTCTTTTTATTGTTTGCTGACATTATTTTCTTACTTAAAATCCGATTTTTGCTGAACGCCTTCACTTGTTCCTAAATGGGTGGAGTTTCCCGAGTTTTCAAGCCTGTACTTTTCTTTTCTGGGGCAAAAAAAAAAAAAAAATGCTAAGGACACCTTCAAAGGCTAAACAAATTCTTCGGATATTCATTTTCAGTGGAAAGTGGTTGGACCAACGCAGTAAATATAAGTGCATGAAATAATGACATCATACAGCAAGTAAGGCTGTCCTGCTGAGCAGAAAACCCGTGTTCACATTTGGCGCGCTTTTTACGATCAAACACCAGAATTAGACCAATGATTTTAAAGGGAGCCGGTGCAAAACAACCAACGCCTCCCGGTGATTCGGGCACAATGGTGGCTGAACTAAACTAATGTTATTTTGAAAGGCATGTAGAAGGAAACGGGTAGGGTCTAGTTCTTCCATTTGATTCTCAACCACAACAATCCCCACCCCTGAGTAAAGAATTCTTTATGAATACATTGACCTTTTTTTCCCTCTTATCCATTGAAGATGTGGATGGCTCGGAGAGAGGGGTCATTGGTAGCGACCATATGAACAAAAACTGCTTCGAACTGCTGCTTGTCTTCTTACGGCTAAGAAAAATTGGCAAGAGCATGTCAGACTTTTTTTCCCCACTCGATACGTAAAAGAATAAACTACAACTCATCCCTATTGGCCACTTCGATTAACCTTTTCAATTTTTCATCGATTTGTTTAATATTTTAACGTTTATTTTTGAATGCTTCAGGCATAGAATAGGTGGATACAGTCCGAGATCTGCAAATAACTTTGGCGTATTCACAGATAAGTCTTATCACTGTCATGTCAAGATAGTTGAGAGAAAATAGACTCGATGAGTCAACCCTTAGCTAGACCACTCACGCATTACTCTCATACTTACCCCCAAAATTTTCAACGCTACCTACCAACCCATAGTCTCCGATTATTTAGCATTGTGAAGTACTCAGTTGAACTTTTTAAGTATTTACTGGGAGGACCTATCATGATTATGGCTACATGCGTTCGATTTTCACTGTGTGCCCCATTTTTTGAGGTTTTGTGCCATACGAAGCCAAGTTTAGAAAATATTTTTGCTAACTCGACACACATTTTTAGATTTCTATCTTACTGATGTGTATACGCGTATTTAAGATAGCATGTGGGTTCCTTTCTCATGCCTGAGATAGTCGTGTATTTCCCAGTGGCGTCATAGGTCGGTGTTCGAATCGAGAGGTGAACTCGTCATCAATAGGCATGCTAACATACAAAAATATGAACAGACTGGGATAGATAGATAGATAGATAGATAGAACTTTGTGTCATACTCGGCACGCCTTTGAAGATGTCGCCAGACTGAAAGAGTTGCGTATTTGTACGAGTCCAATCGAAACCAGGATTTCGCATGCTGATTTTCAAAACATTCAGCTTGAATGATTGGTGCAACAGAATCTTCTCAACTGCATATGGCGCCAGGTAGCCTTAATCTGAGCTCAGTAGATATAGAATTCATGGACTGAAAGACAGATGTGCTCTGGCTCATATATATATATATATATATATATATATATATATGTATATATATATATATATATATATATATATATATATATATATATATACATATCTCTCTCTCTCTCTCTCTCTCTCTATATATATATATATATATATATATATATACATATATATATATAGAGAGAGAGAGAGAGAGAGAGAGAGAGAGAGAGAGTGATAATACACAGACAGGAAGATAGAGATAGATTTATTTATTCATTTTTCATCGCAATCTCTATCATTGTCAATGCACTTAGTGATCGGACATTATGCAGGGAGAATCTCAGATCAAAATTCAACTAATTACTATGTTTCAGGCGACGGATTCATTTGATCCACCCTTGTATATAAATAAAGAGAGATATGGACGCACACATACACAGACCCATATACCCCAGAGAACGAGGAGGGAGGGAGGAGAAAACGAGAGAAAAGCGTATCACTTCAGACATATTCAGCGTTGGAAAATATATCAATAGAAAAAAGAAAACAGCGTGGAGACATGTATAAGAAAAGATACCAGGGTTCTTTTGTACTGATTATAGTGTTCGGTGCTTATGACACCAATGAAAGAAGAAGAAGAAAAAAAAATGAGAAAGAGTAAGACTGCCAAGTGGGCACTTGTCTAAAACGATGAGTCATCTCAACTCGACCAAAAAGAAAAAAAACATCACTTCTATGTATACTCACTTGCTTGGTAATCAGCCACTTCCTTCTCTCCGTCGTCGACGTTCGAGGCGGGTGGGGAAAACACATCTATTCAAAAGACCAACGCATTGCTCATCTTCCGTCTTTCATAACAAACCGTCGACCAAAACAGCCAACGTAGGTTTCTAAGATAATCTAGCTGGCTGGCTGGCAGGCTGAATCCAGGTCAACAGGCATCAAGACAAAAGGCATCAGTCAAAAAAGACAACATGGTAGTACAAATATCACTGAATCTGTACTACTTGAGTAATCACTAATTATTCTATTCTTCCCGTGACATGTGGTAAGATTTTTTTTAAATAAACGAAGTATTACCCATTATTTTTTTTTTCAAATCATGAATTAAATTACTTAATTAGTACAAATCCAGTTGAGATATTTGTCATTTTGACTGATGCCTTTCAACAGAACGTGATTGTAACTTGCAGTGGTCCGTACTACACTGTTGTTTTTTTGACGCTTGTCTTTTGTAATTGAGTCATTTGACTGGCCACCAACTGCATGACTGGCTGTGTACCTATCACGCGTACAGGCTGATTGAGCTAAAGGGCTGAAAAGTAAAACATTCACTACTTATTAAGTCTCCTAAAAACATTTGTTTTTTGTTTTTGTTTGTAATTTTTTGACCCCTCCCCCATTTTTAGTGGGGGTTCTATTTGCAATGTTCATGCCAAATTGATGCCTTGGTTTGTCTCCGGCTGCATTCATGTTTGTTCAGTGATCTCTGAGATAAATCATTTTTCATTATTCCCCCATACCATATATCTGGCTGTTATCACTGGAGACAGAGTGACAGTAAGTCTCCTCATGTCTAGCCCTCATATCAGCGTTCCCGCTATCCCATCAGATGCCCGGTGGTCATCACTGAAAACTGATTGATACTAAATCTCCTCAGATTTCAATCCTTCCTCTCGGTGTCCTTGCAGATTATATCAGTGCCATGGTTTGTACTGTCCTAATCTTCCTCTGCTTTTCTGAAAACTTATGCTATTATATCATTGCTGACGACTAGAGATCGCCAGTCTCATATTCCCAGCATTCTCCCCAGTATCCTTGCTGACCCCAATAGTGTTGTAGCTGGCATAGTCTCGATCTTTCTTCCAATCTCCATATTTCCAATCTGGACCTCAATGTCTTTGGCACATCTCCCACTGCTCATACTATTATTGGCACTACCCTGAACTTCATGTCCATACCTTTCTCAGTTCCTGGTATCCCAGCTTTTTGCTCTCTTTCGATTTACTCCGGGGTCCACAGGTACAGCCACGTCTATGATTTTGCAGGTCTTCCTTTTCCTTACCAATTACTACCAGATCCGGTCTCTTGCTTTTAAAGAGGTGGTTGGTTTGGATGTCGAAATCCCTGCAATGTTTCCTATCGGTCTCTTGAATTCACCTTGGAGTTTTTTCTGTTCTCATGTTGCTTTCCTTGTTTTCACTACTACTTGCCCGTTTGCGACCTTTTTATTGTTGGTTTCGCTGCTTCATACACCTTAGTTATTTCAACACAATATTCCGACCAACATATTCTTTGGCCACCATGTCTGAAATTGCAAGAGAAAGTGTGTTCATCATTCCTCGTATAATTTGCACAATTGTCTTCATCTTAGTTGTTTTTATCACTGCATTTCGACCGATATATTCTTGGGGATAGGATAGTCACTGACAAACAACCTTATTTGTCTAGAGATACTATGAAGAACCGAGAATAGCACCCAACGATCTCTTGGATTATGGAAACAACTAACAAACACGCATATATATATATATATATATATATATATATATATATATATATATATATATATATATATATATATATATATATACTTACATATGTGTGTGTGTGTGCGTGTGTCATTTACTGAGTTTAACTTTGTCTGGCATAAGGTCAAGAAGGGTTTTATAAGGAACGTGTTGTCCCACTTTTTCATGGAAGCTTTTACCTGGGCTCGGACACCAACAACCGTGACCGGTGTGAAATATGTAACTACCTGCATCACCAAGCAGACACCATTTTAAGTTCGAACGTAAACATGTGATGCTAGATTGTAATTTAAACTCTTTTCAAGTCAAACTTGGCGAGTTTTACGTTTCACTGAAGCCGACTAGACAGGAAGGAAGAGAAAACACAACAGATTCACGTGAAGAGCGGGAATTTGGCACAGAAGCTATTCAAGGCACACCTTAAATGCATACCTTGTTTATATATGCAAACGCACACGTGCACATGCACATGCACACACACACACACACACACACAAACATACTCACATACAGAAACGCTCACAGACAAACACACGCATGCATATACACGTATACATAAACAAGCAATTACACACACACATACACTCTCACACAAGTAGATTCGCTTCGAATCTTCCCAAAAAATGAGCCTGAGAAAGTGTGCAGACTGACCCAAGCGTATCACTATGTCATCATCATAATCATCATCATAAGTCTTTTAACGTCCGTCGTTGGACATAGTCCTTCTCCTGGATTCGCCACATTTCTCCACCATGGGCGTCGCAGAGCCAGTATTTTCTGAATTTGTTTAGTTCATCTCTCCACCTTGTATTCTGTTGGCCTCGGTTTCGCATGTGATCTCTAGGGATCCATGTCGTGAGTCGTGATGTCCATCAGTTGTCTGCCATTCTTGCAACATGGCCTACCCATTGCTATTTGAGTTTTTTTAATAGTTTCCATGATGTCTCGGGCTTTTGTTTTTTCCTGATATACTGCGCTGTCTTGTGATCTCTCCATGTAAGGTTGAACATGTAGATGGCTTTAAATAAGGATCGTCGCTGCAAATCAAATACTGTTAAAGTTTATATAATCAGAGAGAGACAAAATAAAATACAAAAGAATAGGCTCGGGAACGAAATAGACATAAAGAGGAGAAAATTAAATGGGAAGCTTACCGCCGAGCAATGGTTAAAAAATAAAGCCTCTCTGTGTGGATACATACCTTTCTAATACAGGTCATAGAGCAACGATTTAAAAGTTCAAGAGAATGAATAACAATCGTAAATAGATTTTTAAAAAACCCTACCCCCCCCCAAAAAAAAACAGCTTTGCGGTTGAACTAGTTTTCCCATCGGTTATTTGGTCAAAGTCCAAACACAGGTAAAAAAAAGCCAAGGTTTTGGATGCCAAATAAGTCGGCGAGGTGATTATATGTCTTTAGTGTTATCACTCGAAGGAGCAGCTATTAACCAAACTTTACTTACTCCAGCACACGATCATACCACCTGAGAACCAACTTAGGATCGAACCCACTAACAATGGCCAGTGAGATCATTTCGCTGACCTAAACTCAACGCTAGAAAATTTACTTGTCTTACCGACAGGTACAAGAGATTTTTTAGGTAGTCAATCGTCTGAAATTATCTTATTCCTTTGCAAATCGTAATATGGACAAGGTGAACTGGTATATCGTTTTTGGTCAGTTTTCAAAGAAGGCGGCGAATAGTTTCTGCTTTGGAAATCGGCATCTAAAATCTTGGCTTTATACTTGCGTATGGACATTGACCAAATAGCTCATAGGAAACTACTTCAACCACGAAGCTTGTTTGGGCGAACTTTCAATTGATTTACGATTGTTATCAATTCTCTTGAACTTTTTAACCGTTGCTCAATGGTAGGCGTCCCAAGTATATATTTACAAAGTTTAGCGACACCATCAGAATTAGAAAGATAAAACAAAGTGCCTTTTTTAACCATTGCCTCTAGTTGAATTAAAATTGTCTTCTTTGTCAAGCTTATTAAATATAGTATCGCCCATAGATGAGTACGGCACTATCACATATTTTTCATAAAGAGTTAATTTTCTTTTTAACTGAACACTGGAGAGTTTTGTCATTTCTAAATGAAGTTTACACAATTAAAACAGATATAATCAGGTATTATTTCCGTCTAAATTCTACAGCATTGAAATGCAGTTGCCAAGAATATGAATATATTGCCGTCCAAAATGAGTATAACCTAACCAAAAATAATTTGTAGAGCTTGATCAGGAATGATACCTGATAATAACCGTTTCGATTGTGTAAAGTTCCACTAAATATGATAAAATCGTGCCATGTTTGATTTAGAAGTAAATTAACTTCCTATTGTAAAGAGGTAGGGTTGTACTCATTTATGGGTGACAGTGTATCCGCCAGTTCGACCATCTTACGAAGGCTCTTGTGCACACGCTTTGAGAGCAAAAGAGAGCGATAGTGAGGTTGACAAACAAGTTAATTTTTTTTTTTTAAGGGGGCAGAGACATAATTTAAGTAAATCTAATTGAGGGTGAATAGGAGACAGCTTCAATATGAAACTGATAATGGGGAAAAATATACTTTAACAAATTGCAGTGTAGCCAATCCTATCTTGTTACCAACCCAAGCCCCTTCGTCAGTCTGTTCTACTCGAAAAACGTGGAGTACAGGCACTCAGAAAGCACGTGTTCGAATTTGGCGCGCTTTCACTCCTTTTTTCCCCCCCAATCGTGAGTCAGTCAGCTTTCATGTTCTGCACTCTGGCATGTGGTCGCTAGCTTTTCTAAACATTTTTTTTTATTCTCTCTCCTCAGAACCCAACCTCGAAATGGCTTTACAATTTTAGTGAATAATTTATTTACACAGTTTGTCGTTCTCTGTTCGTAATTTAATCTATCCACTGTATGCATGTCTGTGTATATGTGTATGTATATATATATATATATATATATATATATACATATATATATATATATATATATATATATATATATATATGTGTGTGTGTGTGTGTGTGTGTGTGTGTGTGCATGAGCGTGCGTGCGCGTGTGTGTGTGTGTTGTGAGAGCAGATTAATAGATATACATGTATATTAATAATATGTATATATTGATATATACATACGAACAGATCCAGTCGCGGAGACGGATTAATATATTTATACACACACACACACATACACACACACACATATATATATAGATTGATAGATAGATAGATAGATAGATAGATAGATACTTACATACCAAGAAACGGTATTAAGATGTGCTTATACAAACCGCTAATCTGTCAGTTGATATGTATCAGTCAGTTCGCATATTTCTTTCAGTATTTCCATATCTCTCAATCTATCTATCTGTCTCATTCTGCTCATTACTATTTCAATCTTTTCATTTATGTGCCTTCTCTTCAAATCTCTCTCTCTCTCTCTCTCTCTCTCTCTCTCTCTCTCTCTCTCTCTCTCTCTCTCTCTCTCTCTCTCTTAATTTCATTGAAGGGAAGTAGACACAAGAGGAAGTGTTCAAGGTTGACTCATAACCTCCGAAGTCAGCCAGCAATGTAAATTCATAAGTATTATTCCTACTCACAGACAGAGCTGCGGTCGCCTACTACTATGATGCCATTTAGGCCAGTAATATCTGCTTCATGCAACTTGTAGACGAGTTGGGTGTCTTCGATATTTAGAGAAGAACCTCATAGAACAAACTGTCAGACCTGTTTAAAACCAAATTTCCCCTGGTCAGTTCAAGGTGAGGAAGATCGGCGTAACATTATCTTCAGACCCGATTTTTTCAATCTGACCCGATGAATTGTTGATCAATAAATATAGGATTTTACTGAATCAAAAATGGAGTCACTTTAGTATCGGTAATTATTGTTGAATTACATCAAAACAGCGTAAAAATATTATTGATGTTAATTAAAAAAAATTATTACGTATCATAATTTTATAATATGTCACCAGAGTAAACACTGAAATGATTTTAGAAATGTCAAAATTTCTATGTAAGTCAAGAAAAATTATTACTAATTCTTAGTATTGCTTTGCATAAATTGTTTTTGTCATTAGATGTCTTTAGGAGCGTTTAGTGTGAACAAAGATCGTTTCTTTAACCATATGACTGCTGTTATACCAACATGCGTTCAAGAAAAAAATTGTCAAGATTGGCTCAATTTTGTGGAACGGTTCTAACACTGAAGATGGAAGAAAATAGACAACATTCTTAGCATATTGTGCTTTGTTTTTTTGTTTTTTGTTCTTTTTTTAATAAAAATGCAATGGTGGTATTGTAAGGTAACCCTCTACGATGAACTCCTTCAGTAGAGTAAAACGATTGATTCGAAAGAAAAAAAAAAGTTCTGAGGCCAATCAGACCATTGAAAGACAGCATTCGATAATTGACAAAAAAACGTCGGGAAAAGTTAAAATAAAAGGATTCATTATTCTATGAAGGCAGCGCTAATTAAGAACTTTCTTACGGTCAGGCTTTGAAGATTTCACTCATCTGCGTGGTAGTCTGCTGGGCGGAGGGGGGGTCAAAAGGGGCATCTGCTTCCCCCCATGGACTAGTCTACTCACCGTTGGGACGAAAGTAGGAACCTCATAGTTGATAAGGGACTAGACTAAACTTCTCTCTCTCGCTCTCTCTCTCTCTCTCTCTCTCACTCTCTCTCACTTTCTATATATCTCTCTCTATATATAAACACAAACACACACACACACACATACATATATATATATATATATATATATGTATGTATGTATGTATGTATAATCAAAAAATAGATCAATATGTAATATATAATAATATCAATATACAATACACATAAAACCTTATATGAAATGACAAACTGTATGTATGATGTAAGCTATATGATAAGAAACGGAGGTGGTGTTTGATCAACACTGCTGGAATGCCATATTAATATAACTGTTTTGTTTTTTAAAAACCTCAGAACGCTCACATGGTAAACAATTGATGATCTCAACAAGAGACAATTTATACATTGTACCATAATGAAAAAAAGTATATGTGAAACGGGAAAAAACACTGAAGAAAATTACATAAATTGCATTGACAGATATTGGGAAATCGGTGACCGAGGAGACACGAAAACTTTCGAAAAAGTTTTTTAATGCTTAGTGTTTCAAGCTGTAAAGCTTTATTTATATATATATATATATATATATATATATATATATATATATATATATATATATATATATATATATATATATGATACAAATCAGGAATTCAAAGTAATTTAATATCCGACGTGTGATGGGTTTTTTTCATAAAGTGCTCGATAAATTCAACCTTAAACATGAAGTTGAGTTTGAGTAGCTCTTAGAATATGATGAAGTAAAGGCTTCTCTACACAAACATGTTTATGTTTCTGCACTGTTTGAGCTTCTTCAGGCGAATGATTCGATTCATTTTAGATCCCTATAAAGGGCATGCATTTAGGGAATGTATCCTCCATCCAGACAGAAAAAAAATTCCTATATATATATATATATATATATATATATATATATATATATATATATATATATATATATATATATGCGCGTGTGTGTGTGTGTGTGTGTGTGTGAGTTTTTCATTTTGTTGGTATTTGTTCTTTTAATGAAAAATCTATCGTTTGAATTATTTTCAAATTTAGGTTGATATTGCTCATATAACTTTCACCTGAATGCCCCTTGGAATGTCATGAATTCACGGACTCATCACTAGTGTCTGTCACTGCTTCAATAGTTGACAAAGGAAAGAGTAGCTGGTGGAATGTGTGTGAAACGTATATTAACAGAATTTTCATCTGAAATTCATACTGTAAGATGTTCTGTACTAGATATTTGCTCTTATTTAAGAGCTTTGACAAGGAAGGAGATTATGTTAAAAAATAAATATGTTTGTGGAAAGTTTGTTTTTTTTTCATCATTGGGCTTTGGGCTACGCACTTATTGATGTACCCACGCATGTGTATTACTGCATCCAGATTGAAAAAAAAGTATTACAAATGATTAATAGATCAAAAGTCTCCTATTAACCGATTGAAATAACCCTACTGCCCATCCTTCCTTTACTGTGCGGAAGAAACACTATTAAACTCCGATATATATATATATATATATATATATATATATATATATATATGCGTGTGTGTGTGCGTACATTTAATTGATATAGATATATCGAGGGAGTGTATAACGAGGAAGCAATCCTTCATTTAAAAGTACATTGTTGAATATAACGGACAAATTCCTGCCTATTTTTTTTATTTTTCCTAGTTAAAAATCTTTTTTTAATTTGATGACATAAACAAAATCAACTTGATAGAGTTTTTTTGTCATTTGTAACAATGGATGTATATATATATATATATATATATATATATATATATATATATATATATATATATATATATACACTCTAGTCTTTTCACTTGATTGCTATTAAAGAAAGAGTGTCTATGTAGGTGTGCAACATGTATTGCTATTTCGTGCGTTCTTTTCAAACGTCATCGTTTGTGCTGCGGTACAATTCTTCCAAATGTCCTTCTAGAATATTGACCAGTCTTCTTTCTCTTCATTCCGGGCAGACCCATCGTGACTTGAAATCATAATCAGGCCGCCGTGACTTATAATCACGTGGCCACACAGTCAACGCCCAAACGAATGCACACTGCAGTGTCAAAGTCTTCAATTTAGCCATACCACGTGCTTTTTTCCGAGCCACACGTTTTCATTTTCCCGCAATTATTTTGAACAACGCCCCTCCCACTCTGCTAGCAAGAGAAGTAGTGCGAGGAAGACTCAACGAGGAGTGAATTCAACGCCCCCACCGAAGACACACAGCAGTGCCAGAATCTTCAGTTCCAATCCGTCACATGTTTCTCAAAGCCACGTGTTCTCTTTTCCCGCGTTTATTTTGAAGAACAACTCTTCCTCTTTCCTTGCCAGAGAAGTAGTACGAGGTAGACTTAACAGGGAGTGAATTCAACGCACTATCGAAAAAGGTACTGCAATGTCAAAATCTTCAATTTCAGCCAGACACGTTTTTCCCTACCATGTGCTTTCAGTTCCCGCCAATATTTTGAGCAGCGGCACTCCCACTTCCCAAGACAGAGGAGTAGTGCGAGGTCAACTTAATAGGGAGCGAAATCAACGCATAATCAAAAATACACAGTACAGTCAAAGTCTCCAAGTCTGCCATGTGCTTTCAAAGCCACATGTTACTTTTTCCCGCAAAAAATTTGAGCAGCGACTCTCCCACTTTCCTGGTCAGAGGAGTAGTGTGAGATAGACATAACAAGGAAAAAACAACTTAGCTACGTCCAGCACGAATTGGGTGGAAATAAATACAGTAAAGTGCATTATGCATTTTTTGAGCACCTGTTTGCCTCGAAAATCAGCATTCAAAATGTTCGCAAACGTTATTATGCATTATAGTTTATATTTGTTACAATATATCCAACATAGCAATACATCTATAACTTCAAAAATGTTACGACAGTATTTCATGTAGTTTTTTGTTAAAATATACGTTGCAAGTATATGTTGACTGGTCGATGCTAATAAAGAGTATCACACACACACACACACACACACACACACACATTTATATATAGATGATGAATGAATGTACTTACACATGCTCTTGGGCACATAGACACACGCTCGCACACACACAAATACGTACACGAACACTCACACGTAATTTTACTTTCTTTTTTTTTTCAAATCACATCTGATTACAGAAATACCGAAGCAAACTGAACATCGTGTATTACGAATACGCTCCAAAAATCTAGTTCAATTGTCAAGATGTTCAGGTTTTAATTAAACCATTTGCTCAAAATAAAAACTTCTTTTTTAGAAATTAGTGATTATTCCTGTAGGTTTTTTTCAATGCTCCTTTTTCGGTCAAATTTCTTCCAGGGTTGCTTAATCAGCCATTTTCGACTAGATCTCTCTGATTTTATTTTCAATTTAGCCGATTAAAATATACGATAGCTGATTAAGTTTAATTAAAGTTAATGTTCTATCATCGTTAGTAATTGGTTTTACAGTCTAAGTATATTATTTTATTTCATAAGTGGGCTTTCATTCATTTATTCATTTATATATATGACACTTGAAATAATTTATATATATGTATATATATATATATATATATATATATATATATATATATATATATACATATATATATATATATATATATATATATATATATATATATATATATATATATATATATATATATATAGCTGATTTTAGCCATTCCAAAGCAGTTGAATAACTAACCATACTTGGTAACACTTATTTATTCCCTTATTCGACTCTCACGTCCACTTTGTCGGCAAATTAGATGCCTTCGCTTTAATTCGCTGAATATCATTAGATATGGCCTTTTATTCTTGTCATAGTGCACGGAGAGTCTTCCAGATACTAGAAAACACGAGGGAAATAAAATCCAAGATCGCTTCGGTTGTCAAAGAGAATGTCTGCGTTTTTTTCCAGTTTGAAATTCGTGCAGAATTCACCGCCGCCAAGAATCGTTCGAGATATCAAAATTTAGGAAATGTGAAGGCGTGGATTTGCACTTTTAAAAAAATGGGGTGCGTCGCCTGGGCTCGTCGATTGATACTCTGGTATTTCATGAAAGGAAAAAAGAACTATTCAGTTGCAGTATATGTGCAACTTTTATTCAGAATTAGGTGGGAAATACAAACACGTGGTGCAGGACACGTTGTCAGTGACTTTTTGAGAGTTAGCAAGCATCTCTCTCTCTCTCTCTCTCTCTCTC
>OY735206.1:64117226-64177226 GCA_963457665.1 Thysanoteuthis rhombus
CTAACTGTTCCCCCCTCTCTGTCTACATATATACATATATATGTGTGTGTGTGTCTAAGTCTGTACGTATATCTATTACCACATCTCTTTTTTTTCTATCTATCTAGATCTACACATATCTATCTGATCTATGCCCGATGGCCTTGTACATCTACCTACTTGTCTTTTCATATCTTTCCATTTCGTTATGATAGCTCATCTCTACCAATCCACAAACTTGTCTATCTATCTATCTATCTATCTATTCATCTATCTATCTATCTATCTATTCACCTATCTATCTATCTATCTATCTATCTATCTATTCACCTATCTATCTATCTATTCATCTATCTATCTATCTATCTATCTATCTATTCACCTATCTATCTATCTATTCACCTATCTATCTATCTATCTATCTATCTATCTATCTATCTATTCACCTATCTATCTATCTATCTATCTATCTATCTATCTATCTATCTATCTATCTATCTATTCATCTATCTACCTTGCTCTCTCTATCTATCTATCTATCTATCTATCAGTCCGTATTTATCCATATATCTATATTACTTTGTGACATAATGACCCTTTTTGGTCCAGAGCTTAATCTGACACCCCAAGAGGGTTGAGGTATCCAGCAAAAATCGAACTAATTACAAGACAGCAGAAATAGAAAGTTTTTTTGTAATAAATTTTATGGCTTGAATCAATGTATATTCTGATGTTGACACCGTTTCATACATCTTTATAACTTGAATCAATGTATACCTGAATGTTGAATACATATTTCTAACGTAAATTGTTTACGGAGAGGCTCATACAGATATGTGTATCTAATTGATCAATAAATACATGAAATGGTATATAGATACGTACGTGCAAACCTATGCACGTCATGTAAACGTTTTAACGCACGAGGCTTGAAATTGTTTGATACAATGACACGTGTTCGTGTTTCCAGACATTTGGCAGGCGAGGACAAAACCACGTGCGGCTTTCCACATGTTCAGATTTGGCGCGTTTTTTTCCTTCCGCAACCGATGAATCTCGCGCTCTGCATGGGCATCGTCTGTTTATTCCACTTTCACTAAATATTCCGGACTGTTCTTATCTATCTATCTATCTATCTATCTATCTATCTATCTATCTATCTATCTGTTTGTCAGTCTATATTCGTTCAAATCTATTTCTATCCATATCTATCTATCTATCTATCTATCTATCTATCTATCTATCTATCTATCTATCTATTAGTTTGTCAGTCTATATTTGTTTAAATCTATTCGTGTCATATCTATCTATTTTTGATCCCACTACTGGAAAATACTTTTCCCATCTGCATCAGTCTGTTCATGTATGTCTTTATATATATATATATATATATATATATATATATATATATATATATATATATATATATATATATATATATATATATATATATATATATATATATATATATATTCTAGAAAGCTTTAAACACTACGTTGAAGTCGCTACCCTATCGGTCGCAGGTTCGACACCTGCATCAGCCCCATTTTCTTTAATTGTTTACTCTATTTACGTCGTCTTGGTCAAATGATACATTCACCGTCTAATAACAGTAGATCATTTAAGATGAGAGTTTCAATATAACATAATTCATAATCATACATACATTTTCATATGTATATATATATATGTATATATTATTACATATATGTATGTATGTATGTATATGTATATATATCAAACATTGTGAGTAGTTGTATTATATCGATGTAAATGTTTACAGCACTATATTCAAAGTTTACTCAGCTCTTCGTGGCTCGAGAGTACAAACTCTTTATGGATTGTTTACGGAGAATTGATAATTTTAATTTTTTTTGGCTGAAAATCGTGGCTGAACGTAGAATTCATCTTCTCTGACACCCTACAAGAACTGCACTCAAAGCGAACGAAATATAGAGAGTAATAGATTGTTCAACATGCATGAATTTATGCGTTGTTGCACCTACAAATATCGCTATATATAAATTATGTATATGCGTATGTGAGAGAAAGAGAATGTATACACTCACACACACACACACACACACACACACACACATATATATATATATATATATATATATATATATATATATATAACATCGACTAATCTTAAGATGATTTTATTTTGAAAACAAGGCAACAAAAACAGCTCATGGTGCAATTTTATAAAGGTAAATTTATTCGATATCGACAGAAACTCATGGGGTTGTATTGTTGATAGATAGATTGATAGATAGATTGAAATAAGGAACGTAATTTTGAAAGCTAGCTAGATAACTAACAAGCTAAATGAGGGAATATAAGCAAACTGACTGATAGATACATAGATATAAATCCTAAGAAAGCAAAATGCGATAAGAATTTACATGAAACCAATAAACGTGTTTAGCCGAACATTTCAACGACTTTTTTGGAGAATATACTTTGTAGGATATCTTGTCGTTTTTGCTACATTTTTCCTGCAGTTTTATCTTTTATAAACTAAGAACGCGTTTTGAGAAGTACAAAACCTTATTCTGTAAACAGAACGGCACCCCTAGCCCTTAACCTTAACAATAACTCTCTGCACGCCCACATGAAAAACTAAAAAACCTCCTGATTTCCACATGCTTTACCACCTGACCTTATTTCGCGCGTTTTTTCTTCTTTCAACAAATTCTAAAGCATATCTGATTCATATGTCTTCTCTATGCATTTTTTTCTCCTTTTGTCTACTTACAAGAGACTTTTATATCACCTTCCCCGCTGATAAGTATGTTACCAGTGGCGTAGCAAGGGTTCACAATGCCTGGTGGGGGGTGACTGCTCCTCTCCTGCCCCTGCATGTTACCTTCAATATTCCACCAACATTAACAGGTGACTTAGAATTCACTAATACGGGCTCCCTCTGCTACCCGAGAGTATAACATTCTTATGAAAAAAAAACTTTTTCGTGAGCTGAAATGGTGTACAGCAAAGAAACAATCCTCATTGAGTTATACGGGGGAAAATTTTGAGTGCTCCCTGGCCAAATGATGGTGATTATAGAATGTTAGTCTGATCTGCCGGAGGTTGGAGTAGTAAGGTGTCCAGGGGACTAGGTGGCAAGGGGTGAGAGAGGAAGAGAGTGCTCTCTGCCTCTATAACAGCTCACTGCAAAACAAACGCTTAATGCTATTTTTGGTTTTCGCATTTTTTTCTCAAGAGCGGAAAAGGTGCAAATTGAATTTTCTTAAAGCGGGAGATATCTGTATTCTTGAAAGGAATCGACTAGATGCCTATCGTAGAGAGAGAGAGAAAGAGAGAGAGAGAGAGAGAAAGAGAGAGAGAATGGTAAACTGAATGGTGAACTTGAATGGGTCGCGTTGACAAAGAAAAGAAGGCTTGAGAGAAAAAGAGCAAGAGAGAAAGCGCTGATGAGAGAAATTAATCGTAAAAGAGAGAGACTGACAGAGAGACAGAGACAGAGAGTGAGAGAGAGAGAGAGAGTGAACCAATCAAAGTAGAGTCGTAGTTGACCTTGCGAGAGAACGAGAGAGAATCGGGTGAGTTGAGTAAAAGTCACATGACAAGTGAAAAAAGACGTTCTAACCTGTGTTCTTGTAGGTCAAATGAGGAACACGTGGCCTCATACGCGAAGAGGAAAACAACTTGACATCATTGTTGCAATTAAAATCTGCACTTTTACTATACAGGCTTTTCTGACAACTAGTTTGTCAAAAATTATATTTGGCAAGATGACATTCTAGCGTGTTTAACAATACACTGCGGTATCATAGATACAATTAATATACATGAATACACAAATAGATAGATGGTTGTTGAGTGAATGCTTTCGTTCATATTTGTAGCCATTTTCAAAATAGGGGAGAATCCGTGGATGATGAACGTTCTTCTAATTTTTATCCTATTTAACTTGGCGTTTGCTATTGTTGTGTTATGATGACTTTACTCACTGGGTGACCAACAAAAGGAAGAAAAGATTTTTTAGTTTCTTGATTTTATAATGTATGCTCAAAGGATTAATTAGCCTATATTTTTTAATCATAAATGTTGTATACGTACTCTGTTAACGAGTATTTGCCGTATATGAGTGGAATTATCATTGCCGAGTGATAAATGTTTATTAACATGGAGACGAATGGCACTCTAATGAAACAAATCTAAAGTTAACCTCCGTGATAGGGTGTTGATAGTATGTTCAATGTACAAATTTGATTTTTGTTAATCATAGGGGACACAAATCCCCAAAAGACGAGAGAATCTGCAGATGAGGTTGGTTTTGTTTAGTGAAGGTTTATAACGACAAACATTAAGAATGAGTGAATAAGTGAAAAATAAAAATAAATGTTTTCATTATTTTAATAATAAATCGCTAATATATATTTCTTGCATTCGACTGAATACATGCACTGCGAATGATATTCCCACAATGAAGATGGTACGTGACAAAGTATCTTCCACAAGGATGATCGGCCCCAGTGCTTCCTTAGAAGAACGTTACCCAAATCATTACACTGCTTCCAACAGCGTGTTGCCTTCCCACAATGTATATTGGTACCATCGCTTTTCCCAGGATGATGATGCACATGTACCACCTAATTCAGAAGAAAGTGAGACTCATCGGACTCAGAAACCTTCTTCCATTGGTACGAGATCCTTAGTTATACAGAGCTTAAAACATATCTTTGATTTTCAAAGCAACTGACGGGTTCCTCAGACTAAAAATGAATTTTCTCTGATATGATATAAAAGAATGACATTGCGACATTTGCATTAAGAATAAAAACTCCCCGGCCTTTAAATTCTAGCACTTACGCCAATACTTCAAGAAATAACAGGAATAAATGTTTCATCATCATCATCATCATCATCATCATCATCATCATCAGTCTTTCAAGGTCTGTCGTTGGGCATAGACCCTCCCCAGGATTCGCGACACTTCTCTATCATGGGTGTCGCAGAGACAGTACTTTATGAATTTGTCTAGCTCGTCTCTCCATCAAATATTCCGCCGGCTTCGGTTGCGCATGTAACCTCGGAAGATCCATGTTTACCAAGCTTTAAATTGTATACTCAATCTAGGGCTTTGTTTCGTATGAAAAAGCTGTTTTGGTCAGTCTTATAGATATGCATTTTACATTCTCTTCCTATTTCAAGGTCATCTTGACCAATATAAAAAAACTGACATATACTCTGTATGTCTCGAAAACCCGAAGCAGAAAAAGTTGGAGGTAATCCCAACGCCAAAACATTTTTTTTGTCCTCTAGACTCCTTGAGAAGCTAAGAACTGCAACCACTTTCCCACAATCTCGTTATCAAGAACATTGTTTACGAGATGGAGCCCCTAGCCCCAAATCCAATCTCCCCCCCCCCCCTACCTGGGCTCAGAATCAGCTATGGTGACTGCCAAGCTGTAGTTTGTTTTATTTCCTGTCAGTGTAACTTTCTGTGAGATGAACTTAACGTGAAAAGAAGCTTCGACTAGAAGGCGATCTAAGTTCGTCGATACTGTTTTTCGTTCGGCGACCGTTACGTCACTCCGCACTGAAGTTTATACAGAAAACCATTTAGGTTGTTTGACGACCACAAATATGGCTTACACATAACAAATGTCAAGCTGGGGAAAATCTCACCGACTGCTAGATCAGAGTCTGTAGTGGGAAATAAGACACTCGCGTCGTTCTTGTGGAGAGAGAAACATGCAATTGTTGTAGGAAGGGCGGCTACGCACCAGAGAATGTTAAGCCAGGAGAAAAAAAGTGTGTGTGTGTGTGTGTGTGTGTGTGTGTGTGTGTGTGTGTGTGTGTGTGTGTGTGCGTGTGTGTGTCTGTGTCTGTGTCTCTCTGTGTGCCTCTGTATGTGTGTGTGTGTGTGAGAGAGAGAGAGAGAGAGATAGATAGATAGGGAAATGTCTAATGGTATTATCAATTGAAATGTACATGGAATTATATAAGATAGATGGATAGATAGATAGATACAAACAGACCGAGATAGATAGATTGATAGATCGATATCTGTATGTATGCGAATTGCCACCAAAAGATTTTGGGAATCTTGACAAATTGATCCATCCATCCATTTGTCAAGGTTACCAATAGTTCCCCGTGTTTTGTCGGACGTTTTTACACTCCACTAAAAATCAAAGAAGCTTATTTTCTATCATTTTTCTCTCCTTGAGGTAACCATTTCACGTTCACCGAACCTTCGGGTAGCACTTTGCATACACAATTCCCTGTATACAACGTGTGTATATAATTTTGTACCTCCGATTTTATGAGACTGGGAAGAATTCAGAGGCATTTTTTAAGTATACGCTATGCTGGGCAGGGGGGCAAATTTTACAACGATCTAATTAAGCCCACCTTGCGACAACCGCAAACTAACAGCTTCAATTAGCCTATTTTGGCAAAAGGCCAAATGGTGTTGAAATAGTATGTTGCACCAATCTCCCAAGGGGAGATTGCATGAATACCTTAAAAATCAGCTTCCGAAATCCTGACTGTTACCAGGATTCAACCACTGTCAACTGGCATCAGTGGGAATTACGTGACTATCAAATCCAGCTAGCAGGACTCCTTACACAATATTTTCAAATGCACACACACACACACACACACACACACACACACATACACACACACACACATACACACACATAATATGTCAGGGAGGCTGATATTAAAAAAGGCATGTATTAACTACACAAGTATAAAAATCATTATAGATATTAGCGATTTACCACACTTAACTGGTTTGCGTTCATAGTAGTGGAACATTCAGTGAGGATCGAACTCGCTACACTGGGAATGAACCGGAAAGTACCTCATAACTATCGCTCTACGGTGCACGCCCCATTGAACTCAGGATATATAGCTATTTACTAAGTATAGCTCAAGTCTATTACAAGACTCGAAGTGTGCGGTGCCCAGTGAGAATTGAAATCACAACTCAGTATTAATGATCTCCGAGACTAACTGGCTAACCACTGCTCTTTGGAGAGGCTCCTCGAGCTTTACTACGGTATAAAATGACTCGATGGATCGATAAGTCCCTAGCTGGGTACGTAGTTTTTAGCTTGATTCTGATCTGTAATGTCCAATATATATTGTTCAGTCTGTTGTGATAAACATTCACCTTTGAATTGAGAGCATTGGCAAAGAAGGTTGTTATGTTTAAGAACAAATACTTGTTGAGTAAATTAAATGCTTTTTTTTTCATCATTACGGATTTATTGATGTAATTCGGCAGATACACACAGGGCACCATGTGAGAATCTAACTCACTACTCTCATACATAGTCCACGCAGTTAGCTAGCCAACCATAACGCCACAGCAAAAACCAATGTCACAATCAATATCACATGATAAGAATTTTTCAGTCATATGTAATCTTTATTCTGGGCATCACATGGAGAGACCACAAGACAGCACAATACATCCGAGAAAAGACAAGAGTCAGAGACATCATAGAATCTATTAAAAAAACTCAAATGGCAGTGGGCTGGCCATGTTGCAAGAACGGTGTACAACCGATGGACATCATGACTCACGATATGGATCCCCTGTGATCACATGCGCAACCGAGGCCGGCAGAATATCAGATGGAGGGACGAGCTAGACAAATTCAGAAAGTACTGACTCTGCGACGCCCATGATAGAGAAGTGTGGCACATCCTGGGGACGGTCTATGTCCAACGACGGACGTTGAAAGACTGATGATGGTGATGATAATTTGCTTCCTGTGTTCAACTTTTCCCCCATCGGAATCCACGGAATGGGGATGTAAATAAACTCCAAAGTCGAAATTTGTGATAAATGTGTTATTATTCATAGGTCGATTGTGGTCAAACTAGCTTTGCTTTGGGCCATTTGGTAGAATATCCCTGCTGTGTTAAAATTCAGCAAAGGCACCAATTTCTTCAAGCGTTTCGGTATAACCTCAATAAACCTTTGCAGGAAGTCCGGCAATATGTTGGCCATAACGTATCGAATGGGCTCCTCCAGTTGATCCTCATTTTGTGGTTTGTAGTTTGATGCTGTACACCAACCCCTTGGGCCAATCCAATAGAAAAATAAGTCACAGGGCTTTGCACAAGCTTTTAATTTCTAATAGGGAGTCAATTCTCACCCACCCTGTATTCAGGAGATGCTCCACAAAGTCTGCCTCCAAAGTACCCAAACATTTCAAATATCTTGAGAACCGGTTTCGTGGCGTTGGTGTGACTTGGCAACCAATACTTCAATATTTGGTATCAAACCCTTTTTTCAGTCCATTGATGAATTGCTCTCATTCTATTGTTCATGCTGGAGGATATCTCGTCATGGTGACATCGCTTCTGTTTGTTCTGTTAAACTAGTGCCTTATCCAGGGAGTGAACTCAAGATCTCCAGGTAACTGTATACACCTTTGATAAGCATCCAGCTATTGTCGTGTTGGACAAATCAAATGTCCGCTCTTTCCTGAAGTGAATCTTCGTTTATAAGAGGAGAATGATTTATCCCTGTTGATTGAATAAAGGGCTTATTTGAAAATTCTCAGAAAAGGTTACCAAATATGACAGGCACCTGAATCCCGAAGGGAAAGCTACAACTTCCAAAACGTTATGACTATAAAAACCAAGATGAGGATGTGAGGATGCCAGTGTTAATAATAATTTTAAAAAAAGGTTTATAAGAATCATATTTCAACATGCGTGAATAGAAACTCTTCCATGGGGTTACTCAGTGGGCAATGAGACGTCATTGAGTGATCTACTGTACTGTTTAAACAAGGCACCGACAATGACTGGGCCTATCCATTTTTCATGTATTGTGAAAGGGACGCTGGAATAAGTGTGTAAGGTCCCGAGAGGAGTACTTTACTTTGAAGCGGACTATGACGCCTTTGCGCTGGGAATGTTATTTATTTATTTTTTTTTTTTTTTGTTAATATTGAATGGCTGAATACTTTCTGGTCAGACCTCACATATCTTCATATAGATGTTTACACAATTACTTCTGCATACTTTACACCAAAGGAGAGATCAAAATCTGTTTTGCTGATTCCAAAATCACACCAAAAAGACGAGACAAATCTTTCAATACAGCTGTGAGCGTATGGATAATGTTAGTCTTACGAAGGGAGTTCGATTCTCACTGGAAGCTGTGCACTTGTGGACTTGAAGCAGAACTAAATTGGACCGTGGTTATATTTCACCGTAGAGCAACGGTTACCAAACAGATTTTGTAGACACTATCACAGTGAATAAGATTTGCATAGGGTGCCCTAATGTTTCTGGTCTCATGTCAGACTAAGCTAGATTTGGTCAACAAGATCTTTTCGAAGCGTGATGGTTAACGAGCAGATATATTTTATCCTAATACTGTGGTGCAATGCCAGACTTGGCCAAGTTTAGTAAATAGCTACACAAGTGAATTCAGTGTTTTTCCTTGAGCAATTCCAAAGCCCTGTTTAAACTACGAAAAGTAACCTATGTACGCCCCGTATTAAACCCACCGCAGGTTGTCAACCTATAACTTTAGTTCGGTTGACTTGACCCGGGGCGAACCTTGGTTAGTTTGCATTTACACACAAAAAATCCAACCTGGGTTAGTTTTAATCCAGGCCAAACCTAGGTTAGTTTTTATGTAAACAGGGCTTAAGCCACCTTTAGATCGAAACTACGATCTTTTTCTCTTAGACGGAGGTTACAATACGTGATTAAATGTTAGCCTCAGTAATAGTTGATGGGCAATTACCAATTCGTTAATTACTAAATATGTAGCTTTAAGTACGTACTAATGAACTAATTCTTTTACTTTCATGGAATATACAATTCGGAAAAAAAGAAGTCACTTTTTCCAGAAATGCTAGTAATCTGGAAAGAATGGTGTCAAATATACTCATCTGATCAGTCAATACACAGGTGAATCCATTCTCAGCAACCCGTGGTATACAGGCGATTCCACTCATTGAAGACGAAAAAAATTAGATCTGCATTGAAATACCCTTCAGGCCGGACTCATGAATTTGTCAGTAAGACTAATGTATGTCGCTTCCTTTTATTTTCTCAATCCTTCATCCAAAATATCGTGGTAACAAAAGCAAAACAATTCTTTGTTGGATCAGCACTTCTCAGTATTGCACAAGGTACCCATAAGTAGTTTGTAATAAATAGAAGACCACCCTAAGACCCGTTGGGTAACCTTTTGAGAGAAAAATAGAGCAATTTGATAGGACAAAAATGAAATCAACTTTAAAGACCCGATAGCACCTGTTTTCGCCCATTTGCAAATGAATAAACCACTGGGGGACCACTTTTTAATTAGCATTTAATAGTCAATTTCCCTCGGGAAATTTTTTGTGCGTTGATGAGGGGGCAAACAAGCAGATCACAGATTATTGTCCTTAAATTGCAAATCACCCATCAAGTTAGTACATTTCTGAGGTAATATCATTTAATACATTTGGCTACAATGCACTGCTTCAGCTACTATGAGCAGGTGAACACATACTGACTTTACATAAATTTCACTCTTTGCCTATTGCTAAGTTTGGTCAATTTCAGACTAAGATCACGTCCATGGGAGTAAACTCATGTCAATAGCTTGTGTGAGCAATGCATCATGTATGCCCCTGTTGAAGTGAGAGGGGCCTAAGATTCACCAGTATGTGCCCTAGATGATCCCATTAATAATGAAACATAAATGACAACCGAGCGATATTTGTTTACGGGTCTTTATCGATGCAAGATGGTGGACCAACTTTGATGCAAGAGAATATTCATTGAACACTCTAAGAAACAGACTTTCCCACAACAGCCTAAAAGTCACGATAGAATTTAAAATGCAATTAAATTAAATATCAAAACAACTTCAGATTATACTATGACCTAAAACATCACTTTAGTACCATGCTGGGTTCTTAATTGCATTTCTCAGGGCAAAGGTGATTATCTGACATCGTCCATCTCCTCTCCTTCATCATTTTTGGTGGAAGAATCTATGAAACCAGGTTAAATCATATCTAGATACCATTTAGATTAGGAAAAAGATTGTTGCCAATTTGTTATGAACTTCAAGGGCGGTCATTTTAAAATTCAAAATGGACGACAGTGAATGAACATTTCTTCTTGGCCATTGTGCATGAAACCTTCCCAAAATCTAATCACTTCTTCTGTAGCCCATAGCCCACATTTCCACTAAATTTCATTGAAATCATTGAAAATTTTTGGAGATATCATTTGGACAGACAGAAACGAATACAAAAATGAATGAAATCAACTGCGAAAATATCTTTCAATCAAGAACAAATTCTTGGATCCATTCTAAAATTCAACCACTTTCTTTCTTGCAAGGTGGTTTCTCTATTTATGAAATTTCATTTAAGTTTATTGGGAACTTTCGGAGATACCATGTGGACAAACGGCAGCGAATACAGAAATGTATAAATCAGGAATTAATTCCTACATCCATCCCAAAGATTAATCACTTTCTCTTTACTCCGTGTTCGATCGTTCCACTAAATCTAATTGAAATTCGTTGAGAAATTTTTGTCTTGTCGTAAAAAGGGAGTGATCAAATTTGGGGGTTGGTTCAGGAATTTGTTTTTAATTGAGAGATATCCTCGCGTTTTTCCCCGTACATTTCTGTATTTGTCCCCGTCTACCCACACGATATTTCCAAAAATTTTCAACAGATTTCAAGGAAATTTCAAAGGAAGATAGTCAATAGACCCCGAAAGAAGTAATTAGACTTAGCGACAAATCCATGCTCAATGTCTTAGTCATAATTGGAAGAAATGTACATTCACAGTCGTCGACAATGAATTTCAAAATGGCTGCCTTTAAAGTTCATAGAAAAACCGGCAACAATTCTTTTCTTAATCCGATTGTTTTTAGATATGATTCAAGTTGGTGGCCAAGATTCAACCCACAAAATATCATAACTCGATCAAAGTGCCAGACACCGATATACAATATACTTTTCATACAAACATTTTTCTCCTTTCATTTAGCTACTGCGGCAGACTAAACTGAGCTAGGTTAATATCTAGGACGGTCCGGTGGTTGAGGTGGTTACTTTGGCATACATGCTTGTAACTAAAGAATGTTAGAAACCGTCAACCAAAACTGACACATAAATTTTCATTGTTTCCTTCAGTTTTTTAGCTGGTCTAGCTGGCTATGCACGCTCGTATGTATGTATGTATGTATGTATGGCACGGACAGGCAGGCCACGCTAATAGAGCTAGAGGGTTGAAAATTCAAAGATTTACTTCTTTTTATAGCAAGGAAAAATGTTTTTGTTGTTTGTTTTTTCTTACTCCTCAATGGTGGGTGGAGGGAGTAATTCGCAATGTAAGCTCACGCTGAATCGGTCCTTAGATTGTGTCCGGCAGCATTCACATTTTAATTTTGAAAAAAAACAAAAAAAACATCTTTTTTTATGATTATTCTCCAACAGAGGAGTTGCATTGCTTACCTACATTTTTCTATTTTTTTAATTGATCACCCCCAACATAGCCATGCTACCAGAAGACATTGGTCACGTGACGGTTTTTATGAGTGATCAACCTGACCATTCAAGTTCTGAAGTCGTAGCTTTTATCCTCTTGATTCAAACCAGATATTTCTCGTCAGTTCCTTTTTGCTTTAAAAAAAAAAAAGATATTTTACATTGAACTCTTTTACTGGTCTTAAAAACGTATTTTAAGGGCGGAATATTTTTACACATGCGCCCCTCTGTTCGAGGGTTTGATAACCTAAATTCCTCTAAAATCTAGGTCCGACTCCGACCCCTCCTCTATCGCCTTGGCTGACACTTACATTTATACACCTATGTAATTGTGTCCCAGATATTGTGTATGCACGATTGCAACAGTCGTTCAATGAGTCTATGCGTGCGGTTAGGAAACTGGGACGATCAAGCCCTGGGGGTCGGGGATGAGAGTTACGGAGAGAGAGAAAGAGAGAGAGAGAGAGGAGATAGAGAGGGGGAGAGAGAAATAGAGGAGGGTGCGATGACCTAAAAGGTTATTTTCGTAAACTGGTATGTTACTGTTCGTTCTATTTTACTGGACACGTGACGGAAATAGCGCATGCCTGCATTTCCCGCGCTTTTACTGGGAGGTAAGGACATAAGTACTACTAACTCTCTTTCTTGGGTTTTTTCCTTGTCTTCCTTCCTTGTAGTGCCTTTGCTGAATATCTCTTACCTATTTCTTGCAATATATATATATATATATATATATATATATATATATATATATATATATATATATATATATATATATATATATAGGTAAGTTCAGGGGACCCCCGACTAACGCCGCATTTGCAGATATGTACGTCCAGTAGTTCAGTTGTCTGACGATTAGTTGCTATGATCTAGATTGTAACTGATATTTCCTTGATTACAAATACTTTCATATCACTGATCGATGTAATAAGTTACTAAAAATAGCAAAATATGATATGATGTTTAGATATACTGATACACATACACTCATATATACATATATATGTGTGTGCGTGTGTGTGTAAATTTCACCTCTGAATTAAGTGCATTGACAAGGAATAAGATCACGATCAATGAATTTCGTTGTGTAAAATAACTACTTTTTTCTGCATTAGGCTACTGATTTACTGGTGTATCCACAGATAGATAGATAGATAGATAGATAGATAGATAGATGGATAGATTTGGCGCTACCTAATAATTCGGGAAACTTGTTATGCAAAACGATTTTTTCTTTTAATTTTAAAATGAAAGAAATGCTAGTACAGGTGGTTTTTATTTTCTAGTTGAGTGATATGAAATGGATCAGAAACAAAAAAAAAATAAGCTTGAGAGATTCGAACTCACATCCGTACACCTCACATATTTCTGGTCTAATGGAGATCGGACCTCCGACACTATTGAGAGTGACACGCGAGGGGTGATTTCAAACCACCACGCCATGGTAAGCTCCACTAATCAGTTAAGCAGACATATATGCGAATATATGAAGGTATGTAGTGGTTGCTTATCAAAGGGGTAATATAGCGACCTAGTCTACTACAGCATAGTGAGCACACCCCATACCAGGTGCCCCACACAATTGCCCTTGTGCCAGACTAAACCATGTTTAGTAAATAGTTGTATGTGTTAACAGGAATCCCTTGCCTTCCGAAAGGAGGCGGAAAACGAAAATAGCATTCACCACCTTTTTTGCTGTGAGCCGTTGTAGAGGCAGTGTGTACACTTAATCTGTCTCTGCTGCACTATAGCCTCCTACCATCCCAACCACTGACAATACAGTCTAACAATCCATCATTACCATATCCAGGTCTGGGAACGCTAGAATAATTCATATTTATCTCTGTTTTTAACTCATAAGCGGCGATCCAAATTCGAACCTGGGCTAAGACCTGTAGGTTAATTTTGCGTTAATATTCTCAGTGGAGGTACAAATCCACTTGCCCTCGTGTCCTGTTCAATCACCAGTCGTTTTCGCAAAGATCTCGACACCGGTATGCCACAATGGTTGAGGGAGAAGAGAACTTTGTAAGATAAGTCCGTGCACGCCCTAAAACTTTTCCTATGCCTTAGAGAAGCTGTTAGGGACTCAACATGTCATTCCGAGTATCCTGAAGTTTTTAGGAGAGATGGACGCCAACAATCATTTATTTTTTCATGAATAAATTTTAGTAATTCTTCCTTTACATATTTATTCACTAGAATTAGTCAGGAATAGGGCCACAATATTAAGGCAACAAGTGAGGATAGAATTCGCTTCACTCACGAATTAGGTAGCGAGGCTATGGAAATAGTTTATATTCTCTCAACTTGGTTTAATCAGGCACAAGGCCAAATTAGAGAGAAATGGCAGTAGAAAGATTGTGTTGTGTCGACTTTCCAATTGCAGAGGAGCTTCTTGCTTCGAAAATCAGTATTCGAAGACCTGGCTTGAACTCGAATTCTAACGATTAGTGCTGACATGTAACAGATACAACTGCTTCAGTCACAAAGGCAGCACCCAAATACCAATAGACCAATAGTGATGATGTGAGTTGCAGGTATCTCTCGAGTCTTTCTCATTTTGGCAAACTTTACCTGAAGCTGCACCTACTCCAAAACAATAAACTTTGACTGAAGCTCATGGCACACACACACACACACACACACACACACACACACATATATATAGAGTGAGAGACAGACAGACGGATAGACAGACATGTGTATATAATCTCACACCAATCCAATAATCAGTTAACCGATATGGATGAATAAACAGCATTTAAAGACGTAAAAAGTAAACATTTGGCCTGATTGAAGTTCTTGAACGCTAAACAGAACCAAACCTATGAAGCACGAAAGGCAAGAAGAGACTTGGGGGGGGGCGAATTAGCAAAGGAATACAGAGCCAACTTCAAATCAACATGGCGCTGTACGAAATCTACTAACAGAGTGTCTATTACAGTTTCTATTCAGAAACTGACCACCAAAGATAATTTAACAGGAAATATACTGAAACGGCAATATTACTATGCTATCGCAAAAGAAGATGCAACTAGTATTCCAAAAATGTCTATGAAGCGTCAGAGTACTTCAGAGCTTGTGTCGTTTGAAAGCAGTGATGATGTACTTATAGATCTAAAGAATTTACAACCCAACAAATCACTAGGAATTGATAGTATACATCCCAGAGTAATTAAAGAAATAGTTGAAGATTTGGCGCGGCAGGTTACCCAAATGTTTAAAAATATTCTAGATGTAGCAAGACTACCAATGCACTTAGAACCACTATCTTTGAGAAAGGAAGTAAAAGTAGTGCTGAGAATCACTGGCCTGATGCCACTTACCTGTCTTCTCTACAAGGTACTGGAAGCGTTACGACTAATCTATTGGAAATAAAGAATGGATTTGTGAACCGATGGCATGATGCATAAAATTCCTCTCGATATCCTGTGCCTTGGATACTAGAAAGCCTTCGATAGCGTACCCTAGCAACGATTATTAAAGCAGGTTCATAGCTTTGACATAACTGGAAGAGCAGGTAGATGGCTGAACGCATTCCTTCTGAGTACATGTGAATGGATGAGAATCTCAGTGGGCGCTTGTCCTAAGCAGCAACCCTCACGGATCAATACTCAGTCACACCCTGTTTTCCCCATTTGTAAATGATCTTCCAGAAGGGGTCAACTCTCTGGAATGCCAGGTTTGCTCATTGCACAAAACGTTTCTCTTCCATTAACCTCTAAAGACCCAGCAAATCAGCTACTGGAGGACTCGTAGAAGCTTGAAACGCAAGCAATGTAGATTAAGATTCATCTATTAAAATGCCTTATGATGCAACCAGGCAAGAACAAACAGAAAAAACTACTTCAAGAAGAAGAAAGACGAAAACATGCATAAATTGCGGTAGAAGAGAAGGATCTAGATGAGTACATAGATAAACAGCTTAATTCTTAAACACCTGCGGAAACAAAATCATCATGACAAAATAAATCTCCGAGGTACACATTCAATACTTGGATTATCAAGTGTAAAAATGTCTCCCAGATGTGAAATTTGTCGCAGTTATTAACACAGAATTGTGTTGATGGTTGTTGAGGTGTTGGTGACAATATGTATTTCTATCTTGCTTAGGTTTGAGCTGAGGTTTATGGTGGTTGTGTCGGTGGGTAATATGATACGTCTAGTAGTAGTGTTTTCTTTCCATCTATGCAATTCCATGTGATGACTGCGACAAATCTTACGTTGGAGAGACATCGAGACCTCTCAAAAAAAGGATATACGAACATAAGAGAGCCCTCAGACTGGACCAAAGGACAAACATCAAACTTTCACCAAGATCATCTCATCAAGAAAATTCACAACTCCTCGACACGCAGATGCGTCGAAGCAGCACATATATACTAGTGCAATGCAGTAACGCAAAGGTGTGGTCACTTTCAGATTGCGAAACCCCAAATACTTTGATTTCTTAATAGAATCACATGAACACTAATACTACATCACCAACATACAAGGTATTGGCTAACAACCGACAGTCGATTCGAAAAACGGTATAAGCACTCATACACAACTCCTTTAAGAAAAGTAAGAGAAGTCTTACCCACCTTTAACCCAAAAGATTAGATAAAAACAACATAACTACTTCCACCCTGCCCTACATATACCAACACCTATCCATTAAATAATTGGCAATCACCTCTCTATCCCATAATGAAAATAACAAAACCCACTTTTTCCTGAGAAATGACCAGTCCCTCACTCCCTTTCTTATCTCCGACAAGCCAAACACCCACAGAAACAGGAAATATACACCCCCTGACCCCACTTCTTACAGACACATATCATTTCAAACCAAATGTTACCCTCATTTACACGGATACAAAAACCTCCCCTCTCGCCCCCACTAAACAACCAAACACGGAAGTATTCACATTCTCTTCTTCAGCATCGATCGTGTAAACAGTAAATTTTTTTTGTGATCAGCTACAAAAAAAATTCTCTGAAAAAGGTGGCATCGAACTACGCCTAAGGGATAATAGAAAAAATTTGATGTAACGCATATCTCTTGAGATTTTCGCTTTACCTTCCAATTGTCATTTTCATATCTCTCTCTCTCTCTCTCCCCCCTTTCTGTCTCTCTCTCTCTCTGTCTCTGTCCGTCTGTCTGTCTGTCTGTTTCTCTCTCTATATATATATATACATATATATATATATATATATATATATTAACCGTATAACGACGGGCGACCATTTCAAAAAAGTTTCCATATATCATAACGAAATTTATAATTCATTCTGTCAGAAAAAAAGTTTATTTCTTAAATACGTGTATATATATATATATATATATATATATATATATATATATATATATATATATATATATATATATAAATAGATAAATGAATAAATATATATATGTGTGTGTGTGTGTACATATATATATATATATATATATATATATGTATGTATGGTGTGTGTGCATGTGTGTGTGTGTGATGAATAAATATGTACATATAAACATATATGCACACATGCACACACACACACATATATATATGTGTGTAGATAGATAGATAGATAGATAGATAGATAAGTATATAGAGAGAAAGAGAAAGACATTTACAATTTTTTATCAGTCTCATGCTGCCATGGCGATCGACGGACATCTGCCAATCGCAATAACTGCGAGAAATTGATCTGTAGAATAATAATGTAAATATCTATTTACGCTCTATTCTTTTTTCTTTTAATTGAGAACTATCATCGTATATAAAGCAACCGCTAAAAGCGGTAAAGATTTATATATATATATATAGAGAGAGAGAGAGAGAGAGGGGGGAGAGAGGTAGATAGGTCTAGTCAGTCACTCAATAGGAACCCACGTCTTTCAGCAGTATGCTGTGTTGGGGGTGACCAATGAAAAAAATTGGGAAAAGGGCTGTCCAATTTCACCTCTTGTTGGGTGAGAAGAAGCCTTAATAAAAAAACGAAAAAACTAACAAACAAATAAAACAAGCATGAATGCTGCCGGACACTAATTAAGGGACCAATTTACCATGAACTCACATTGTACATTGACCTCCCTCATTTCTCTAAAATCTTAATAATAAGAAGTAAGGAGTGTTCACGTTTGCGTCTCTCTAGGCTCCATTGGTGAGACCTATACACGCGAAACATACATAGATAAATAGCCAACCAGACTCACTCGAAAAATAAAGAAACCTGACAGTATTGGTGACAGTTTTGGTTGATAGATAGATCGATAGATCGATAGATAGATAGATAGATAGATATTGCACTTGGACGAAAAAAGAGGACTTACTGTGTATAAACTTAATACACACCCTGTCATCGTCATATTTTTATTTGTACTTATACACGTGACACATCCATACTTGTATGAAGAATTCTTAAAGCACCAATGTTTATTCAAAATAGATAAATAAATTGAAAGTTCCGGTTTAGTTGCGCCCATCGCGAATCTAAAAGAACCTTGAAAGCTAACTTAGAGATTCTCAGTAAACCACGCAAATGTTTGCTCATATCTAACAAGAGAATTGAGATTCAACATACATGCACACACACACACACATACACACACGAATAGTGAAAGAGGAGAGAGAGAGAGAGAGAGAGAGTTACACCCATGTATGTTAGATGATAGTTGAAATATCCACGTGATATAGTAGGCTCTAAATTTCTCGTACGACCCGACCGCCGAGCAGTGGGCGAGATGCACCGCGAAACACGCTACGAGGCAACCACGTTACCGTTTTTCCCGCGGTTATATTCAAGGTTAGATCACATGGCAACGTGACGTCAATGACATTGACTGCACACATTCACAATAGTACAAATACGACATCAGGGCAGGCATGTTGTTGCTTTTTTTATCATAAATAATTCAGTCGAAAGCCCACACAATTTATTTATGTGTATCATGTGAGGTGATAGGAAGGGGAGAGAGATACACAGAGAGAGACAGAGATAGACAGAGAGACAGATAGACACAGAGAGACAGATAGACACAGAGAGACAGATAGACACAGAGAGAAAGAGAGAGAGAGATGAACAGAAAAGCATGGATTGGCAGAGATAATAATGGGTTGAAATAGAATAAGTGAAGAAATTACTCGAGAGACCGATATAATCAAACGTGAGATTGATAAATAGGAACCGACTGAGATTGATATGAACTGATTGAGATAGATATAAACGGGTCTCCATCAAAATTCTGAGGGTGAAATAAAAAGAAATAAGCGGGGCTAAACAATCCAACAAATAATCTATTCACAGCAATGAAATATGATGTATCTATTTACTTCTGTTTTTTTTTTCTTTCATCGAAGTAAATTGATAGATTGTACTTTTATTGCTTTGAATAACTTGTTTGTTGAATTATTTCGCCTTGCTTATTTCTTCTCATTTCTCACACCACCTTCGACAAGTTGTGTCAAAAGCTTATTCACTACAAAATCTTATAAAGACAATATGATGAGCAAATTATGTTTCGACAGGCACTTTTGCTCCCTTGATAAATTTGAAATAAACATATTTCCCGATGAGCATTTGTCCAGGCACCAAACGAGGAAATATTCATAGATTGATATGAGGAGAACATTTTAAGATATATTCACACAACATAGTTTTTCCATGTTTTTCCTGTGTTGGTATAACGGGAAGAGTGAAAAACACCAAATCCTCTGGCGAGGTAGATTCAACAGTCTCGAACAGATGGGCTCGAACAATGCCCCACCCTTTGTTGATCTTGCTACCCTTTCAGCCCTTAAACAATCCATATGGACCCCATTTAATGAAAAGAAAACGAAGAAGCAAAATGTGATCGACGAGTCACCACGTTTCTGTTCGGAAAAAGTGCCCACCAGGAAATAAGCCCATCGAGAAATCTGCCCATCTTAAATTGATCAAGGGGGGGGGAGTGCCTACCAAAACATTATAAACCCATCATATAGTTTCCCGGAGAATTTCATAAGGTTTCATTATAAAGATTTTGCATGACTTAACGAAGGTGGTCCCGATCGGGATTCTGAGCGTGAAAAAAACGTGGAGCAATTCACCTAACAAGTTATTCAAAACAATAAAAAAATGTATTTACTTTTGATTTTCTTTCATTAATTCTCTCTTTTTTTTTTTTATTAATGAATTTGGTTTTCTTCTTTATACGCGCTACCCCCATCTTGAATTTATCATGGGTGGGGATATCCTCGTTCATTTCTTTTTAATTCATACTCAGAATTCTGATCACCCACGCCAAGTTAACCCGAAAGTCTTTCCAATAAAAACTCATGAAATAGCTCGGAAACTACATGATGGGTAAACCATGTTCCGAAGGTCACTTTTTTCATTTGATAAATTCGAGATGGACCGATTTCCTCATGGGGACTTCACCGTTGGGCAAATATCCCGATGGGCACTTTTCTGGGATCTGGCCGAGACTCTCAACATACGTTCTAGATGGGACCAGTATATTTATTGTTTACTTTATTCCTCGTACGAAGTTCATTTTATTACCATTACTCACTCGACATCAACTCAAATGTCTCCTCAGCATATATAAAATGATAATTGCCTCAGTGTGGTTTGCCTCAGGCCATAGTTTATTGCACCACTTGACATCCTGTTTCAAGGTTATCATCATGAGGTGTGTCTAGGTCACTGAAGTTGATTGGTGAACCTTAACAAACATAAATGATATGACAATCGTAATTTTCCATCGTATTTCGTATTCGAACGAAAAAATAAACCACGGTAGGACAGACACTATAGGTTCACCTTACAAACCTAATACTGCCCTGATTGAGATACAAACTGAGATTTTTAAAATTTAATTACACACATTGGATGAAAAATAGGTCAAGTGTGTTTTCAATTATCAATGCACAGAGGAACAGGTTTTTTTGCTTTTAATCATATCGCGAAAGCGGAAGAAAATATTCTGTTAACATCAACAGTCTTAAACGAATCGTAAAAACAAACAACATATCAAAAAGAAGAACAATTAGAATAATGAACATCAGTGAGTGTTACCAATCCCGCGTTAAATTCAAAACATTTTCGCGTTAGATTTTGCTTCAGGTTCAGTTTTTAGGGATAGAGTTTTGTGGTAGTGTTCAAGTTGGGGTTAGTGTTAAGGGTTAGTGTTTAGGGTTAGTGTTTAGGGTTACGTTTAGGGTTAAGGGAGTTTAGGAAATGAATTAAAAAGCAGCAAGCTTGTCATTATCGTGATGGTAGTTACGACACAGAAAAAGATATGTCCATATGTTTTGAATTTAATGCGTTAAAAGTTAACAATCGCCCAAACATTTGGTAAACAACAGAAAAAAATAATTTTACTACCCATTATAACTTTTCAGTATAGAACATATGCACTTGAAGCAAAGGAGGAAATAGTAAATTGTTTTGCTTCATTCTTGCAAAACTTACATATAATGATTTTTCGAAAATTTAGACTTGTTTAGGAAGTCTGATGAATCGATATGATTTTGCCACGATTCTCAGCGACCTCTCAAAATTTGTAATTCGACGTTCCATGTTACAACTTCTATAGGTACTTTATGAGTTGACTGAGTCGACAGATATGGTAGTCTATTGTGACAGAAAGACTCACCAAGATTGTATATACCAGCAAAAAGTGTCTGGATGATGGGACGTGATCCCTCGGCAGGATGATGACTCATCGACATCAATGTACACCAAGTAAGATCTCCAGATCCCTTTTAAAGACACGTCTCCGTTCAGGCTGTCGGAAAAGGGACCGGTCGGAACGTCGTGGAATACAATTTGGACAATTCAACAACAAAAAAATGATTGAATTTCAAAAGCTATTCTTATCTCCTCTATCTTTAATAATCTGTTCACCCTAGTTCATTCTATTAAATCTTACCAAGAGGTTTATTTGAACGTTTGGTTATAAGTCAATTTTCCTGCAAATGGCAAAACCAAGGATTCAAAAAAACAGAAAAGGATGCAGAAAAAAATTGCAATTTATTTCAAATGATTCATCACAGCATGCACCTAGAGTTAAGCTTCCTTGTTTATAATAAGAGTGGATATGACACATAGACTGCTAATGGGAAAAAACACGCATCTAATGCAAGCACGTTTGAAACACTGGCCATTCATCCCGGAATCGAGTAGAATCTACGTTTCCTTCGTCATTGCAGGATGGGAAAAGCTTAATTCGAACTGATGAACTCTGATGATAATTTCATATATCGGTTGCAATGTCTGCCACAAGCCTCTATCAGATTAGAACCCTGGAGTCAAGAACAGTTTCGGGACTGAAGCGTCAGTAGCACCAATAGAGAAAAAACTACACACTATCACCAGGCCTCGTGGATTTTCTGTCAAAGTGATGGATATTGAAGCATCTTTGTATTTTTTCTTCTGGTGTAGACTTTCTAAGTTTAGACAAGTATATCGAAGTCAGTTTGACACTGAAACCTTGACATCCCTCCTCGATTGGAAATATATGGGTTAATCAGTTTTGCCTCCTGTTTTCCTTTTATTAATCTTCATATTTTTCTAATTTACGTTCAGGAGGCCAGTCTACAATTTCCTTGAAAGGGGCAGCTAATTCAACGATTAAAAAAAGAATAACCGATAAGTTGACAAGCTATTAACATGATCTCTGCTGGAAAGTCGAGACGACCTTCAAAATTCACTGTGATACTCCAATCTGTATAAGCTTCGAACAAGAACAGTATGTACTTTTCTTTTCTAAAAGTACATTCGGGAATGTTTCCTCCCATTCCTTTATGGATTTTTCTTTAACTTGAATGGTATTCGAGATTTTATCATCTCTTTGTAGCATAGGAAAGGACACCCGGCACCTGATTGTGTCTCCATGTGTAACTTCCAAGAGGATCGCAACCAGCGAGGATGTGTTTGAGTCTAGTAGTCTTTCAGCATGCAGTGCATCGGTCAGATCTTATTGATTTCCATACTTTAAGATAGACTGGTTTGTATAGGATGCCATATCAGGGAACATACTCTCTTTGAGGCCAACCTTTTGTCTGTCTTCGTTTGATCTTTTCCTACTTTTTGCCCATGCTTTTTATGTCAAACGTTCAGCAATTGTAGCAAGAATTTTGCCCTCCACGATGTCCAGAAAGTATCCAGTCATTTACTATTATCAATGAGAAATAGCTCATCTAGAGTAAATCTGCCTTAGTCCCCTTCAGAGTACAATCCTTGAGACCTCATACACTCATCCAAGGGTCCCTTTTTTCTAAGATTAGCCAACCGCATATCATCGTTCACTGACGAAAGATACAAAAACAGCACATTCCTATCAGCCCACCACTGGAAACTACACCAAATGAACCACAAGCCAAAAGTTAAGTGGAAAATCCTTAGACAATCCAATACACGCCAAAATTTAGAAAATTCATGCAATCTTTGCCTTAATGAAAAATTTGAAATTCTAAATTTTACAAGAATCACGAACCCCTGCAAAGAACACCTACGAAATAGAAAAATGAAACCATAATACAGTGCAGGCACCGCTCTAAATTTCTTTTAATCAACATGAAACAATACCAATAAATCATAAAGTAAAGTAGACAATTTGTCCCCATGTCCATCATCCCAAAAACTTCCCATTACCAGCTTTTACCTTCAAATATACCCAAATACATTATAAATTAAACATCAAGATTAATACTATCCACTAGAGCTACAGAAGATACCAACAGGGGCAATAAAACCCAATGCTAAAATAGAAATTACTCCCAGACCACTACTAAGCATCCTTGCAGGAATGCCCCCTATATGGAGTTCAAACCCCTTTGACAAAATGAATATCCCCACACCACCCACTACCACACTCACAACATTCTCACCAAATTCCCCCAAAATACACCCAAAAAAACATAGACAATCATTCGCCTGAAGAGGCCCAGAAAGGGCCGAAACATGAGCTAGTTTGTGTAGCGAATCCACAACCTACTATATATATATATATATATATATACACACACACAGTATATGTGGTACAAATCAGGCTAGCAGTATAGCATGATATAACAATATATCAATAATATATCGCCACTTCTGAAATGTAATGGATTTATTTCATAGAGTGCTCGATACATACAACATTTTACTCATGAAGTTAAGTTGTTTTAGAGTAGAGCTGGAAAGGGCAGAAACATGAGCTAGTTTGAGTTGCGAATCCACATTCTAATATATATATATACATATATATATATATATATATATATATATATATATATATATATGACCAGTAATAAACTCACATCATGCATGTGTATATGTATTATTAGGTTATTGTGAATGTGCCATATATTACACTTAATGAAGTCTCGCTGTTCGCTTGAAAATCTCTTTTATGTAAAACAGAATTTACTCTCAGTAATGGACTACTGAAAGTATCTTTACTCATTTTATATATTTATGTGAGTGTGTACGTGTGTATCTTGGTATTATAAATACAACAGACGAGGTTTGTCTAACCAGTTAAATTAACCTTCCCTGTAAGCGAATAAGTTCTAATAAACAGGATCTAAATTGTATAAAAAACTTTCCTAAGTTCTTGAAAGTGTTATCTCTACTAATTTCTTCCATCGTTGGTCATCATTATGTGCGTTGTCTTGAAGTACATTTTTTGCTTATCTTGGTTGTAGTGTTTGTATACATTTTTCATTTTATGACTATGTTACGCCATGTGCCGATGAAGTGATTTCCGCATAGAAGAGTTGTAGGCATTTTCGAATATCAGCCCCGAGATCGGAATAATTTTTCCTGATAGTAGGTCGGTTGTTTCAATTAGAATGTCCTCTAGAAAATTCTTGTCTGAATTTTCAATGATAGCTTCCAGACTTCGTAATATATGTATATAGAGAGAGGATATCCATGGGTGTCTGCTGGGTGGGGGAGTGACAAACGAGGAATTAGCCCCCGACCCCCCAAATCAGACCTTCTCACCAAGGGTTATAGACAATAAAGGATAATGGTGCAAAATTGTTTTATGTGACCCCAACTTGATGCCCCCATATAAAAAAGATTGTATTATTCTTCGCTGGTAACAGGATTGCTGTTACGATGTAAGTTCGAATATATATTCTTTTGCTCTTCTGACCTTTGCTCCACCCACTGAAAATATATCCTTTTGCCCTCCCCCCTCTATAAATATATCTTTTCGCACGTACCCTTACTTGGAAAAGTGCAGTGAACACCCATGGGTATTTCGAAACTTTTTTTTTTTCTCCACAGTTAATAATTAAAAGTCTTTTTAATTAATTTTCCAATTCATTCTTATATTTCAGTTTCTTTGTAAAAATATTCGAGTCAAAGGAAATCCGAAAACAACTTTTGACCCAATCTGTATTCATAATCGCATATTGTATTACATCATTTTTTTTATCAATTCACTTCTTCGTCGCCTTCCTTTTCAATTCAATCTGAACTTTCAAGGCTGTTCTGTTAATTTAATTCTTCCTTCTCTATGTTTTTTCGCTTCCGTTTTTTACCCCTTCGTCTTCATTCATCGTCTCAAGTCGACCTCGACTCAGGTTTCGTGTAAAGCAGTTTGAAAATATAAAAAAAACAAACAGGTCTGGTTAGTCAATCAATAGAAACCATCACGTAAACCAACGTCTTTTAGGCAGCATGCTGTGTTGGGGGAGATCAATTGAAAAAATTGGGGAAAATTATTATCAATGAATAAGATAAGTTACTTCTCTCACCTTTTGCTGGGCGATGGTCGACAAAAAAGTCTGAATTTCTAAAAAAAAAAAAAAAAAGAAGCGGGTATACTGCCGAGCTCAAACTATGGTATCAATTTAGTTTGAACTTACATTGCAAATTGAACCCGTCATTAAAACATCTATTTAAGGCTGAATGAAAATATTTTTTCTGGGCAAAATTAGGGAGAATGTTTAAATTTCCAACCCCCTAGCTCAATAACTGTACGCTAAACAGATGCCTACATAGATAGCCAGCCAGACAGAGAGATAGACAGCCAGACCAACTTGAGAACTGAAGAAACCTATCTTGACAGTTTTGGTTGATGGTTTCTAACAAATAAAGGATTGTTTGATATCACATAAAACTGACGAATCCTGTTTGACAGGCATATTCGGGCGATCAATCAATATGTTGTAATCCTATTGTATATCAACCAGTCTCAAAAGCGGACTTTTCCAAACTTCCACTTTTCAACAGTGTCTGTTGCTTATCACATATATACAGTGCCACCCATAAATGAGTACACTCCATACCACGTTCTTTTTTTTCATAAAAAGTTAATTTTCTTTTAAACCAAACAATGGAACATTAAACAATTAAAACGGATACTATCAGGTATTATTTATGGCCAAGTTTTAAGACATTGAAAATCAGTTGCAAAAAGCATGAATATGCTGCCGTCCAGAAATGAGTGTATCTCCAGGAAAAATATTTGGGGCAACAGAGTTTCAATGCTGTAAGGGTTTGACCATGAACAATCCTTGATAATAACCGTTTTGATTGTGTACTCTTCCGGGAGAAATTTTTTTAAAATCCTGCTAGGTTTACTTTATTAGAAAATTCACCTTCAATTTTTTTTATATTAACAGGGGTGTATTCATTTATGCACGATGTATATATTTGTTTATACCCGCCAGCCGATGTGCTCTTCGTCGTGACTTGCATTCCTCTGTAGGTGAAGCTAAGTTGGATGCCTGTCCTTAAATACCGGTAAGAATAGTACCGTTCTAAGATACTTTTGATACAATCAGAGGGTACAACCAAAATTAGCAATCTCTGGTACCTCCTCATAATAGAAATATCTCAGATTATTCCCTGTTGCCTGTGCTTACTAACAAAATATTAAAGAGTTGCTGAGTTTATAGTGTACTACAGCCGACTTGGATTTCCCTTAAGCTTATATTAATCTGGCATATGACCAAATGAATAGCATAGAGGGAGCTCGATTATTTTGCGACATTGTTTAAGAGGAGATCGTCTGATTGTATGGATTTTCTGCTTAAGAGTTAGTATCTTAAATCCTGGGTTTTTCTCTCGGCTTCGATCCCCGACAACTGGCACTAGTGGTAAATACGCAACTATCTCTGTGATATCCATATGATATCTATGTGATAGGCATTCGCTCTTCATTCACTTAGCTAATCTTAGTTTGACACAAAACCTAAAGAGTGGATAATAGTTGGTAGAATAGGCTTGGGTAATCTTGCCAACGGGAACGGCATTCATGCCTTGAAAATGATCATACAAAAACACGGCTCTCTATTTGGAGCCGAACGCCTATCACTTGCACCACTTAACAGATATATCATAATGAATGTAAGAGTTATGCAGTTTGCAAAATCACTCGAGGAACTGTAGTAGTCATTGTGAGGGACGTTTTTGACTAATACAGATCCCTGGGCGTATAACTCTTGTTCGTGTCGAAGCAAACCTCAAAATATATGCCACTTGCTTAGTTGAGGAGTGACAGCATTGTACTGGCCACTTCCCAATAGCCACGTTAGACCAAATGACACACGTTCGAAATTCGCGGACAAATGCTTTAGTCACCTTGAGACAACCAACTAAAAAAGAATTAAGGCGTTCGTAATCTCTCGTCTTTACTCTCCTACATTCTGTCGATCAGATATTTCCAATCATTCATTCCACGCATACGAACAATATGCATTTGTTGGTTTCTTCTCAAAACCAGACAATTGCGAGAACAGACCGTTGACACACGTCTGCAATTTGTGGACAAAGCTTTAGTCACTTCCGGTCAGCCATCTTAGTTACGAACATATCTTGAAGTGCACTACATAAACTTTCTCCGCTTTTCAACGGAGTCCATATTTTTATCATACACGTGTATATACGCAGCTTCTGGGGTCTTTGGTGGTGACACAACGTTTCAGCCGATAGAATCTTCGTCTTTTCTGTATTATCCGAAATTCTTACAAATAGTCTTTTCATTATTGAACATCCCTAGCTATCGAAGATGGCAAAGGGTTTTATTCCTTTTTTTCCATATGTGAGCGTGTTTGTGCGTTTGTTTGTGTTCCAGTGCTCCTGGCAAAATCATTTTGTCTACAGACTTGAGAATTGGTATCAGCACTTCACCAGATCTTTTCTAAAAAAATCTAAGGTGGAGGGGTACCTTCTTGGGGCCTTATTCGGACGTGTTTATCAATAACATGAAAACTCTCCAGAATCTATACATTGCTAGATGTTTTTACCCCATTTTTGATATCTTTTAGTGGAAAATGCCTATGATTTCATAAATTCAATTTATTTGAGCCATATTTATTCTTAAACGAAATTTCTTTACATGACTTCAACTTTTGATGCTATGTTTGTTCAATTATTGACTGCGATGGCGAGTTATTCCATGTATTTGTCATGAAATTAGCTTCGTCTCTGTTCGTTCTAACGCAACGTTTCGATCGATAGATACTCTGACATTTATGTATTGTGTGAAGTTCTTAGATGAAGTATCTTTATTATTTCACATATTTTTCAGATTGATATACTCAACTTTGTTAGTTAAACTCAACGTTTCGACCGATAGATTCTTCAACCTTCGTGTATCGTCTGAAATCCTCTTAAAATGTTTTTGCTTTTTAATTTTCATTTTTACCATTACTTTCAAACGACTGTTATTCTACTTGAAGAGATGAAAAAGAAGAAATATACTCCATATAAAGTAAATTGAATAATGAAAATATTTAATATCATAATTTTAGACCATGCAGAATGTTTGTATTGTCGATGTGAAGTGATCCGACAGAATGTAGATGAAAATGAAAATTGGACGGTGAAGAGGAAAAAAAAAACTCGAGAGATAGGTGTTAGATCTCATTTTTTTTATCATATATCCGTGGGCATGTTTGATGGGGGTCAGACATAACACGTCTATCATGAGTTTTTCTATTTACCTTCCAAATGTCATTTCCATCAACACAATGCAGAATATATCGATCAGGATTCAATGGAAAAAACAACAACAAACACGTAGAAAATAGCCTGAGAACTATAAGGAATAATATTTGGCAAATGTTATATCCTTATCATTAGCAATGACTGTGTGTATCACTGAATTTTGCTTCCTTTTTTTGTATGTAATAATCTAACCCTCGATAACTTTTGTTAATATATTTTCTCTTCATTTCTCTTCATTAAAAATCTAATCGGTCAGTTTTGTCTCTGATAAGAATTTTCCACATAAAAAAAATGTCCGAGTGGGGATTATCTGGAAGACCCGGACATGGATTGACGAAAAATCCGACTTCGAAACGATCCGTATTTCAACTGTCGAAAAGACCCGAACGATGATGTCGGAAAGACCCGAGTTTTCAATGTCAAAAATTAAAACTGTCTGTGGCATTGAAAGTCAACCGTAAACACAGCAGTTGTTTGTGATATACGAGGGCCAGGTCACTAGTACTGCCCGAGTATTTGCAGCGTTGCCCTACATAGAGCAAAGGAATTCATGCTGAATGAACAAACAGCAATCAAAATCCACGAAGCTAAATAAAGTGATCTATTCCTGCGTTGACGGTATAGACATGGCGCCTGTGATAGAGTGATGGTTAGTGAACTACTCCCACAAGCCATTACTAGAAAGTTAGATCATTTCTGGATGCTCCGCTATCGTAGCACTGTGCCAAACTAGACTGTTCGATAGATAACCTGCAAGCTAAACCTATTAATCATTGCTAGCTAGTTACAGGGTACTGCACCAGAGACGCCATGAGCTACAAAACAGCATTAAAAAAACAACACTTTCATACCAATATACATGGGTATTAGTAAGGGTATATGTTTGGAAGATGATGTGCATATTAGTTTTTTTTTCCGGTATGGAAATGAACATATTCATTTCTTAGAGCTAGTATAAACGTGTGCACCTTTCTCCATCCGTAAATCGATATCAAATCATAATCAACTATCATTCTGCTAATATCTATCTATCTATCTATCTATCTATCTGATTTTTTCAATATCTAGCTATCAGAATATTGGTAGGTGTATGGGTACAAGAAACTTGTTGCCCAGTGCCAGATCAAGTGGGATAGAGAAAATATCTGAGGGTGTCCGTTGCAGGGTGATTATCAAGAAACTACTCCTAATCATACAAAACTGACCTTATGCCAGACTAAGATAAGGTTAGTAAATTGCTGTGTAAGCTCCTATCACAGAGCAATGATTGAAGTTGCACGTGTAGTTTATGCATGGTGATGAAAGTTTTAATAAGTTACAGAGATTTCCCCTGTTGTTTACCTACATATTTGTGTAGAGGGTCCAAATATTCACCGACTTACATTCCTGGTTTCAAGCCTTGCGTTAAAATTGCCGGAAGATTCTTGATAAAAAAAAAAGAAAAAAAGGTGCCAAGCTGAAGAAAGAAATTAATCAAATCCACTTCACGTATTCTTCTTATTTTATTTTATTCTCACTTTTTTTCTTCCAATTCATTCTTCCTTCCCTTATCTTTGCTTTTTTCTTTCTTTTTATCCGTATTCCTTTCTATAATTCTTTCTTCGCATTTTTCCTTTTCTCTCACTTCTGTAACAATTACTAACAATAAATGTGTGTGACCACACACACACGCACACACACACTCAGACACAGACAGACACACACCAGATAAGTGTTTGTCTGTATATATGTGATCATATATGGGTGCACGTATGAATGGGACGGTAGGGGTAGGAGGCACACACACCAACATATATATATATATATATATATATATATATATATATATATATATATATATATATATATATATATATATGTGTGTGTGTGTGTGTGTGTGTGTGTGTGTATGAATAAATATAATGAAATGATTGGTATGAATATACATTGCTATGGATTATACTTAATCCAACAATGTGAGGAATGAATGACAACATTGAAAGTATTGTTTGTTAAAATAAATAAAATATTTTATTTCGACCACATTTTTTTCGGGACTTTTTCAAGGCAAATGAAGGGAGAGAAAGAAAACGTTTGTTTTCAAGTAAAATTTGTAATGTGGGTTGATGTGTATTAGTGAAAAAGGTTGAGTGTTTTTCAACCTGTGCTAGGTGTTAATAGGAATGTAAAGGGGTAAGTAGGGGTAAGTATGTGGGAATATTGACTCAAGAAAAGATATGAAGAAAGTCCAGAAAAAATGTACAAAACATCGGGATATCTATTATTTTAACAAGACTTTCAATTTTGTCATTCATTTTTCATTCATATATATAGAGACACACACACAATTGTGCGTGTGTATATATATGATTATAAATTGCATTATATAATATACAAAACCTTATTTGAAATGATCACACATTATTACACGGTGAATATACCATTTGGCCAAGACAACATAATAGAGTAGACAATTGAAGAAAGTGTGGCTGCTGCAGGAATCGAACGTGCGGCTGATAGGGTTTCGATTCCTGCAGCAGTCCCATATTGTTTGATTGTTGATTCTATTACGTTGTCTAGGCCAAATGGTACATTCACCGTATTATAACAATTGATCATATCAAATAAGAGTTTCTGTATAATAAAACGCAATTTATAATCATTCTGTCGGATTATATATCCATTTCTTAGTAACGTAAATATAGTTATAAACTTCGAACTTTAGCTGGAAAAGAATTTTAGTCAAAAGATTTCGTATTTTTTTTAATACAAACAGTCCTCCAAATCATCGTACGATGTCATTTCGTGTAAGTCAGTTACTTTCCGATCCTTGCTAAAGTACCAAGTTCAGATATGTGTTATACACAGAATATTGAATTCGATTATTGCTGTTTAAATTTGGATTCTAAAGATGTACGTTAAATATTTTTGTGGGGATTAACAGTTGTTTTGCCAGACACAAATTTCAGGGAGACGTAGGATTTCGAAATCCATCAATTGTTTGATAGATAGATAGATAGATAGATAGATAGATAGATTTCGAAATTCTAGATCCAAGCACGTACAAAATCATATTAATAAATACACAAGATCCATTATTGTATACATAAGGTAGAAATAAAAGTAACCCTGGTTAATGAAGAAGTTTTAATCATATTTCTCTGATCATTCCACCATGAAGCAATGGTTAGCACGCTGGTCTCGTAGACCATTAAAGTTCAATTCTCTCAAATGTTCAACAATTATGGCCCTGTGCCAGACCTAGCTGGTCTCGCTATCCATCAAAGTGAATTAATTTCTTCCCAGTGCTCGGCTATCTGAGCCTCGTGTCAGACAAAATCTAGTAAGTATGTATAGATTGCCTGCCATTGACAGATGGTTATCAAGCATATCTCGGAATTCTGCCAATTACTTCGATACTCACTGTGTGCTCACACTTTTGGGGACCTGTGTCAGACTCGACCAAGTTTTGCAAACGATACACTCATATATATATATATATATATATATATATATATATATATATATATATATATATATATATATATATATATATATATAAAGTTCGAGAACATTCATTAATTGAAGCATATTTGAAATATACACAATAAATATATACATTCTCTCACACACATACGCACAAAACACTTGCACACACACACACACACACACACACTATATATATATATATATACATATATGTATATGTGTGTGTGTGTATGTGAGTGTGAGTGCGTATATATATATATATATGTATATATATATATATATATATTTATATATACTTGAATCCTCTATTTGCGCCAATTTCAATTCTGACCAGTAAGGTAGTTATTTTCGTTTTGCCGCCCATCCAAGTTATTTACTTCCTCGATGAATAAACAACTTCCCTGACCTTGAAATTTCACACCAACTTTTGCCATCGTACGAGAAGAGACAAGAAAAAACTTATTGTAGGTCGACGAGAGGACTAGCAGCTTATAAAAGTGCTGCCCAAGGCCACGGGATCGTAAATACTTCTTACAACAATGCTTGTTTGCTAAACCTACCTTAGTCTGACACAAGGCCACAGCGGGAAATAGGGGGGGGCAGGGGGGCCTCGACTTTTGAGGGTGCCCTTCTAATATCCAGTGAGATTTGTTCTTAGTTGATATTTGTAGAAATGCAATAGGTGAATTATTGTTGATAAAGCTTTTTAAATTAATCATCTCTTCTCCTCGGCGTGATGGTTATTCACGAAGCTTGGCTTATTTTGGCCTGAAGTACTCAGTGTAGTTCGATCTCATTAGACTAATGGACTGTTTTGCAAGAAAGAATTTGTGTTATATGTCTTGATTGACCGTGGCTTTACTGCAAGTGTGCACACTATTGACAAAATATTCTCCGACGATTGATTTGAACTAAGACTTGTTGATTGAGAAAAATGGTGTTTTGCTTTTTACTGGCGCTGACAAGAAAAACGTTGCTATCACGATGATGAGTTAAGCTGTCTGACTGGCCATCTATCATTCAATACCAAGTTTAGCTTTGTACAAGACAAGACTCTGTGTGTCTGCCTTGAAAATCAGCAATTGAAATTCAAGATTTTATCTGGGCACGAACATTAACCACTATCTCTGGCGGTAAATATCTAACTCTCTCAGCCGTTGAACAGGCCAAACTTATCTGGATATCTGTCGTGCAAGTTGGATGAGATAGATAAGTCTTGTTGATCAGTCAGTTAAAACAGTGACCTGACCAACGTATTTTGGCAGCATGCCGTATTGGGGTTGATCAATCAAAAATTGGAAAAAAAGGAAGGATAATAAATGAGTTACTTCTCTCACCTTTTGTGATCACTATAAAAGTCTCAGACACAAACTAAACGGTAAATTTAGCGCAAACTTAGATTGTAATTTGAACCAACCCACTGAAGAACTATTTGGAAGGATTTTTTTTTAAATTACGACTCTTTTTCTAGACACAACAAGTAAATATTTTCAGCCCTTTAGCTCCATTGGTGTGACATATACGTGTGATGCATACATAATCAGCCAGCCAGACCAACTTAAAAACCGAAAAAAAACAATGATGATAGTTTTGGTTGAGCAGCAGTAAAGTAAGGCAACTTGGGCTTTACGTACCACGGAGTTCATTGCGACATATGAAATGACTTTGTGGGGACAGGCACCCAAAGGGGTGCCACTCACTTCAACGAACGCTGTTTTACTCATAGATATGGGAAATAGTCGGAGTCATGTTTTTCCCAATGGTATTTGTGTCAGTGCCAGTCGGAGTCTGAACACAGCTCCCCCGGTCCATTTCACGCGTTCTCAACCGATCAGCCGCCATTTTAGTTGATAGCTTCATGATAACTGCGACGATAACAGTCTCGGATAGGAAACAATGTAAAATATAGGATAGCAAATAAATCATCTTAGTAAAGAAAGTGTTGATACTTTGAAGCCTGTCATAAAAATATACTAATAGTTTGAATTGAAGTAATAAGGTAACACCGACCACCATGGTCGTTCAGTAAAGGATTTGTCCCAACGACTGATCATAGAACTGATGCAAGTTAGCATTAATTTTATAGATTTTAGCGACAAAAATCAGCACAACTGGAGAACAAACAAGAACATGGTGTCGAATGAATTAGTTAATAAGTTCAGCCTAACGAGATAAGATGTCACATCAGCTAAGCACTTGAACACTCCGAAGACTAACCTGGTAACCCTCGCTCAACAACGAGCGAGTTCGCATTTCCTGGGCAAAACAATTAGCTTATGTAGCGAGTTCGTTCTTTGCTCCATTTAGCAAGCTTAGATCAGTTTGATAAACGGCCAGAACCGAACCTTAACCCTTTTATAATTGAACCACCAGCGACGATATGGCCTGGGACACGAGTTTGTTGAATATCGGTCTACAGCAGATGCTTTGGTAATCATTCATATGCTAACTTTGAATACAATGGAATGACTAGGAAGCCCCCCGAAAGTGCGTGCCTCTGCCAATATCAGTCTCAGTAAAAGCCGGAGGAAAATCAGTTCTTATGTAGCTACAATGCAGGGATGATAGATGTAAAAAAACAAAAACATAATAGATCCACCAAAAGAAAAACAATTCCGTGACCCATTCTCCAACAATGTGTCTTTGGAATTCATCAAGAAATTTGGGGGATATTGTGTTGATAAAGATGGGCAAATATATGAATGTATAGGGGGGGGGGATGAAAAATATCTCACAATCGAAAAGGAAATTCCTTGATGCGTCCACAAATTAAAAAAAAAAAATTATTTCTTTCTATTTCAGAAAATTTAATTGAGAACTTTTGGAGGCACTGTGTAGACGGACTTATACGATGCAGGTTTGGTAACTGTGAAATTCTCTGGATGAGCCTAAAATATCATTCAATACTTCCTTAGCCAATGGTTCAGGCTTCTATAAAAGATCATGGAGTCACCGAACACTTCTTGAGATATTGTGTGGACAAACAGAAGAACAAACAGATAGAAAAATTGACAGACAGACGGACAAACAAATAGATAGATGGGACAGATAGACAAGTGAACCGAAAGACATGTGTGAATATCTATACCTTTTCCAAAGTAGTATTCACAGGTAGATAAATTAAAGCACCCTGAATGAAGAAGGGAGAAAACTTCAAATGTACAAATATTGAGTGACCTCCCTAAAAATGTAAACGTAGTCTTTGTAACACCTGATCGTTTCTTCATGGACTGTTCTCTGCTGCAAATTGATTTAAAAAAAATATCTGTCAAGCGAAAACAAAGTCCTGGATCCACCCCAAAAATTTAATCAATTCTTCTGTGGCTAATGACCAACGCTCCCACATTTCATTGTGATTCATTGAGAACTTGTACATCTTGCGTGGACAGACAGACATTCGGACAGACAGACTCGAGGGAATACATATACCACTCCCAACTTCGTTGATAGGGGTAAATTATTATTGTTGTTAATATGAGTGACCAAATGACCGAACCCGGATAACAAAACAAATTCTCTCCACGTAGATCTTGACCACTTTTAAAAGACGTTAATGCTACAACATGCAAGACTGACCGCCAACGAATAAGAATTTCAAAGAAGTGAAGTCAGTGCTTTCCTTTCTTTTCTAAGCTGATTTAAAGTTGCCAACCTAGTAACTGCTTCGATTTATGTCTCGATTTGACCATCGGCCTATTAAGCAGGAACATAAGCTTGTTTAGTTCATGGTTCCCACGATGGTATCTGAATCAAAAGATCCTATTCTTTTTAATATATATATAGAGAGAGAGAGTAAAAGAAAGAGAGAGAGAGAGAGAGGCAGGAGAGGGAAGACTTTGACTCGTATGTGTGTTTGCATGTACTTACTGACATTATTCTTCGTCTCTAACAATGTTGGAATTCTCCCTTGACAAAGAAATATCTTTGGCCATTCAACAAAATCTTTCTTTTTTGTTGAACTGCACAACCAGTGTCTTTCAAAAACAGAACTCCATTATTATCCTTCAAAGCCCGGAACAATACAAATTCGTTCCTTCCTCCGACTTCATTCGACAGCCAAGAACAATACAATAATAGACAAGTTGAACGCAAGTTTCCTGCTCTCCAATACTCAGCCAGGTGATGTCTCCCACTGATTTCAACTAGGGACAATTCCCGACATTCTTAGGCCACATCGTTCGGCCATTGTCGTTCAGGCATCCACTTGCATAGATGTTTTGATATTGTACTTGTGTTCTTATAAAACCATGCAACAATGATCCCTTTAAGGAATTCAAACTGATCTCGGATAAATAACGTCTCCTGTTTTAACCGCGACGAAAGTCGACAGTTCTTGGAACGAGGAAATTTTCCTGTAAAGACCTATTTTCAAATTGGTTAACAGCGTTTGTAAAGAATTAATTGGCCCGAAGAGAGAGTGGTTAAAGAGACGGCTTTCGTTTTTGTCAGTTAATAGCGTTCATTAGAAATAGATGCGATATAAAAAGTGGGCAAAGAAAAAGGATTATTTTCTTCTTTTTTTTTTTTCTTACGTCACATCAAGTCATATCATTCTTTTTTAGAGAACAAAACAGAAAAGAAAGAAAGGAAGGAAGAAAACATGCAAGCAGAATAAACAGTGTTTAAAACTAATGTATACACTCCATGTATATATATATATATAACTCTTTTATTTGCCAATGAATTATATTGCATTTTAAACGATATTTTTCGTTTTATTTTTTGTGCAATCATTATGTTAATTTTGGTCATTTCAATGAGGATTTGCTTGAAAACTCAATTGGAACGAATAGTTTAATTGCTGAATCAAATGTAGAAAAATCCTGTCAAAAATGTAAATACAACGTCACGACTTTTGAACAGAGTTTATTTTTCTTGTTTTAAACTACAATGACAGAGATGTCACAGCGAAATGTGGGACGTAAGAAGTTTGTCTGGAAGGTACCCTACTATTTTGAATATTTCCAGTGCCAGTCGCGTCAACTTGATGGAACCTGACAATCAATCAAAGGCTACCTTACTGTGCATGTCCGAACCAAACACTCTCCGGTTGGGTAACTCAGTCGGTAGTGGGATGCCATTGAATCAGCTAGTTCACTCCGTAACCGTCGCATTCACAATGGCAGAACATACCCATTCTTCACGTGCAGATTTGGTTCCCGCGAAATGATGGCTCTTTCACCGTTGGAAGGGAGGAGATTTCAGACGAGATTAAGAAGGCTACGCTGCAGCTGATGGGTATCCCGAAAGCGGGATAACTTTGAAGGAGACCAGGACGCCAGTGCCCGAGGTAGGCTATTTTTCGTTCATGTCGAATGAATGGATACTTCCCAGACATACTTCGTATTACACCCAGAAAAGAATGGATAAGTAATCTACAGGAGTTTAAAATAAATATACATTTCCATTGACAAAAAGCTTATATCTTTAGTTCGAAAAAGAAGCCTTTGATCAATCATGGATAAAGGAAACTTGTTGAAAAATAAATTATAAACTAGAAAACATCCTGAGAGCGCCCACCTCTGCCTAAGCCATTGTCAAGAGGCGTAATTGTGCATGGATTTATCTCCAAATTTCATAACTTCTTCCTTGGCTCATTGTTCATCCTTTCATAAAATTTAATTGGGAATTTTTGGAGATATCGTATGGACAGACATGAAACTTTAGCGATAGTATGTGATCAGATCTATAACTACGAAGTATTGGCGGTAATTGTCCATGGATCCGAGCCCAAATTTAATTGACCCTTTCAGAAAATTCCATTAAAATTCATTTGGCATATTGGGGATATCGTGTGGACAGTCATGAGCGTATTGATAAATATATGGCATCTTGTGGGCAGACGGGAAGAGAGACAGTCGGACACGACAGAATACATCAACCACTTCGTTTGCTGTGGTAATTAAATCTATCGGGTCTCGTTTTCTCTGAACTGTTGCTCAAAACTGATCCTCATCATCAATACGTGCAGGCATTGTCAGGAAGCGACACATCGGGAAACAGGTCGACTCAAAATATTTGGGAGGGAAAGAATTTTGGTCAAGTGAGATGTAGGGTCAAAAGAACTATTTCAAATTTGTTCATACATTTCTTTATTTCTTTACTGGTCTGTTCATATCTTTCTATCTATCCATCCATCTATCCATCTAGCTAGCTAGCTAGCTATCGCAATCAGTTTATATACATTTATCTCTTTTTTTCATATCTATCTATATATCCCAGTCTGTTAATATCTGTCTATCTGTTTGACCATCTTTCGAAAATTAGTAAGTCTAGCTAAGTAGAGCTGGAGGCCATAAGAGTTTGGTGCCTAATGGGGATCGAACTCACGATAATAATAATGGTTAGCGAATCAAGCTGGCGTGGCGAATCGTCAACCGAAATAATATATGTGTTCATATATATACATATATATATATATATATATATATATATATATATGTGTGTGTGTGTGTGTGTGTGTGTGTGTGTGTGCTATAGCTACTTCAATTGATATCTCTGGTTTGTATGTATGTGCGCGCATATGTCTCAGTGTTGACGAAGGTCATAAGCGATGTTGGAACGTGTATGTCGGGCATAGTTTTGATAACAGGTAGCTGGGATGAAGGGTGTGGTAGTGTGTCAGTCTTAATGAAAAACCCCGTTCATCCACCGCTACTTCTACCCTGGTTGCCGCTTCACACAGATTCCTCAGGAGCCTTTCATCTATCATCGGAATCAGCACATACGCGAAGAGTCCTAGCAAGCCCTCACCTAACCCCTGAATACCCCACCCTCCGATACTCCGTCTGTCTCAACCCCTTAACTCGTCAAATAGTAATTCTTCTTAGTTTCATTAGCTTTCTCAGTCTTTGATTATTTCTTTTTTCTTTTTTTTTTTTTTTCACCGCCGTTACGCTGCGATTTTTCTCCCTTTTGATTCGTTCGGTTCAGATCAAAATTAGATGAAATAATTCAAGCTAGATAACGAGATAAATTGAGTAGATAAATTAGATAGATAGTCTTTGTAGGGGATATTAGGGTCGCCGAGACAGATGGTGGTATGAGGAGCTGGGGAGAAAAGAGGGTTGATATACATTTGTTCTTGGGAGGTAGATCACAACGAGGTTAGTAAAATGGACTAATTGATAGACAAAATAGTTGGATAGATAGATTTTAAGAGACCAAAATAAATGAAGAAATATGAACAACGAGAAATAGATAGATACATAGATAGATAAATTGATAGATAGATGGATAGATAACGGCGTCAAAAATTTGAAGTTCCGGTAAAAAAAGTAATCCCATCGAAGAATAAATATGGTCAGAATAAATTCTATTTGTGACATCATTGGTGTTTTCCACTGGAAAACACAGAGTAAAATACATCATGAATATTATCATCAGACCCGTCAAAATGTGGTCTCTGCAACATCAAAAAAAGCTTTTTTTCCCCAATAATAAAAACATTTTTAGAAGGAGTGTAATGGAGTACCGATGCTAATTTTCAAGTCAACAGACAAAACGTCATGGCCAGGAGCGTTGGAATATAAAAGTGCACAAACACATAAACGAACACAATTACATGCATATAAAGGATGGAACCCTTCGCCACATTTGGTGGCTACGGTGGTTCAGTTGATAGATAGATTTAAACAGACTAAGAAGGAGTGAGACGGATAAAGTGCTGTTTTACTTGTCGAAGAAATATTCTGGATAACGTACTGAATTAATCCCACCGAATAATATTATTTTATTATCAGTGAAACGTTCATCATTCCTGATACTGTATTTTTTAATTTTTTCTTTTCTTTTTTTTTTTATTGTGAATTAATTTCTAAGGGAGGTAATTTAGATGCTAAGATTATTAATTGTCTCCCGTGTACATTATCTTTTTTTTAATGTATATATATGTGAGTATATATATGTGAGCATATATATATATATAGATAGATAGATAGATAGATAGATAGACAGATAGATGGATGGATGGATAGATATAGATATATAGATATATAGAGAGAGAGATTCACCCACTGAAGCCTGAATCGTAAAACAAAAAAAAAATTCATTCAGTTTGACTCAAAATCGGACATTTTATATAAAACAACCTTATATATCAATTACACACATAAAGACAACGCTTTGATTTTCAAATCTCAGCTACAAAGCAAGAAACGTACGCCCGAAATGCGTTTTCTACGCTGTTGGCTCAAAACATATAATGCGTACTTTTTACCTGCAAAAATATTCAGTAAAATCACCCTACATGAACAATGAGACATGCAGGGAAACAGTTTTTGTGTCAATTGGGTGCCTGTGTAAGTGCATTTGTGTAAGTTGTATGTGACTCAGAGTTCACGAATATCTGGTTGAGTGCGCAAACGTAAGAAAATTTCACTTTGATTGATTTCGTATCGCAATAAAATCGATAGAGACAATATCTCAGTGATCAGAGGCATAACTGGGAAATTGGGTTCCCGGGGGCCTGGCTCTTCGATGGGCCCCAACCAGCATTTAATGAGATTTGACTAAAAGGGGAAATTTAAAATAAATAGACATACACTAACACTTGAATCGTTATGAATAACACTAAAGGCTGAATTATTATCCGTATACATACAAATAGACCCCTTTTATTGCATAACGTAGAAATAGAATAGGAGCATAAATTTTTAAAGGCCGTTTTCAAATACCTCCACTCTTGCCTCAACTGCGCCTCTCTATATGGTCACATCTCGATCAATGCTATTTATCATTAAAATTTCATAATCATTAAATCCTTCAGACTGCTGATAATAGATTGTTAACAAGCTTTCTCGTGAAGACCATTGATCAAGTGTGATGTGTTCGAACTTGACTCGGCACCCCACTGTAACCGATGAGTAAGATTAAACTATGATTAGTTCTCAACTAAATACAGCTGAAGAGCAAGAGCTTGCAATATGATCTTGGTCCTCACCGGATGCCCCCAATGTTTAAATCAAGCCAAGTTCACTCTGTCTGCCTGTCTGTCTATTTATATATATATATATATATACATATGAAAATAGATAGGGAAATTTCACCATAAGGGTTTGATAAATTCAAGAAAAGTGTAAAAAAAGGAAAGCCAAACTTTCTTGTGGTATAATGGTTTTTAATAAGCTTCAACTGGTTTCATACATGTCCTCAGAAGGTTGATGTGATCTTTCTTATTTTTGCATTTTTCTTATATATATACATACACACACACACGCGCACACACACACACACACACACACACACACACACATATATATATATATATATATATATATATATATATATATATATATATCGTGCGCTGTTTTGAAGTTCGGTTTCTTTGTGGTCAGGCCTTGTGTATATATATATATATATATATATATATATCGAAAAATTCAGTTTTGTTAGATAATATCATATCTTAAGAAAATTTAAACAACCTTGTTTTTTTCTTCTTTATTTTCTTCTTTTTTTGGTCTTCTTTTCCTTCTTCTTCTTTTAATCTTCTTCTTCTTCTTCTTCTTCTTCTTCTTCTTCTTCTTCTTATCATTATTATCATTATCATTGCTTGACTTCGAGTAAGGAGATTTGGGAGGGTTTATCACGTCTTTGGCAAGCCCTCAGGTGACTAGACAAGCCTATGCAGGAGATGCAGGTCTTTCCGCGGCGTTTGCTAGGAGAATGTCTGGTCGCCAGAGGAAGTTCTCGCCTTATGGCGCTGCCTTCTTTCTTTTGCTTTTGCCCTGCCTTTAGTTTCAGCATAGGAGGTTGCTGGGTAGACGTTGCGTCGCTATGCATTCCTTTTGGCTGCCTCTTTCGTCCACTGGCATAGATATATAGATGGATAGATAGATAGATAGATAGATGTACACTGATATGCCAAAACATTATAGACACCCAACTATCAAGGCGTTGTTTTTTCATGTGGCCGCGTAATTGTGCTTACCCACCCAGACGTGGACACAGCAAGACCCCCCAAAGATCTCCCCACCGATCTGATGTCAAGATATTAATAGTACACACTTCAGCTTCTGCAAGTTCTGTGTTGAAATTTCTGCTGAGCCAACTTGTTGGCCCAACAAATTCCAGAGGTGTTTAATGGGATTGAGATCAGGGGTTTTGGTGACAGCGGCAACATAGTGCATCTTCTCCATGTTCCCGAAACCATTCCTGTAAAACTCGTGCAATATGATACTCTCATCGTAGGAAACTGTTGCCATCGGTTTTCAATGATGTTGTGGTGTGTGGTACGTGACAAATAACATTCCACATAAATGATGGGACCCAGCGTTTACCAACAGAACGTTAACTAAACCAGCACAATACCTCAACCAGATTATTTTCCCAAAGAGAACCCTGGCGCTATCACTTCGTCTTCTCTCTTTCTCTCACTAGTTCAATTTCTATTCCTGCCATTCGAAAGCTTGACCAATTCTCTGCCAGCTCACTTGTAAACTTGATCTAATCATTAGGAACTATTTGCTCTAATGCCAGAGAATACTGAGTCATTGGATAATTCGAGTGTTTCTATTATCCCAACCACCTGTTTATAACCCAACTGAGATGGTGCCATCAACATTAACCTAACATCAATGACGTTATACTCAATGGTGGTAAAATATGAGAAGTAACGAGAAGCAAATATACATGTGATTTCTTTTTAAAAAAGCTTCCGCAGAAATGTTTTTTGGTGATTAAATAAAGAATTTAGGATTAGGGTTGGGGTTATTCATTGATCAAAACAGTTGTTTCTGTAAATAAATAATGTTTTCGCATCACTTCTCGTTGATTTCCGTTGCTCTTAGTATCTTACCATGGCCTCTTTTTACTTCAAAAATATCATTATCAACTTCTTGTTACGGAGGTAAATCCATAAACAGAAAACAAGAAACATTTTTTAAAATGAATCATATTAAAAATATCTTCCGCTTTTTGAAACTCCATTTTTAAAGCAAAAAATGAAAGCAGCGTTCTGTGTTTGTTTTGTAGCGGGCCATTACAGAAGTAGCGCACACTTTCTTCCTCTTTCTCCCACACGGCAGTCTTGTACGTACAGCCAAGACGATTAAGTCTAACATACCAACATTATCATTTTTGTGGAGGTGGCGTGAGAGGCTGTGAACGCTTAGAAAGAGTTCCCGGATGAATTAGTGGTCCTTGCTTCTTTGCTTTAGCCATTCCGGCTCTCGGAAGGCTTTATAGGTACGTTTGGCATTCGGATAGCGAGGAAAACCTTTGTTAGAGAACACGAATGAAAGTAGAAAATAAAAAGTTTGACTGATAATTGGTTGAGATAAATATGTTCCACATTTGCCTGGAATTCATAAAGAATACTTTTAGGTTTGTTTCAACCAAAATTGTCACTAAAACTGACGATATAGGCTCCTTTTTGAGCTGGCTGGCTGGCTGGCTCGCATATATATATATATATATATATATATATATATATATATATATATATGCATTACAAGCCGCACCAATGTAGGTAGAGAGTTGGAAATCCTAACACGTCTCTTATGTCTTTTGAAAATCCCCCCCTTAAATTGTTTTTCCTTCGGAGTTCAATTTGCAAAGTAAGTTCATGCTAAATTGAGCCCTTATTTGTTCCCGAGCATGTTTTTGAAAATCCAGCCCTTTTCTCAGTGTTCATGACCCCAACTGCAGATGAAAGGAGTAACATATTCGTTGATCTTCCCTTTTCCCAAGTATTGTTTCATTGCTCACCCTCAACACCACCTGCTGTCAAGAGACGCTGATAGTATGACGGTTTCTATTCAATGACTAACCAGACCTCTTCCAAACCTAAATTCATTCTAAAATCTAAATTCCATTTTGCATTCCAGGGTTCCACCCAACGACTTCGACATTCTTTCACAAGATGACAAACAATCCAGTCCATTGTCACTCACCTGTACTTAATAAAACGTAAGGAACAGAGAAATTCACAATCACAACAACTTTCATGATTATTCGATAGATATTCGAAAGAGCATCTTCATCTTTGTTATTCGTTGTGCAACATCTCGATCGTCGTTTTTCTTAATGTTAATATATTGTCTGAATGCAGAAACATTATTTTTATTAATATATCGGTGTTTTTTCACATCATCCTCAGAATTCATTAGCGTGAAACATTGGATGGTTAAGGTTATACACCTAGGATATTTGCAGTCTTGTGAATGTGGTAAATAGAAGTTCTTGGGAAGAAAATGTTGCACCAATCTTCTGAAGTAAAGTAATAATTGATTTAGAAATAGAGAACAATTTTCTTGCGGGGAAAATATCGTCGAAATCTTGCTCACCAGCCAAAACTAGTCAGGCACAAGGCCATGCTTGTTCAGAAACTCTCCAGGGAAGATTTTCCTAGTGGAAAATAGAGAAATAAGTCTGCGTTGTAAATGCATTGGAAGACAGAATTTTACCAGGAAAGAACGAAATACAATATCAGTAAAGGTGTTTTAAGAAGGAGATACAAAGTTTTTATTAACGTGTTGGTGGGTAATGGAAATTTTGTTCAGGGTGGATGAAGATTAATTCCATATCAGAAATTATACATAACTTCCGAAAATATTGCTCCTAAATGCGTATGATTATCGTATCGTTTAATCTTCAACATAGTTGGCAAATTCTATCATTATATAGTCCTAAGTAAAACTAGTTTGACTAAAATCGACCAATAAATGATAAAGTCATCATCAATTTCCAATGAGGAGTATCTTTTCACCTACACTGTAATTATTCGACTAAATTTGAATGACATCTGCTGGTTAGCTTCGTTGCCTAATTTGTGTGGCAGTGTCTATGCCAGACAGATCTTCCAATGATAGGAGGTGCGATTTCAAATCTCGTCGGAAGCTTACTCTTCATTTCCAATCCAGGCTGCTTACTCATTGGTCGTGAAACGTATTGTAAAACAACCTGGGCTTTGAAACAAACAGAAAAGACAAAATGGATTAAAATAAAGAACTAGTCAGAAACTAATAGTGACATCTGTTAATTATATGTGGATGGGATTGGGATAGGGTACCCGAAAACACACCTAGCTCCCTGTGTGCGCAATCCTGTTTTCCTGTAGACCCGAGAGTAGAAATGTGAGTGTAGAAATGCGTTCTCGTTTTGCTCAACGGTGCACATAAGGGCTGCAATGTAAACAAGTGCACACACACGCCAAGTGAGACCTGATGTTAATACTGACACACAGACACAGAAGTGTGAAAATAGCGCCTCTCATACGTATTTACTTACATTTTACTTGTACAAATAAATATTCACTTGGCGGAACGTTGTTAGTAGTATAAACAAGCTTTTACTTATGCGCATATATGAGTAAATAAGTTTTTAATGTTTTAGATATGGTTACCGCTTACATACGAGCACAGATAGATAGATAGATAGGTGTGGGTTCATTAAGATAGAGATAGAGAGAAACATGTTGAAATCGATAGATTCCCAATCATATATTATACTTGTATGTATACATGACGTTCAACATTGAACCCTGCTGACGCAACTGAGCATTTTACACTGCTGTCAATGATCAGGGTTCAAGCCCATGTAAAATCATTGAAAAATTCAGGTCATAATTGAGCTGATAACTACGTTCCTGGTTACGGACTTATTGATCAACCCCTGTGATTTGGTCGTATACATAGATTCCAGAAAAGAGTTTGAAGGTGAAATGGATGCTATCAAACATTTATTAATCGTTACGTATGTGTCATGTAGACTTCTTTATTATACTTGCAGGATAAGATTTCCTCTCATTTTGGTCGCTATTTTCGACTTCGTTATTGGCGTTCTGTTCAAAACATTGAACAGCTTCTGGAAGCTACCATTGTACCCATATATCACCATTACAAAGCGTTACTTATATGAGCGATTATATGTTTTTATCATCCTTTCCGACCATCTGAGGTAATGAAAGAAAGTGTTGTAGCTGATTTGTCCATTGACGATAATGACATACTGCAAATGATCTATGATGAATTAGTTCACATGATTAACGTGTGCCATTGGACGCATATCGATAGTTTCCAATCTTAATTTAGTCCGGTAATAGTGTGGGGTATCCAGTGACAATCGAACTCAAGAGATTAATCAGAGTTTACGACTGTCACATATTGAAGAATAATCGTACGAAAGAAACGAACTGTGTCTCCCTTCACTTTTGATTCTATGGGGGCACTTCCAATCATATTTGACACTTCAAAGGGGGAAAATTTTCCCTTCACTTTAGGCCCCTCAAATGGGACAAATGTTTCCCTTCATTATTGACCCACTGGAGGAGAAAGAATTCCTTCAACTTCTTACCAGAGAAAGAAGTTCACCATCACCCTTGATTAAATAAGAATATATGTATACTTATGTAGTACGTTGAACGGAAAGTTAAGGTCCAGTTGGGAATTATTGTTACGTTGTATATATTAAATTTTAATTTCTCAAAGAAAAAAAAAATACTGTAAAATGTTCCCTCGTGTCGATTAAGTATGCATGTCATGTTTATGGTGTTTTTATAGAGAGACAGACTGAGAAGGCGGACTAATAGACAGGCGATGTGATACCTCTCACATACAGACAGACGTACAGATACACATTGTGTATTATACGTACATATATGTGTATATATATATATATATATATATATATATATATATATGTATATATATATATATATATATATATATATATATATATATACGGACAGACAGACAGACAGAGACAGAGAGAGAACGAAAGGGGGTGAGAGAGAGGACGTTTAGATACGAGGATGAATCCATTAGTAGTTATTCGTTGAATATTAATCTGACAGTTGTACTGCATTGGTGTTCGATCCATGTTATTAACATTTACCACTGGATTAAGTGCATGACAAGGAAGGAGATAATGTTGAAAAAATGAATATTTATCGGTGTAGATCAAATGCTTTTTTATCATCAGCGTACGAACTTATAGATAGGTTGACAAATCGCTCGATAAAAGAATAAATATATCTGTCACTAAGTGAAGTCAACATTTAAAATCCGGAAAGTTGTTTTCTCGTCTTTTTTTTTTTTTTTTTTTTTTTTTCGTTAAGGGCATTGACACTATTTCGAGCCAACTATCAACTGGCAGGATGTGGGGGGTGCAATGATGAGGAGAGGAGGAGGGGTGAAATGATGGGGAGAGGAGGAGGGGGTGCAATGATGGGGAGAGGAGGAGGGGTGCAACGATGGAGAGAGGAGGAGGGGGTGCAATGATGGGGAGAGGGTGAGGTGGAAGAGATGCTCTTTTCTCTGCTGAAAAAGCAACAATAACAAAAAACCCTCAAATACCATAACATTCCCTCTCGAAAAACAGCCCCTCTCCGAAGACAAACAGAGAGAGAAAATAGATATAGAGAGAGTCTGTGTGTGGGTGTGTGGGTGTATGTGTGTGTGAATGTGAGTGTGAGTGTGTATGTGTGTGTGTGTGTGTATGTGTGCGTATGATTCTTTAATCATGGGAGAGTAAGTAACCCTCCCTTCGAGCCACTGGCTGCAAAGTTTTTCCCGCCAAAAGTGAGCAAGTGGGCGTGACTTCTTCGTTTACGACAGAAAATGGGGGCGGGGGGCGCGACAGAGCATAGATCGGCTAGAAGGGCGGTTGGGGACGCGTGAGAGAAAAGTTGACAGTTCGTTTGGCAATCCTCAGGGCGTGGACTTCGTATGGTAGATGTTGTACGTGTACTCTGTGTGTATGTGTGTGTGTGTGTGACTGTGAGTGTGTGTGCGTTTGTGTGTGTGTGTGTTGCGCGTGCGCGTACGTTTGTGTGTATAGGTATGCACATAATACTTTTTTGTCGTTTGTGTGTGTGCGTGTGTGCGTGTGCTGTATTTGACACAGAGGAACGAGGATTTTAACACAGGGTGGGTACATAGTTGGATCTGAATAAGATGGGCGACACACAGATGTAAACAAACTGAGAGAGACAGATATACATACATACATACATACATGGAGATAGATAGATAGATAGATAGATAGATCGATAGATAGATAGATAGATAGATTGAAATTAACAAATATTTATCTATGCAGGGGGACTAATATGAGTGAAGCGTATAAAATCTCATCGATACATAAAACTTCCTATAAATACTGACATGCACACCCAACACACACACACACACACACATACAAACATACACACATATATACATAGTATTCTATCCATATTTGTCAACACATATGTGAATACCCTCTTCCCTGAAGACACACGTGGTGAGAAAAGTGGGTGTGGACGGTTAAAATACAATAACATGCACAAATGCTTATCTAATTGCCTTTATTTCAACAAGTCTCTCTCTTTTTCTGATATTATAATTATATATATATATATATATATATATATATATATATATAAAGGTAAATGACTGTATGTACATATGCAACTCCCTAGTTTACACAGGTTGCCTACATAATCCAAAATGACTCTGTGTATTTCTAGTGTTTAGTTTGCCAGCATTTTTTTCAGAAAAAATTCTGTTGTTCACAATTTCAGACCGTATTTATTGTTTATGTGATGGATCTAGTCTGCTAAGTATCAGTGTAGGCAGTATGAGATGCGCTATCATATATACCGATATTTATATATATATAGAGATAGATGGATATAGATATTATATACAAATACATATACATATATAATTATAAGTATATGTATATATATATATAAGTATATATATATATGTATGTGTGTGTGCATTTACCTACGCACAATTATACATACTTTTATTGTTCAAGTTTTTACTCATAGATGAGTCTATTTCCGAAACTAAAATCTACACGAGTATGTATGTATTAGAATTGAAACAATTTCTAATTTCTATTTTTCTGATTTCACCGAGGTTTTTAATTGGGAGCGCTATATATATATATATATGTATATATATATATATATATATATATATATATATATATATATATATATATATATATATATATATGTAGTTTTGTGTTTAAAGCTATACAGCTTTCTAAAATATATATATATGTGTGTGTGTGCGTGTGTGTGGTGTGTGTGTGTGTGTGTGTGTGTGTGTGTGTGTGTGTGTGTGTGTGTGTGTGTTTGTATTTACAAACCTCATTCTTGTCTGAGAGAAGGTCACAAGCGTAAGGATCCCACGTAAGGATCGAATTCACTCAGCAATGTTTTGCGAGACTTTATTGCTAATCACCGTTACACGGTGTGACGCCCGTCTACTTATATAAAAAGGCAAGTGATAGTTTATACTTTCTGTCTGTAAATATTGCCAAGGGAGGTAACTATTGAATGCCATTTATTTATTTATTGCAAATGCGTGAAATCCGAGTTCATTCTGGTTGAAAATTAACAAGAAATTTATTAAAAAGATGATTCAAATAGAGCTGTCATTTTTTTTTTAGGGCATGGTTGAATTAGAACATGTCCGTGCGCCTGCGATGTTCGTGTGTGTTGTGTGAGTATACACAAGTGTTGTCAATACACATGTGTAAAGGATGATAATATGGTTGTTGGTAATCAGTGTTTGTTTAATCACCGAGAATTGTGGAGCTTATTATCAGTATTTCGACTCTTATTTGCATCACTGAAATGGAAGCTTATGAATATCTATTAGTTTCCTTTACCCTTACGCCTGAGAATAGTCTGATGGAATATACATAGTCTAAAAAGCTTCACAGCTTTAAATATTAATCAAAAAAATAATCAGAAATCTTTTTGTATCACTTCAGTCACTTATTTCCCAATATCTATTAATGTAATTTGTGTGATTTTCTCCAGTGTTTTTTCTCTGATTTACATATATTTTATTATTAAGGCACAAAATATAAATTTTCTCTCGTTGAGATCATCAGCTGTTTACCATGTAACGGTTTCGGGGATTTAAAGAACAAAACAGTCATATTAACATGGCACTCTAGCAGTGTTAATCGAATGCCACCTCCTTTTCGGCTATGTTTTTTTTATGTAGCTTATGTCATACAGGTAGTTTGTTATTTCATAACGGGTATTATCATGTGTATTCTGTATGGATATTATTTGATACAAGGTACAAATTGACTTTTCGAATCAGGGCTTTCTTACGTTTAAACACATGATTATGTACGCTTGTACGTAATCAATGTTTTTTTAATCAGTAAGAATCGTGGATGCGTTTATTGGCATTTCGATGATTATTTGCATCGTTGGATTTGAAGCAAGTGAATATTTATCTATTTCCTTCATCCTTATTCCTTGAAATCGTCTAATAGAATATATAGTTTAGAAAGCTATTTTCTCATTTACTTTGGGCATCCTTCAATTCTTCGGAAGGTACCGCACCACCAAACATAGCATATGATCCATCCCGAAAAGTTAATGCAGTACCCAGTAATGAAACATGCTTAAGTGTATTCTCCTAGTTGCATATATATATATATATATATATATATATATATATATATATATATATATATATATATATATATATATAAAAGCCAGAGGTATCACAGCCCATGTCGGCGTGTCCATGTATGTGTCTGCTCGTCAGCCATAGCCATGCTATAGAAACCACCTAAACATGTGCTGCAGCCCAGCCAGATCGGAGCTGTCTGCGGGGGAAATGTTTCAAGTATATTTTGCGTAGAACAGATAAAGGATATATAAGGGGTCAAAAGTGAAGAGAGACATCATCTTTTTCGAAGGATCAAATGTGGAGGGAGACTTTTTTTCTCCACATTTAAGGAGGAAAAATGTTGGAGAAACCTTTCCTCCCTTCGAAGAATTAAAAGTAAAGTAGGACCCCCCCTTTTCAAGGTCTTCAAGGGGTCAAAAGTGAAAACAAACTTTTTCCCTCTCACCAAATTTCTCTCAAGACAACTTTCGCTCTCCGAGCTCTGACAAAACCAAGGTTCATGGGTGAAAACGTACGTGAGCTATTACACTTTAACTAAAAACAAAAAAAATGATGAGATTGAGTAAGTAATCTCAAGTCTTTTTCCTCTTTCTATATTGTCAACTTTTCCGCATCCTTCTGTCGGATCTACATTCTTCCTCCCTCTCTCTCTCACACTCACATACACTCACACACATACACGCACATATGCAGACACTCAAGATAAGTGACCTTGTGCCAAATTCATCTTTCTCCAGATTTTTGACTGTTTCACTGGTAAGATTTAGATTTTCGAGCCTGAAAAACCCATCTCACTTCATACCTAATTTAACCCCATTACGGAAGTAAAGTGATCTCTTCAAATATCTATATACTATCTACAGTAGATCAACTTTTTTATGATTGAAGTCATTGAGTCACATGCATATCCAGGTACATAGTTAGCAGATGAATAAATAGATAGATGGATACCCGTGCACTGTCCCATCGCCCCCCCCCCCCCCCCCGCTCTGCAAATTAAGAGAATGTCTAGTCACTGTCATGTCGCAATACTTGACGGGGAAAACTTTGAGAGAGAAAAAAACAAGAAAAACTTGGAAAAACCGCTACGTTATAGAGCAGTCAGTAAGTACTTGGATAAGAAGCAGCTTTTCTCGCTGTCAATCTTAATTTTTATAGGTTAGTCAGGAACAGTTTGAAACATGTACACTCATAGATAGATAGATAGATTGATAGATAGATAGTTAGATATATACATGGACAGACGGATAGATATAGTTAAATAACTACAGACTGATGAAATCATGTCTCTCTATACATATGCAAACATGCACACAGGTGCATCTGTGCGCACGCACACGCACACACACACACACACACACATACACCACCACCACCACCACCAGAACAACAACAACAATTGAGATAGATATGGACATAGAAGTCAGCGTGAAATGACAATTGCTGGTCGCTATTTGTCATAGACAGACATGAAAAGACTGAGATAGATAGGTATATGAATATGCATTTGTATGTATACGGCAACATGTGTGTGTAAAAACAAAAAATGTCAGATTAAGAATACTCTCAAGTTTTCTTATCCTATTTCTGGTCCATGCAGTTTATTTTATCAGTCGAATAATAAATAGAAAAACGACCCGAGTGTTCCGATAAAAAGTAACAAAAAAAAAAAGCCCCAGATAACCACTTGTCGAAAATAATCATTAAGAACATTTTCAGGAGCCTCCACTGCCCGCTGGGGGATATGTTTGCCGGTTGGGAAGGATATATATTCGAACCCTGTTACCAGCGAATAATGATACCATTTTTTCATAAGGGTACATTAAGTTGGGATTATATAAAACAATAGCACAGCAACATTATCCTTTATTGATTATGCTTCAGTTTTCACAGTCCTTCATCCCTTTGTGGGAAGGCCTGATCCGGGCAGGATTGGAGGGGGGGGCGGTAGAAGATGCCTCGTCCCCCAACCTCTCAGCGGACTCCGATAAACATGGTCCTCACAAACTAAGCACTTCTGACACAACCTCAAATTTCGTAGCCTGTAGTTTTCTCGTTTTCCCTCAGCTTGAAAGCAACAAGTGTCAAAACCTCGGATTAGTTAGAACTGGTGTGTGTCTGTGTGTGCGTAGAGCCATGAGCAGTTCTCAAAATGCGTGTGTTATTGCTTGCAACCTGACATGTTTGCGTGTGTGAGTGTGTATGGATAGAGAGTGAGGGGGGAGAGGAAGAGAAAGAGAGAGAGAGAGAGGGATATAAACGGAGGAAGCAAGACAGAAAGAAAGTGAGAGATCTGAAGAAAAAAAATGTATGTATGGGTGCCTGCTACGCCAATTTTCGGTGGGGCGGGGGGGGGGTCAAATGGATACATTTCCAGGGGTGGAGCAAAAGGATATATCTTGGCAGTAATCTTGTTTCCAGTGGAAGATATTACCATCTTTTCATATGGATATATTAAGTTCAGGTTACATAAAACAATCGTACAGCACCATTTCCAAGTCCCATAAAACCCTCAACCTTGTTGAGTACGGAGAGATGTCTTTCACCATCACTGGACGCACATGTGTATGTAATCAGAAATTATGCATATATATATATATATTGAATGTAGCATTTGGCCTAGGAAAAGCAAAAGAAGAAACAATTTAAGAAAATAGAACTTCTGCAGAAATCGAACCTGTAACTGATAGATTAACCACTTCAAGGAAGCGTTGTGCTCATCATTGGGTTAAACAGCCGCCGGTATCGCAAAGGCCCAAATAACTGTTTTAACCCTAAATACTCATTGTGTTCATTCGCGATATATCTCTGTTTTATTTGTTTCTTTCAACACAGCAGTTGTGTTATTAAAAAATGGATCTGTGGTCCAACAGAACGATTATAAATTGCGTTATATTGTATTGAAACTCTGTTTGAAATGACCATCCGTTATTACACGGTGAATGTATAATCTGGTGTAGACCACGTAAACAGAATAAGTAATGTAAGAAAATGGGGATAGTACGGGAATTGAAGCGGCTACCCGCAGGTTCGATTCCTGCAGCAGCTGCATTTGCTTTAATTACTCATTCTATTGGTTAATTTGGCAACTTTGTGGTGATATTTAGCAAAACACCAAACTGCATTCTGATTGGTTTATAATCGCAGGCCTTTCCAGACTCTTGCTGAAATTAGTTGATTTGAACTCTTGAAAATTATTCAACGATATCTGATCGTCGTATAATTTTCAGCGGTAAGATTTAATGAGGAGTTCAAAAATAGTAGAAAGATTCCCATTCTATGCTGAGTTCTTGAAATTCTCTATGGTCGCGATTCTCGTCATATCTCATGACGGTAGCAATTTTTTTTGTCAGTAAAGTATGAAAACAGCTCTAGTAAAAAAAAAAAAAGAAAGAAAAGAAAAGAAAAAAGGCCCCGTCGAGGTTCGTTGCTATCAAATGATGGATATTTCAACAAAATACGACAGAATTCTTATTTTTAGGAATGACGTAATCATTTTTTGATGTTTATCACCAGTCTTGTTACATAAAGTTTGCTCAAGCATATTCATTATGATTGAATTTCAAATACCATCTCCGTTGTGTGTTACATTTTTCATATACCCATATTAATAGAATGAAAACCTGGATATTTTGAGACCACTGCAACCTCGTTATCTACCGGGTATGGAGAGCAAGACGAGTGTCAGATTATTTGTGGTTACACCTAAGATACATGAAACTGCCTCCTTTGTTACTTAATATGTATATTCAGCCGTATCTAGATGTGGATGATACAAGAAGTTTATACTTTCCAACGTTTCAAGAGACTTGGCCTTGTGTCGGATGAGATCTTTCTTATTTTCTCCACTTTTCAGAAAGTTTTGCCATTTGCTTCTTCGCAACATCAGCTGGTCGAATCTGTCAATCTTGACTTTTACTCTTGGTCCCCTCTTTCTTTGTAGTCCTTTTTATATGCGTCATTGGTAAGCCCTATATGGATTGCCTCTGACTCTTTAGTTTAGGTAACGGACAGTACCAAACTCTCCTAAAATTCCCGGTAAGTTCTCTTTGGTAGCGTCTCTTCACAAATTGAGATTTCATGTTCTGGTGATTTCTCAGCGATGCCTTGTCAAAGTGTCTGAAGAATGCATCGGTTTGGTTAAAGTTAACGGCGCTCTTGTTATCAAGTATTGAAATGACTTTTCTAAGCTGACAGATTTCATAATGATCAGACCAAAAGCTTGGCGACCTTCTTCAAATAAAGATACCGATTTCTGTTGATTTTTTTTTCCGTTATTCATTTCATTCTCTCGATTGGCTCAAAAATCCTTTGTGATTGCTTTTGATTCTTTCGCTGACAAGGGTCTTGAACAGGCAATTTCCGGTTGCAAGAACATTGAGCGTATTTCTCACAAGAAATGTTTCGATTTCTACCATAGAATGATAACATTTTGATTAGCATGAGTCAAAAGGATTGATACCGTAAATTTTTCAAGAAAAACGACGAGAATTTCCCACTTCCAGTACTTACCCCCAAGCCCTCCACTGTCAGTTTTCGAACGCTGGATGACTCTGCTGTTATAAAGAACTCAAATAAACATTGGTAAGTGCAATATTTTGCATAGTTTTGGTGGTTGTGTAGGGAGATCTGGTTCAGCATATTCCTCTCAGACTGGAAATATCACTCTATGTTTCAATTCCTTACAGCTGATACCATTACAATGGTTATGCTTGCCTCAAAGCTACTCGCCTCCTTTTGTTAGATTGGTAAGTAGACTTTCAAATTCTGATGAATTGATTACTTCCTCTGTGGTACTTGAGCTTGGTTCTTTTCTCAGAACAACGAGCAAAGATGGCAATGCTGTGTTGGTATGACAAGCTGTTATTTCCTTGACTTTGAACCAAGCAATGGCATCAAAGCATTTTTGATGGACTCTCATGCATCTATAGTGGTGACATCATTGAAAGGTCTGATCTGCTGATCCCGAGGCTATGACACTTGAGTCAATACAACACTGTCGTTTGATTTGTCCGATACGCAGTTGGTGAAGTCTTTTCATTGGCAACATAACGTTTTGGTACAGATCTTTTATTCATTTAGAGGATATGAATCGGTTTGGAATAAACTACTGCGTCAGAATGAACAAATATGATGAATATCTTGATCTACCTTGATTTCTGGTTGAAAAAAAAATCATGGTAATCTTCACAGACGAGATATTCTGGTAGCCTGCAATTACAGGCAAATACTCTTGAAAGCATTTCTCAGTTGTACCGTCGGACAGTACCCTATTGAAAGATGTCCGAGGGCTGGTTAAAGGTAATTTTGAAAAAAACAGAGACCATGTCAGACCGTGTTACATCTTTTTTAAGCATGCACAAAGTTCTTCACGTGGATTCTCATCGTCGCTATTATTTTTCATCAGAGGACGTCCAACATGTTTCTCAATATAGTTTATTGCCGTATCTGCTAGCTCATTGAATACGCTGTCACAGATATCGAATGGTCGTTCCGTTCGTTACCCGATTTGAATGATTGACTTTTCTTCTTTAGTTGGTAATGTCGCCACTGAATTTGTTCAGCATATCTGCAACTCCCTTACCCTCTGTCAATTCATGAATGAGAAGCCCCACAAATTCTTGCTTTGGGGAAGGCTCTCGTGATACGGCTCTTATGGTCGCTTGCCAGAGATTAGATCTTCATAGCTTTCACGTGAAGATTTGTTGTAGTAAAACTATATTCATTCTCCTCAGCAAAATCATACATAGTATAGTAGATATTATTCTATAAACCCTACGATGACCCCTAAATCTAGCTCTTCTATCTATCAGTCTGTTTAGAGTTGAAGGCCATTGTTTTTCTGTGTTCAGCTGAACTCTGCAATTATCATCAGATCATTCTACCGAACGGAATTATCATCCTTGAAGCCATACCCATGTAAATCTGAAATTGAGTATTCGCAAGGATTAGCATTGGCTGCTTGCATCAATAAATAGATATTTATTTAGTCAAGTCTTGTCCAACAAAGACAAAACCCGCCAGAAATAAGTTATAGGAAGACCCCGCTGCCTTAATTTTCTTCGTGGGAACGGCTCATCTGCTCTGCAATAATTTGACCGTCAACCACTTTTGCTGCTGAGAAAACGCATCTATTTCGGCCCCTATACAGACCAAACAACATAACAACTGATATTTACAAAATATAGCTGAGACTGATGCAATACCAAACGGGAAGAGAACAGGAATATTATATAGCGCCAATCAACCAAATTGTGACGCTTGCCTTCATTACAAATCTGCTTTCGAAAACTTGGCTTGTACCTAGGCTCGAACACCGAACACGGGTGCTGGTTTGATAGACATAGCTACATCAGCCACCCCATTATATTTCTCTAAATGAAAATAAGGGTCGGCGTGTCCGTGCATATGTATACGTGCAAATTCAATTCCTTTGCATTCCTATTTGTGGGTTCGTTGCTTGTAACTGTGCCTATACCCACCCAACCCCGCAAAAAGTTGACCCCACTTCCATTTGATCCAGTTGAAAATGGCAGAAAAACAGATTACTTTCCTTTTAATTCATTAATTATTTATAGTATCATTTTTTCATCTCTGAATACAACTTTGCAAAATGACAAAAACCGTGCATAGGGCAACGAAAGAGCAATAAAGCCAACGTCAAAAGACAACCGGCGATTGTCATTTCATGTTGACCTCTATGTCATATCTATCTCAATCTGTACATATCTATGTCAGTTTGTGCATATCTGTGTCAGACTGTCCATATCTATATCAGTCTATATCTCTCTCGGGGTTCAGGTTTATCACAGTCTATATATATCTATCAAAGTCATATTTATTAGGCTGTATATATATATATATATATATATATATATATATATATATATATATATATATATATATATATATATATATGTCAGTCTGTCCATGTCTATATCAGTCTATATCTCTCTCTATGTTCACGTTTATCTCAGACTATATCCATCTATCTATATCATTTATCAGTCTATTCTTATCCATCTATCTATCTATCTATCTATCTATCTATCCATCTGTCTATCTATCTATCTATTTTGGTCTGTTCATCTCTCCAACCGTTTATATTCATCCGTCAGTCGGTTTATATCTATTTCATTTTGTTCGTGTTTATCTATCTATCTGTCCGCCTATCTATCTGTGTGTGACTAAGTGCGTGTAGGAGCAAGTGCTGTCCCGCTCAACGAAATCCAAATGCTAATCGGGGCTTTTATTTTGCCTCTTCGCTTCTAAACATTTCTCAAGTACCCACTCGTAATTATCGTCCACTCTTTCGCCAATGATGACGGAAAGTCTCTTCGCAGACCAACAATTGATACTTTTATCCCCTAAGGGGACACCGGAACCACAGCCTATCACCAAACAACCATTGAAACAAAACGTCTGTATTTCACCCGAACTGATCTTTCGTCTCTAAAAGCAGGGCGCCTAAAATGACATCCTGGCGTCAGAATTCATTTTATCCGGGTGTAAAGGTGCACGTACACGCCTGTGTCGTGCACTTTTTTTTTCAAGCACTAAAATTTACTTTTCGACCAACCCCAATCCACCCAGATTGCACGTTGTTTGCTTGAGCGTCGCCGGGTGTCTAAATTTTGTTGGGTGGATTGAGACAATGCAGGTGTCTGCTGTTGTGAGAGTATAATAATGAATGGCTCTTTGCCCTCACTGAAAAACAATATCCTTCAAATATTTTTGAATATATATATATATATTGTTATTATTTTTTGAGGGGGTTGAGTTATCTATGAATAAAGTGTGCTCGATGTGGGGAAGAAAACATATGTAAATAGGCACACACAGAAAATTCAGTTCTTCACGTTGACGATTGTACCCAATGGCTTGAAACTTAGTCACCGCAAACCACTATATTTTTCGATCTACACACACACACACACACACACACACACACACACACACACACACACATATATATATATATATATATATATATATATATATATATATATATATATATATATATGGCCTGATTAAGATTGCATGGGGCCCTTCCCTGTAATTCAAAGAGGGGCCCTCCTACCAACATGATTACTCAAGTGAGTAAACAAGAAATTCTGTTGAATTGAATAGTAATTTCTAGCCATAAAAAAAACCTGCCCTAATGGGTGATGGTGAACTGCTGTGAAAAAAAGCGGTTAATCCTTTAGATAAGCAGAGTAAATAAATCTGTTTGAATAATTTGAATTATTTTTTTATGTATCTTATCAACAAGAAGTTCGATTATTTACTTTTCGTTTATTTTTAGGATTTGAAAATAAAACACCAGCCGACCTTCCTGATTATAAAGTTTCACTCAATGTTAAAAATGCTGCACAAATAGAATTATAATCAACAACACTCTTTTTTTTTTCCAAATTTCCCCAGTTTTTCTTTTCCTTGGCTTCTTAGAACTGCTGTGTGAAGGGATATGAGTTTTATCACAACTAATATCGCAAAACTTCATATCTCTTCATAACACTCCCTGTATTAGGAAATAATTGAATATTCGAATAATTCGAAAATTAAATGATCCGTGTATCTATTTTACGAAGATTAAGTTGAATAAAGAAAATTCTGCACGTGCAAATATTTGAAAAATGTGACCATTAAATGATTTTCATGGGTCATTTTTAAATTTGAAAGCAAGGTTAATATTAAGATATACACTCTTAAATAAGTGATGAGATTTATTTCATT
>OY735206.1:64182226-64239726 GCA_963457665.1 Thysanoteuthis rhombus
CAAATAAATGTTCATACCAACAAGCGCGTGCACATATACATACACACATATACACGCATACACTCATGCACATAGACACATACACTGAGTATGGGCATGCATGTATCCAAACTTACATACAAGCATACTTATAAGCACACACATACTCGCATCCACATACGCACTCGCTAACACACGCTAGCACATACTTTGACACACTTACATATATACAAATATTCGCAAATAGATATATGATCACACATACATACAAATAAGCCCATGTATGTACATACAAGAATGCATATATACGAATATTAACGTACACCTACGAACACACTAGCACACATACACACACACACACACACACATGGAGGCACACTAACATACATACACATATGTACAAATACGCACGCCAACGCATCGGAATGAATGCGCGAATGCATACGTACGCACACCAATACATGCACATATACGCATACATATGTACGCAAACACATGTAGATGCATACTTTCACGTATACACAGGTAGGTGCATACACTCACATTAACACACATACATATATGCACATACTCGCACACTAGAACACGTATACATATGTGTATACATGCACACTTACATATGTACACTCACACATACATACATGTACATCAACCCATGTATATACATGTATACGTGATAAAAGTAGCGCTGACAAGATTTTCGAAGACTTTTTGAATATCAAATAAACTGTTTTTAGAAGATGTGTAATGGAGTACTCTTTCGAATTAGCAAGATTTTAGGCTAAATCGTGTGTTTGGTATCGCTAGCACGTGATTTAGAAAACTATTCAAGACATTGACACTCATGATGCACAGTGGAGGAATGCTTGAAGTTTATATACTTCCAGTTTCAACATTTGAATGTGTATCCGGTAGCACTGACAAATCATGTTTTTAATTCATTAAAAAAAATGTTAAAAATGCCCCCCAAATTAAAAAAAAAGAATAACAATATTTTTTAGCTATCTGGTGGGGTACTCGTGTGCATTTTCAAGTTTTTAGGACAAATCTTGGGTTTAGTAGCGCTGACAAGATTTTCGAAGGTAAAAAAAATACGAATTGCTTTTTTTAATTTTCGAAAAATCAAATAAACCCTTCTTAGAAGACGTGCAATAAAGTACTCTTTAGAATTTGCAAGAGTTAAAGCCAAATGGTGGGTCCGGTAACGTTGACTAGTGATTAAGAAAAACAAACGAGAAATTTCTATTATGCATATAGAAAATGCACACCTCAACCAACTGTGAATTGTTTCTCCTCAAAAAAGTATCTTGATTTTTGTTTTTTGCTTTAATACATTGTTTGAAATTGTCTATTTCTTTTATAAACACCCTATATATATATATATATATATATATATATATATATATATATATATATATATAGAGAGAGAGAGAGAGAGAGAGAGAGAGGAAGAAAAATCCACGTATAGACAATATCAAGTTGCTTGTCATTCGTTTGTGCTTAGCGTCAAAATGTAAATTGCTTGGTGGAGAGCACTGTCGAGACGGAAGATTTTTATAAAAGCTGTAAAGATGATACCGGCACTCAAGATAAAATGCATGTTGAGGTCTGGAGATAAGATTATGGGTGTTGTTCTCTTTTTTTTTTTCCTTTTTTTCTTCCTTTTTTCTCCTTTTTTTCTTCCTTTTTTCTCCTTTTTTTTTCACTTTCAGATTCCAGATTCTAAAATATTTGTCACCCTGATTTGAATAACAAACAAGGAGGCCAGCAAAGCTCAGTGAAGAAAATGGGGTTGGGATTTCGCTACAGTGCAGCGTGAGGTGAGGCATACTAAGTAAGTATCTTCTCAGGTTTAAACAAACTTAGTTAACCACATTTCCCTGCAAATAAGCACATGCTATATAATGTTGGTTAGTGTGCTTACTTCGTAAATCATTGTTAATGGTTTTAGTTTTAGATGGGTTCTCCATGTATATGATCCTGAGCCTGCATTATCTTAATCCGACCATTAATGTTGAGGCAACCTGTTTTGATACTATGATTAGCGAGATGATCCTTCAAGCTATAGATAGTAAGCTTCATTTACACTCGATGTCCTATAAAATTTCCGGCTGTCAGAAATAGCCTAATCCAGCAAATATACTTTTAAACACATTTAAAGACCGAGTTAGTCTGTGCTAGTTCGATTTTCACTCGTTAAAGGTTTTGCCTCCGAATTAGACGGAAGTTATCCATAGAAGTCAGTGTTTTTTTGTTTTGTTTTGTTTTGTTTTTTTCAACCTCATGTGTTTATTTCACTGGACTACTATCCACCTAGTGAATTTAGTCAAATGCAGATTTCTGTATTCTGCTTATCAAGTCATTTGTAGACTGCCAATATCTCGTAGATTCCCATTAATCAGAATATATGCATTGCTTATGGTCTAGAGGCTTATAAGAAGAAAAGTATTAAGACCCAATTCGAGAAAGATCATCGAGAGTGGAACACACCCGGCTTGAACAGATCCTGGGATATTTGGGTAATACGTAAAATGTTTCAGTCATACTCTGGTATGACAGTGGTCTCAACAACATTAGGTGTCTGATAAGAGAATGAAAATAATTGAAAGAGGAGCTTGTCATTTTTTTTTTAACCTCAACTTAATAAGCCTATAAAATTCTATCCTTTGCTCTGCACCTTTAAGTAGGGTAACTTGTCCATTATAAGCTATACAGCAATGCTCTTCCAACTCTGGAATGAAGCAATCAGGTGGATGGGGAATCGTGCGTAAGTAAATGTATCACTTAAATTCGTTCATACCGACCGTCCAGTTCTGCGTAGGGCAGAGGTTAAATTCTAGCCCCTGAGTCTGAGGTGAGGGTTTCAATCCTACCTTGTAGTACTTGATTTTCTATAGCCTCAATGCAGAGTTGTATTACAGCTGTCTATGGATTACACACACACACACATATATATATATATATACAGAGAGAGAGAGAGAGAGGTTACAACCTGCTAGAAAGTGGTTTTGTTTCAACCATGTATATAAGAATACTTTGATAATTAAAAGTGTTAAAGTGTTGAAGGCTGATGTTATACGACACGGAAAACTAACTTTAAGGTAAGTGGAAAATAATTGTCAAATTCTTCTGTTGAGTGTGTTGGTGGAGAATCGACTCGAATAAGTTTTTCTGTGTAATTAGTATTCTGGAAGGTGATATTATAAATTGTTTTTGCAAGCAGTCTAAAATCAAAATCGACCCATCGGATTTAATATCCACTTTGGTGAACATAGAACATGGAAATGGCACGAAAAGCGAATCATGTTTGTTGTTATTCTCACTGATCCCCTCATCGTTAAAAATCGTTTTTAGGATGACCAACGTTAAGTGAGCCTTATTTCAATAAATAAATGATATGTTGTATAAAATGATATCAATATACAATACACATGAAACCTAATATAAAGTGACTAACTACGTGTATGGCATGATAAGAGAGGGAGTTGGTGATTGATCAACACAGCTGGGGTGCCAAGTTAATCTAAGGGTTTTGTTTATTAGAATCCCCAAAACGGTTACATGGTAAACAACTGATGACCCCAATAAGAAACAATTCATACATTGTGCCATAATGATGAAGTATTGGGGAAACAGGGAAAGAAAACATTGTGGAAAATTACATAAATTGCATTGACGTATATTGTGAAATGGGTGACTGAAGTGACACAAAAAATCCATTGAAAAAGTTTTTTAATGTTTAGTATTTAAAATCGTAAGTATTTCTGGACTATATATACATATGCGGCCTCATCATATATTATTGTTTTCTCTACTTACTAGTCAATGTTCATGAGCCAAGAAACGAATCGATAATTCAATGATGTTTGATAGGAACTTACTAACCAGATGACTATGTCATAGCCTGAGTGGAGAACTTCAGACTGAAAGTCCAGACATTTTACATTATACAATCTGAAACGACACGGATTCTTCGACAAATGAATATTATGTAGGGCGATATTTTCATCAACACTACCCCTGCATGAGGTGGGTTTTCCCAACTACTTCTCCACACACACATACACATACTCATCTACACGAAGTTACATCAATGAGTTCACAGCCTGACGCATAGGTATTCCCAGTGAATAATATTCGGTCTATTTGATTGATATTCACTAATGAATCGATTTCCTTGACAATAAAAGCGATTACGTTAATGAAATAATGTTTGTTGTGTAAATCAAATGTTTTTTTCATCACAAGGCCACGATTCTATTCATATCCAATCCAACATATATGTGCTGGGCAAAATACAGTTGTTTTAGGAAATCTCGCGTATGTTTGACCCCCTTTAAGCCCCTGCCCACAATTTTGTTTCCTTTTTGTCTCCCCACCACTCCATTTTCTCTGGCACCTGTTGCTCTTGCCCCACTTAATTTCTGAATTGTTTTATTTTTTAGTAAAACATTTCATTTGTTCAAACTCAGTATAAGAAGTTTTGTAGTTGATTATTTCAACTTTTACAGCATTTACAGAGTGATTAATGGGGCCACGTAGAAAGTGATTCAATTTTGACCAGTCACCCGGCGAAATTTATACGAAGAGAAAAGAATGACCGATTCAAGGCTAAAATCGGTCAGACGTGCCTTTTGGTATGAATATGTTTATATAAAACAACATTTTCTCGATGTCTGTCTGTCAGCGTGTACCCTCAACTTAGGCATTTGCGTAGCTCAACCAAACCTGGTATGCATACTTGGTAGACCCAGGAGGAGAACTTTTAGAGGGGGTTCTGTTAACAATGTAACTATAATGAACCATTACTTCCCGTTCAATCATTTTTTTTCTTATCAACTATTTCCCTATGCTTGTCATCGTGTCTCATAATTTGAACAAAAATATATATTAGAAGACAGCAAACTTCTATTTTCTGACCGTAATGACTGGATCATTTAATTAGGAGTGAAACATTCCAGACACGCGATAGTAATCTATAAAACCAAACATATGAGCTACAAAATTGCCTGTTGGAATTCACATTGACAGACGGCCAAAATAACTACGATATTTCAAAGTTACGATCATAAACCCCCCTGATCCATCTCAATATATATATATATATGCTGTAAAAAAGTCATTTGTTTTAGGAACTCACTCGCACTTTTTAAGCCCCTTTCCATTTTTCCTCTTCCCCCACCGAATCATAAGTCCTTTATTCCTTAGTTATGCATTTCATTTGTTTCATCTTGGTATAAGACGTCTTGTAGATCTTGCATCGGGCGACAAGGCCTTGGCTCTATGCACTTTCAGCAGCGGAGAAATGCAGATTCAAGGAACAAAGAAAGAATGGTCCAGACAGAGATATGGATCCACGGAAAGGAGAAGCGGATGGTGAAGGCAGTGGGACTGGGGTCTCAATGCGCTTAAACGAAGTGGGACCTGCCCAACCGCAATAGGCTTTGGGGATCGGAGCCTTTGTGCATTCCTTTCCTTTTTGCGGTCTGTCTATAATGCCTTCCCTTCTCTTTCACATCTTCACACATGGAGGCTTTGAGTAGACCTGCATTGCAAGCTCTGTGGTCAGAGAGGGACGCTGACGCACATACTGACTGGATGCGAAACACCTTCAACTCGAGGTTGGTATAAATGGCGCCATGATAAGATGCTCTTGTCTCTGGTTGATACACGAGAGAGTGAGAGATGTAAGAAAAGGCAAACCAGCATGAACTTCAAGAAGACCATCACCTTCGTCAGCGAGGGAACTAGGCCCTTTTCAACCGTGAGACCAAAGCCCAATCTACTGCAAACTGCCAGGGCCTGTGAGATGAGAGTTGACGTGCGTAGGTAACTGCAGTTCTCGGATATCGTGAACAAAATTCTTCGTCCGGACATAGTACTATCCAAAAGATTCTGGTTGAGCTGACTGTACCGTGGGAGGAAGGTTGTGCGATATACTAGCCTCTCGCCTTGGGGTGCAAAGACAAAGGATGGCTGGCATGGTTGTTCCCCGTGGAGGATGGTTGTAAAGGCTTTCCAGCAAAATCAGTGTGGCGGCTGTTATCAACAATGGACCTGGACCAAAAGAGATCAAAGTAAACAGTTCGTAGGATGAGGAAAGAGGCAGAACTCTTGGTGGATATGGAACAGGCGAGATGATTAAAATTGGGAGCCTGGGGGCGACAGGCAGTGACATAAGCACCGCTACCAACCCGACCTGCTGACTCAAGTGCGTAGTAGTTTGAAGGGTCGAAATGCCCAAATGAAGGTTGTTTACTGCCTGACAACAACTGGCTCCAAAACAAGCAAAACAAAAAACAAACAAAAACAAAACAATGAACACACTTAAGTAATACGGTAACCTCAGAACACACCTTAACAGGTGTATTACGTAAGTGATTCTATTTTTACAGCATTCGATGGGTAATTAATGAGAAGAAGTGATTAGATTTTGACTCACTGGGCGAAATTCATGTAAAATGAAAAGAACAACTAACGAATTTCTTGACTTATTTCGTGTATAACATTATTCTTCTATAGTATGAATAATAGATATTGAAGTTGAAAATCGGTTTAAAATTGTAGCCTCTTGTATAATACAATACTCAATTTGGCACAACAGTCTGGCAGTTTCTCATGTTTTCCTGCTTCGAGGTTTCAATTATGTATACTGCAATTCCACAGTTTTAGTCAATAAAATAATACAAGGAAAAGAAGTTCTTACCTTTGTACACGGTGTGCACCGATTGTTCACATTTTAAGGTTGCATGAAAACTTTTCATCAGCAAAACCTTCGTATACAAAACATTCATCAAACTAAAACTACTTTGCAAAATATGCATTAAAGGAATCAAAAAATGAACAAAGGAAAGACCTGGATATAACTCTTTCAATCCTAGACACTGAACCTTTAGGTACCCTGTTCTTGAGCTTATAGGCTCAAGTAAAGAAAGGCTTGATTTTCTTCAAGTTTCGTTCATTCACTACAGAAATGTTTCTGCCCAATTCATTTCATTTTTACAGTTGGTTTGCTGCGGGCATCAAATGTATTTCTGAATGGGAGGTATAATTTTTTCATAGTATAGTATGGCGCCCTCACCCCCAATGAATATATTCAATGAGAGACGCAAGATGCTACACTTCAGTCGGAAGGAATGAGTTGATGATTTGAGCTTACAAACTATTAATCTTTGACAAGTTTCACCTGGAGACTGACATGGCCATAAAATTTGCAAATACTTTCTTGAATCGTTCCCAACTCTTGTTTCTATGGTCTGAAGCTCTGACTTCCATGTTAAGAGCTTTGGTTTTGTCTTAATAATAATTGATACTAGGAGTCTATCTTGAAGAATGGGAGTGCATTTTTTTAATTGATATTTCCAGTGCACTGTAGAAGTTTTAAACGACCAATGCTCCAAATACCTATCAGCACCATAACCAACAGTCCATTAAATTCGGTAGTGGACTACAGGCGACTAAAAAATATTGGCAACCAACTTCTTGACTTATACTCATTCGTTAGCGAATGATAATTGATCTGAGTGTATTGAAGCTGAAAGTGTGCCCCCAAAAAACCCAAATCCATCCATCATCTCCAGTGTCCACTGATTTCTCTTTCTGATACTGACTGGTTTAAAAAGTGACTTTCTTCTGGCTGCTCTCACAAAACCCATGTTATGAAGGTAACGCAAAGTTGTTTTGGGACTATATACGCATTGTAGGTGCGAGGTTTTCAACGACTCCTGATTGCCCTCGGTCAACCTAAACGAGAGACTGTTGTTTCTCTCCCTTTGATCGTGAATTGTCCGATCACTCTATTCACAGTAGAAAGTGGAAACCCCAATTTTGACACTAGTATATTTCCCGCTACCTTTGGGTTGAGCCCTGAGTTTAAAAATCTGAAAATTCCCATGCACCCTGAAAATGATGCATTGTGAAGTGATTGTGTATTATCTCTGTGTCTTGCTTTTTTCAAATTGTAAATTGAGTAATTTCCTCTCTGTCATTATTAAATGTCAAATCAGAGAAAAATAATTGTGACTATTTACTTAATGTCATATCTCTGCATACAGTTTCGAATATATGTATTTTAATATAAATGTATACAATCTGATACCTCTCTCTCTCTCTTTATTTCTCTCTCTCTCCCCCCTCTCTCTCTCTCTCTCTCTCTCTCTCTATATATATATATATATATATATATATATATATATATAACGAGAAGGAAAGAGATGTATTGTTATTTACTAAGCTTACCATAGTTTTGAGACAAAGCCACATGTACGAAGAGATATATGTATGTATTTAGCTATACATTGTAAGACATCTGTATTCTAGCACATTCTAATATATGAGTGAATGGCTTGGCTTCGCGAACGAAGATTTTGGAACGGTTTTCTCGGAACTTAGGACATTGGACGGTGGGTGGTTTCACAGAATAGCCTACCATCCTGTACATCGAAATGTGACCTGATATTCTGCTGCATTTTTTTTTCATTCATCGAATACTGATCACGTTCAAAGATTATCTTTGAAAATAGTTACATTTTTTTGGTTGTTTTCAAAGTAACGAAATATTGTAAGAGCGGAGCAAGAATGAATGGCCCCGTGGAAATTTTGATTGGATGAACGTGCTGCGCCAACCATTCAATCAAGGGAGATCTGTTTTGTCTTCAAAATCAGATTTCGTGATCCTGGCCTTTTGCCTTGCCGACACTAATATTGCAGAGGAAATGCTGACAATAGATAGGTGATTATGTCTGCTATCCTGCGTGGCACCTATGGAGCTGAAATATGGAACCTAACCAAACGATTATCTTTCAAACTAAGGACTATGCCACTTGCACCGATGATCATGCTCAACATCACATAGACAGACAACAGGAAAGCACAGATTATTAGAGAGAGAAAAAAACAGGAGTCAAAGATATCATGGAATTTGTTAGGAAACTCAAGTGGTTAATGGGCTGGACATGTTGCAAGAATGTCAGACAACGCTGGAGATCACAACTCTCAAAGTGGATCCCCAGGAATCATATACAAATTGTGGTTGACAGAAACTAAGATGGTGAGACGATTTTGAAGAGTGCAGGAGATACTGGCGCCACGACGCACACGATAGAGAGATCTGTCGAATCTAGGGCCAGTCTATTCCAACAACGGGTATTAAAAAGGCTGCTGTTGCTGCTGCTGCTGCTGATGATGATGATGATGATGATGATTATGATGCGTGTCTCAGATACACTCCAGCATGAAGGATAAGTTTACGTACATCTGTTCGGAAGCCTTCTATATTTTTCTATGGCAAAAAATTACAGAACAAGCTTGTCAGCTAGAGAGTCAGAACTCCACTCCCACTTCCATTCGAACTGAAGATGATTATTGTAACTTTTGTATTGTCTATATGGTAAATAAATTTGTTCACCAGCCAGATAGCCCACTTGGTCAGTGACCCGGCTACCAATCACGATTGATTTTATGAATATTTTTTTGAAAGAAATAAGCCTTCGCAGATTTTTTATAGAATTTTGATGATATGTCAGACATGCTAATTTTGCTCAGTTGGTGAGAGGGCCGCCGTACAATCAGGTTCATGTGATTTTATATTACTGTATGAGAAAGTTTACTTTACATACCAATTTATTTTAACAATGACGGCACAGACACACAGTGGAGAGTTTCTTTCTCTAAATTCTGTGTGGACGGTAGTTGAGCAATATTTTCCGAAGTCCTGCACAGACCTGAATATGATGTGCCTAAATATTGAAGATCCCCTGGAGTTAAGTTTCTGAACGAGAAGATCTTGCACACCTCGAAAATCAATTTCCGAAATCTTGGCTTTCACGGGGTCTCGAACATCGTTGATCGGGGCCTTTTAAGTCGATACGAAATGTCCATTAATAAAAATAGGTTGACTCGATCATTTATACAAAACTAACAGTTACCAAAGACGTATCTATCTCATATATACTAACATGTACGATGCTTTACTGAGACTGGTATAAGACTGCTTAGTCGTGGGGAACTCAGAGGGACCCCTAATTTTTTTCATTAGCAATGATCTGCTACAAGCTTGTTAGCAATCGATCCTAAGCAGACTATAATTACTAAGTAGCGACTACTCTGGCACAAGGCCACAGTAGCGGAGCATCAGAGAAACAGTGGGCTGTATGGTAGACGGCTATTATAAATCTGTATTGGGCTTAGTATAGTCCGGCACAAGGACCAAGTCATAGGTCACTCAGTGATGATCTAGCTCTGCACTAAAAAACTAGGACTAGTTCGCAAAGAATCACTCGATGGCAGACGACTAAAGAGATATTCATTAAGCTCCACGACGCCCATAATGGAGAGGTCTGGCGAATCTTAGAGAGGGTCTATGTCTAATGATGGGCGAAAAAAGACAGATGATGATGATGGTGATGATGATGGATCAGGTGCAAAGGTAAAATCGTGAGCTACCCTATGAGGATATAACTCACTTCACTCGCAATGGCATACGAGATTTGCTTGCTAATCCTCTCTTTTCAGCAAGTCATCCATCATTCTTCTTAAACCAACGATCTAGGGGCCTCACTCCTATTTGTGCCATCTCGTTGGACCATAGGATGCAAACCCTTTCACATCATCACTTCATTGCGCAGGCTGAAGAGTTATTTTGTGTACAGGCCCCGCCGTCGAAGATCGTATTGCCCTAGAGAACACTCTCCAAATCTCCGTTCGCGAAACCAAGCCATTCAGAGAGTGTGAGAGAGAAATAGATAGATAATTAGAAATGTGTGAGTGCCTGCGCTTTCCTCTGTGTGTGTGTGTGTGTGTGTGTGTGTGTGTGTGTGTGTGTGTGTGAGTGAGTGAATATCATCCTCTCCAGAAAAAGCCTTTCTCGAAGGAAACCCCGCCTCTTTCACTACTGGCATCGGTGTTGATAGCCGAACGAGATAAGAAGAGTAGATATATGGGTAGTTAAAGTATAACCAAGATGGCGCAGTTGAAAAGGGTGGCGCGGTAGGACTGGGTGGTGGTGAAACAACCCTCCCACCCCAAGCCCCCTGCTGCTGATGGCTGTACAAGTGTCACATCAGCTTTGACTGTTGCTAGTATAGAAAATGCAGCTGCTACTGCTTCTGTCGGTGGTGGTTATCGCCACAACAATGATGACGGCAGTTGTAACTGGAGTTGGGGGTGCTTGCTCTGGGGGTACTAAGTCTCCCTGTCAGTGGTTGCGATGGTTGGAGTGCTGCTGCTGAGGCTTGATGGTGGGGGTGGTGGTCGACTTTGGAGGTCAAGGTCTAGCCTCGTTTCCAACATATGGGACATCCTTGCAAAACACGTGATAGCATATCTCGTGTTGCGGCCACCATTTCAAACTCCTAACTACAAAATTTTGCATTGCTCCTTCGTTTCTAAAACTTTCAAAAGTGGGATTCGAAAATTAATACATGCATACGTGTGTATATATATATATATATATATATATATATATATATATATATATATATATATATGTGTGTGTGTGTGTGTGTGTGTGTGTGTGTGTGAGTGTGTGTGTGTAAGCATCATGTATATTTTCAAATCTCCCAAACCAAAAGCTTCTAAAATAAAGTCGACATTTTACAACTATTAATTATACTATTATTTGCCGTGGGAGGCGAGATGACATGCTTCATATCTCAAGTTCACTGGCACTATAACATGCAAACGAATATATATATATATATATATATATATATATATACTTAGCAAGGACTTATTTACGGAAGCCATTAATAGAGAATTTAATGTTCATTTAGTTATCTGTCTATTGTAGACTTGCCCTAAATGAAGATAATTTTAATATATATACACGTATTTATAGACATAGGCATTATAAACTAACGTATGCACTAACGCTAGATTTTCTTGACTCGAGTATTTCATCATCATCATCATCATCATCAACAGTCTTTAAGCATCCGTCGTTGGACATGGACCTTCCCCAAGATTAGTGAGATCTGTCTATCATGGGCGTTGCGGAGACCGTAAATTTTTGCCTGTCACAATTTTGCATATGATTTCTAAGGGTCCACGTTGTGTTTATTTGCCAGTTTCCTCCACCAATATCCCGGGTCCAAAAGTAGCTGTCGAAATCTCGTGGGTGAAATCCACTGGCACCATTTTGCCCTGGGGAACGTGAAGCGTGCTCTTTCTATGTCAGCATTAACTTACATCGAAATATATATGACACTATGCATGCTTGCTATGTGGTGGAGTGTGTTGCTGCAGTTATATTACGCAGAGAGAACATCAAACATCACAATATAAATTAGCATGTGTGCTCAAGAAGCCAAAACATTATAACAAGCGAAATATAGCACGAATTACAGCTACTGTCACGTAACAAAAGTTCATGACAAAATCAGAGGTTTATAATCAGGTAAACTAGTCTTGAGAATTTCCTTTTGATGTGTTGAATGCTGCAATTATGGACAAGAAGAGTGAGAGCTGGTTTAGAGAGACACAGAAGGATGAAACCTAATTAGAGAGACGGTCATAATGCCCTTACTAATCAGTATATATATGTATGTATATATAATTATTGTGTCATCCACTGACAGCAGTTTCGATGTATTACATCTCTTCAGTGTGGCTATAGACTTTCCATAATCCCATCCAGTACCGAGGCAGAATTGAACCCTTCACTCCAGACCCGCAGACCGATATCCAACCTCTGTACTACGGAACTGGATGTCAGTAAGGCTGAATTTAAACGATATATTTGTTTACACAGAAATCCCTTATCCACCAGAGTGCCCTATTCTTATGGAAGACCATTGCATAAGCTTACAGTGGATGAGTTACCTCACAAGAGTGCTCAACTCTGAATAGAGGAGCATTATATACATATATATATATATATAGAGAGAGAGAGAGAGAGAGGGGGGGGAGAGAGAGAGGGGGCAAGGAGGTAGAGGGAGACTAACTAAAACTCACCAATTCACAACGAAGTATTGGTGTTTTTCTCCAGGATCAGCGCCATAAGTCCCTTTAAAGATGTCAAATGATCAACAAAAAAGAATCGCTCATTCATTTACCCAAAGTTCTATTATTAAAAACATCAACATAGTCAACATCAACGAAGGTTTCTTCACTTCTCAAGTTGGTCTGGTTGGCTTAGTATGTTTGAGCCGCGTGTACAGGCTGCTGCAATAGGGCTAGAGGACTGAGAATATTTTACTCCTTACGTCAAGAAAAATCTATTTCTGTTTATATAACCACTCCCAGAAAATGTTTCGAATTTTTCGCGAGGGTTCAATTTGCAATGTAAATGTATGTTAAATTAACCCCTTAATTTATGTCCAGCAGCATTCACGTCTGTTTGTTTTTGTTTTCTTATAAATTCACACCTTTTCTAATGATCACTGCCAAATGAAAGGCGAATGAAGTAACTCACTTATTGACCACCCTTTTTCCCCAATTCTTGAATTGATCACCCCAACACAGCTGCTGAAAGACATTGGTCACGTAACAGTTTCTATTGAGTGAATAACTAGATGTCATTTTTAAATTTTCATCATTTGCATGCTCACATAAAATGTGGTTATTGCTGGAAACTGAATGACAGCGTGACTCTTCAACGTCCCACTATTTTTCTTAGTATTGTTACTGACCTCAGCAATGAGTTATTATTATTACTAGCTCGACCTGTGGAAATTAGCAAAATTCTTTTATATTTATTTCTGTTATCAAACTATACAAATTCTACAAGTGATCTGATACGTTTGGGATCCACAATATCTGTCCTTAGATTATTCTCCAATTTGAATACCTCGAGAACCGGTTGCGTGACCTAGATGTTACTTATAAACCAAACAGAGAGAGCCTTATTGAGCATACCTGGATGCACACTCTTCTTTCTCAGTCGACAGTGAAATGCCATTGAGTGAACTTTTGTACCGTGCAACCATCGCATTTTGAATGACTGAACAAGTAGATCAGCCAGTTCATTCTCGACATCCCCACCAGTTTTTGTTTTTTTTTGCAAAACATTGCATCTTCTCAGCCCGCCGACATACAGTCTAGATTTGGTTTCCTTTGACTTCAAACTTCCACCAAAGTTAAATAGTAAGATATTTCAAAACGTGGACGAGATTAAGGAGAACGCAACGAGGCAGCTGATGGAGATCCAAAAAGAAGATTTTGCAGAGAGTTTTCAAAAGTGGAAGAGATGCTGGAATAAGTGTGTTGCAGGAAGAGTGCATTGAAGGGATTTAAGTGGGATTGTCTTAGGTACTGGATAATTTCTGAGCAGACCTAGTATACTAACTATAATAACATGCAAAGACATGAACTATATATATATATATATATATATATATATATATATATATATATATATATATATATATATGCTTACCACTATTGATTACTTCTGCTATGTCAATATTCCTGTAGTTTATTACGACTATAACAATGTCTAGGCCTCAGACTTACGAGGAAGTAGCACTGAATGAATGACATTTACTTTGAAGGTTGTGGCCGTGTTTCTTCCATTCAGTCATTAGCACCGTTTCCCATTTTTACCCCTGTTCATTACATTGCAAAAATGGCAGAGGGAGAGAAAAATGAAGGAAATGAAGAACTGATGAGGGGATGTTGCAATTGCTCCGCTTTTTGGCGCCAGTCGTAGGTGAATGAGAGACGTAGTGGCAAGATGGCAACACTCTCTCTCTCTCTCTCTCTCTCTCTCTCTCTCTCTCTCTCTCTCTCTCTCTCTCTCTCTCTAAAGTGCAATGTTGTACTGGAAACAAATTCAATAATATATAGGATCATTGAGTTTTCACGCAAGTAGTGTCTGATGGTTTTTCACTTGGAATCAAGTGACAACACGTCTCACCATTATTTCAGCTCTTTCCTATTAATTCTAGCTCATCTTTTTTTTTTCAAAGCTGGATGGTTTCGATTTCCTATCCGTTTTCAAGGTTGTTCGAAATTGGTCCTAGCGCGACTGTCACCCTCATGCCCCACGGTGATTCCAGTTTCCTTGCAGGGTTGCGATATATCGACAACTCTTCCCTCTTTTACTCCCCGATTTGCTTGAACAACTAAATCTTCTTATGTTGAACAGGTCCTCGAGCCTGGATTGGGTGATCTTGAATTTCAGAATCCCACATATCTTTCATTCTCTGTGATAGATTCTGATTTGTGCGCGTATTTTTAGTTTACATGATCAAATCCCAGTCGTTTGCACTTTTCCAAGTGGATCGTCTTCTTTATGTAAGCAATGCGTACTTTAATAATCCTGAGTCAACTTGAAGTATTTGTTTATTATATACTTAACAGCATGGGTGTCTGTTGAAGGGTGCAAACGGAGCATTTACCCTAACCTGGATCAAGGCTTCAAACCGAAGGTGAGAGTGTTTAAAAGCTGGCACTATGAAGAGGCTGGTTATCATCAAGAGGACACTAAGAACAGTGACAGCTTAGGATTAGTCACAGCTTTGGAAATACCAAGTCCCTTACCTGACAACCAGCTCCTGAATATATCCTTCAGTCACCAGCCCTCCACGAGCTTTGGCTGCTGTTGTTAGTTTAACATTAATCTGGCTTATGTAATCCACGAGTCGCTTAATAGCGAAGACGAAGCAAACTTCAATGCCGATGGGTCCCCTTCTTCTCTCTTTCTTTTTCAAATAAAGAATATTAACATTATCTCTTTGGTGCAAAGCTTCACTTATTATTATTATTATTATTATTATTATTATTATTATTATTATTATTATTATTATTGGGGTATGCATTTTTCTTGTTTTCTTGTCCGGTTCCTGAAGGGTCCTGAATATTCCACAGTAGAAACTTTCCAGATATTCAAAAATTCCATAAAGTTTTTGCTGCTTGTTTTGGTTTTAAATTGTCCTCTTCTATCATCATGACTACATTTTAATCAATTCAAAGGATGGAAAATGTGTTGAAGCTGCATAGTCTTGCATTTTTACTTCATGCAAAATACGGCACATTACTCAACACTTCAAACATCATGAAGGGGCTGCCATGAAAAATTTAAAATCATTAGATTACAAAGATTCCATTATAAGGTCAACAGTCAAAAAGATTTGCCCCCCCCCCTGCCCTGAAATATATGAGTTCATACATGTATGTTTAGGCATGTGCATAAAAAAGCATTTGGCAACTATACTGTTTTAGTCAACTATTATGAAATCGCCTTAGAGTCAGATTCTGAGTGGGTCCGGGATACATGACTTGCACCAGTGAAAGGGATTGAGAGAAACAAACAAAGAGGTCTGGTTAGTCACTCAATAGAAACCATCATCTTACCAATGCCTTTTGGGAGAATACCGTGTTGGGGGGATCATTAAAAAAATTGAAAAAAAGGATGATAAATGAAAAAAAATGCCTTCTCTCGCCTTTTGTTTAGCATTGATGACTAAAAAAGTGAGTATCCTTTTAAAGCTGGACATGTACCAAGGGACCAATTTAGCATAAACTTACATGATAAATTGAAACACTCTCTAAAAATGATCTGGTCGGATTTTCAAAAACAAGAATACTGCTTTTTTTTTCGGGCATAATAAGGAGTATATGTTTAAATTTTCAGTCCTCTTGCTCTATTGGTGCGGCCTGTACGCGTGATACATAGCCAGACGGACAGATTCGCTTGAAAACTGAAAAGAAATCTATGTTGACAGTTTTGGTAGACATTTTCAAATAGTGAGTGTGAATAAATTATTTGGATCCACTGTGGGTCAGACTAGATAAAGTCTGACTAAAGGAATTATACCAATCCAGAGTCTGGGTCGATAAAAGCACAAACAAATAGTAACGTTGAATAAAATCTTTTCATCAAACCTTGGTCGGATCAAGAGATGTTCGAACTACAGGGCATCTACTTGTATGTATCATCACTTTCCACTTACATTCTCATTGCAAGAGTCGCAGGATCATGAACGCTCGGTAAATTTCAAATAAGACCCACTTCCGGCTTGCCACACCTGTCGAAGATTCATTCTACTTACGGAAAATGATAATGGCGAATAGTCATCCATCTAGTTAATGACCAGGCTCGACGTTGCATAACTTCAGTGATGTAACGAGATTTGACCATAAATCCTTAGCCTAGTCCTTATGCTGAGTGTTTAGCCGTGAGGAATTGAGTACCATTTTTCATATCTTCGGCGTGACTCGGTGATAGCTAGAACAACTGCACACCCGTAACATCAGTGATAACACAAGTATGAGTTGAATGTTTCCATCAAATATTGGTCAAGTGAAGAGAAAGCCGAATTACAAAGCTTGTACCTGCTGCATTAATCTAGGAGAACTCAAATTAAACATGAATACAACTTCGTCATCAATTTCTTTTTCCGGATTAAAGGTGAGTCGAACTAAAGGAACTGTAGATGTATATATTGTTTCACTTATTTCGTAAGCACAAATATGTGTATATCTTAATGAGCGTTTGATTCTGTTTCCCTTTGTGTGAGTAGATTTTAAGTGAAAATCCACCACGTGACGTGCATGCATCTCTAGTGCGTTTTGTGTAAGGGTTGGGTATAGAGCGACAGAGGGCGCTTCAGTCTCAAACAAAACCCTGACCGTCGCAGATTCAGATAAAGAAAACGACGTGAACATTGGAAGATTTACAAGCGGGCAAAATGAAGTGTAAGTGTCAGATTTCAGGGTGACAAGTTAGCCAAAAGGTAGGAACAAGACGCCGACACACCTGGAGTCGGTCAATCAACTGCATTATTGGTCTTTTTGACACTACAGCAAGGTTTAGGCGCGAGGGTGGACAGTAAAGGAGAAGGAAAAAGTGAAAAATTGCAGGAACAAAAAGAAAAGAAGAATCAATTCAAAATTTATCAAACTTGAAATGGAAAGAACGAAATCTAATTGCTGCTTAGCAAATATACGTTTGAACCGCTAACATATTTTTCCTGCTTCGAATAAAGGCCCTACCAATGGTCCCCAAAAAACCCGTCTCTTGAAAATACTCTTACGGTGGAAACATATTGCTATCACGTCACGTGAACTCGTGCAAGTTTACGTTAGCTTTAGCAGAGTGCAGGGCAGCTTCACGCTAGAACAGCTGCAAGTCACATGATATCACGAGCCCTTGTTGGACTGCTCATATGATCTCACGTTTTCTGTTTCTGCTCATATTGTTGGGATGCGTGAGGTTGTATTTTCTCTGATGTAGATATGGAATAACTTCTGATTCAAAACGTTGGAGAGCATGAAGTCCTTTAAAATCAAGTGAGGTTACGTATCCCAAGTGTGAATCCTAATGCTGATTATCATGGTTTTGAGGCCCCGTGGCCTTACATGAGTCAACGTGACGAGATAGTAACGTATCCCCATCTCTACTCATACATATTTTTAATTTCAAAATATATATACTTGTTAATCGTCCCTTATACTTTCGATAGTAACGAATGATTATCCTATGAACTAGCATCATCATCTTTGTTGTTTCAATCACTGCATTTCAGTTAGTGTGATCCCCAATATTCCTAGTACTGACGGGGGTTATGAGAAAAAGCATTGTTATTATCTCCTAGTTTATTCAGACAGCTTGCCAACCTTTTTGTAACATTTTGATCAATAAATTTCAGCTGATGGAATCTCCAGTTTTTTTTGGGGGGGAGGGGGGGTAGTACTGTCTGAAAAACTGGTCTGTAATTTTGTTGTTATTCCATCAAGTTCCAAGTTCCTTTTCTCATCGTATCAGATCGAAATTTCTATAAAAAGAACCATTTCCAATATTCCTTGCGGTTGAAAATAATATTAGCTGTTGGAAACCAAATAATGGGAAGGGATCAGTTTTGCAGTCTAGAAATCTAAGTGAAGTACAGAAATGTCTAGAACTACATGTCACAGAAAATGAACACATCTTCTTATGATTCTGACATTCTATCACAATGGTTTGATTATGGTGACTGAATCTGGCACACCATCAAGATTCCATCATGGCAACTGACTCTAAAGAATCTATTCTGATATCAGATTGATTTTGCATGGATTGATGCAAAAGTTTACTATCATCATCTTTTACAAAAGATACGTTATAAATGTCTCTTGAGTTTATTAAGGTTGTAACTTGAGCAATCAGGCAAATGTATATTATATACAATCCTCGAAAAAAAATTCAGAAGCTTGAAAAATGGGTTCTACATGGCATCAGTCAGCGTTGAAGCACTCGAAAAGAATCGTAGCTAGATCCAAGAGAGTCTTCAACACCTTGACCTAAACGTAATGTACAAGAGAAACAAAGTTTTCTCAAAGGAAATTATTTATGAAAAAATTGGTGTAACCTGGACAAAAAGTTATTGCGCAAAATTAATCTTGCTGACTTGTGATATCGGAATAAATTCTTTGGAGTCAGTCGCAATGATAAAATCTTGAGTGAGTGCCAGAATCAATTAACAATCAAACATTTATGATTGAATGTCCGAATCATTGGGAGATGATACAGTTAACAATTGGCATGTTGAATGACGCCTTACCTCAGAAAACATCTTATGCTGATCAAGGGAATCGACAGGTAATTCTACTGCATTAATTGTCTGGTCAGAGGTTCCAATTAAATCAAAGTATTGAAACATTTCGAAAACGATTAATTGAATCAAAACTGGAATCTCTAATTATTCTTTTGTTCGTATTATGAAGTACAAAATTCACCTTAAAGGCAGCACACGTTCAAAGAAATCATGGGAGATTACTTTGCTGACTGAATAATGATATATACATGTATTATATAATTCAATGATTTTGTCGAAATTGCTGGAAACCTTTACGTCAACGGAAATATATAAGGAATGAATGAGTATACGTGCGTGGTCGGTATGTGTAAGAGATATAAAAAGAGCAAAATAGAGACATGAATAGATAAAGTAATAGAGAGAAGCATTGCATAGATACGTTTAATGAAACATCCTCGAAAATGACAGTCGTTAAATCTAAATAGCATCAATAATTCAATCCTTCGCTCAGTGGTAAGGGTCTGTCAAACTACTTCCTCTAAAAACGGCATTCAAGATCCTAAATTTTACCTGAAGTCTAACGCCAACCCCTGGCACCGGCGAGATGTATGCAAATAATTCAGCCTTGATGCAAACTCCAAAACCAGCGTACAAGATACTATCTCAAAAATTTCGAGAGATTTGAGCATATATATATATATATATATATATATATATATATATATATATATATATATATACACTCTCTAAAGTACACATTATATATATATATATATATATATATATATATATATATATATATGTATATATATATATATATATATATATATATATATATATATATATATATATGTATATATATATATATATATATATATATATATATATATATATATATATATTCGGAGGTCGAAACACTGCATTCTAATGGTTTGTAAGATGTAGATTGCTAATCATCGCTTTCTGGTTGGCCTCATATTTTTTTCATAATTCGATGTTTATTCTCATCAGCTTCAGACGTGGAATGAAAATGTATTTCTAAGTCCATATATATAGAAAAATATAGTGTATGCAAAATGTCAAGAAAACAAACAGAATGAAACAAAAGTCTCCTCGAAGGAGAAAATGAATTAACAAAGCTTTGGTAGAGCTAAGTGTAAAGAGGATAGTGGCTAAATAAGGATAAAGATTATATATATATATATATATATATATATATATATATATATATATATATATATATATATATATATATATGCTATTTTCCATTGTTTCCCATGGGAAAATATAATACATGTTATGTCCGTTGAAATTTCAAGTCTTGAATTATATGCCTTCGTCGCAGATTTCTAACGGTCTATAAGAGTACAGGGCACCCACATTTCCTCATTTTGACGTGGGGTGGCCTTTTGGCCTGCAGCAAAATCAAGGTATCGAAAAATTTCCAGAAAGATCAATCAAAAGTGGAATATCCAACGAGGATTGAAGCCACTAAAAACATTTGACAAGATTAGCTTGCTGATCATTGATACACGAGATGCCTCCTGACCCATTAGTTTTTACAGATGATTTTCTGGTTAATCCCATTGAAAAACGCAAGGATATATTCTAATTCTTATCATCTGAATTGTTACCTTCAAGTGGGGGAGTCCAGTGTTACAGAGGCAGATCCTAGAAAATCACAGTTTTTAATGTAGTACATTTAAATAGGGACATAGAGGGGGGGACGCCGTGTAACGGTTATTTGTGAATGAAAGGAATCGGTAAACCGATTAAGGCAGAAGTTGCTTGTGGTCATTCAGCACTAATATCCACTTGAAAGGCACGAATAGACGTTTCCCTGTACCTTATCTAATTGTCATATGTTTTGACAAAAATGTCTTCTCTGTGGTATGCCAACATGGTCAATGTTGGATAGACTGGGTGACTGTGCACGTGGGCAAACCACTCACGCTTAACTGGGGCTTATATAATCACCACCAAAGCGTTAGTAACAGGAGAAAAACTTCTGCACTTATTGTCAACCTTTACAGGGTCTCGTCAAAAAGCCATTGAAATATATATGCCGGCATTATATATATATATATATATATATATATATATATATATATATATATATATATATATATATATATATGTATATGTGTTGAAAAGATTGCTTATAAAAGAGGAAAGTTGTTAAAATTTACGCAAGCACAGAGAGAGCAATCGATCATTTTTTAAGGGGGGGGGGATATTTCTTTTTCTCCAAAATGCATTTGGTTATTTCATTTACCTTTTTTTTATGGGTTGGGGGTGTGGGGGTTATTGTAACCAGCATTTGTCTGCCTGTCTCTTGCTTATCCATAAGCTTTGTACCCTGGGTCAACTTCACCTGACCTCGGTTGTACTTGACAGTAACGAGTGAGAAGACGGCCAGGTGAGCAGGTTAATTTCGTTGGGCTGGCGTCGGTGCAGGTGGTCAGCAGAGATAACAGAATGGACAAGGGGACAATGAAAGCGTAATATATATATATATATATATATATATATATATATATATATATATATATATATATGTATATATATGTATATATGTATGTGTGTGTGTGTTGTATGCATCCATATATATATACATGGAGTTACGCAAGTATCTCGGTTTGTATTTGTGCATGTCGAGCAAATACAAAGCATGTGCGTTCATTTCTTGTATGATCATAGAATTTTAGATTCTTGTATTACTTTATCATTATTATTATTATTATTATTATTATTATTATTATTATTATTATTATTATTATTATTATTAATATTATTATTAAGGGTATTCAATCAGATTGAAGGTGGATTTAATCACTGGTTCGGATCTCTTTTAGATCACCATTTTCTCTGGCATTAAAAAAAAATTGATCATTTTGCGTTTTTGGATTTTAGAAATTTGATTGCATATCTTATGTTAAATCCTCGAAAAAAAAAGTGACCCATCTATCTAACTATCCATCTATCTACTTCAGGCTATTCTTATCTTACTATCTCAGCCAGTTCACATCTACTTTGAAAATTAGCATCCAGAACCCTTTCCTTCTTTCCGTATCCGAACAACGACTGTAGTCACGGGAGAGAAATGGCTGATATTTCCAGCCACCAAGCAATAGATCGATTGATTTTAATACAATGGAATAAACTGATTGATAGATATCAATAGATTTAAATAGATATATTAGAGAAGACCTACATTGATAAAGATATTTACCGAGGCCGATTGGATAGAGTACTTATTGACGCGTCTACTTCGCGCACAGAAGTTCGATTCCCGGTATTAGCGATGAGTGTCGAAAACTCTTCATATGAACAAATTAGCTCGTGTACTCAGCTGCCAATTGAGTACGCTCTACGTTGTGTGATTAGAGTAAAGGTGTCTCTTTAATGGGCTAGCCTCTTACCAGGAAGGTGACCATAAAATTATAAAAATGAAGTCCTGGGATCCAGGCTTGGAATTAGCAAGGATCTCTAAGCTTACGCATGCAAAGGAAACCAGGACTTCGTCACTGGCCCTCCAAACTCCAATCAGAGTTATCTCCTAAGACACGAACGCTTCACGTGAGCGCTACTTGAAAGATTGGCGTGAAGAGCAAATCTAATGACTTTTGTTATTCCGAACTTTCGTTGGCATAAAGTTGCTGACCAGAGAAAGTAAATAAAAGTCAAAATTCGAATTCTCTAAGGCTGAAAACATTTTTGAGAACAACTTACTGATCGCCTCATATCCTTCTTGTTGACACTAGCTGTTGCCAAAATCGTTTTTATTACAGAAGTAGAAAAATGTTCCTTATAAAATACAGGTTTAGATATCAATACGCTTCAAATCCTCATTTGGCATTTTGGTTAGGTAAAGATCTATTGAAGCAAATGAAATTATAATCATCTGCGCACTAGCCTTGCCTGAATTAACCCCGGAGAATATTGTGATCACAGATTCTTGCTGATAAAGGGGGTCGTAACAGTAACAGTAAATCTACTCAGTGCTGTATCAATTAATTTTGTGTGTCGAGTGTGTTAGAGAGAGAGAGAGAGGGGGGGCACTTTCAATGCAAATTAGTCACTGATGTTATGAATTGTTTTATTGTTGCTCAAATTTAGCCAAAAGCTACATTTTGAATGAATTATTTTATGAAAGCCCCAATAGATTGTTTCAACACAAACCCTCGAAAAATATGACCCGATCCAAGATTTGCCTGATACAAATAAACATGCATTCTAACGTTGAAAAAAAGCAAAAATTTTTAAAAAGACAATTCAGCCTTATTCAAGAGAATTGAGGTCAATCCAGAAATTAAACACCATCCACACGACCTTTATCTCCGCTGCCATCTTCAGCGTCGCCCTTTTCTGATCAGATTAGAATGACGAAGTGTACGAGTTCTCTTGAGTCTCCTATTTGAGAAGGTGTAAATAATTTGGATGAAATTGTCAGATTGTTAGAAATAATCCAAGCTTATAAATAATTCCGATACAAATACCCGACAGGCACCGCATTTAATACATCGGACTCAACGAAAGATGTGAAATGAGAACGTTGCTTCTTATTTCAAAACTATAAAGTTTTCTACTTGGACAATATTACCTAATATATATCTATCTATCACCGTATGCTCTACCCACGCCTTTGAGTGATTGATCAAGCGAAGCTGTGTTGAATCAATTCTTTTTAAATTTCAACTCCTCTGGAAAAGAATGTTGGATAGCAGTTATTTTTATGCGTACATCTTCGTAAAATTAATTTGAATTTTTCTCGAATTAGATCAGAGCTGGTGTTCCTAGAGAACTGAGGTGTCTGCTCTATGGTTAACAGTTATGCAAGCTACTATTAATGACCTCGAGACCCACTGTGTACCCTTCCGTGTAGCTTTGAATATAAGTCGACTGTAAGTACAAAACGGAGTCAAACTAGAGCAAAAAGGTCGAGTGAATTGAAGGACTTGAATATACGTCGAGCTCATAGCCAAGGCGTTTGATCATTAGTGTCTTTGCGAGAAAAAAAAAGGAAAAGCTAACTCACAACTTGACTCCTTATATATTTATTGGATATAAATAACAATAACCTGTAAAAACAATCTTTATTCATTCAAAAAATAACAAAGAAAAACGACAAATCAACGTACTTCGAAACTCCCCCTATTTTATCATGAACGAGGTGACTGATCACATCTTCTGGTGTTAATTCATGAATAGCATCACCCGGCAAAGTCGCCGTAAAAGTATAAATACGTCGCTCACTCGGACATTTGTCAAGTATGTGGTAAAGTATCTCTTTATGACTGACTTTACTATAAGTCGAGGAGTTAATTTCAAGTTGCACTTTAGGTGAAAAAAGCTCGTCTTACATTCAAAAGTATACGACAGGGAAAAAATATACTCCTAAATGTCTTAAAGCGATGGTTTGTGAGTGTAATGGGTTCACTGGACGCCCCACTATTGTAGTCTTGCACCAGGCTAAGCTGAGTAAAGAAAATATCTGAAAACACTTGCTGCATAGCAATTGCTATAGCTAGAATATTGCAAATGAATCCGATTTTTACATGTTTCCCGAATTCGGCCTTGTGTCTATCTGAGTGAATATCTGGTTCCAAATTGAAGTGTTCGATTTCGAGCCGGGAATACGTGTCTGCTAAAAGCTGATTTGATTAGATTATGAGGGAATGTCTGTATGTGGCATTTCAGAAAAGTGACTATAAAAGTCTAAAAAAAAATCTTTTAAAAAAAAAGAGAAAGAATCTAGAGATGACACGGTACGGTGGTGTGCCGGTTGTTGAAAGTTATGAGGGTGAAACAGAATGCTGAGACATTTTTCTAAGTCAACATTCGGGCATCGGAGAACTTGAAGGGCTGCATAGGGAGGAACGCGTTGCCAGTCACGTGACCCCTTCCCAAGAGAATAGGTGGAGCAATGGCCCCAGCTTCAATCTGCTGACTCCGCCGGGAGAAGTGGTGGCTGTCAGCCCCCACCAAACTGGTGGTGCACCTTCAGGTTCTATTTTGGCGAAATATGTCGGTAGACAGGGGCTCTTGTGTCTGGCTGGCTGCAGTTCGAGAGCCTGCTTAACGGGGATCGGGGGGTCGCTCAGAGTGGGGAGCTGCGAAAACGAAAATATTACCAGAAAGTAAGGGGGCGAAAAAGAAGTTGGGGTTGAACGAATAAAATGTAACCAATGGTTAAGAAAATGTGTTCCTTTAAAAAAAAAAAGTTTAAAATATTATACCAGTTGAGTAATGGGTGCTGTAAAGAAGCATTGAAAGAAGAAGAAGAAGAAGAAGAAGAAGAAGAAGAAGAACAACAACAACAACAACAACAACAACAACAACAACAACAACAACAAGAAGAAGAAGAAGAAGAAGAAGAAGAAGAAGGTGAACGTGGAGGAGAAGAAGAGGGATGTGAAGATGATATGGGGATAAAGTAAAGAAGGAGTAAAAATGTGAAAAAGGAGAAAAAGAGGGAAAGAAGAAGAAAAAGAGGCGCGAGAAGAAGAACAACAACAAAAACAAAACAAGAATAAGAACAAGAACAAGACGGTGAAAGAAAAAGTGGAAATAATGTGAGGAAGGGATAATGAACTAACCAAAAAGGAGGCCCTTGAGGCAAAAAAAAAGGTGGTGAAAAAGAAAGAAAAGAAGTAGGGGAGGATTAGATAAAATTAGGAAAGGTGTTGATTGAGAAAGAAAAAGAAGGTTGGGGGGTGAAGAGAGAGGACTAAGTAGAAAATAAGATAATGAATCTGGAGAATAGGAGAGAAGAGGGGCAGGTTGAGAAAAAAGCAAAGGAAGACAAAAAAGAGGTGTGAGATTTGAAAAGAAAGAAAGAAGGATCAGGTGTCAAGAAGAAGAAGAAGATGAGGAGGGGTAGCAATGGGATATAGAAGGATGATCAAATGAACGAGAAAAGGAGATAGGGGGGGTGAGAGGAAAAAGAAGAAAAGAAGAGAGTGGGAGAGATGAATAGGAAATTGGAGAGAGAAGAGGAAAAAGGAAAGGAAGTAGGAGGAGAGGATGTGAAAAGAAGAAGGAGGAGGACGGGGACAGAATAGAAAGAGGGGGAGGCAGAGGATGGAAACGGCCTGACAAAGAATGGGAAGAGGAGAGAAGATAAAAGAGAAAGAAACAAAGAGAAGGTGATCGTAAGAAAGAAATGAAACGAATAGAGGGAGGGGTGAAAGGGAGGAAAAAAGGAAAAAAGATAGACATTGGAGAATAGAGAAAAAAAAATTTCTTGAAAGGAAATATTTGGGGCGTGTTTGCCTGCTTTATTCAGAAATGGTCGTGCAGGCACCTGCTTCAAAGCAACTATTAGCAAAGCACGTTTTAGCACGAACCTAACTGGGTGTCCCATTACTGTAGCGCTGTGCCAAGCAAAGATAAGATAATAAATAACTAGGGTGGCTGCCGTAACGGCATGGTTACAAGTTAGATTAACAAATCATCGAATCATGTACTGAGTTTGGTCCTCACTGTGTGAGCCCGTGCAATACTTTGAATCTTCACAGAATCACTCAGTTAGTTAAGCTTAGTAAATGTCTACAGAGACATGCAATAAATTTTACTCCAACTTCATTCGATGATGGAATTGCAGTTTTACGTATCTCAGACCAGGCTTGGCGTATGAAATTCAGCAAATCTGAACGTGTTGCTGGCTTTTTAGACATCTTACGAGAGTTCTTATCTAATATCGCCCACATGTCTTCTATGGGATTCATGTCAGGGAACTGACTTGGCCACGGAAGTCGTTTGATGCAGTATTTAAAAATTGAGCATGTCTTGATCCACCAAAAAAAAATGTTCTATCAAAAAGCTGAGGGCTTATCACTTATCTTGATCGTCCATTAATTCCTCTTCTGAATATTAGTTGTGCTTAAAAAGGTGCTACTCTTGACTGCTCGTCCATAATAACCAACTTGATGAGTATACTATTTTGCTGTTCTTGGGCTGAGTTTTTTTTTTTTTGCTCCTTTAGGAGCTTTTCAATGAGGGTTGTTCTTGATATAAAACTGAGGGTGTCTATTTACTTCCTGCATTTCTCTGTATATTCATGAGGCCTCTTCTTAATTAATATTATATGACGTCGTTTTCATTGAAGCCGATTCAGATGGCACGGTGGTCACTAAAGATTTCATTGATCGAAGACGATTGCAACTACCATACAGCTATTTATCTAACTTAATTTTGACGTAAGGTTGCAAGTATGGTAAAACCATGAAATGAGTTCATCAAACTCACCACAAGGGTGAAATGTGACGCAAGCTCGAGTCTGATGAAAGAATCCTCACGCACACGTGTGGGTTGTTCCAGACCGAAGACGTGGTGCAAAGTTCCAGCGGCACTTCCTTTGTTGGAATATCTCAAGCAACGAATTTGACCCCACCCCTCAAAGTACCATGGGTAGGCACAGCCTTAGAGGCAGTACCCTAGATCTAGACACTCAATTTTTGTGGTTTCGGTCCAACGAGGAACTCACTAATAATGGTTAACTCCAGTAGCTTGTTAGCCATTACCTCAAGGTCAATCAACTCTCACGCCTATCATGTAATTCTAGCGCACGCATGCACACACACACGCACTCGTACATACGTATATGAATGCAAGGACGGATCTAAAGATTGAAAACGTCAATGCCGTCCTCGCTAGAGAATCGAACCCCAGTCAGCCTCGTGTTTGGCTCTAGGGTTGATGATGAGTGTGATGATTATCACTTGCAAGTGTGAATAACAGAAGCTTTGAAATGAATCCCTAGCAACAGTGGAGGAGAGCTCGGCTATTGGAACTGCATTTGTGAGTGTGTGTGAGTGAGTGTGTGTGTGTGTGTGTGTGTGAGAGTGACAGAGCGGGAGAGAGAGAGAGAGAGAAAGGGGTTGGGGCAAGGGTGAGAGGGAGAGAAACTTATCTCGTTCTTTTTTTCTCTTTGTCTTTTAACTCTGGTGTTTTCTTTGTCAGCCAAATTCCTTTTCGTTGTCTTTTTGTCTTGCCTTTCGGCTTCAGTTTGCATCTGCCTCCTTTCTTTGTTTTGTTTTTTTGTTTTGTTTTGTTTGTTTTGTTTTTTGTTTGCTTTTTGGGTTTGTTTCTTTTTTTTTTTTTTTGTCAAACTGCAGTCCATGTTGGGGTTGACTTATTTTTTTCCCCCTTGCAACATCAAGGAAAGCAAGAACTAGAACTAATCCTCACCTAATTCAGGGGAGTAAACTCTCTACTGTTTGTCTATCGAGTCACGTTAAACCAAACACATGTATGAAATTAACATTTCTCTAACGTGATTTGAATTCGTGATCGAGTGCTTGGCAGCTCTCTCAACAACTGAGCTAAATTGACAAGTCTTGAATATTTACGAATTTATTTGTCATGTATTCAATACAAAAGTTGCAGTAATCATCCTCAGTTGGAATAGAAGTAGGATTTGAGTTCAACACAGTGGTAATTAGCCTCGGTTTCTGTACCGGAGTGTATGAGGGTGCATCGCCCCCATCCCGAAAGAGTAACCTTGCTCATTTGATTTACTTATTCACTCAATTAATTTATAAGAAAGGAATATTAGAAACGTACTCAAAAAACATATTTGAATGATAAAAATCCTAGAATTTGTAAATCATTTTTAGTACTATACGAAACAAAGAATAAAATCATCGTCACGGGTAATGCTTGATACTATAGCTTGGACAAGTATCGAAGTATTGACAGCTGCCTCTTGTACATTTTTCATCCCTTCTCCCTATACAAACAACAGAGTAAAAATTCTAGAATTAATTACCAATTTGGAAACTTAGTTCTTGTATAACTTTTAATTCTTTTGATCTATTAGCCATTAAAAAAAGCTTTCTGATCTTCTCTCTGTGTCATTACTGAAAACAGTCCAACAGCCTATAGACAATTTTTGACCTGATCACCCTAATAATAGAGCAATACGAAATATAGATTTTGCCTACGCCGATTATATCCTTTTGTCCCCCCCCCCCCGTAGAAATATATCTTTTTGCGCCCCCACCTGTGGGAAAGTGACAGCGGACGTCCATGGTAACTAAGCTTGTTATTTCGTTTCATCTATCTCGACCTTGCTTCCTTCGGCATGGTCTTCGGTTTTCTTCCCCACCTCCTCGAATCTCTTGTACTAATCTTCCCACTCGCTCTCCTGCTTCTCCCCTCTCTTCTTTCTTTAGACATCAATAATTTAATCAAACTTTTAAATTGATTCTGTTTCCGCACGATTACAATTTTAGCTCTCCAAAAACTGATTAATCATGATACATAAAACGCTGAAGTATATATGAACTGTCAACAAATCAAACAACAACAAAAATGGCAGCGTCAGATTTCTTCGACGCGATCAATAGAATAAAATATATTTCATTTCACCTAACAAACAAAAACAAGTTAACCAAATGTATTTATAACATTATCATCAGCCATTATACACCCATTGTTGGCTAAACACTTTTTCTATCTCCTTACATAAAAGTACCTCTATTTTCATTCTGTTCGTAATGTTTACATTGAACGGGGATATTTAAGTTCTATTTAATCACTGTCCCACCACAGCAATATGTGACACAAGGTCGGGCTTAACGTGGGAAGAAATAGTACCTTACCCCCCAAAAATGGCTCCAGCCGACGCAGTTACCGTTAAAACGACAACGTCACCTGCGAAAGCTGGGCCGAGTAATAATGGGAGAGCCTAAGGACGAGTCCAAAGGCCTCCCGATGCGCTTAGCAAACGCAGCCTCAGTGTAACCTCATTGGCCAACGTTTGCACCGGCGCACTCGGTCTTTGATACCTTCTACACAATCTCCGGCCTATTCAACGGGCAAGTGTCAGTACCGACTCCTCGGTCTATGCCGTGGAACAGATACTACACTTTGATCCCGAAGATAGGGCCAGAAAAAGGTGCCAGGTAAGTATATTTATATTTAAGGAGGATATTTAAGTGAACGTTTATTTTTTCGAAATATTCTTTTTTTTTTTTTTGGCACGTCTCGTTCTATTCTTAACTAACTTTTCTTTTCGAATTTTAGATATTGTAATTTCTACGTTGAAATGACTTTTAGAACGAGACGCGGTAGTGACAAGAGTAGAAATGAATAATCCGTTGGCATTTACTTACTCTATTTTGTTTCAATGATTGTAAAGATATCGAAATAATTTGTCAAACCGTAACGAGTTTACTAACAAGCTTGACTGCGTTACAGTCAAATTCCCTTGCTTCATTAAAATTTTAAAAAGTGAACAAAACAGAATTCATTCCTCCATACAATATTATTCCAAAACTATGTGTCTCATTTCAACCGTGAATGGGATTGGATAACTCAAGCGGAACAAGTCAACCCGAGTTGGGCCTTAGAAGTGAGAGTGAATTTGTCATCAGTTTTCGCGTACGTCACTGTATGCTTGTTATTCATGCATGATGCCATTCATTTTTTCTTCTGGTCATTGTCACCCGTCATTGTTACGTACGGAAATTAATTCAAAAATCAATAGTAAAAGTATGACAAAAGAGGGAAAGAGAATGCCTACTCAGCCGAATGGTCTGATTAATTGTGATTATAAAGTCAACTCCTATAGGAGTTGAACGATAAATTTAAAAAAAGATATCATCGTCTCATTAATCTTTTTCTGGTGTAAGCAGTAAGGTTTAGTAAGGATTTTAACAGTATCAAGAATATTTCGTTTCTCTGGATTCCATTCTGCACTCAGCTCCATAGGTTCTCAATTGGCTGGAAATCTTGAAATTTTTCGTAGCAGTTGCGAGTTCTCTTGTTAGTAAAACATACTTCTAGTCATATAGAGCCTCACCATAAGAATACTGATAGATTTAAGAAAATGATGTTTAATTTTAAAACTGTGTTCCTTGATGTATTTTGTTTGTTTCAAAGTTGAAAGGTGTTTTATTTTTACGTAAAAATTGTATTTCTTACAAATAAAGAGGTTCAAATGGGATACATAGTTTTTGAATAATAACACAGTCGGACGAGTATCTCAAAATCACGGACGAATGTCGACAGCCTTTTTAAAATTCTTATGTATATTGTATGAAGAAATGAATCCTGTTTTGTTTACCTTTAGGGCATTCCATATAAAATCACTCAATTTAGAGACTTTCCTCCGGACACTTTCTCGGATTAGCGAATTCTCCTATACCAATCTTATCGAGAAATTCAAAATACGACGTCCGTATCTCAAATAGTTTTTAAATAAACAAATCTTTGAAATTTTACTCAATTTCATGCATTTTGCCAAATGAGCGTTTCTTTCAAACCTCCGACCTTAACAACCCCTTTCATATGAAATGTTCAGATTCGAAACCTTGTGACAAGGGCTGATTTTTTTTTTCAGTAGAATTTTTAAAAATGGGATCCTGGAAAAGTGCCCACCAGGAAATCTGCCCATTACAGATTTATCAAAAGACGAAAAGAGCTCAACACGAATTTTAAAAAAACTGCCACCCAGGATTACATTTTTGATTTCTAAAGAAAAGGTAACAAAAGTTCAAAGCTCTACATGAAGTATCAAAAGATGTGTGAATGTCAGAGCTCAGATGGAAAAGCTCATCCAGCAAAATGCATACAATTGAGTAAATCTCAAAGATTTTAAATTTCAAAACTATTAGAGATACAGACCTAATTTTTTTTTTAATTTATCCATAAGTTTTGTACAGGAGCTCCTGGGATTCTTTTTTCAGGGGAATCTGAGAGGATGACAAGGGGAGCATTAACTGATTACATTTTATTGAAGCAAAGGAGTTGGACTCGAGCACAGCCAAGCTTGTTTGATTAGTATCTCTTTCATCTTGATTTCAGTTGTTTTCATTGCAACTGCTCGGGTCATCAGTGTACAGGCGTTAGTGAACAACGTTGATCGAAAATAATAGACAAGCTCTCTGAGAGATTTGATCTTGCATACCTTTTGCCTGGGGAAACTGGGTTATCCCTACCAGCTGCTCTATCGCTTGAGTTAGAAGAACTTCATGACTGCCAGAATATTTAATTTAACTACATAGACTTATCCTTAACTTTTCTTTAATCGCCGTATTTCTAATTACATCTAATCTAATGTTTATTTTGTTTTGTTTTTATGGCCAGTCAAGCCCCTGTCGAGGTATTGGGGGGGGGATCTGTTTTGTTTTGTTTTTGCTTTTTCTTTTTGATTTTGGGGGTTTATCGGAATATTATATACAAAATTACTGCACATTCAGAGATTTTGAAACTATATTCTAGTTCATATTTTTGACAGAAGTTTTGGGGCAGGGGATATTACAATCGAGCAATACAGAGCTGGATGAATGAACAAGCCATTGAAGTACATGATAAACAAATGAATAAGTAAATAGATAAATACAAATTCGGCAAATTCAATTGTACTCATCGGGTTCTTGCGTCAGCATTGGGATTTTGGGGACTTCTTTTAGCAGTTGAAAAAGTTTGTATTTTTCATCTTTCTTTGCTAAATAGTTCATGTCCGTCTCTACTTCGATGTCGTTCTTCCGTACATTAGTAATATTATCTTTATATAACCATCTATTTTTTATCAGATGAAACATTGTCCTTTCTCTCTTTTCTTTTTATCTCATCGTCTTTTGTTTTCTTTCGTCCTTCCTTCTTTTCTTTCTTTCTTCCGTTCTATCTTTTCCTCACTCATCTTTTTATCTTGCTCTCTTTCTCTTCAATAGATATTTCCCAAGCATAACTTAGTACAAGTTAATTCGATCGAAAACTTCCTGTTCAAAACAGCTTTGTTCAAGATTTTATTACAACTTTGTGTTTTCAGCTAATACTGTTACATAAATTCTTACAATAATACCCAGACCGTACTACATTAGAACCTGTACTATTCGAACACGCACTAATCGAGGTATCCCTGTACTACACAGAGCCTGATAAGAAAGCACGAAAGTAGAATATGTTATGCCTGTATTTCAAGCAAGAACTTGTTTGCTTGCTTAGAAAATCGGCATGTAAAATCCTGACATCTATATTTGGGTTCGATACAAGACATTGGCTTCGGCGGGAAATACACAACTATCTCAGCCACCAAATCTACTATTATCCTCATTTTTTCTTTTTAACTTTCTTCCTTTCTTTTGTCAAACTTCCGTCAGGGTCAACTTCATTTCGACCTCGTTACAAGAACAATCCTTACCTAATTTAGCGGAGTAAGCTCCTCCTTATTCGTCTATTCCAGCACGTTAAACCAGACCGATATACAGAATTAACATTTCCTCATAATGATCTGAAATTAGGATCAAACGATTGCTAAACGGCTCTCTTACCGACTGAGCCAAACGGACAAGTCCAATACAGCTACGAATTTATTTATTATATATACAATAGAAATGTTGCTACGTTCATCTCCAGTTAGAATAGATGTAGAAGTTTGACCCTGCCATGCTTGTTTTATCTTTCTTATTCTTCTTGCAATTCGTTTCTTTTGACGATGGTTTCATTTTTTTTTTTTTTTTTTTAGTGTTAACTCTTTTAACACGAACAGCCATAAGCATGGTTTTCCTTCAGGTTTTTTTTTCTTCTGCGTCTCCCTTCTTAATCCTTCCCTGAATCTACCCCGTCCACCCAACGAAATGATAAATCTGCACAAATGCAGTCTTACACACATGCAGGAAGAGAAAGAAAACCACAGAGAGAGAGAGAGAGAGAGAGAGAGAGAGAGAGAGAAAGAGAGAGAGGTGGGGATACATCAGCTTCTGAGGAGCTATTTACCAAATTTATCTTGGTCTGGCACAGGGCCATAACAGAGACAGACAGACAGACAGCTGGGACATATCAGTTTCTGTGGAACAATTTACTGAATTTATCTTGGTCTAGCATAAGGCCACAACAGAGAGATGAAGGAAGAAAGAAAATTGGTTTAAGTAATCGAATTCTCAACCGCCAAGTAATGATATAGTCGTATATAATTCGAGGATCCGATTCCTCTCGAAAGGCAAGAATTGTCGATTTCAATATATTGACATTTAACCACGTGTCTGTCGATGCACTAAAAATTGAGGTCGAATTTTTTAAAACCATTGCAATTAGCAAAACCGGACTTTGAGAAATGCCAAAAAAGATTAAATTCTAATTATTCTTAACACTAGTCCTACAAACTCGAAAAAAAAAAAACGTAACAAAAAAAAATTATGTAGATTGGCAACCCTGGACGTGGATCCCTTAAATTGGTTTGATCTCAAAGTACTTCGCCGCGCCGACTGAATTTGCCTCAAACAAACGCGGGTCGTATGAATAATGACTAAGATAAGTGTAGTGTATACAGTCAATTGCTAAGCTAAGCAACAGCAAGGCACTCCATGAGGACCTGAACTTGCTCCACTCATAATAGAATGAGGTCAGCTAATCATTGCTGTACGTCGGACAGTAAATTACGAATGTTTATGTAAGGAGAAGGAAAGCCTGAATGAGAAATCGAGAAGGAAGAATGAGAGAAAGAGGAAGAGGGCGAAACAGAGCTTGAGAATAAGGATTCTTAAAAGAGAGAGAATGAAGTGAAAGATTGAGAGGAAGAGAGAGAGGGGAGAGAAAGAGAACAGACAGTAGCGTTGGGTATAAAATCGGGGGGGAAAATGAAGTGTCAGCTGAAGTGCCAAGAAGAAAGCCAAACTGGCAAGACCGGGAGTGGAAGTAAGCGGAGATGAGTTCGACCGTCCCAGAAACAAAGTTTCAGTATAAGGGAAACCTGAAATATATATATATATATATATATATATATATATATATATATATATATACGTGTGTGTGTGAAATATATGCCATAAGTCGTATATATCATTCCGAAAGATCTTCATTACAACAGTGCTCAATACTTAGAATAGAGACAATATATCGATTAAATACATAAATTTTTGTTGATGATAATGATATACCTTCGTTTCGCCTTGTTCAATTCCCAAGATAGACAATGTAGCTTGGCATTACAGTTGTTTACATTACATACACAAATATACACTACATATGTATGTACACACACATACACACACACACATATATATATATATATATATATTTATATATATATATATATATATATATATATATATGTACTTCTTACCAACTATACATGCATATATTTATATATATATATAGAGAGAGAGAGATAGGGGGAGATTGATATAAAAATAATAATGGGTTTGGACACGAACAGTAAGACAAAAGACCTTTTAAAATCACTTCCAATCTCTTGCAGAACAATGTCGGCAGCAAAAGGGAGGTCATGGAATTCGGCACAGAAGCGCTTCCTCGCACCCCTACCCTGAACAAAAGACAACAACAACAACAAAAAGCTGGGTATTCCATAAAGATAAGCGACGAGTCAGTACGCCAAGGAGTGGTGGGTACGTAAGAATGTGTCGGGTATGAAAAAGAAGTCGACAGAATGGGGGACAAAACAATGGGTTGGTTGGGAGACGGGTGGCTTAGGGGTGGTCATATGACACTGTGACGACGCTGGTTTTTCTTTCGGTGGTTATGTCAGTGGTAGATGTGGCGACAAGGCACTTGGGGCGGGGGTGCAAAAGGTGGGCCGAGGCGGGTACTGTGAAAAAGCGGGTCGAAGTGTTGTACACTCGTTTTGATTTGGGTGATTATTTTTCTGTTCGTACAATCACCTTTTCTCGTTTGTTTGTGTCTCGCCTTTATCTAATACTATCAACATAGGTTTCTTTAGTTTTCAAGTTGGCTGACTGCCCATCTAGGTAAGTGTGTATGAATCACACGTACAGGTCGCACCAATGGAGCTAGAGGGCTGAAAATCTAGACATTCCCTACTTATTACGGCTATATTTTTTCTGAGTCCCCTCCCGAAAATTGGTTTTTTTAGTGTGAGGTTAAATTTGCAATGTAAGTTTATGCTAAATTGGTCCCTTAGCTCATGCTCGTCTATGGGAAATTAATATCTATCAGTGATCACAGCCCAATAAAAAGGCAAAAGAAGTAACGTTTTTTTCATTTTCTTAATTGATCACCCAAACATGCCATAAGACGGTTTCTACTGGGCGACTAACCACACCTGTTCCTTTTTTTTTAGGTTTTTTTTTTTTTTCACTTGTTTCATTCGGGTCTTTATTTTCTTTCTCTCATTCTTCTTTATCACTTCGTCTAGCTTTCTCTTTTATTCTCTCTCTTTCCTTTTATTGTCTCTTTTCTTTCTTCCAATCTTTCTTTGTTTTTCTTCCTTTCTTTCTTCTTATCTCTTGTTCCTTTTCGTTCTTCCTTCTTTTTTCCATTTCTTTGTTTCCGAAACTTATCCCTTCACCCTTTTCTTTCTTTCTTTCTTTTTTTCTTTTCTGCTCTCTTCTTTCTCTTTGAATATAGCAGTATCTATAGGTATATAAATAATATGTATATTTTGGGATTTCGTGGATCATTGACTCTGCAAAGAGACTTCAATCCTTACTGGATACCCTATACCAATAGCCTTATCGCTATATTTGATTATTTCTTCTCTCTCTCTCTCTCTCTCTCTCTCTCTCTCTATATATATATATATATATATATATATATATATATATATATATATATAACGACTGATCATTGAACCAGCGCTAATTTTAGAATATGATACAATTCAACAATGTCCAATAAAAATGCACATACCTTCAATATTGCCAAAAACGATATTAAATAAAATGAATTACCATCAAAGACAAACAAGAAGAAGGACATGAACCGAAATTCTGAAGGATTGCAGCCAAAGAATTTGAAGTATTCAAGAGAGAAACGAATGACGTCACCAAAACGTGTCATCGTCACGTGGTCCTCACAACAAAGTTTAACCTCAAATGTTTCATTGAATTATTTAAATTCGATCTAGTGCAACCGGAAAAATGCGTATGACAAATTTATGATTTAGTCTTTTGTTTGGTTTTTTGAATTGTAAAATTATCAAATGACACGCACGCCTCGCGGACGAGGACCTAAGGAAGATATCCTCGACTTTCACAGGCTCATTGGTGACCGACGGAATCTGACAGATATTTTCCACATCAGGGGCAGGGAGGGACGTGATAGAAGAAAATGCCAACCTTACGTTGCAGCTTTTTCTCCCCTGCCTCGATTCCGCACTTTGGTTCAGCGATGAGGGGTAATCTAGAAAATCTTGTAAAAGTCTGTGGCCTCCATAGTTCAATTGCAGTCGTCGACTCTACAGGAGACAAGGGTCTATATCTGAGGGGTTCTCAACCTATTGGGCATCACCGCCCATTTCCACGTAGAAAATATTTCCTCTGCCCATCTGCATAGTAAATACTCAGATGGATACTGACGCGTTTTAACTCTTATAAAACATTAAAAATGATCAGCTATCACGTTACAAGATTCTTCAATGAAAGTAACGTGAGGTAGTAAGATCAAATATCTGGTAAATACATCCTGTTTTTGTTTATCATCAATCTGATCTTTGTGTCTCGTAATCTTTCAAGAGTGTCACACATATATACATACCACGTACCTAACTACAGAGAGTGTAGTACAGGTGTATGTACGCCTAAACAAACATTAACAGATTTCTCTACGCACCTACATAATGTGCGATATCACAGTACTGCTTTGTAAACTGATGATAGAAAATATTGTTAAAATTTCCAAACGCCCATTATTTTCTGCACGGTTGCTCATCACCCATCCTCAATCGCCCACCGATGGGTGATATCGCCCAGGTTTAAAAACCCTGCTGAATCTCTTTGTCGAGGTCTTTGGCAGTCTCTTATCTTCGATCCACGAAACGTAGTCAGTTTAACTCACCTGTGTCTTTTGCCGGATAGTCTCGGTGCCAGAGGTGTTAATAGTCTTGAAGACATCATTTTTTTTTTTTTTTTTTGCAACGAAATCACCCAAGAACACCATGACAATGGTGCAGGGCTTTAGCGCTGGTGGTAGCGTTTGATGAGGCCAGAGGATAGATGATGCAAGAATCGACACCGTAGAAAAGAGTGCACAGAAGAACACCTTGGTACCGTTTTATATCAGTGTCTTTCCTTATGTTCACATTGTCCCAGACACCTTTATGTAGTCTGCCAAAAGCTTGGTTGGCCCTCACTAATCTGTTGTCAACCTCTATGTCTAGCTTAATGTCTGCTGATATGACACATCCCAATTATATACGCATCAATGCGACTGTAGCCAAATGATGGGAAAAAAATTATTACTTACAAGTATGTATTTTTTCATCGTAATCTCCAACCGAAAAGAGAAGAAATATGGAATATTGATCGTATCATAAGAACAAAGGAAGGAAGAGAAGATTATGTGGATTAGCAAATGAGCGCATAAAAAAAAATAATACGACACAGAACGAGGAAGATCAAATAATGAAAAGCAGAAGAGTAGTAAAAAAAATTTAAAAAGGAGAAGGAGAAGGAGGAGGAGAATAATAATAATAATAATAATAATAATAATAATAATAATAATAATAATAATAATAATAATAATAATAATAATCTTGCCAAATAGGAAGAGAAAAGGTGCAGTCAGGTTACTTAAAAGTGAAGAAAACCCCCGTAAAGTTGTTGCACGTGGAAACTTTAAGCGATATGTGTCTGTCGTCAGCGGGAAGCACTTTTTGACACTCTAACCTGCAGTTTGGGATAAGGGACTCAAGCAACGAAGGACTAAGGTTTAGGGCACTTTTAATTTACAGAAAGTCAACTTTCCTTTAAAAAAAAAGTGCTTCAGTTTCTGCAACTGATTTGCTGTTATTGACACTGTTTTCTGTTTGCTTTTGTTTTCTGTTCTTTTTTTCTTTCTCATTTTCCTTCAGATTCAAAGAGCGATTTCCACCTTGATAGAATGGTTATTTGGCTTGAGGTAATAACTAAACTTTGGAAGAACGATGTAGCATAATCAGGGTTAGATGTACAGGAGGACGAAGGGGGCCGCCTCTGTACAAAAATATGATAATGTAGAAAAATAGTTTATCTTCATATGAAGTTAATCAATACTTACTACTTGGGATTTATTTTGAAATTCATTTAATTATGTATTCAGTCGTTTAAGATGAATTGACAAAATTATTGTTTGTACCTCGGATCAATGGTGATTGGAGTCAGGTCATAATAAAAATACATGGAGTTTTGTTAGCATTTATTCACTTGTATACATGTATTTACTTCAGATATATAACTCATTTAACCTTTCTATGTATGCATAACTCTTCAGTTGCACTTACACGCAATAAACGCATTTTGATGTGCAAATTTTGTAATTTGCTGTATATCTTAATTTCTATGTTTAAAGAGGGCCCCAAACGAGAAGTGCCCTGGACCCAAGGTCTGAATCCGACCCTCAATGTTATGGTTATCAACACAGAAAATGGAATGGGATCTACATCTATGTTCTATCATCAAATATCATTAGAAAAATGTCTCGTCGCTGGTATTCCACAATGGTTGACAGAGAACAGAGTGGGTGAGTTGGCACTTCGGCAATCAACCCTCCCATAGATAGCGAGCGGCAACAGTAAGAAACAGTTGCACGCATGGTCAACCGTTGGAGGAGTTAGTGATTTATTAAGAGTAAGCTTAGTCCGACTAAAGTGTAAGGCATCCGGTGATTTTCGGAATTACTACAGAATTAATGGCCTGTGAGATTAGCTGGTTAACCATAGCTCCTAATCGAAATGTTCTCAAGTATTTATTAAACTTTGCTCTCCCTGACAGAAAGCCATCTGTAGAGGGCGCCAATTGAAAATCATGATCAATGTAGTCGTCATAAAGTAGCTCGCTAATCACTACTCCATAGTGAGATGCCCTGATTATAAGTATTTGTTAACCTTAGGTTAATCTCGCACAAATCTATAAGTGTGGCGGCACCCAGCGAATATCAAAGCTCTATTCCAGACAAACTTAAGCTCCTATTTACCCGAACCCTTACAAGAGCATGGTATGACACAAGCTCGGTCTAATGCAGGGATGCTACACATGTTTATGAGTGGGTAGGAACACCTAGAAACTTCTCTTAGTCCTCGCAGCTATTGTCGGAAGAGAATTGATCTTGAGGGATCTGGAAGATTCTTGAGCCCCTCCACCCAACTTGATTACATAGAGCAATACCACTTTCAATGGAGTTGAAAAATGGTCAGAAAGTAAAGACTCCGAGACGAATCCTCTTTAATCCTGGGCTTTCAGACAAAATTAAGCTTTGAGATCTTTCATGGGTGTAGTGATCATGATCGTTCACTGTGTACCCCAAAGCTTCGTGAATGAACACAAAGACACACACACACACACACTCATACACAGCCGATTTTGTGTTTGTGTGCTCGTATTACCCACTTCTTCCTTTTGTTATGTGACAGACTGACACGTTGCAAATAATAATGTGTCATTCTGTTTGCTTGTACACATTTTGCCTTCTGGTTATTGTTCATCTTTCTGATCCGATAGATCCTTTCTCTTCTCCCACCCCATCCACCCTTACAATGTAATGAATGAGGGTAAGGATAGAAGAACGGTGCTTTTGCTTGAATATGGGGCGAAAGGAATCCTATCTTCACGATAACAGCCATCCAATCATTCATTACTCTTCCTTTACAAAACAGATATCGATAATAATGATGATAATAATAATAATAATGATAATAATAATAATGATAATAATAATAATAATGATGATGAGACTTATTGTCAGTCAACCTTCAGCAATGACCACTGGGCAACCGGTGTGAAACTGTAAACCGCAGTATTACTGTGGCCTATGAGAACTAAGAGAGAAGGGCTGGAGACTTGAGGAGACTTGCTGTCACTCAAACTCCAGCGGTTACCACCAGGCAATTTATGTGAGATTGCAAATAATAATAATAATAATAATAATAACCGATGCATTACTTTCATTCACCTTTGCATGTTATTACAGTCGGTACAAATACATTCCATTTTCTTTTTAGATGTTTTATCGCCGACGCATCTCATTAGTTGATTTACCTTACTATTATGACACAACAATTGCGTCATAGATTGCGTCATAGTAAGTCTTGAGGCGTGAAAGGTCTAATCACATATTGAAATAGATTGAGTTGAGTTGAGACTTTGAAAAATCATGAAAATTAGATCATTCCAAGTATCAAAAATGGAATTGCCCAATAGCTTTAGGCTCTTTTGTGCCGATCCAGACTTAGAAAAGCCTTTCATTGTGGACAGCATATTCCATAATTGATATACATTCATTCCATAGGTCATGCTTTAATAGCTGCAATATATATGTATATGCATGGGTGATGATGATATCTTAGTTGCCAACACCTGTGGAATTTTCCCGGGCCCAGCGAGTTATATTAATTTCATTGATGGTGCCGTTGCTGCAGCGATTATGATGTTTACCACGGTTAAATGAACTTCCTACGATCCATCTTATAATCGACCAGAGAAAATAGCCCTATCGGCACTGAACAGGACAGTGCCACCTGAGGAGACTAATATCCGACAAAAATAACTTCTTTTTTTTTTTTTTTAAATAAATGAATAAAATAAAGGATATCCAAATAACCCTTGCAACAACCCGCTTCCGTTCTCCATTTGAATCGATTCCGGGTTGACGTTGCAAGCGGACTTCCGTTTCGGGGGCGGAAGTTCTACATTAACTCCTATCAAGGCTCAGAGCAAAGGAAGTTGGATTGTCCAATTGGCTTATTATATTTTGCTGGAAGCACTTGCCATTGTCCTCACCCGACCTCGCCGTTGACGCCCGATATTTCCCATACACCATGCCTGGCGGAAGAGGCAGCAAGAGGAAGGATTCGAAGCATCACTTTTTATAACCGATTACTCCACTGACGTCCCGTCCAAAAGCACACACACACACACACACACACACACACACAGATGCACACACACATGCTTACACAGTGAGGCATAGCTACCGATTGACACGTAAATATAAGCATATGTGTGTGAGTGCATCATCATCATCGTCATCATCATCGAAGGTTACAAGTCCGCTGCGGGACAAAAGTCTTTCCCATATTCTTCCATGACGAGCGTGATTGTGCTAATCTCTGCCATGTCTTACCAGTAAACTAATCCACTTCTCCATTCTGTCTGGTCTTTTCCTATTGCGTTCACTGGCCCATTGGCACCAATCGGCTAGCTTTTTGCCCCATCTGCTGTTCTGTCTTCTCAATGTGTGTCCTACCCACCTCAATTTCTGTTGTTTAATTGTACGATATATTTAACCCTGGTCTGGTCCTCTCTCGGATCAATCGTTGATTTTTTTTTATCACAAACAGTTATTCCAAACGTTTCTCTTTCTACTGCCCTCTGTTTGGTTTTGAGTTGGTTCTCTAGTGAATGTGTAAGCTTCAAGGTTTTAAGCATATTGGCAATTTGCTTTTTTAGTAGGTCTCTATTTACACCAAATGCTCTCCAGTCAATCATTATTTGTCGTTTTATTTCATTTCCATGAACTTTCTCTACATTTCTCTTTATCGTCTAACCGAGTTGAATGTATTCCTCAACTCCTTCTGGGGCTTCACCGTCTATTCACATGGTCTTTTTGGACATTATCACTAGACATTACTTTTGTCTTTGTTTTTTGACCCAATTTTCTTGCTTTCCCTATTTAGACAACTAGATATGTTTTGCAGATTCAGTCTGGCAGTAGGGTACTTTGTGAGAATTGAACTCACTACATAGGCAATGAGTAGTCTAGCTTTTCGTTGGTGCCCCGCTTATTATTAAACCGATTTATCTGGTACAAGTGCTAATTTGCAAATCACCCTTTGAGAGACGAAGTGACTACATTAGCTATAGTTTGCACTACTGTAGGCTTCGCCTTAATACTAAGTTTAGCTTCGTCTATTACAATTTCACTCTCGTGAATTTAGTATTCTTGCATCAGTAATCATTACTCATGCATGTATGTGCGCATGTGTGTGTGTGTGTGTTTTGCACCAACTTAATGGAAGATCGTTATCATAAAGTTTGACTAATAGAAAGATAGTGTCTTAAGTAATACTGACATCAAGTGAAGGTGTAATTAAATTTCGGGGCGGATCAATGCCCAATTATCTCCTTTACATCGTAGCTCTCTGTCCAAACTACAAAATATTCTCAAAAGTTCTCACTTTACACGATATCTCCGAATTCAAAATATATTTCAATGAAATGTTGTTAAAAAGTGGGCAGTAGGCTATAATTGTGAAGCAGATCGATGTATAAACATCTCCCCAACGTAATAGCTATCAGCCTACACAAGTGTTCCATTTTTAAAAATGAAGGTATGGCATTTGTTCGAAGATATCTCGAAATAACTTGTTTTGTTGCATACGTTTTTATAAACTTTACCGAGCGTGAAATTTCCTTTCCAACGATATATAATATGCCCATATTTGATATATTTTTTCAGACGATAGCAAAAATCATATATTATGAAAACTGTCCCTTAAATGTTTTTGCAACTGATCTTGGATGCCTACCCAAGATATTTTTACACGCTGAAGGTCCCCCGAGCACGAGTATGTCAATTTCAAAATTTGTAAAGAACCATAGTACAATGCCAGGACTACGATCAGTCGCTTACGATTATAGCAGACATCTCTAGTCAGCAGTTAGAGCGTTTTAACACTGTTTTGAAGGAAAGGAAGCCCAGTTTAATAGCATGCAAAGGTATGGGATTCCATCATTGCAATGAAAGGTTCCATACAAAAAACATTGCTATTTGGAGACCTTGCCCGAGAAAAATCTCCATGCATTCTTTATCCTCCAGATTTCCTCGCAGTTTTCGATTTCACATAAACAAAGGCCCGATCCTCTCTCTGTTGGTGATGTAAAAGCCCCGGAAAATACAATTCGTGTACAAAAATGTGATTTTTTTTTTTAATTTCACTCCATCATAGACTTTTAAGCGAAAGAGCTATGCGTCGTCTATTACAGGTGTCATTATCTTGGTTTTTTTTTTACTAGAAATACATGAAACCCTGAAAAATGTGTTCAATTTTGATAATTTTTTCAAAATATTCAGGAGTCATGACCTCATCGTGCTATATCGGCGTCCGTCGTCTGTATGCTGAAAATCGTTAAGATTTAGGGGCTGACGCCCTATCTGCAGATTTTTCCTCATTCTTTTTCAACAGGGAGAGTAAATTTGCTCAAAAGACTCATGGGAGGGGTTAAATTATAAAAGGCAAAAAAATTCAGGAGAAGGGATATATAGAAGAGGAGGTGTTGTGTCATAATCTCTCCGCAACAGGCAGTCGACCTGGTAACACCCTCCACATGTGTGCCCGGGTACAAGGCGGCATTTTATTTATAGAAAAACCTATTTTTTGCCGACCTGTTGCTTCAAGCTGTGGGCACACAACCCAAAGTCACCGATTGGTCAATTGTTTTGATTTTCTTAATATTTCATTGTTTAAGGGTTGGAATGAGTGAAGAAGGAGACAGGACCGGTTGCTGCAGGGTCAAACTCCAACTTCTATTCCTATTGAAGATGGTTACTGAAACGGTGGTAATATATATGTAAAAAATAAAACATTAAAAAAATATGTATTTTTGTATAAATGTATTTATTCATCAGAATCAAATAAACCAGGGCGTATTTGTATGATAAATTTCGTCACCATCTAAGACTGGACAATTTAGCTAAGTCAATAAGATAGCCTCCTAGCAATCAGTTTGCTCACTAAGGGAGGGTGATTTGGAAAAGTTTTGGAGCCACTGAGTTGAGCAAAATTTTTCAAAAATCATCCGTTTGAGAGAAGTTCGCAGCTGCAGATCATGTGCATGGATGTTAATTCCTACAGCGTCAGAGTTGTGAGTTCGAACTTCGCTAGGTTCGCAACAACTGTAACCTTGTGCCAGACAAAACTGAGCGAAGTTATGGGAGCTTGCTGCAAAGAGGGAGTTAGCAATCTGATCTCGAGTAATGCAGGTGTGGTGAGTTCGAGCCTCATTCACTGAATGCTCCGCTCTTATGGCCATGTGCCAGAGCAAATTAACCCTGTAGACATATAGAGGCGTACCTAGAAGCTAAGGCAGTTGAATGATTCCAACCAGTGCTAGGAGTTCTACGGCAAGCTGGCCCTCCCCATTTCGAACCCCTGTAATCCCCATTTCATCCTATTCATGTAAAATTTTGTGCATTAACTATCTTTCGTGTGAGTACGTGTGTGCGCGTGTGTGTATGTGTGTGCATACGGATGAACGCACACATGTGCGTATGTAACTGCGTCTGGCTGTGAGTGTATTTGTAGAGATGTCCAATTGTGTGAATGTTTCTTGGGCGTTCCTGTTTTGGTCGCGGTTTGCTGTTTGCTCAAAGCAAGAAAGTGTGGGTGTGGTTGGCCTGTGCCAACAAAATATTCATCCCCGCGGAAATAAAGGCGCATCGTACACGAAAAAAAATTAAGATGAAGACATCTTTTTGACAATACCAACCTTTTTTTTGTTTTGTTTTTTGTTGTAATTTTTTTTTTTTTTTTGCTGCTCCATCAGCTATTCTGACTAGTGTCCCGCTTTTAGGGGTTTCAATACGTTTCACTTGATGCACTCGCCTACTTCCTACGTATTTTACGAAGTACTGTCGTTATTTCAGTGATCATTTGAACTGGCCTCCCCATCTTTGTTGTTTCTATCAACAGATGATGATTGGTTCTCGAGCTCAGGTAAAAGCCGGGATTTTGAGTGTTGACTTTTATTGCAGACGGATGCAACACCGCTTTATATAAAAACAAACTCTTCACATCCAACAAAAACTTTTGAAAGCCAGCCGAGGTGAAACCGAAGAAGCGACGGAAAAGCAAAAAAGAAACAAAGAGAATGTAATTTAAACGGTTTTTGAACAAAGATCTGACGATGAATAATTAAAGAATTCAAGGTGAGTTTTAGGCTTAAGGCTATTTGTTGATTAAAACTAATCTTGCAGGTAATTGATTAAATCTTTGTTTCGCTTTTCGTTGATTCTCGTTGTTTCCCTTTGATTCACACATTTTATTGCTGTCTTTGAAATGGAAAAAACAGAGGATATGGAGAGTGAAGTTTTGAGCCCCAAAGTTCAATATTTTACTTTTTAAAACCATGTTACACTCAGATCGGGAGAGCAAAAAAACAATTTATAAAGCAACATTTAATCATCCGAGTGTGATGAATTGTTTACAATTCTCCCAATCTTGACACGCTCAATTTTTTCGAGTGCTTCACTTACGTTCTCTAAAAATGACACAAATAAGTGCGGGCAAGAATGAACTGCTTATTACAAATTACACGTAACTATTTCTCTATTTTCGTGAAACAAATTCCAAGGATCTCAGGCAAATTCTACTATTTTATGGTCCAAAGTAAAGTTAGTTTGACTACGATCGATCAATAAACAATAAGGTTATTACCGATTTTCAATAGGGGATGTATTTTCACCCATGCTGTATAAGTCAACACAAATATCACTTTCATTCATGTTCCGAAGATTATATGAATAAAGAAATATTAACTAATCCATTCACTATTAGAACCAGTGGAATAAAACTATTAACGTAGGTTTCTTTAGTTTTTAAGCTGGTCTGGCTGACTAGCTGGTTATGTATGACGCTTACAGGCTGCACCAATGGAGTCAGGGGGCTGAAAATTCAATCATCAATCCCTTATTATGCATACTAAAAAAAACATTTTATCTTGGCTTTTTTTTTTAAATATTCCCAATAAATAGTTTTCGCAGTTGTGGGATCAATATGCAATGTAAATCCATACTAGATTAATCGCCTAGTTTGTGTCAAGCAGCATTCACAATTGTTTTGTTTTTTTTTAGTTTGTTTGTTTTTTGGAAAATTCAGATATTTTTTTTAGAGTTCACTACCCAATGGCAATGGGCAGGCCATGTTGCAAGAATGACAGACAACCGATGGACATCACAACACGCAACATCGATCCCCAGAGATCACATGCGAAACCGAGTCCGACAGAATACAAGATGGAGAGATGAACTAGACAAATTTAGAAAAAACTGGTACCGTGACGCCCACGATAGAGAAGTGTGGCGAATCCTGGGGAAGATCTCTGTCCAACGACGGGCGTTAAAAGACTGATGATGACCCAACAAAGAGGCAACCGTTTTTCCAATTTTTATCATTGATCATCCCCAACATTGCATGCAGTCAAAATACGTCGACGGTTTCTATTGAGTGATTGTCCAGACCTGTACTTTCCGTTGTTCGAGCATATATTGCCTTCGGTCGTTGTTTCTGGAAGAACTTTTATCCAATATAGCTGTAAAATTTATAAGGGGACGTATTTTCTAAGTAGCAAAATATAAACACATTACATAGCCAAATACTGACATCATTACTGACCGAAAATGAGCCAATTGCAAGAAAAATAACGATACTGTCCTTCGTTCCTTCGACACCAGGAAGCACCCTAACTTCAAGTGGCTCAAGTGGTTGTTTTGACTGAGATGCGATACAGCCAAGGTCAGCCCAACAGAGAAATTATCCTCAGCGTAATGAGGTTCTGTCAGTCATCGCGAAAAGAAAAAAATAAATAAATAACTGCCCTGGGTTTGTTTGTCTGACCCTGGCTATCTCGTGCCTTTTTGGTATATTATTTCCTTCAATTGCTAATTAGGTTTCAGTATGTCCCAGCCGATTCGTGGTTACTATTCTCCGTAATTGGTGCGGTCAGAAGACGTTGGGGGGAGGAGGTACGCTCCATGAACTCATGCCTTGAACTCAACCTCAGAAACAAAAAAAAACGTTTATTCTAAGAACGCCAAATCCTGACTCTCCATGTGGTGTAATTATTTGGTCGGTTGGAGAGTTTCCTATTATTTGATTGTGTGAAAACATGCAACAATTAATATTAGTCTGGCACAAGGTCACAAGTGTAAGGGGATCAGTGGGGATCAAACTCACTACAATAGTAGTGGTCTGTAGGACGAGCTTCCGAGCCATTCTTCCACGACGAGGCACCTAGGAACATAGAACAGTTATCCAACATAATAGCCATTTAAAACTTTCTTCTCTCTCCCTCTCTCTTTGGGGAAATGTAGACAATTGACGTTTATTCACACACACACGCACACACACATCGGTCTTTTCATAATCATCCGCCTATCTCTCTCTCTCTCTTTCACTCTCTCTCTCTCTCTCTCTGTATATATTCATATACATATATAACGGGGAAAAAATTGCAACACACTGAAGGACGATGCCGATTTTGATCTTGGTACTGTACGTGCATGCGAGAGGACAGTATATATCCTGATCAAATTTTCAAGGTTTTCAGCCATCTTTTGACGTAGTAATATCAGTGTACCGTCTGTGCCTGAGCATTATAAGGTAACACATGCTGCGAAAAGGCTCAGTGTGGTGAAAAAGCCCAGTGCCAGTATGTGTCATGCCACGAAGACGCACATGTTCTTCTCTTGTTTAATTAGAGCTGTTTCGGGGGGAGAGTCGGATTGTAGGCCTTTGAGAGACTGGATGGTCATATCGGAGAATTGCTGCGCACGTTGGCCGTGACGCTTCGGTGGTGCTCCGATGGTGGTAACGGGGGTCAAATGAACATTCTAGATCGATGTATTTTGAGATCAGTAATGGCAGACCACACGGCATTTACAGCTCAGGTCGGTGCAAATGTGGATTCAGAATTGTCAACACGGACCGTTCGGAATCGTTTATAATAGCAGAACTTACGCCAAAACACTATGCTCGTCTCCTGAGGTGTTGCGAGAGGGTTACCCAGGGGATCGAATGGCCGGTGATGAAAATGGGTCCCTCCTCAATGCAAGTGACGGTCGTTTTCGTGTGCAACGTAGACATCGGAAGCACCATCTTCCACGTCACCCACGATACACAGGCCCAGTTCCTGGCACCGTGACGTGGGGTGCCATAAATCAAAAATACTCGTTTACCTTTGGTGTTTGTGGAAGGAACGTTGACCAGCGCCAGGTAGGTCCAGAACATTGCTATATCCGCTGACTTGAAGCCTGTGCTACTCGATAAGTTTGGCAAGATGTTCGACAACCTCCCTGGCTGGCACGATCTCCAGACCTGTCCCCCATTAAGCATAGATAGGACATGATAAGACAACGACAGACTCTTTTACAAAGGTATCAACGGAGGCAAGAGGCGTGGATATCGAAGGATGGTATTTGCCATGTATACGATCGTATGCGTATGAGAGCATAGGCCTGTTTAACACCTGAGGAGGATATACAGTGTATTTATATAGAGTCTAAGTACTATTGATTTCATTCACCCCTTATTTTGGATACAAGGCCACAATACTGAAATAGTTTTTAGGTATGAAGTGTCCACAGTTTATTTGATTTTTTTATACTTATCTATTAACATGAGTCTCCCGATATCTTGGTTCGGTTTGTCAATTCCAACATAAAAGTGTGTCATAATGAAAGGTGTGAGCAAAGGACACAAAAGAAGATTGAATTTCATGCCTTAATGGATGTTATCAGGGTCAAGAATGGTCTGTATATGTAATCATTTACTGTAATCCAGCTATATTGACTGTTCGTTTAATCTTGAGTAAATTCTAACACATATTCTGGGTGCAGCACTTTTATCTTCCGTCAGAGTATATGAGTGTGTGCTTCTATACGTATAAGTCAATCTAGTTCCATAGTTGAATGTACGATTACCTTTGTGATAAATATATATATATATATATATATATATATATATATATATATATATATATAAATTCGTTTAGATGGATAGATATTTTTGACATTGTCGACATGCTCATTGATTTTATGTGTTAAATCTAAGATTACACCTTATTTCCACTTGCTGGTCATGTTGAATAGCTGATAACATTTTATGAATTATCTTGATTGTTGTTGTACGAGCAACAGAACATTTGTCCAAAAAATTACAAAGCCCCAACGACAAATGCAGTTGACTGGAATCAAATCAAGAGTTGCGTAACTAATGGGTGTCCCTTTTGGCCTCAATGGGCGTTGGTGTCTATCTGGGCCCTTCACGCAGTGCTGCTTCATCCACACACACGCACACACACACATACACAAACGCACATGCACACTCATACGTATGCAACCACACATGCAAACACGCAAATACCCATACATATTCACACACAAACACCAACTACGCAAATACGCACGATATATATATATATATATATATATATATATATATATATATATATATACACACACGTATATACTGACAGTGAAACACAGACACACACGCATATGAATACTAATTCAAGTACACACACACATTTTCAGTTTGTTATTCTCCCTCATAAGCATACATGTACCCACAAGCACACATATATACACGTAAACTACGTACATACACATGCGTGTGCAGAGACATACGCACAAGTACTCAGACATACGAATACATACGTTCATATTATCGTTCTCCTTCACATGCATACGCATATGCACGCACATATACAGACAGACAGACAGACACACGCACACACATACACACAAATACATATTAGCAAACACACACACATAAGTAAATACACACTTTCATTTTATCATTCTACCTCAAAAGCATAGGTGGACGCAAAAACTCGCACATACGTACATAAACGGACACATATAAGCTCATGAATACGTAAATGCATACTCTCAGATAATCATTTTACCTTAAAAGAACATATGCATGTGTGCGTACGCACACACACACACACACACATACACACACATACGCATAAGCACTCATTTATTTTAACATACTTATATACCTTGTATGAAACTGACCTCAATTGCACCAAAGATATCCGATTTTTGTAAATAAATTGTGTACAAATCTTGTTTCAATTTTTGAGTGTTTTTTTAATCGTTGGCCCAAATTCTGTCAATTCTGAAGCCGTATGAAGATCTTTAAATGAACGTTTTGATACTTATCAATCTATCTATCTATCCATCTACGTCTCTCAGCCTATTTATCAGTCTTATCATATCTATATATCTCTGTTCATATCATCTATATATTCATACATGTATATATATATATATATATCCATCCAACTATGCCTATTCATTTACGTGGTTCCAGTTAATGGACTATCATCTCATGTTTCGTCTCTTTCATGTCTGACACACCTATAACATTACAATGCCTCGCTGCATTTCGCTTAATAGCAGAGCAAGAGGCTGGAAACGGAGAGATTAACTTCAATCAACGCAGACAACAGTGACGGACATGGTGAATGAAGCCTCGAGCTCCCACACCACAATTCATACCTCAGAACATCTTTTAGAATTGTGGCCTTGTATCCCAACGATAGGGATCTGCACAATATCATTCTCATTCCTTCTCTCCATATCTTAGTTTAGTTTGTCAATTTCAACATGAAAGTGTGTTATGATGAAAGGCGTTAGTAAAAGACATAGAAAAGATCGACTTTCGTACTTTCACAAATGTTATTTGGTCAAAGAGAGGAGATGGGAAAATTTGGAGTTTTGAAGTGACCACTGCCCAATAAAAGACGAGAAAGGTAACTCTTTTATTGGTCACCCCTTTTTGTAGCCCAACACGACATTTCACCAAAAGGCATTGGGTCACGAGACGTTTTGTATTGAGAGATTAACTGGATTCGTTTTGATAGTTCAATATGCTGATTCTTAAAGTAAATTGCTCTGGTTCAAGCCTCGGGGCGAATAATCAGCTTCTTGAGTTCTCACATTTTCATGCAATACTAGTTTCAACAACCAATCGCTTCATAATCGCTATGCTAAAAGTTTCACAGAATAGTATCTTCATCTTTGTTGTTTTTGTAATATGTATTTTGTCGGACGGAATGTTATGCTAAAAAAAAAAACAATGATTAGGATACCTGTCCGAATGATCCGTAGAATAATGACCATGAGTCTTCATAGAATTTGAGACACCACTATGAAGGCCAGAGAATGCTTTGACCGAAATGGAGTGATAAAAACTGCAATAATGAGGATACTGGTCCTAATAATTAATACAATATTGACAATAACTCATCTCCGAATTTTTGACAATACTAAAAATGCCAAAGAACTGGCAATTTTTGTCTGGATAACAGGTGGAATAATCATTTATAAGAATTGTCGATCCAATTAATCTTTCGCCTTGCCACAAGCTACTCAAGTAGATTTCCTGAGATGATTTTAATTTTAGCAAGCTGTAAATTTTCGATATTTTCAATCTGGATCTTTCATGTACACATCGTAGAACATAAACACACTCGCATCCGTATATGTATATATATATATATATATATATATATATATATATATATAATTGCACTTCACCTTAAAATTTCATCACGCCAGCCGGAGAGTCATTCCGCACACAGGCATGGGAGATGCTACTGGGGCATTTGACCTCCCCCGGGTCAGGTCTTCTCTCCGTCGGCGGTGGTGTTGGAAAATTAGAACTTCATGATATGCCGGATATCAAGGGGTCACGATGAACAGTGACAACTTGGGAGGAGTAACTGCTCAGGCACTTCCTATTTCCCAACCATCACCACCACCGGATATATCTCCCCTATCGTGGAATATATACAGTCTTACCCCCACCCCCAATTGGAAAGTGGCAGTGGACGCTCATTCTCACTGGCTACGTCATTTCTGGTTCTGATACTGTTGAAAACCTCTTCAAAAGGCTTATATATATATGTGTGTGTGTGTGTGTGTGTGTGTGTGTGTGTTATATGTTTGCGTGTGAGTGGATGAAAATGGCAATTGGAGGGTGAAGAGAAAAACTCAAAAGATAGCTGTTACATCGCAATTTTTTTTATTATTCTGTGGGCGTATTTCGATGCATTTCGACGGGGGCCAGCCATCTCTTTCTGAGAAAAAATATTTACAGCGGTTCAGAAAAAATTACATATATATATGTGTGTGTGTGTGTGTGTGAATGTGTGTGTGAATGTGTGTGTGTGAAAAAGTTGGCGGTGTAGGAAAAAGAAAAAGGTTTGAAACTACTTGATATATCTCAATTTTTCAATCAAAGAGTCTAATAGCTAACGCACGTTTCACCTGTAGACTCCAGGTTTCGTTAGAACTCGGAAGCGAACGTTGTTTTGAGAACTCTGATGGGACCCACGCTTCATCAGCGAAACGTTCGTCAATTATTACACTCTCTACGTACGTCTCTTTCAATATTAACTTTTCTGCAACATTCTGTCGGACACACATACACACACACACACACACATATATATATATATATATCATTGTGTCATCCAAGGACAGCTGCTTCGTTGTATTACAACTCTTCAGGGTGGCTACAGACTACCCATTATCCCATCCAGTACCACGAGGTAGGATTGAAACTTTCGCTTCAGATCCGGAGGCCAGTATCCTACCTCTGCACCACGGAACTGGACAGTCACAAAGGTTTAATGTGAGCGATATATTTATTTAACATACATTCTCCATCTACCCGAGTGCTCTATTCCTATGGAAGAGCATTGCATAAGCTCACAATGAATGAGTTACTTCACTCAAAGAGTGCTCAACCCTGATATATATATATATATATATATATATATATATATATATATATATATATATATATATATATATATATATATTTATTTATATATATATATATATATATATACACACTACAACTAATCGTGTACGGATGTGACACTTGTCATTAGCCCACGCAGATCATAAAAATATAATGGAATAACAATGAATCGTTGCATAATTCCAGACAATATTCTTCATAAATACCTTTAGAGTATAATTTACGTTTTCACTTGATTTCACGGCGTCTGGTTTTTGCCTTTCCTCTCCGGAAAAAAAGTCTTGTTTGTTTGGGTTTTTTTTTAATGTAAAAAAGAGCACAGCCTATTTTGCATATTGTTCTATAAGCAAATCAAAATAACACAGGATTTTGCATGATGAAGCAGTTTTATCTAGAGCGGTCAATTCGTCGCTGGTAAAGACAGTAATATAAGTTGACATAAAACCCAACCTTGTACACATACACACACATACATATATATATATATATAGAGAGAGAGAGAGAGAGACAGACAGACAGACAGACAGACAGGGAGAGGGAGAGTCGAGAAACTCAGATTTTGGGTCAGTAGAGAGTGAAAGTATTTTGAAAATAAACCATCTCTCTTTGAAGGTAATCATGGTGCTTTGAGAATATCATGGCCAGAATGTTTATATAACAATATTTGCTGACGTCCCGAACATTTTTTACTCGTGCAAATAAGCAAGGTTCACTGGCTGTTCCAATATACTGAGGATGACATGAAAATACATCAAAATATTGACAAGATCAACGACACTTTCTTGCACGTTAATCCAATAATTTTCAACCAGAATGCTTCTCTGGCTTTCATCATCCATATTTGTAGATAACTAGTTCAACGGAAAGATACATAGTGATCTTTAAAAAAAAACGATCACACTGCTTCTTCCAATGAAGAACTTATTGATTACCTCAAGGGATAATAGTTAGTGTTGCTCCTATCTTTTTATTTTATTTATGTATCATCATCATCATCATCATCATCATCATCAATAACCTGCTCGCGTCCGTCGTTGGACATAGACCTTCCCGTAAATTCGCCAGACCTCTCTATCATGGTCATTGCAGAGCCAGTACTTTCTGAATTTATCTAGCTCGTCATGCCTTCTCACTTTCTGTCAGCTACAGTTTCTCTGGGGATTCACGTTGTGAGTTGTGATGTCCACCGTTTAACTGACATTCTTCCAACCTGTCCAGCCCATTGCCATTTGATTTTTTTAACAGTGTCTATGATGTCTCGGACCCCTGTATTTTTTTCCTGTGCTGTCTTGTGGTCTCACCATGTGAGGTTGCACACGATTCTCTCAAGTGCACATTGCATGAAAGTAAACAAAGCAAGCACTTCCAACCATTCTGTAAATGATGTGAAAATAATCAACAACATTGATTCTATATTCATGCGTTATCATTACAAAGTGTGCAAAAGATTCCAGTCATTCTGAACATCTCAAGAAGCAGTTTCGTGACCTGGATGTAATTTGACAACCAATCAGTAGGGACCTAACTACACATGTGTTAACAGAAATTATCCTCTTCTTGTTGCTTTGTGTGCTAAATAAACGAGGGGGTCTTTATTAGTAGTGGGTGGATGGAAAAATTGGAAATAAGTATATGGGGGAGGGGGTATTAACGAGGAGATTGGTCGGAAAATGACCTAAGACGAATGTATCAAGTAATGGTTCCCCTGGAAACGCACAGATTTGCTTACTATTTGTGTTTTGTTTTCTTTCTGAGCCTGATTTGATAACATCTGAAAAGAAATTCTTGAGAAAATCTTAGCCTGAGCCGAAGGATTTGCTCAATCTCAATCTCAATATATATATATATATATATTGAGATTGAGATTGAGCTTCGATTTTCTAAGCAAATCCTTCGGCTCAGGCTAAGATTTTCTCAAGAATTTCTTTTCAGATGTTATATATATATAAAGAGCAAAGGAGCACCAGAAAACTAATAAACGGGTCCAAGGTCTAAACAGGTCTAATAATAGAGTCTTAGGTGGGGATAAAAAAAATTACACGCAGGGAACGTTTATTTGGCACTGGAGAGTAATTATATTCATCACTGAAATAAATGCATTGCCAAGAAATGAGATTATGTTGGTACAATAGATACTTTTTGCATCATTTAGTTTTAAACATATTGATGCACTCACCTGAGTGTATATATGCATACATGTATACATGTACATATATATATATATATATGTGTGTGTGTGTGTGTATGTGTGTGTGTGTGCTAATATCACAGCTTGAAAACCATTATTGACTTCGCCAAAAACCTACGTAAAAAACTCCCTATCTAATTTTGTCCCTTTTAAAATCATTTCTACCTCTGTAGCTTCAAGACTAAATAATCATATCCTGATTGCTCCCCATTTCAGAATATTTTTTCCACCCAATTCCAAGCTGGGGCTAGGAAAGAGAAGAAAAGAAAAGAAAAAAAATACGGGGAAAATAATTCCTCATACAAACTCACGCTTCAGTTAACATTGAAAACATTGAGGTCTTAGCATTTAATCAGTGGTCCGTCACCGAAAGTAAGTAAAACGATATTTACTGGGGACACGTAAATTCATACACGTTTATATTTTGAAAGATTTGGTTACGGAGACGCACAGTCACGGAACAGATCACACTTGATAACTAAACACTCTCTCCGTTTTTTTCTAATGGCAGCTCAGTAGTCAAAACTGTCAGTTGTTATTGATATTTACTAAGATTAGATACGTAAGACACAAGGCCACAAGTGAGGAACACTGTGTGAATTAACCTCACTAGAGAAGTAACAGTCTACGAAATGAGTTGGTTAACCAATGCTTCACGCCAATTGATATTTGTCAGGCTTGCCTTAGACTGGTACAAGATAGGGTTGCCGTTATGTATATGTTAGCGTGCACACACGTTTTGTAAACAGTGCACAAAGATAATGAATCTTCTCATCATAATTTCCAAATTTTGTGGATAGCTTGCTGGGTTTTTATTGAAAAAATACTGATTCAAAAATTGCGTGCATACTTTTGTCGCGGGAAAAAAACTGCACATTAGATTTTAGCGCTAACGAACAACAAAAAATTAGAGGGTACATTGGTTGCTATACGTCTGCATTTTCCCGAGTATGTCCTCTATTTAGGACATATCTTCATCCGTAAATAATTATTGAAAGGCCTGCTTATTAATTATCGTGGTTTCTTGTATGGCGCGTAACAGAAAAGTGTGTGCCAGACAGGAAAAAAAGCCTTTTTTTGAAAGTCCAGGTACGGCAACCCTGGTACAAAGATACAATTTTAGTGCTCCCAGTGAGACTCAAACTCCATCCAGTTATTGCAACATTAGGTTGCTAACCATTAGTCCATAGCTAGACACCCTTTGATATTTCCTATGGTATATTCTCGAATATAAGACGAAGTTTTTAATACAAGGGCATGACTCCAAATCAGCAGATTAGGTCAGTCAAAAATGGCCAATACTTAAGCTTATACGAATACACTATCCATTGATACGATGCATATCAGCGAGTGATAATACCCGTGGTTTCAACCCAATTCATTACCGAGGTTTTGTATAAAATGCTATGAATGTAGTACA
>OY735206.1:64244726-64302226 GCA_963457665.1 Thysanoteuthis rhombus
CATCATGCAAAAAAATCAGTTTTGAAGAGCACAGTATAGTCATTGGTCGAGTGAAACAACTAAATCAAGCATGGCATAACATTTGGTAAGAAAACAAGCTCGTGGTCCTCATCTAAATTGAAATTTTTTTTAAAGTTAAAAAAAAACAAACAAGGACAAACGATAGCACACACGTAAGAGGAAAAAGCCTTACTGAGGCATTCGTCAAAAGTAAAAGCATTTGCGAAGTGTGTAGATTTTACTATAGGATAAAAAGTAGTGCCCATAAAAAAAAACAACTGCTTGTAACAGACAAGATGGGTCAATGTAAATGTTACTAGGTTACATGATTAGTTGATTTCATTAGAAGGAAATCTTTGGCGTACCACGATGGACTACTACAGTAGGAAAGGGCAATTATGTGATGGTGTCCGTCTTCTCTCTAATTTTCACGAGACAAGAAGTACAGAAGGAGACGCTTATAACCATTTATAAATGTTATCAGACGATTACTGTATTGGAAACATGTGATCGCAGTCAGCAGCCACTTCTACATATCCTTCGCTTAGTCTCATCAGCCGGTTATTGTTATCTGGGAACTAATTAGCAGACTGGGAGGGGGGTAGATGCAATACTCATCTCTCCTATCACGAGACGTAGCACTGGGCTACAATGTACTAGGAGCTGGCAAGAATTTGGGCTTTCCCCGTCTCTTCTTTAAGAATCTCTTATTACTGTCTTACACAATATTAATAGCAAATAATAATAATAATAATAATAATAATAATAATAATAATAATAATAATTATTATTATTATTATTATTATTATTATTGCATCTGCATAATCGCACTAGATGTGTGATGGTCATCGCTTGGTGTATGACTGTCTCTAACCTATCATACCTGTTCTCGGGTTCCTTCGGGGCTAGTTTGCTACATTCGCCAGTTATGTAGTTTATCATTTTGTCCGTTTCTCCATGTAAGCGGCATCTGCTGTTTTTCTGTGTTCTTTCGATCTTTGCCATGACATAGATTGTCCTGGTGTATTTGTTCGAGGAATTCTGTATCTTTTCTCTGGTATCCTTTACGTAGCCATGTCCATGATCTTCCGTCTTCGATATTTTTTTCGGTCTTTTGAATTACCCATGAACTATTTTTCGTTCCCATTTTTCTTTCCTTGTTTTCATTACTACCTCGTTCACTATCTTTTTTTTTTATTGTTGCGCTGCTTTGAGCGCTTTTCACGGTATCTTCACTACATGCTTGTGCATGTTTTTTTCCGATCTCGTTTTGGCCATTTGAACATGTAATCTCTAGGGTGTCGGGCCTTTTGCATCGTCATAAGTTCCTTAGAACATCGGTCCTTCAATTGGAGCTCATCTTTCGTCCATCAAAGAAATGTTTCCGTGGTATCCACTTTTATCAAATTGATGTTGTTCAGTTTAGTTTCTAATATTTTCTTTTTCTCCGAAGGCATTTTTTTTTAAATTTTCTCCCTCATTTTGTCTTATCTTATTGAATCGCACCCGAGAACGCCAAGGTATTTATATCGATCTTGTGTAGATAATGCTCCAATAGTTCTGATATTCAATAAACCCGTTCCTTCCACCGCCATCATCAACCACTGTTTCCAGTTGGAAATAGGCAACATCAACCAAACGAGAGACTTCATACTTGCAAAGCTTAGTTTAGTCTCGCATAAGGTCACATCTATGGAGACCACAGTTGAAATCGAGTTTGCAACAGTAGCAAACTGTCTATATGATCAGCTTGATAACCATTGGGCGACAGTGGGCATTCTTCGAGAATTAGCTATTGTTAAAACGTATCACAATCATGGCAGCAGTGACGGAAATAAGGGGGTTGTAGGGATAAGGCGTATTCCTACTTCATAATTTATAATTTTTTTTTTTGTATGTTCTACTAATGGAAACGTTACCTTATTCCCGAAACGTAGCCTTACCATATACCAGGTTCCAGAAATCTATTTCCACCACTACATGGCAGCCAAGCTGGGTCTCGATGTTATTATCATTATTACTGTGAAGTCTGCCATTTCATTCGTCCTGATGTAAATTGAAAATGGGGATAACTGACAAGACACCCGTTTCTCTTGAAAAGACCATTTTGCCCTTCATTATGACGTCGGCGATTTTCTGAAAAAGCTAAGGGAATCAAGTGAGAGGCCACTTAACGGCTAAGTGTTAACATCTGCCGACTTCCGGTTGACGTTTCCGGTTTGACGAAGCTTCTTATTTTTCGCCAGCTGCGCACGACGACATGAATAAGTCAAAATTTGGATGAGCTCGGCTATGTCCTTCAAATTTTCACAATACAAGCATGTCAACTTTCCCGAAGAAACACCTACCAAACAACCTATACACACTTTGATTAAATAGATAGATAGATAGATAGATGGATAGATAGATAGATAGATGTGGACATAACTAGATAGATATATGGATAGGTAGATAGGTAAATTGATAGATGTAAACTGACTGAGATTTTAAGATAGAAATAGACCGAAATAGATAGATAGATAGACAGACAGACGTATGGGAACTCCTTCGTTAAGGGAGGTAGAGGGATTGATTTACCCGATATTTTACACGGTTTCACCCGAATCTTTTGCCCTTGCCCCCATCCCCTTGGCTTGTACGTCTATTGGGAGAGAGAGAGAGAGAGAGAGAGAGAGAGAGAGAGAAAGAGAGAGAGAGAGAGAGAGAAACAAACGACCATTAAGAGAAATTGAGATAAAACTAAAAGAAATGTTTACTGTGAGAAATATAGAGATATGAAAAAAACACGGCAGCATGATATGAGTGAGTGCCTGGCGTATAACGATAGTTAGCATAGATTTTGCTAGACTATTTGCTAGTACAGCAATTTCGATACCCACGGATTATCCAGCTCTTGTTGCCCTGTACTGAAATAAGATAAACTGTCTTGTTACTATTTACTGGTTACCTGAGAGAGCAAATGGATGATTAATGCACGCACCCAACCTCCTTATCTTATTTATGAAACCTATAAGAAAAATATCAATTCCTATGTTGTTACATTACGAGAAATTTTCCTCCCGTGTAGCAGGGCTATCACACACTCCTAATTTGAGAGAAAAAAATAGAAGAGGGGAAAGGCATATAATTGGCGCAAATATTTGAAGGATGTGAGGGAAAGGAACGGCTATTATTGGTTCTTTTTTCCGATGACGTTATAAACCACTCGGTCCGCACAAATGAGTTCAAATTGCTTTTCACATCCGAGTAAGATTCAAGTAATAGTGTTGAACACCAATTACATGCGTACGTGCTTGTCTGTGAGTATTTGTTAGTATTTTTCAAGGTTGCATATAAGTCAGTGAGTAATTTTGGTCTATATAAAGACTTGTGAAGGAAAGAATCAGTCGGGCTTTTCACTGTGACCTGTCCTTGTTCCGCTAGTATTTTTAGCTTAACGTTACTCAATATCCTCATATATATATATATATATATATATATATATATATATATATATATATGTGTGTGTGTGTGTGTGTGCGTGTGTGTGTGTGTGTGTGTGTACTAGATGAAATACCCGTTCATGCCGGGTAAAATATTCAAGGATTACAAAAAATAACTAAGGCTTTCGGAGTCCTGACACGGTTTCCTTTCACCTCTGACCCTTTAAAGCGGGAACATTTCCCTTGACGTTTGACCCCTTTAAGGCGAAAAAAAAGCCCACTTTCATTTGCAACCCCTGAAAGGGGAAAAATAGTCTCCCTTCACTTTTGACCCCTTGAGGGGGTGAAGCTTCCCTTTGCTATTGACCCCTTAGAGAAAGGAAAAGTCTCCCTTAACTAATGATGCCTTAAAAGGGGGAAAGTATATTTGCGCTTTGACCCTTTGAAGAGGGAAAATGTATCGTTTCATTTTTCACCCATTCAGTCTTTTGAAGTGGGAATCGTCTGCTTCGACTTCTGACCCCTTAAAGGAGGGAAAAGTTTCCCTTATCTTCTAACCCCTTGAGAGTGGATGAAGTTGCTCTTAAATTTTTACCCCTACACGACGGAAAATTTTCTCTACACTTTTTACTTTTTGTACATGGAAAAAGTTTCCCTCAACTTTTGACCCTTAGAAGAATGGGAAAATTATCCCTCTACTTTTAACCCATTGAAGAGTTGTAAAGTATCCGTTCACTTCTGACCCTTTTAATGGGAAAAATAATCTCTTCACTCTGACATTGAAGAGGGCGAAAAGTTTCCCTTCACGTTTGATCCCTTGAAGACGGGGGAAATGTCTCCCTTCACTTTTGTCCTCAGGTCCACATTGTCCACTTTTGTATTCAGGTGGGTCCTTTAGCATGGGAGACAAACAGTTAGACATGCAGATGGCGTGACACCTCTTAATTATTTACAAATGATCGATATATATATATATATATATATATATATATATATATATATATATATATATATATATACTATAATTGAGTCATCCACGGGCTGTTGTTTCGTTGTATTACAACTCTTCAGTATGGCTATAGACTATCCATTATCCCATCGCTTCAGATTCAGAGGTTGGCGTTTTACCCCTGCCCTACGCAGAACGGTCAGTATCAGTAAGATTGAATTGAAGCGATATATTTACTAACGCACAATTCCCCATCTACCAGAGTGCTCTATTCCATATATATTACAAGGATATGCACCCGGTGAATGTAAACATTTCGTGCTCTTGGACTCGTCAGCAATCGGTCATATGTTGTTTCCTGGGATAATTATATATATATAGAAACGGCCAGATTATTTATGTATAGAACGGCTCTGAGGAACCTAAAGCTATATTATTTGGTAATCTATCTTTAATGATTCAAGTATCCTTATTTCATTTTATTTATTTTTTAAAGCCTCGACTATATTAATGAGTGTTTTATTTAGTCATAGTAGGAAGCTAAATCAATCAATGAATGAGATCGTCCAATTTGAATGCGTACAAACAACCAATAAATAAAAAGTTACATAGAAGCTCACTATATGGTCATATATATGTGGGTGCGTTTTCTCTCCCTTTCTGTCTCTGTCTCTCTCTCTATCTATCTATCTATCTATCTATTTAGGTTTGTTTCAATCTAAATATTTATTCAGTTCAGCTCTTCTTTGTCCATACCCATTTCTGTTTGTATGGATATTTCTGCAGAATCTGATTCGTTTCTACAACGAAATCAATAGTTATGCATTTACAATACATATCCATTTTGTTGGTAACGCTTGCTTTTAATTCCTGACCACGGACAAGACCTTTCTTCCTGATTTTCAGTGTGTTGCAATGATAAAATCATCAGCACCGCATTTATGATATTGATGTAACTGCTTCGTTCTGGTAGTAACGCTTGCATCTCTTTGTGATCATTGATAATACATTTTTTTCCTCATTCTCAGTGCATTCCAATTGTAAAACCATCAGGAATGTCAATAAAACTTGCCTCTAATGCACCATGTAAATATTAGGTGCTGGAATCTGCTGAAACACATATAAGAATTTTTTTTAAAAACATGCCTGGTTGCTGGAAGGTCAAAGTCTATTCCTATTGAACTAGATTACTTTTGTTTTGTATAAATAATAAATAATTTCGATTTTGTTAATATGTTAAACATATTAGTTTGGCTCAGATAGAAAGAGAGTCACCTTCCAATCTCCTGGTGGTGACTATCAAATCTCGGTAGGGAAATGCTGGTTTTATTTATTTGATTCAACATGACAGCATTGAAGAGTTTATCTCCGACCCCCAGAAAAAAATTGGTAGGAATTGTTCCTGTACTTTTTGCTGTTACAGGGAAAGTAAATTCGACTCCAAATGGACTGGAGTGTGATAAAATTCTAAAAGTATGCCAATAATTATCAAATGTTTTTCCTGTCACCAGAAAAAGAGCAAAAACGACTGAAAAGTAACTGTTGGAGAGGAGAACTCAAGTGGGTAGTGATCAGTAAAATTAAACCTTGCCCGAATATAACGGTTTCAAATCCAGTCAGCCCTAAAATACAACTGTGATTAATTTCTTATTTCCCCAACCCTATCCCCGGTTCTTCTATGAGTATTCATTGGAGCGAAATGAAATTTTGATATTTTTGTTCAATAAATCCGACACGTGCTATCATGGCTCATATAAATGTCCATTAAAAAAAACAGTATCACTGACTCTTAAAAGGTCTTAACTTTATTGGACATTCAAACGTTGGGTTCGATTAACTGGCAAATATTAACAAAATATTAATCAAAATCTAACGTTCATTGAATGTAAATCACAGATGTGATAAGAAGTCAAAATTGAGAAAATAATAATCGAATTGAAAGATTATGAATGATTACGGCTTTTTCTTACACAAAGTAAACATCAATTTTATATTCCAGTGTGAAAATTACTTTGTTTATTGTTTAAATAACACAATTTCAGAAATATTTATTACTGTCTCTCCAGACGCCTGTCATATAGCTTTGCATATTATTGCTAGTGAGTCTGAACCTCACTGGATTGAATACTTGTATAGTTTTGTCTATAGTTATTAGAAGGGTCAATAGAAGGGTCATGTTGGATCAAACAAATAAAATGATCATTTCCCTACCGTGATTTGATAATCGCAACCAGGAGATTGGAAGGTGGCTCTCTTTCTATCCGAGCCAAACTAACATGTTTAACATATTAACAAAATCGAAATTATTTATTATTTATACATATTTATTCAAAGAGTGCCTGAGACGATTGAAATCCATGTTAAAATGACGTTTCGTGACGATCCATTCTGAGTGCAGAGTTCAACTCGATGTGGCTTCCCCAACTCAATAGATTAGGCATGGACATGCCAGGCCTAACAAGGAGAGGTCAGGGAAGGAAAACACCCGGATCCTGCGTTATGTGCATTGCTATCATTGAAGAGAAAAATTCAATTTAACACCATTATATTTGAATAGTACGAATGAAGACGAGCGTAGCATAGATCGACCGGAGCGTCGTATTAACAATACGAACAAGGAGGAGTTCAATCCCCCGAAGAACTCATTGAATTGAATTGCTTTGTTCCAGATTAGGGTTATTTTAGTAAATTTCAACATCGAACAGCAATCATGGAGTGATGCAAGCATATTTGGCAGACTATTGCTAAAGTAGATAGCTCGATTCTAATTGGCTCTCCCATTACAATAGTCCTGTGTCAGTTTGATCTAAGCTTAGTATATATATATATATATATATATATATATATATATATATATATATATATAATATATATATATATATATATATATATATATATATATATATTGTAGGGTTAGCAAACCAATCTTGCAAATCATTGTAAGAGCGACCTTCATTGTGCAATGGTTAACAGGCTGGTCTCGCAGAGCATTCGCTAAAGTAGTTAGTTTGAATGTGGTCTCGTGCCCGACTAGACTACGCTGAATAAAAATCTTTCTCAACATCACGTGGAAAGGTCACAAAGCAGTACAATATATCAGAGAGAAGCAGGTGTAAGAGATATCCTAGAAGCCACTAGCAAATTTAAATGTCAATGGGCAGGCCATGCTGCAAAGATATCAGGCAGCCGTTGAACATTGCGATTCATAATATGAATCCCTTGAGATCTGCGACGAAATTGTGACCAGCTAAATGAAAGATGACGTGGTGATCTGAACGGGTTCAGAATGTTTCGACACCATGACACTCAAAATCGGAAGTAAAAAAATAGCTGACCATGCAGAAGGCCTATGCCCAACAGACGGATTTTAAATTCATGATCGTGATAATAATTAATTGCATTTGAAGTGTATCGAAGTACCCGTCTCCTGCCGAATTCTGAAAAAGGGTAAAGTGTGATATTTCTAATAGAGTGCAGAGACTGGTGACAAAGTCTCCATTTCTGTTGCATTTATCAGCTTAGTGATCCTTGCAAGTCTCATGTTTGGTTGTAACCAGGACTTTATTCTTACAAGTTTTTTTTTTTTATAACCAGCCACTTGGCAGGATGCAAGTCCACCAAAGGGATACCCCCACCCTAATCACACAGGTTAGAGTGCTCTCAATTACCTGCTGAATGCACACGGAAGTTTGAAATAGAGTATTTTCAACACTTTTCGCTCATACCGAGAATTGAACCCAGGACCTTTTAAGTGTGAGGCAGACATGCTAACCATTGCACATCTCTGAGTAAACAAGGAGTTCTACTAGGCTCGCTCTTCTATGAATAGGTAAAGACAAACCCTTTTTTTTTTTTTGAGTTGCAGAAAATAGTGGTTTTAAACGGCAACCATCATGATGGTACATCATATCAGGGGTGAGAAAAAGCGGTATTTTTTTTTTTTTCATTTCAACCGATGATATGCCGGTACAGCCAATAATAACGATCTTGTCCATAATTAATAAAATATTTGTAAAGAAAAGAAAAGAAAAAGGTCTTCCAGATCGTAGATATTGGCAGTACCAACAAATTGGAGGGTGAAGTTGGAAGAAAACGAGAAAAAATGGGAAATACCAGGCGATTACCAGAGAACTAACAAAACTGTGGAACATGAAGTTTCTGGTAGAACTCTAGAAACTAAGCCAAAAGCATTAAAACATATATTGAATGATTTAGAATTTCGAAGAACGATTGAGACTGTCCATCATACCACAGCGGTGCTGAGGGTATGCGAGGATACCGAGGAAGGTGCTGGGGATTACAGAAGGCTTGTCGATCTCCATCGATAATCATGAGGCATCTGGTGTGAATTGCTTCTTTTTTTTTTTCTATCTTCCATTTGCACTCTAGGAGTCATGAGGAGGTGGAGACGATATCGCCTCATTTAGTTAAAACCGTTTTCCATTCACCGTCGATATGAGAGCAATTTGTTATAATCCACTTCCAGCTTGCTAGACCAGTAGATGCTATATTAGACCCCCTTCAACCATACATTTTGGTAATACGTTCCCTATTCTATCCGTTGCGAGACTGGTCATTGACCATGGTTTGAGAGCCCAGTCTGTCTAGCTATTTACCCGTAGCTTGGAGGGGGATTCATGCCTGTACTAAAGAGCATTTCTGTGAAGTAAATGCAAACTGAGTTTGAACATGTTTCGCTGGTTGCATTTCCCGTGCTGCTAACCGTTAGACCACTCGTACCTCCTGGTGAACAAGCAAGTCAGGATTTTTGTAAACGAACTATTTTAATCATTGTATTTTTTCCTTGATCTTTTTGTCCATCACAACGTTTCGGCTGCAGTACCAACTGACCTTTTTGTGAATCTCTTGTGTTTTTCAAATTGAGTTTGTTTTTTTCAAATATTTTTTACTTATGCTCGCCATTCTCAACATTTAGTGAGTAATTATATGGAAAATTCGTGAAAGGGAAACAGAATTTGATACATAAATTATATTGTTATTGCTTTGAATACTGCTGTGACAATAGTCTGTGAACCTTTCTGCGTACCGAATAAGTAACCAAATACTTCGAAGGTGTACTTCCGTATGGCGGACAAAAAGTTCACTTAGTGGTGCTCCTAAAATGTAAATACAACCCTGCTGTAAATGCTTAATTAATAATTTCTCTGAATGCGGTTGATTTTTTTTAATTCTTTTTTTTTATTTTGGAAAATAATTAATGTGTTAAAAGTCTCCAGTGAGACGTTTTGGTCAAAAATTCGAAAAAGAATAAACGACGATAATTTTCACGAAAATACTTTTGCTAAAAATAGTTATCTAAAAAGTTTACACACATTTAAAAACTGCTCGCTACTGCTAATTAAGCAACATTAGGACGCTGGCCAAAATTTGTGCGCGATTAATATCTGTACAAGGCCATCGGTAGATCCGACTGCCACCAAGTAGGTCTAACGTTAAAACGTATGGCAACAACAAAAAATAAATATCTCTGTGCTTCTCTTTTGATCATGTGTGCACACAAACATACTTAGAGAGAAATATATATATATATATATATCGAGAAAAAGAGAGAGAGAGAGAGAGAAGGGGTGGCAGACCAACAGGGGGATGACACCATCGGAGGGGGTGACTCCCAAATGACTGCCTAAAATCGCCTACCCACACAATATCTCTGAAATTACCCAATGAATTTCAATGAAAAGGTGAGCGATGGGGTAGAAAGAAATGGATTCCGTTATTTCCTTTTGATTGAGATATATTTTCAGCTTTTTTTCATACCTATATGTATATGCACAATATCTCTAAAAGTTCTCGATGGATTTCAATTAAATTTTGAGAGAAGATGGACAGTGGGCTATGAAAGAAATCATTGGGTATATCTCTACAAAATAACCACCCAAGCGTCGTAGTCATATGTGCACACCATACGATATCACTTGAATTTCATGACTTCCAACACGATATCTCAAAGATTTCCTCATGGATACCACGTCGTGGAAATGTTGATAATGTAATAAGGAGATGCGTTTAGATTTACAGGAGATTCCAGGAGACTTTTTTCTGATATATAGATATTTTCTTATTCTTTCAAACATTTTTGTATATTTTCATGACCGTCTACACTTTGTCTACTCTGCGTCAACAAAAATTTTCAATAGATTCCAAAGATATTTTCTGGAAGGGTGAACCATAGGGTACAAAAAAGTAGAATTATTTTTGGACGAACCATGTACGATCACTCACGCCATCGTTGTATGTCCATACCACACAATATCACCGACTTTTTATGACTGTCCACACGATATCCCAAAAATTCAGAATGAATCACAATCAACATTCGTAGAAGGGTGGATTGTAAGCTGCGAACGAATTGATTTAATCATAGTGGATCCATTCATAATTACCTCCCCTATATCACCGACATATGTCGCGTAAATGCCATGTCTATCCACACGATTTCCCCCAAAGTTCTCGATTAATGTAAAATATCAAACGGTTGGCTATAGAAACAATGATTGATTTTTTTTTTTTTTTTTAGAGAGAATGAAATACAATTACTTTCCCTCCGTCAGGGTGGTATCTCCACACTAAAAAATATCTTCATGTCTGTCCACATGACATCTCTAAAAGTTCCCAATGAATTACAATGTAAATTTGCCAAAAGGATGCGAAATGGTCTACGGAATAAGTGATCAAATCTTTGAGCGGACGTGGACAGAGATATGCGCTCTTGGAGTGTTTTTTAGTTATATTGTATACCTTTTTCGAACATACAGAATGAAAACATTTCCATAGAACACATATTTATTTTCTTCAGGTTATTTCACTAAGTTAGAACAAAAATCGAAAATTAAAGATGAAAAGAACTGTTTGTAAGTATACGTAGGGTTACGTCACCACATTCAAAATTTTGGGAGAATCATGAGGAATGATGGTTAGTATTAGTCCAAAAAGATCACAAAAATTCTAGATATCCTGGGAAGAGAGCAAATGGGGTGACAAAAATGAGTTATCACCCAGGATAACTCCAGCAATAGATCTAGTACTGTATACATTGGGGAGGGGGATCGGAAGTGCTGAACAACTGCCTGTCTTCTCTGACTAATCAAGTCGTGTATGCTCATGATTGATTCCTTGTGATGGGTGATCCTTTGTGTAGCAATTATTAGCAAGAATATACTGTGGTGCAGTCCTCATTTGGAGCTCCCATACGTGTCATCATCATCATCATCAGTCTTTCAACATCCGTCGTTGGACATAGACCTTCCCCAGGATTTGCCACAATTCTCTATCATGGGCGTTGCAGAGCCAGTATTTAATAATTTGTCTAGTTCATCTCTCCATCTTGTATTTTGTCGGCCTCGGTTTCACTTGCGTTCTCTTGGGATCCATGTTGTGAGTCGTGATGTCCATCGGTTGTCTGTCATTCTTGCAACATGGCCCGCCCATTGCCATTTGAGTTTTGTAATAGATTCTATGATGTTTCTGACTCCCGTTTTCTTCCTCATATATTGTGCTGTCTTGTGATATCTCCATTTGAAGTTGAGTATGATTCTCTCATGTGCTCGTTGCATGCTTCTCAGTTTTCGGGTTTGTCTCTTGGTTAGGTTCCAACCAAGACTAAATTAAGTTTAGTGAAGAACCATAATTATTTCCGACCGATAATGATCTAAATACATCCATTGCTTCTCTTTGAGATGGATTTCACATGAATCTGAATCAATACAAAACACTTTCGTTTGAAACTAATTTGAGTTTTCTTTCTTCTCTGTCAAATTTCGGTCCTAGAGTTATCTTTGTTTTCTACTGTAATAAAAATCAGTTACAGAAATCTCGTCCAGCTAATTGGTAGGTAGCTCTCTTACCGATTGAGCTAAATTTACAAGTATTACTCATCTACCAAAATATATGTTAGAAATACACAAGGGATTATTTTATTAAAAAAAACAACTTATTTATAAAATTCACAATTGCCCCCTGCAATTTAAAGTGATGAGTGAGTGGTAGCCTGCTCTCTTACCGACTGTCCCAAATTTACAAGTCTTACATAACAACGAAATTTATCTGACAGATAGGGCTTATTTTCTATCTAATAAAAAAATACATCAGTACAATAAAATAGTTATAATCGTATTATAAATTATATATACAGTACAAAAAGTTGCTGTAATCATTTTCAATAGAAGTAGGAGTTGAGTTTGACCCTGCAGCAGCCAGGCATGTCATTTTTTTTTTTTTTTTTTTTCTTTCAAACTTCGTCAACCTGATATCAGGGACGAAACCGCAGCTTCCTTAATGGCAAAGTCTTATCACAGAAATTCAAATACGAGGACTTTTGGGGGGGTTAATACTGTCAATATCAACCTTGTGATAATTTTCCCCGCCACATTTACTTCGACTTTTCAACTGCAGCGATGACAACGACAACTACTGCATTTGACATTTTCCTTGCGAAAAGTTTTCAAGTCCTTTTGCTTTTTACTCTTTTTTTTTTGTTGTTGTTTTTTTATCACTTTTTTTTCGTCGTCTTCCTGTTCTTTTCTCAATCGGTTCTTCTTTCCTTCTCCCTTCTCTCTCTCTCTCTCTCTCTCTCTCTCTCTCTCTCTCTATCTGTCTCTGTCTCTGTCTCTGTCTCTCTCTCGTCCTCCTGCCGTCCACCACTACCTTCCCCTTCTCTCTCTCTCTCTCTCTCTCTCTCACTCCCATCCTCCTGCTTTCCGCTCCCACCTTCCTTTTTTTCTCTCTCTCTCTCTTTCTCACTCTCTCTCACCCCCTGCTTTCCACCACTATCTCCCCTTCTCCCCATCTCCTTCTAGTCCTTCTGTTTTCCACTGCTAACCCCACTCCTCTCTCTCTCTCATCCCACTGCTTTCCACCACTACCTCCCCTTCTCTCTCTCTCTATCCCTCTCTCTCTCATCCACCTGCTTTTCACCACTGCTTCCCCTTCTCTCTATCCCTCTCTCTCTCTCTCTCTCTCTCATCCCACTGCTTTCCACCACTACCCCCCTATCTCTCTCTCTCTCGTCCACATGAAACTCTCCCTATAACAAAAACAACTATCGCCATTAATTCCACTTCACCTCTCCCTTCCTTTCATCAGATTCTCAGCTAAAATTCATGCCAAACCCTCAGTCCCTCTTGCAACCGCGGCTCCAGGAATGTGGGTCAGTGAAAGTGAGCAAAACAAATGACGTCATCAAAATTTTTATTGGCTAATAAATACAACAACAACAACAACAACAATAATAATGAGGGCGCAAGCGATGAAAGCAAGTTCAGCAACAGAATGTAAATATTAACAAGTGGATATCTACTACTACTACTACTACTACTACTACTACCACTACCACTACTACTGCTACAACTATTACGAAGAAGAAGAAAAAAAGCAAGAAGAAGGATGATACTCTTATTTGAAAAAAAAAACAGGTCCTCGCCAGGGTACTTACACAACTGTAGGATACGAAGATGTGGGTCGTGCCTATAATAGTTGGCGCACTAGAATCGGTGCCTTAATCAGAAATAACAAGAAGAATTTAGGCTGTCCAGACCTTGCCAGTGCTGGGGGGGGGGTCCACGAAAACAGAGAATTGGGGAGAATAGCTGTAGTTGCCATTTACTGAGAAAGAGTTGATTGAATTTCGGACCGAAATTTTTTTACAGTCACCTCCCCTGCATCCTAGTTACATGTCCACTCAATGAATCTAATAGTCTTGTATTTTCTAAAAAAGTAAGATAAGGGGTAAGGGAGACCTGTTCATACTTGGGGTCGGATCCCATTTTTTTTTTCTTCTCTTTTCGATTGACAGATTTTTTTTTCATTTTTTTCGTACATTAATGTATTCACTCATGATTGTCCTCACAATGCCCCCAAAAGTTCTCAATTAATTTTAATGGTATTTTGTGCGAGGGTGGTTCATGGGCTAGAGAAGTATTAATCAAATCTTCGGGCGGATCCAGAAATTTTTATAGTCACCTCCTCTGCATCGTAGCAATAAATGAACTGATTTTGATTCAGTATTTAGTGACAGGGACATTGACAGAGGCATGCACTATAATGATGAAGATAACAATAACATGAAGAAGAAGAAGAAGAAGAAGGAGAAGAAGGAGAAGAAGAAAATATCAAAACCTTTTCCGAAGATCATTAAAATTGGACGTATTCTCAATCAGTGAAAATTGGGTATAGATCCAAAGCTACTCGCAAAAAGACAAAAAGAATCTGAAAACCAATTCAAACCTCTACAACGTTGAAGTGCGCTAATAATCTGGGGAGATCGCTGAGAAAACTAAAGAAGATAGCTATAATTTGGTCCTTAGTATGGAAAACTGGACACTTCTGGTGCTAAGATATGAAACAATTTCAACGATGGTATCAATAATGATATCTAGCTAATCTGTTGGTTAGTAACTTATTGTTCGCGGCACGTGATCGTAATCATTGGTACGAGAGACCAAGTGGGACCAAGTCTACTTTCTTCCCACGTTAAGCCCGACCTTGTGTCACATATTGCTGCTGTGGGACAGTGATTAAATAGACTTAGAATGCCTTCTCACTGTCCGTCAGGTGAAACTTCTGTCTTTTAAGAGGCAATGCCCCATGGAATATGACGACCGGTGACAAAGTCCCAGTTTCTGTTCCAAACATCAGCTTAGTGATCCTTGCAAGTCTGGGCGAGATCAGGATTTTATTCTTACAAGTTTTTATGATCACCATCTTGGCAGGATACAAGTTCATCGAAAGGATGGGGTACCGAATCACACAGCTTAGAGTGTACTCCTGTGTGCACAGGGAAACCATTACACTATCCGAGCGGACTACCTTTAGTAGTGACCAAATATAGATTTTCTTTCGGGTTCCCCACTGTTTGGGTCTTTGTGTGTGGGGGTGGGGGGATAGAGAGAGGGACAGAGATGCATCAAAATCGTTCGTGATGCAAAGAATATACGTGAATTAGAAGAAGTTTTATCAAATATAAAGATTATCCATAAAGATTGTTCATATTTCGGCGTTTATTTACATCATGTGCAGGATATCCCACAGTGAAAATTCTTGCTTCTTAAACAAATACTGTTTGCCTGCGAGCATATTTTTCGTATCATACGAGGTTCTCCACTATAATTTGGGGGCCGTTCCATGCACACTTACTTCCCCTATATCGTAGCTATTTGCCCTCCAAATTCACAACTTACAAATTACTGGGACGATCTGGAATAAACTTCGTATGAATACAAAGTATCATGCAGGGATCTCAAATAAAAATTTTGGGGTAGATCTATGTACAGTTCCTTCCTTGCGTCATAGCTATACATACACACCACACGATAACTACAAAGGTTGGGAATTAATTTCAATAAAATTTTATGAAAGGATTGACAATGGGAAACGAAAAATGTGATTAAATTTTGGGCAGATCCATAAAATCTTTACAGTTACCCCCTCACACTAGTTTATATGTCTCCGAACAATACCTGCCCTGCCAAGATTTTCAAGAGATTGGGGCAGATCCATGTCCAGTTACCTCCCCTATATCATGGCTATGTGTCCGCAACACACCATATATCTTCGCAAGTTGTGAATGAATATCAATGAAGTGCTATGGAAGGATGGGCAAAGGTAATAAAAAAAGGGATTCGATTTTGGGGTAGATCCAGTATCATCCTCTGATTGAGTGATATCTCCTGGTTTTGTGTTTGTTTTTTGTTTTTTCTTCCTTCTTCATACATTAATGAATCCATTCATGTATGTCGATATAGTCTCTCAAAAATTTCTCAATGAATTCAAAAGACGTTTTCTTGAAGGGTGGTCCATGGCATAAAACAAAAGTGATTAAATTTGGGGACGGATCTATGCTCAATTACATCCACTCCATTGTAGCTATATATCCACACAATACAATACCTCCAAATGTTATCAATGAATTCCAATGAAATGTTGTGCTGGGGTGAGGAAATAAGCCACGTAAACGAGATAGAATGTTCATTTGAATCCATTCACAGTTACCTCCTCTGCATCATAGCTGTATAACCATACCACACAATATCTCCAAATGTTCTCCATGAAATTTAATGAAATTTTGTTGAAGGGTATGCAATGGGCAACGCGAGAAGTAATTGAACTTAGACAGAATTTAGAATTTGGATGAAAATACATTTTATTACTTTGAAATAAATATTAACATGAAATAAAAATTATCCACACCAAAATAATTTTCTAAAATGGTTGAGCTTGACATAAGCAGTTGACTTAATGTAAATCCACTAATATTTCCAATATGGTCAAGTGTACTCCGCTTGACTGCAAGGCAATAGTATAAGCTTTTCAAAAACAAAGTCTACCTTTTAGGTTCCCAAAGAGCCGTTCAAACCATCGGTAATAAAACTAAAATTTGAATTTCTGAAATGTTAAAAAGATCAGAATTCTAATGATGTATCTACGTATCACTGAAAGGGGGACCAGCGATAGGGGCACCACTAAACTGGGAACCGCAAATAAGGGGATCACTGGACGGGAAACGGCGTATAAGATGGACTACTCGAAGGGAAACTATGAATTATATAAATTATAGCTAAAAAGACAAGTTACAGATATGTTGGACCAGTGTAAAAATGCTTTAACGTACTGTATAAGTCGTATTGCTTTATCGCGCTAATTGATCTTTCTCCAAAATGTTATGAAACAGAACTGAAATTAATTAAATGTCAGCTGAAGTTATGAACTAAGATTCTTGAAATCAGTAGGATTAAACGTTGGAATTTACAATAAGACCGTATAAGTGTTTCAATGACAAAATCAAATATATTAAAGTGCTTAGTTGGCTATCTTTTTTTTAGCCTTCTGTTAATTCAATACTTATCAAGTTTACCTTACTCTAGAATAAGGCCACAAGTGTGGAGACCACCGACTGAGGATTGAGTTGATCACACGAATGTATTGGTCTGTCAGAAGAGCTTGATAACTATTGTGTTCTCTTCATATTGACTCAGCGTGATTAAGTATGACACAAGGTTAAATAAGGGGGATGGGATGGGAAATTGTGAAGCACTAATTTCTCATATGGGAGCGGGTAGGGGATGACTGCCCGTCATTTAAATCATTGTTCGAAATGTTGGCTTTTACTTCGTTCCAAACAGAGACGGTAAATACGCAAATACTTCTGTCGCCAAACAGGCCCAATCAATCAATCAATATATATATATATATATATATATATATATAGAGAGAGAGAGAGAGAGAGAGAGAAAGAGAGAGAGAGCATGGCATGTCATGGCAGGGCAGGTAAAATTGCTTAGTTGAAGCACAGGAAGACTGTGTTGTGTCAAGTTGGTAGACCCTGTCTGAAAGTTAGTATTCGGAATGCTAGCTTTTGCCTCGGTTCCATTACAGCCAGTTGGAAATAAACAACAATCTCAGCCAAGACGCTGGCTATATATATATATATATATATATATATATATATATATGTTTATATACAATCGGAATAATGAACCACTTATAATACATACAACCAAACATCCGACCCTCAAGGATACGATTATAAACCCCTCCGCCACGTATGAACTTTCCAACCACCACATCAACACAGAATACACCTCCAAAGATGAAATTCATTAAAAAAAAACAAAACTTTATCGATTCTGTTTCGGCGAGGAAAACTGCTCATAAATGAACATAAACCAAATGAATCTCATTCCATTCTCCTGAATGTCTTGAATATCGAAGTTTTTTTTAATTTTTTATTGTATATATTTGTGAGCAATTTTACAATGCAAAGGTGAAAGATTTGAGGAAAAGTGTATCACATTTCAAAATTGTATTATCACAAAAGATTTAACATACCTTTTCTTAAATCTTTCACTGCCACATTGTCAAAATACCACCAACATTCTGTAGAGGATCTTGCACACCTTGTATCGGCCTACGCACACTTCCGCATAGCCAAGCATTATACCCTCGTTAATATTGTCAAAAAGAGGTGTGTTTTTCCCTGCTAACGCTAATACTTGTATGTAAATCTTTTCTGTCGATTTGCAGCAGGAATCCCGGTGTTTTTCGGGAAAGAAATAACTGCTCATTTGACAATGCAGAAATAAAACCTGATCTTTAATAAATGTCTTCTTGCACAATATAACCATGTGGGTGGCGCATCGCAAGCCAAAAAAATGGATTGAGTACATCAACTGGCAAGTTGTGTGATCGAATCTTGGCATGGGTGTCATGCACCCACGGGAAGGTTCGCACAGACTCCCCGGGCGGACTCGCCGAGGCCTCACTTTGGATAAGTCAACGTAGTCCGTGCAGCTTTTCCTGGGACCGTTATTGAAAAGCTTGAAAGCGGAAGTTTGGATTTGAGATTCTGATATCATGGAATTAATTTTAAAAAATTCAATCTTAAATGTTATCAAAACTTTTGTGCGCCTTTTTAAACGTCGAATGAGAGGAAAACAGAAGTTAATACATAAATTCTGTTGTTATTGTCTTGAATGTCTCCAGGAGTAACATACTTTTTACTCTTTTCTCCGTCGGTAGTCGAAACAAAACGGAAGATTGCTCGATATCAATCCAAGTAATTAAAAGGAATGAAGATGTACTTCCAAATGACGGATGGAAAGTAAAGGTCCAATTTAGCATTGTAATTACAATGTTAATACAATCCCGTTTCAAAGGATTAAGAAATGATTCCCTTACATACTGATTTTGACTAATTTTTGAGAAAAATTTCCAGTGGAACTGTTTTTCTGAAAAATTCGCTTTAAAAATTCTGCAAAAATACCTTTGCTAAATAGTGTTATTTAAAAAGATTATTCATTGACGATAGTTTGCTACAGTTAATGAAACAACATGATTGGGGCTTGGATTTTTTTATCACACTTATCAAAAATGTCTTCATTGCGCAGTCGGTAAAGTGTCCGAGGCAGGTCACTTGTTGAAATCCGAGTACGGTCTCAACATTTTCCAAATTTCTCTTTGCTTCTACTTCTATACTTCTATCATATGTGTATACACACATTATTACATACTACTATATATATATATATATATATATATATATATATATATATATATATATATATATATATATATATATATATATCCTGGATGGCACTGATGGATTCTTGGATACAATTATTGTGATAAAAACTACAAAATGAGGATACTAGCCTGAAATAGTGAATAGACTCTCTGCCTCAAATGCTTGGTCAGATAACACCTTCAGGTTCTCTTTGCACTTAAGCTTTTGGTGTTAAGTTAGATTCATTTCGACTGAATTTTTACGTTTCCGTACCTGATAATTCTGTTTGATCAGATGTAGGGGTGTGAACTGATTGACTCGGGATGATCCGCCGAAATCGATGGAAGGCGCTCGGTGATAAAATTTTCACTGTCGTTTTTCTTTAACCATCGACCACGACTGTTTCGAATCGTGAGTGATAGAGAGTAAGTTATGCACTTCATGGCTTCAACCGTACCTTGCTTAGACTCCCCACATCGCCTGGCTACTTACTCTGTTTTCAGTTATATGGTAGATTTGAAGGCGACGGGCACCTGAAGTGGCGTCTCTCACTTCACCCTGAGCTATTTTACACACACGTAGGGGAAGAGATGGATTCATACCTCTTTCGTAGGGACAATTGTGACATTGTCTCAGCCCAATTTCGAACTTGTCTCGCTCGGTCATCCCGTCGAGAAGTACAGCAACAGTGTGAATAGTAGTAATTGTTGTCATGATAATATCACTGCTTTTCACGTTACTCGTGCGAGTGGTAAGTCAATCGAACTAATTCTGCTGTAATACTTTCCGCTATTAATTCAATTGGTGTGACTTCAGCAATACAATACTATCACTACTTCCTCTACTAAAACTAACTCGAAGTACTACACAACGTGTATACTCACTTCAATACACGATGCCTGGAGGGGAAGTCCCGAGGGAACTGGATAATTGTTGTGCCAACTAAAACGTACGTGTGTAAGTCCCCACCGTAACAACTGTTCAACAAAACGCCATTGTCTCATAACTGTTGTAAAGGAGTTTGTTTAGAATTGGGTCATGTTCGTAAAAGTGCGTTCAGTATGATGTTATTTTTTAATCCAGGTTACCCAAATATGAAACATACATTAAAAGAACGACACATAAAGTGAACAATATTGTAATTGTTGTATTTGATTAGTTTTGACTAACTTCCTCGTTTTTCGTTTGTTTGTTTGTCTGTTTGTTTTGGGGGGGTATGGGAAAATGAAAACGAGGAAATTAGTCTTAACTAATCGCATATAATGATGAAAACGACCCGTCTAACTAAATTTAGGAAAGGATAAACAATTTTCGGTAACTTTGGGAAGGGTTATTAAGACAGTAACTTTTGTTTGGACAATCTAATCTCTTCTTCCCATCTTCAAGGATAGCACAAGAATTCGGTTGATTCATTGTACGGTCTTCTTCAGGCGTGAAATGTAAAACCGACAGGAAAGACTTTCTTTCCTTTCTATGATTGGATTTCAAGTCTGAGAAGGGTCCCAGAATGGATCAGCCGAAATGTTTTGTCAGCAACAATGATTCTAAGAAGAGATGAGATTGTTCGTGAAAAAGTTGGTAGAATAAATAATATTTTATAAAGAAGAAAAAAGAGAGAAAATGCAAAAGGAATTAAATTGACGAAATTAATCAGCTTATCTCAGTCTAGCATACAACCAAAGAAGGGTAACATTAGCGTTCATGAATTGCACTGCGTCAGTTATTCAAATGGGGAGAGCCTGCTTAGAAAGCGAATTACAGCCTTCGAAATCCTGGCTCTTTAGGGATCATTGGTCGGGAATACCAATCCCTCAACCATTAAACAGTTATGCGTCCATCAAATGAGCAGCTATAATCAGGGCTGTGAAGTGAGAGTCGGAGTGCCGGTGTTGGAATCGGAGAAGTACACACCATGAATTGATGTGTCGGAGCCAGTTTCGGAGTCGGAAAGTTTTGTGTACTGAATCTACAGCAATAGTTACAATAAATGTTGTTTATAATTAACCACCAAATGATATCTAGGGCGTCTCTCGTAAACACTATGATTAGCAAGCCAATGTTCGTTTATTCTCGAGTGCTTTTTATACTTCTCACTCGTGCTGAGCTTAGTAAATAACAAACTGATTTCTTTTTTCTTTTCTTTTTCAAGAACGATAACATCTTCAAATGTTAATCGTAATTTTGTCAATCTTTGTAGATTTTGAATGTCTAAAAGTGGCTAGATTGCATTCCCAGGTAACTATATTGATAAAATGTTATACACATTCCAAAGACTCACACGAAGGCCCTTAAAATTACAATCATACAACGTATTGATCAGATATTTACGATATAGTGAAAATAAAAGCCATTTAGTTGTTTTTCAAGGTTAGTATTTGAGTTGGTCTTAGCAAATTTGCTATTATAGTTTACGTCCATATATCTTTGATTTCACGTGGGAAATGTAACAACGCCTAGAATTGCATGTGTTGAGACGGATGACTGGAATGCTTATCAAGGAATTCAAAATATGAACGACCATATTTCTATACAAATATAAAGATAACCATTCTCCTAAGTGTGCTTATGCAAAGATTATCCTATTTTCTATAATCATGGTGTCCAAAATATCATTAACCAAAAGAAATTCTATTGAGAATCACATATAAGTGGAATGCTTTTTGTCTGACTTGAAGATTTTCCACTGTTATAATCATAGATAAAACTGTAACTCTTTAAAAGAAAAATGTACTCATCTGAACTATCAAAGCTTTTCCAACCACTTAACGTTCAGCGCACAAAAGTCTGTGTGTAAAGTGCAAATGGTTATGTTTCTGGCCAATTTTCTTTCTTTTTTTTAAAAAAAGGGAAAAAACTTTCATAAAAATATTAAAATTCCGACGACGCCCCCGGCTGACAAATAAAGTAAAGTTTAGACCTACATTGCACGATTTTAGATGCTATCAAAAACTCGTGCGTTGTCATAAATTAAACTGAAAGATAAGTTTAACTGTTTGCTAAAGGCTGAAGATATAATCAAAAATTCTTATTCTCTCACGCGTGTATTGGTCATCTTAAGCAACATATAAAAGCCTGGTTGATAGGTTGTTAGTTTTGTATTCCCACCTGATCCTTACAGTAATTCGAGTGCTAATTTTCAAGGCAAGGATCATTCCCGCCTCACACTTGAAAGATTGAAGTAACTCACCGGTCCTACGAAGTCTTCACTGATTGATGCCAGTAGTAAATGTTTGAGCTCAGGCAAATGCCAGGATTTCGACTAATGAGCAAGAAAATCCTTCTCACTTTGAAAACTGGCAGACATATAAGATTTTTTTTTCTGTATAAATTGATGGCAATCGCTTCTTAGCTTTGCAAAATGTTTCACAGGAAGGTTCTACTTTCAACTTACGAAAGGTTCCATAGGGACGCTCTACTCACAACTTATGAAAGGCATTACAGAGATAATCTACTCTCAATTCATAGACTGTTTCATAGAAACACTCTATTCTATACTCACGAGAGGTTTCATAGGGACGCTCTACTTACAGATTAAGCATGAAACATATACGGTATTTTACATCATATAATTTATGATGTGTTTTATGGGAGGGGATTCTATGGGTCATTTTGACGAAAAGAGTTGCATGAGTATCAGTGCCATCAGTCGTAGGCTTACCCAAATCATGAATTTCATTGTTCAATGTTTAATTTGAATCGAAATTTTTACAGCAAAAAATCATTAAATATATATATATACATCTGTATCATGAAGTACTAAAGTGTGTGTGTGCGTTTGTGTGTGTGCATGCGTACGTGTGTGTGTGCGTGCGTGCGTGCGTGTGTGCGTGCGTGCGTGTGCATGTGAGCGTGCTCAAAGATCTCGAGGACAACACAGAACAGAAACAAGTGTATGTCCAGAATCAGCAGCTGAATCAATCACCTATATTATTTGCTGTCAACTATCTGATTTTCAAAGCTCATGAACCCTTGCCAGTTTTGAGAAAATAAATTCTTTCTGGTATTAATGGAGGCTTGATGATTCCAATGTAATCATAATGGTAAATTGGACCCTTACTCTAGGCAAATCTGAAACCAGCAGCCCACAATTCGTCTGCTGCAAACATTTAACGTTGGCTTTGACAAAAACAAGTTAGCCGATAACTATGGGATCTATGTTCGCACTCTCAGAAAACAAGTCTGTAGAAAATACTTTTTGTTTGTATTTTTTTCATCGAAGATTCCCTCAAAAACTATCAGAGTTAGACCCATAAAATCAAAATTCACGTATATTTTAGCTCAGCGTCATCAGGGGAGTTTGTTTTTCTTCATTATTTAAGCGAGAGGGTTCAATGCTTTGAAAAAATGGGTAGGCAATAATTCATTTCATGCTGGTGCAATAGTCGAGTAGTTAAATCCTCGGAAAATAGGCATATCTGAAAATAAGATCATAATTTGTCAGCAGCAAAAATCGGAAGGTTGAATTTCACAAAAAACATGTTCGACTCTTTTTATGGGGTCTCCGTCCGCTCTTTCAAAAACAAGTGCGTACCCAAATTTTTCTTTTTTTTTTAAATTTTCCTTTTGGGCGATAATTTACTGGTTAAACACTATGCCTAGTGGATAAACCCTCACAAAAAATGGAATTGTCTGACCAAACTCAGACAGAGAGTGCTTTCCCCACTCAGTTAATGTAATTTTTAATGTATCTGTATTGTGTAAAATTCTTAATTCTAACTTTCTTATTTAAATTCTATGTGCTTTCAATTTATCAGACTGTAAAACCTTCTGGAAATTTGGCTGGTTTGCAAACGGAAATATTTCAAGTTTTTGTAAGAGGGGATTATATTTACATTGTAGATATAATGCCAAACTGCAACCTTAGTTAGCATTTGTTATAAGTGACCGTGGATGTGAATTTTCCTTCCTCTCAGTGAATATGACAGTTTGCCCAAGGTTGTGTGCTAGCCCGCGCTGGTCTGCCCTATAATATGTGCTGGCTTAACCGATGAGATATCACACAGGAAAAACAAAGGCATACTCGAAATAAATAGATTACAATTTACATACAATGCAAATATTAAGGTCAACTCTTATCAAAAATAAACTGTCAATTTTTTTCCTCTTTGTTCACGCTCACAAAATAGAAATTGATTTTAGCACTAAAGAAATCAGTGAGAGCAACAGTACTCCAGTGTTTAGAAATATGGTAAATAGTTCAGACACGTTGTTGAAAACTTTGCTTCCAGTTTCATTCAATTTATCAAATCTTCTATTTTTCTGGAAATCTATCTGTTTAGAGAAAAGATATATCTGAAAATTTTATAAAAAGGATGTTCCATTTACAATGTAGCTAGATGATGAACTGCACCTTTACTTCTCATTCATCATTTCTATTGCTCATACCAGTTAGGTAGAATCTTCTTAAGAATCTAACCCTAAACTGACAATAAGACATGTTTTTCTCTGGGCAAAAGCAAAACACTAATCTGACCCCAATCCAAATCCAAACATTATATTAAAAAAAGACACAATTTAATCCCACAGTCCGTTTTCAGATGCGAACTACTAACGCCAAAAGTGATCAAATGGATTCTCAGTTTTCAGAAAGATCTTGGAGGTTTTAAGAGGGGCTATGCATTCCTAGCCGACGTTTTAAGGAAATCGCTATAAAATATATGCTTCCCAGTGTTGTCATGTTTAGAGATATTTCCCCCCGGGTATTTCAGCTAGTATATATATATATATATATATATCTCAAAATCTGACATTTCATGCAGTATAATCTAGTAGATAAATGTATATCCTTTAAAAATTGATACATATATAGAGAGAGAGGGAGTAGAAGAAGCACCATGAAAAGTTGGAACAGAGTGGTTGTGTTGTGTATATGAAGTAGTTTATTTACAGAGTTATTCCGAACATGTTTCGAAGCGAAAAAAACTTCATCTTCAGCGGAAAGGTCTGACATCTTCAGCATTAATACAGCAGTACATGGTTACGTATAATCAGTAAAATCACACATTTAATTTCGAGGTTTTGGGTCAGCGAACTGAATTGATGGTGATGACTGTCTTGAGAATTGGTCAATGGCTTGTGTGAGTAAGGGTCATCCAGGGGACATTTCAGCTGAGAAGAAAAAATGTGTATTACAATAAGGGAATTAAAACTGGAAAGGGTTGATGGTCAGGAACCTTGGTTTTAAAGAACCATTTGAGATAATCTAGTGAATAGTTTTATTATTAGAAAGTGTACCAGTGATTAATGGTGCTCACATTATTGTAGGCGCGGTCAGTTTGATTTATTTTTAATCTTCCATTTTTATAGATTTTTTAAAAATATTTTTATTCGTTCTCATGCTAATTTGTTCATTCATTTTATTCTTTTATTTGATTATGGTACATATATATATATATATATATATATAGAGAGAGAGAGAGAGAGAGAGAGAGAAAGAGACAGACAGACAGACAGATAGACAGGTATATATAAACTGAATTGAGAAGGATTTAATAAACTAAAAGAGATAGATTTCTAGGGTGACACCCTTCACATTTTAAGGGTATTTAAAGTGACACATGAAGTAGATTGACTCTTTACTGTACATATGACTTTCTTTGCACCTGGCCATTTTGTGAGCCAAACGCAGCTGCTAATTGTAGTTTCCCAATCTCAAGTGCTCCTTATTCTCGGCATCATCAATTGACAGCAAGTGTTATAACAATTGAACCTCAAGTGGGAAACACGACTGTGGCCGTCTGAAAGAGGAACCAAGCAAAGCGAGTTCAATCCTAGTCATTGATCAGAATCCATCCAACTCTGTACTCTTTTTTTACGACAATTAACAGATAGAAAATAATCTGGTTTTTGATCCTCATACGGTGAGGATGGTCGACGTCACAACGAAAATAATAACGTTTTTCCTGTCTTTACAAACTAACGTCTATCTAAACTTTTGGTGGAAATGTGTAAGACTAAAAGGCTTTGTTGTGCCAAACTTCCAAATGGTAAGCTCCTGCCATTATTAAAATCAATATTCGGAATCCCCAGCTTTTACCTTAACTCGAATACTAACAAATCGGGTCGATGGAAGTTCGCATCTATTCAGCATTAAGGCAAATCAGTTATTTACTAGACTTCAAGGCCACGGTAATGGGACACCCAGTGAGAATCAAATTCACTATCTAAGCTAACTGTTCAGAGAAAAAAGCCCACTAAACACGCACTCTGGGAAGTGCCAAAAAGTTTTGCTTTCTTTACTAAACCACCTTTACCTATCTATGGTTATTTACTCAATTCTCATAACCAATTCAAATAGCTAGTGATAGCAAAATTTTGTTGTACCTAGCTCTCAACTTTATCAGCCACCAATTAGTATATATATATATATATATATATATATATATATATATGATCTGACAGAATGATTATGAATTGCGTTATATTATATTGAAACCCTTATTTGAGATGATCTCCCGTTATCAAACGGTGAATGTATCAATTGCAAAACAAAGGAAATGGGGCAGTTGCAGGAATCAGACCTTCTATCGATAAAGTAACCGCTTCAATGCAGCGTTTCTCTTACCATTGAGCTAAACAGCCACTGGAAATGCAATGGCCTAAATAACTGCTTTGACTCCATTTCGAATTTTCAAATGACCATCATGAATTTCACTATTGCCGTTCTTTCAGTCAGGTTCACTATGTATTTTCGTTCAAATTTTTTAGATAGCAAAACTCTCCTGAGAATCTGCATGTAGACACCTGCATGGCCACCATTTTGGATTTTCAATATAAAATATATAATTTGTGCTAGTTAATCTGCTAAAGCACATAATTAAATTTGCTAATCCTATGTTTTGGGGGTCAAGTTATCAAAAAAGGGCCTAAAATACTCAGGCTTAAATCAATGAAAAAGTCATTGACGATCATTATCCCTACATTTATTATATAAGTTTATTGTATGTAATACATGTTTTCTGCTCTCAGATTATATATGTATTTTTGTTCAAAAGTTTTCGAGCTTAGCAAAACTATAGATATTTGTTGAATCTTCAGAGCTTGGGCAATCAAAAGAATTATGTTGACATGTGCGGACTAAATAGCCACCATTTTGAATTTTCAAAATGGCTGCCGTACAATCTATTTGTAGTATCTCTGCTTGTAGACAGCCTTGAAACATGATTAAATAGGCTAATTTCATGTTTTCTCGCCAATAAATGCAATAGAGTCATCAAAGTAGTGCTTATGATTATAGGAAAGCAATAAATAAAAATAGTGATGAATTTTGGCATATACACTCAAAAAACAAAGGGGAAGGTTTTAAAACAAAAAAAAATTTTAAAAAAATTAAAGACGGGGTTCGATTTACAATGCAACTATTATGCCAAAGCAGAACATTACTTTCCGTCCATATATACATCTTCAGATCGTATATATTTATATATTTTTCTTTATGGGGCTTAAAGTGAAGGGAGAAATCTTTCCCCCTGTAAAGGGTTAAAAGTGTACAGGAGGCTTTTTTACCTTGTTGACTGGATCAAAACTGTAGCGAAACTTTTTCTCCTTTAAAGGGCCAGAAAAGGAGGGAAAATTTTCCCTCTCAATAAAAGATCAAAAGTAAAGGCAAAGGCGTAGCTGCAAGAGGGAAGTATTTTGAAACGCCTCCAAAGCTCACAGTGTAGCAGGGACACTAAAAGCTTTCTAAATATTAATTAATCTACTGCGTTTCTACTGATATTATGCAATAACTTCACTAAATTTTGGAGGGGCCTCTCAAGGAGACAAGCCCCTATCGAACCCTAAATCTTCAGCTATATCCCCTAGTGAAAGAAAATCTTCATTTTTTTTTACACAACTGAAAACTTTAGTACTATTTTTTATCCTTATATATTTTACCCGGTATAGACGGTATTCAGCAAGTAAATTACATATTTTGCGCTGCTAGGTTCACAATGTATTTTCGTACAAACATTTTGTAGATCAGCAAATTTCCAGAATCTTTAGAACATAAAAAATTAGAAAATAATGTTGGCATTTTCATAGATACTTGCACGGACGCCATTTTTGATTTCCAAAATGGCTGCTGTAAAATACATGTTTTCTGGGTCAAAAGAACCCTCGGTGAAATCATTATACTTCTAATCCTAACACTTTTTTCACTTTCGGGTCATCACATTTCAAGCCATCAAGGGTTTGCTGAAGTAATGATTTACTTTGATCGAGGTCATTATTCAGCCTCCCGAAAATTACAAATTTATGATATGAAAATCATTGTAATCTCTGAAAGTATATGCTTTTAATGCATTAATTACACATTTTGGAATTGATACAAGAAGTAGATTCTGGATTGATATCATTTCGCCGATTTCCCGCTCATAACAGGCGACCATTCAACTTTCTGTTCTTCTGAGCATGCTCCGTGGACCTCTGGAATTACGTGAATGTAAACATCACATGAAACTTAGAATAAGATTAACATAATTGTACCAGCATTTAATAAAAATTGAGGACTTCTCACACTATTTCATCTAACCATATTATTTAAACTTAGATCATATAACATATTATTTATAATTGGATCACATAATATCACTTTATTTCTGAAAGTTATTTTCTAATGTCACTATTTTGAAGGTTATACTGTCTTCCTGATACTGTGCTTAATGTGTCAATTTTACATACCAGAATTGTTTATGGGAGCCAACAAATATCATCCGTCAAGAGGCCAGTGTAGTAATCACGCTGGGTTACAAGGATGCATGAACCCAATTATTATAACCAAATGTTCTTCATCTTTTTGCATTGAAAGGCCAATCCACCATTCATGCTTATATATACAGCAACCATAATTAAATAAAGCAATAGAAATTGGCACTATATATCAATCCCATATAACTAGTGTATTAGTTCATAAACTTTATCTTCACTGCATCTTTTAGTTGCAACTTCTGTTTCGCTTTGTGGCTCAAACTTGTGGAAGGTCCTGGAATTTGCTTCGTGCCGTCAAGCTTCTTCTCTATAGTATGCCCATCATGAAGTTTTGTGGTACTTGAACATCATTTTGAACTTGATCGGCCTTCTTGAAAATAATTAACACTGGTGTCCGTGTATTTGATGCGAACTTAAGACTTTCCACATTATTTCATCTACCTATCAGTGGTTTCGAAACCGGTCTCCGCGGAAGCCTGTGTTGTGGGTCCGTAGCAAAGTCCCCAGAAAATGGAAGAAAATACGCCGTGGTTCAACTATTACTGGTAGGCAAACTCAGTGTCCTGATTTGATATGACCTAACTGCTTGGTGGAACGGCCATTGGCTAAGTCATTGGACCAATAAAACAAAAAGTAATAGATGTTAGCATCTTTGCAGCAGAGTTCCAAGAGAAGTGCCTTCACTGGTATGAGCTGTCCAAAAGCTGTTTAAATTGTTTAACATGAAAGTTTGAATTCTAAATATCATTTTCATCTTTTATGTAGAGTGAATTCAAATATCAAATTTGTTAAATTTTGGAATCCGACCACGAAGACACAGTTTTTTTTTTCAACAGTAGGAGCTGTCCAAATCAGTCCTGCCATCGAAAGATGCTAAATTTTAACGTCTGGACACTAACCCTAATTTGATTTTTGTAAAAACATTTCGCTATTGAATAATGACAAAAAAGAAAATACCTTCCATTATTTTTTTCAACAAAAACATAACTAAGTTTTTAAATCAAATGGATGTTCAAGTTACAACTAATTAGCTTCAAAAATGGATGAAAGCAAAATGATTTCAAAGCTCAAAATAACTAGCTGGCTAATGTATAGAATGTCTCAATAAAATCATCCCTGTCCCACTGCATTCCAAGTGATGATAGAAATTACAGAGAGCCAGATGTAAAGGTTTCATTGAACCTCAGCTCAACTAAAAAGGAGAGAAAATTTGGCTTGAACAGACCTTTGTTTGTCGGGAAGTGACAGCGAAAATGACCCTAATGCCAAAAACCACACATAGGACATTGATCAAAATCTGTAAAAGTATACTCCATAACTTATAGTTTAATTTGATATCTTACAAAGCTGCTTTCTTACTTTGTAAATCCATACCTATAGCATCAAAGGACTGGCAACATGTATCATATAATAGACTTATATCACTAATGTAAAGATAATGGTTTTCAATTACTCCTTTGTTTTGTTTTTTTATTTCGGTCCTTTACCCGTGAAATATAGGATTACCATAATTAATTAGGTTTCTATATTGACTAAAAGCAGAGATAGCACTATTGTTTATTTTACAGCAGTCATCTTGAAAATCAAAAAAGGCGATAGATCAGGTGTTTCCTTGGATGCCAATATATTCTTTTGATTTCCTTTGCTTGCAGATTCCAAAAATGCATAGAAATGCTTAATTAGAAGAAAATTGAACGAGAATAAACACTGGTTGATTATGTAAAATGTATGTTTTATTGCAGCCATTTTGAAAATCCATGAAAATTGTGTAGATGCCTTTTCTAATACCAACATTGACAACAAACTCACAATGAAACGAAATATTAACTGGTTTATCCTTCATCGAGATTTGTATTTTCAAATGCTCAGTGGTTTGTCAATAGGATTTTTTCATTATTATTTTTATATTTATCATCATTATTAGCTGCAGCAGTTTCAAAATGAAAAAATAAAATATATTGCATTATTAGCCTTGGTTTAATGGATTAAATTACGAACCTTTGAACTTACTGTGCTTTTTTTCTCTGTTCAAAGTTTCCTTTAAACATACATCCGAAGACCCTCCATTCCTTTGAAAGTGTTTCTTCTTAAATTGAGAAACAAAGATGAGAATACGAAAATAAATCTCTTAGTTTCATGCTTAATACGTAAGTTTGATGTACAGGTCATAAGGTATAAAGTAATGCCCAATTTGCCCCCAAACAATTTCATTGGTGCAATAAACCAACTACTGATCTAATAAACAAAGACATATGCAATATATTGTATATAAGGTTCATTGTGATTGTCGTCCACTTTGATGCATTTATTTTAATCAGCAAACTACTGATCAGTACATATTCTGACCAAGTACAACAACATTGATGACGTAATAGTTTTTGGGCAAATCAGGCGTATCTAAGTCATGCTAGGATGGCAAGCCTTGAACTGGGCAAGCTCAACCTTCCAGAACGAAAAAATCCCAGTAGTCCCAAAAAGAAGAGTATTCAACCAATGCATCCTTTAGATTGTCACCTATGGAGCTGAAACATGGAACCTAACAAAGAGACTGACCTGCAAACTGATAACCATGCAACATGAAAGAATCATGCTTAACCTCATATGGAGATGTCACAAGACAGTACAATTTATCAGGGAGAAAACAAAAGTCCAAGACAACATGGAAACCATCAGAAAACTCAAATGGCAATGGGCTGGTAATGTTGCAATTATGGTAGACAACCGATAGACATCAAGATTTGCAACATGGATCCCCAGAGATCACGTGCGTAACCAAGGCTGACAGAGTACAAGATGGAGAGACGAACTAAACGAAATTCATAAAGTTTTGGCTTCGCAACACCCATGATAGAGATGTGTGGCGTATCCTGGGGGAAAGCCTACGTCCAACAACGGAGTTGAGAGATTCAAAGCATCGTAGGTATTTACTTTGCTCAATCTGATATAATACAAAATGGGGTAATTGGATCTTGCAACTGCAGAAGACCTGTCTGTCATGAAAATTAGCATTCGAAATCACAGCTCTTACTGAAGCACGAACACTGACTGATGACACTGATGGGAAATTCGCAACTGCTTCAGCTACTAGGCAGGTTCAATAATTGCAGAATTTCATCATAAAATCCATATGAAAATCCATATGAAAACTCAAATGGCAACGGGTCGTTCATGTTACGAGGATGTCTGACAGCCGCTGGACATCACAACTTACAACGTGGATCCCCAGAGATCGCATGCAAAACCTGGCCCGACAAAATATAAGATGGTGTGACGAATTAGATAAGTTTAGACAGTACTGGCTCCGTGACGCCCACAATCTTCTGGCAAATCTTGGGGAAGGTCTATGTCCAACGACGGATGCCCTAAGGCTGCTGCTGCAGATAATGATTTCACTTTAGAAATTCTATTCTTTTGTATATATCTACCAAGTTTGTTTTGGTCCAACGAAAGGCCAAATTCAGAGCTCATCGAGGCTAGAGGGGCAATTGACAATATAATTCTTTTAAAAAAAGTTCCTAAGGAAGAAATAAATTAATGATTATTGTTTGGAAATAATTTTGGAATTCATTTAATTCAATTGTTTTAAATTATTCAATAAAATGACTGCTTGTAACTCGGATCAATAGTAATTGGAACAAGGTAAAACTAAGGAGTTTTGCTAGCATATATTTACAAGTACATAAATTTACTTCAGACGTGTGACTCGTGTAACCTTTCAATGTATGCATAACTTGTCCGTTGCAATAAAGACAATTCGACGTGTAAATTCTGTGATTTGCAGTGTACTTAAATTTCTGTGTATGAGAGGTCCTCCGTATCTGAATTGCCGGGTCCCTAAGGTCTAAATCCGACCCTGGCAAAATAAGGATTAAGGAGATTGTGTAGCATTAATCTTCCAGGGGAAGAGGACTTACCGGTCTGGAATGATAGTTTTTAACCCAGCTCATAAACCGACCACTGGTTGTATAGAGAGATACGCCATTATCTCAGCAATACGATATCTTTAATGATGTACATTGATTTATTCTTGAAGAAAGGCATTCTTTAGTATTTATTTTGACCAAACATCGATAAATATTAGTTCGGCATTGTTCCTTTTGACAGCAGGAAAAGTTCTAATCTAAAACCAACTTGAGTAGTTCTTTTCATACTTTTCCTTTTTGTTTAATGATATAAATCTCACCCGACTGGTAATGCGTCGGATGTTGACACACTTCTGGAAGTTCGTGTTGTCAAAATAACGAGCATTTATCACAGGCTTGCAAAAAATGTTTGTGATCTGTGGGAGTCGGGGTAAGTTTGTGTTTGAATCAAACAATCGACTAGAATCCTGAATCTGCCACTTGTATTTCTGTCATCCTAATTTGATCAGGTAGCTTGTTGGTCATAAAAAGACTGAGATGTACTGATAGTTAGTAAGTTAGTTGAGAAATGGATATATAATCCGACGGAATAATTATTCTGTCGAATTATAAATCCATTTCTTAATAATGCAATTGTCCACATTGAGAAACAATAGTGGGCAGTGAATGAACAAGACGAGAACATTTAGATGGAGCAGTGAGTTGGGCCTTCACTTTCTCCCGGGCTGTGTAGCTCAATGGTAAGAGCAACGCTATGTTGATGTTGCAACCTATCGGTTGCATGTTCGCTTCCTGCAGCAGATACATTTTCTTCTATTTTTAATTCTATTTACGCTGTCTGGGCCAAGTGATACATTATCGGTGTAGTAACGGTAGGTCATTTCAAATGGAGTTCCAAATAATATAATGCACTCATAATAATAGATAGATATTGGTAGACTCATACAGACGCGAACCGACTGATAAAGAAACAAACAAAGAGGCGAAGATAGATACATCTGAGAGTTATTTATGGTACAGATAGGTTGATGTTCGAGCCCACATATCTTCTTGAGTTAGCCAGTGTCCTTTTCACTTGACAGATTGGGAAAATGCGATCGTTCTCACTTAATATAATCCTATCTTTTCTTATGCAGTACGAAGCTAAGCTAAGGATAGATAGATAGATAGATAGATAGATAGATAGATATGACTAAACTGAGATTGTAATTTTAGAAAGAAAGACAGAAAAGGAAAAAAAGAAAGTAACGAGGGTAGATGTGTTTCTCATTACCTAAGTAGGTAATTACATTTTATTGCCCATGTAGCTTGTATAAGTGGTTGGTTGCATCAAGGTGGCGCTTAAAGACGAGGCCAAGAGCGGACATCGAGTGGACCAGAAGAGATTTACTCATGCACTCAAAGGACACAAGTGCCTCATATGATCGTGTGACAGTAAGTATCAATCAAGGTGGCCTGATAAAGCAAAATTGATTTTTATTTCATCTATAGAGATATGAATAGCTATTAATATAGACTGATAGACAAAAATACATACATATATACGGAGTGCTACCCATTGGTTTCAGCAACTGGATCCTTACACACTCTATCACCTAGTTTCAACGGTTTCCTTCGAATTCATCCTTTGTATACAGCTATCTCACAATGGGTGGATATTAAAAAAAATCCGAACTACAGTCAGGGCGTCGGCTGTTCAAATCTGCCTTTTGAGTTGCCCTACCAACGTGAAAACATACAAACATATGCATGATCAACATCAGAAAGATAAGATTGATGTATTGATATGAACAGATAGGTAGATACGAAATTATCGAGCTAGTTATGTACAGGATGAGATTGGTAAACACACCTGAATAGACTGAAAAGGAGACATGGATACATATAGAGAAACTCTTATTGACAGACGCGAACAGACTGAGAGCGCTAGGGTGATACTGGCTATTCCCTCACGATGAGACTTCAAGAAACTGCGATAGTCGGACTCACTACGTTAGCAATGTTCTACGGGACCAGCATACTAACCATTGCTTCAATGTTATATTCACCGTTGAGTTCCCTCTTCCCGATGCTAATAACCAATACTCTCTCTCTCTCTCTCTCTCTCTCTCTCTCTCTCTCTCTCTCTCTCTCTCATACATAGATATATATTACTAAGAAATGGATATATGACCTGACAGAATGATTACAAATTGCGTTATGTTGTATTGTTATTTGAAATGATCTCCCATTATTAAACGGTGAATGTGTCATTCGACTTGGAAAACGTAAATGGAGTAAACAATTGAAGAAAATGGGGTTGCTCCAGGAATCGAACCTGCGACCGATAGGGTAGCCTCTCCAATGTAATGTTGCTCTTACCATTAAGTTAAACAGCCGCCGGTAATGCAGTTTTAAACAACTGTTTTAACTCCATATTCCTATTTTGTCCATTCACAGTTCTATATAAACTGTATTTGTTCCTTTCAACGCGACAAATATCTTATCGAGGAATAAATACAGGATCCGACAGACTGATTATAGATTGCGTTACATTAGATTGAAACTTCCGTTTGAAATGATTTATGTATTCAGAGAGTGAGAACGAAAAACAGACCGGCAGATAGATAGATAGATAGATAGATAGATAGATAGATTAATAGATAGATAGATGGACAGACAGACTTTATTTTGAAGAACTACAAGAATTTACGGAAGGGACGCTTTAAAATCCCCTTGCTACCATTCCCTACCCAGCAATCTGCGCGTCATTATTATCTTAGCGAAATATTTATAATTTTGTTCAGTCTGGCATGAGGCCACGTATTTGGGGCAGCAAGTGAAGATCGAACTCACTATAATAATAAAGCTCCTTGAGAATACCTTGATAACTGAGTAGGGCGAGGTGCCCATATTATATTTACTAAGCTCAGTTTCGCTTGACAGAAGAGCACAAATATGAGACACTCACTCGTAGAACTGAACTTATTTTGTTTCTGGGTTTTTCGTTTATTTTTTTGTTTTTGTATTGTTTTTTTGTTTTTTTCTTTTTTTTTTCTTTTCTTTTTTTTTGTTTTTGTTTTTTTGTCTCGTCTACCATAACATTTGGACTTGTAATGAAAGATAGATTGAATCAATCGTCGGTAAAGGCTTAATTCTGAAGTGATTCCCAAACCCGACAAATCTCGACTCTTTTCGCTATAAACAAATTTAGATTTGCGCTCAAAATTATTTTTTCTCTATTATTGATATTTACTAAGCTTACGATGTTTACTAAGTTCACAATATTTACTAAGCGCACACTAAGAAATATATATTTGCGGAGCGTAACATATTTACTAAGCGTACGATCTTTACTAAGTGTACACTATTCACTAAGTGTACGATATTTACAAAGCTTACGGCACAAGGAAGAATGAAACTAAATCTGATTTATTAGTAAATGTTAAGCAGATAACCCAGAAAGAAACGCACATATTCCAATGTAATAGTATATTAGAGTAAAATCTACCACGTTTACAAGCAAATAGTGCCGCAGAACGTAACCACACATTCTTACCATGTGCATACTATAATTCTCTCTTTTTAAAAGTCCTTTAATAAAGAATATCTCCTTTTTACTTTTAGTTATTTACTGTTACAGTTTTATGTCTAGCTTGTCCCTATGGGAATGATAATCGACTCTCCAGCCAATGACAATTTATTAACTGAGGGTACTAAACTCTTACAGACATTTTAGCCTCCACGCAAAACATCGCTACACCAGCAACACTTTGCTAATCACCACCACTTTTCTTCGTCATTAGATTTTCTCACGAGCGCTGCTACAGCAAGTTCATTTTCCTACTCTGCTAACGCAATTCCTAAGCTACACTTTCAACTACACTTCGTAAGATCGTTGGTATCCGGAAGTGACTCAGCACGAGATGCTTTGGTAGATACATCTTTTTACCAAAGAATAGCTTTCCTCGAGGATTATAAACGTCTGTGAAACCTTTACTTTCCAATCATTTTTTTCTTTTTTTTTTTTTTTTTTGCATAGTAAACTTGTTGATTGGACGGCGGTCTTTGCTTGGAAGTGAAACATTTCATGTATCTGTCAAAATTTTCATGTAAACTGAGGACAATAGCGGTATCAGTAGTGGTACAATTCCGTATTTGTAAAATTGAACAAATAGCTTAAATACTAATAGTTTCATTATTATCTGTTCGTGGATGAATGTGCTTAACCAATTAAACAAAGGAATGGGTTAATGGCTTAAAGTAGCTTGGCATTCACATTTTATTGCCGTTTTCCAGAAGACACCAGTTTCAACCGTTTCAAACTACTTTTTCAAATACCTCACACATTTTTAAATGTCAGCTTTTTGGTTTGGGGGGTATTTTTTTAATCTTGTTTGGTCGGTTGAAGGGAGCATAAAAGGGTGTCATTTTGTTCATCAACTCTCTCTCTCTCTCTCTCTCTCTCTCTCTCTCTGACATTAATTTGTTTTTATTGATTTATCTTGCTGTGTAGATATAGGAATGTGGGCATGTCTTGCTAGTTAGCTGCCTCAGCTCATATCTACCTATCTCTCTATCACGTCAACTAGTTAGTTTTTCTACAGTATTCTTCTCTGAAATTAAAAATGATGCTCTCTGTATACCTTTCCCCTTCCTACTGACTACTTGAATACATTTTGTTTCTAAAATATATTCACAGAGAGAAAGAAAGAGACGGATGCTTGGAGTAAGTATGTATCAGGCTACTACTAATGACAAAAAAAAAACATGGAATCACCTCACTTAGAGGATTTTCATCCAGCTTTTTTACTCCATTGCAAAAAAAATTATGACACAATATTAAAAAACTATTGATATTCTAGCTTCATGAAATATTGCCCAAATGAATTACACTAAAATATGTAAGTTATTGGGATATTTTCCCAGATCAAGTAGCGGAAAAATTAAGTGATGATTCAATGCCAAGGAAGAAATTATGGAATGACCCTTCTAAAACAAATCCCAGCACGCGGCTAAATATGGCAATTAGTTTACCGTTAAAAATATATTTGCAGACCTTAACGAATGTTGGATTTGTAGTTGGACTTGGATAGTTGAAAAGAAGCATTACTTCAACAAGACAGTTCCCATAATGGAAAGGATTATGAAACCATTTCGAGAATAAAATCCAACATGGAGTGCAGCCAAACATGTTGGTTATTCCCAGTGAGCTGTGTCTAAAATTTGGTGCAAGTATAAACGAAATAGCAAGGTTATAAAGGAACATACAGGTAGACCCCAAAAGGCGTCAAGACATCAGAAGAGAAAAAACTGAATATGTTCTGAAAATAGAAATTACACAATAAAACAAATGAGCAAAAACTGCCGTCAGTGTTTTTGAGATAACCTTTAAAAATCGGCTGAATGAAATGGAATTTGCATTCAGAAAAAGCCTAAGCGAAAACCAGAAGAAAGTAGGGTTACATAAGCTAAAGAGAAGCAATAATGTAGTGTGGATGATTGGATTAAGGTGATATTCAATGATGAATCATAAATCTGAATTGGCCGGGGCGATGATGTTGGAACTTTGGTCTGTTGACATTCCAATGAAACACACAAAGATGACTATCCGAAGAAACGGGCAAATTTCCCCACTCATTCATGATATGGGGTTGCGCGTCAGAAAAAGGACCAGGGGAGATTACCTTAACGGTCAATGTGCACATCGGAATTCTTGACACCTTCCTCATTCCATTGATAGAAAATAAGTTTGGTTATAATGAAGTCATTTTCAAGGTGATAATTCATCTTGCCACAGAACAAAGAGTGTTAAAGTTGTTGGTTTTTTTTGGGGAAATCATGTCAACTCAATAATGTAGCCCTGCAAACAGTCTGGATCTCAAACAAATAGAAATTTCATGGTGGAAATGACAAGGCTTTTTCCTGCAAAGCTAATCTGTCAAACGCTAATTGAAGTTGGAACCAGTCTGATGAACAATATTGTTTCTAGTCAGTGGAATCCATGCCTCAAAGAATTCAGTCTATCATGGAAGCTCAAAGAGGAGAAACTAAGTACGAGTTGTGATTTCATATTGTTTTCCTCGAAGATCATAAGATCATGTCTAATAAACATGTCGGAAATAAATACACAACGATTAAAATCGAAAAATGCAAAGCTGGCAAAGTAGATCACCACATCTATCAAAGACAACAAGTCTCCATAAAATCCTCAAAAGAAGAAGAAATCAAGTGAAGAATCACAATAGAATGGCAAGCCCTTAGGTAAGAGCAAGCTCAACTTTCAAGAACAAGAAACTCCCATTAATCTTAAAAAGAAGGGTATACAACCAATGCATCCTCATGATAGTCACCTATGGAGATGAAACATGGAACCTAACCAGAGACTGAATCTCAAACTGAGAACCATACAACGTGCACATATAAGAATCAGGGTCAACATGGATAGACCACAAGACAGCACAGTATATTAGCGGAGAAACAGGAGTCTGAGACATCATGAAAATCATTCCGAAACTCAAATGGCATCACAACTCACAACATGGATCCACACAGATGAAATGCCAAACCAGGGCTGGTAGAATATGAGAAAGGTTCAGAAAATATTGTCGCTGTGACACCCATGATAGAATGATCTGGCGAATCGTGGGGAAAGTCTATAACGACGGACGATTGATTACTGATGATGAAAAAAAACTGGATGAACATTCTCCAAGTGTAGCAATTTCAAACGTTCTTCCACGAGTTCTGCCTCTATATATTTCAATCTTTTCTTCGATACATAAATAAGTAAATATTTGTTCATGTTATTGTATGTATTTGTAATTTCATATGCAATTATCTGCTGATAAATCAAAACCAAATTAGAAAGCATTCAATAAATTTATCGATTCTTTGAATTAAGAATTCAAAGAAAAGGAATTGACAATTTCCTGCCAAGGGGAGATCAATAAATAAAGACCGAAGAGAGCACGCGTCTGATACAAGTCCAGAAATGTCACATTGAGGACTAATCTCACTAGTAATGACTTACGGGACTATGCTGCAATGTCAACTTTTTTCGGAGACAAAATCTTGGACAAAACTCTGAAAAAAAGTACCATGACCAGAATACATAGATTTCAGATTTCAACACAATCCGACAGCACCCACTCCATATCCTGTTACAACTCATTCGCTGTCTTTCTACAGTAGGTACTCTGTAAATAAATGAATAGTTTGGTACAGTTTTTCAATGGTAAGTCTCATTTTGAAATTGAATTCACTAGCGAAGGGTCTGCGAAACTCCCCTGCTAACCATTGCTCAGCGGTAAGCACTCTTTAGATATCTACTAAGCTCGTTTTAGTCTGGCACAGGGTCATAACAATGGGACGTTAATAGTTAATGACTACCAGTCCAGACTGTTAACTTATGTTTTGCAGAAGGAATTTTTATGTAATTCCTGACTTTAATTTTATGTAGCCCAAGATTACAATGTAAAGCATCCTTATGAGGTTAAACTCAGTGGCATCAACTTACAAGTCTAGTTTGCTATCAAACGGGCGCTGTATCCTAGAATGTATGCATCCGGTATGTGCATGTGTGTGTGTGTGTGTGTCAGAGAGAGAGAGAGAGAGAGAGAGAGAGAGAATAAATGAATGCAAGCACATGTGTGAAAGTGTCAACTCTCTTTTTATTTGCTAACAGGTAAATATATTTCGCGAATTCATTTGTAAGATCAACTGAGGGTAAAAATAGCAGATATTATATTCCCTTTTCCTTCATTCTCTCTCCGTCCCTTCCTTCTCATCCTGAAGACAAATTTTGCTTGCTTCCCTCTCTCTTCTATATGTATCGAGGGGACAACAGCTCTTCTCGTTTGCATAGTATTATTATTATAGTACTGTTATTATTACTCACATTCATTTGCATATCACTATCATTCATATTCATTTGCATATCATTATCATTCATTCCTATTTGCATATAATTATTATTTACATATATATGTAAATGTGAACCTGCACCTGCCCGTATGTGTTGGGTACTCAGGTAAATTGTTGGTGACGGCACGCTTGCTCATATGATGAAGCGATCGTCCAAGGGAATAGTTCAACATATATGCTTACCAACAATAACTAATATCTAAAAGTTGATTTGTGAGTGTGTCGAATATTTCGTCAGTAAGCTTCTTCCAGATTCTCTTTCTCATAGAATATAACGGACCATGATTCCTTGATTTCGAACAGCTCTCTGGAGGCATTGACATCATCTGACAATAAGATATCTCGCTCCGTCTCATTAAATGAACCATATGTTCTTATGAAAGCTTGAAGTAACTGCGATTAACGAAAAAAGTGTTCAGGACGATTGAATTACCATTCCTATCAGGTTACTATTGCTGAAATATCACCCAGGTGTACAAAAGGAAATGACCAAGTGGATAAAAAAAAAAACAACAATTGTCTGGCTCCCTACATGGCTTGAGTTCAAACTCTAGATAGGGTAGTATAAATATATACACCGGCTCCGTTCAGAAACAAATTAGAATTACAAGGAAGAATTCATAATTACGGCATTTTGACTGGACATAACAATAAAAGAATTAGAACAACATACCCATTCAAATAAAGGATTCTATTTGACATTCCTGGAGAGTTTTCCAATATGATAGACACATGAAAAATGCTTGAGATTATAGAGTCCAAAATGTTTTGATACAAGCAATAATGGGAAACTGATCTGAAAGAATCACTGTATAATACTATTTCATTGTATATTCATATAATTTTCAAAAATACTATTCTCATATGACAATTCTGAAGTATTACATAAAAGAAGCTAGCAAGAGAGAATATGGAAGATACTAAATGTTTCGATTTGTTGGTTCATTCTATCACCAAAGCGATCACTATTGGGAATTAGTATGAAGGAATAATTAGTGATATTTTAGTCCAAATTTCGATACATCGCAATTGGAAAGAGATGAATCACACTGACATTACACTTACTGCAGATGCATAACATGGATTGTTGGCACCCGGAGTAAATAAATCAAATGGTGCTATTTGAAACCGAAGTTATCAAAGATACAGAATTAACGTTAATACAGGTTATTGATGACACCCTTAGATTTAGCGTACAAGGCATTCCAGTTACGCAACTGATTTGTAAACGCATTTATACTTTTGATGCAGAGAAGGACTTCTTTGTAAATAGAAAAGACATTCGCAAAGAATAAGTAAATATTTTAAGTAAGTTTCAAATCTGTAATGAATAGTTGTGGTCTAGAGCTACGTTTCATAAATATCTAAGAATAATTGATATTCCTGATCAACGTCAACAAATTTGAAGTGCCGTATTTTTAATAGATATATACGTATATATGTACTGAGTGTCATGGGTCGTTGATGCACTTTATGACACAAAAAGAGGCGAGAAGCGAAAATAGTGCTCAGCATTTCTTTTGCCACGAGTCGTTATAGAGCTAGAGTGTGTGTGTGTGTGTGTGTCTCTCTCTCTCTTTGGGTGGGTCTGGGAACACTCAAATTTTTTTATGATAAATTAATAGTAATTGCTTTTTCACTCTACCCTGTTTCGGTTTACGAAAGTTTTTTTTCGTTGTGTGAGTACGTGTGAAGCAAGAACAATGTGTAGTAGATTGTTTTATGGTCAAGTTCGATTCTCATTGCTCACAGATCGTTACTACAACAGTGAGTTCAATCATCATTGACATTTGACTTTATGCCAGACTCAGCTTTCGATAAGATTAGTGCAAAATATTATTCATATTTTATACTTCAATTCAATATGAATGTACAGCATCATATTCAACGATCAAAGTATTTTCCCAAACTTTTTATTTCCTTATGCTTGTAAACGATGTACCAGTGTTGATGGCTGCACAAGTAAAGAAAAGTGGAGTAAACATCTAAAGCACCTCAAAGATATCCCAAGCATTATACAAGAGATAACATTGCGAACCTTTACACTTTAATGAACGCCTACATACGAAGCCTGTCCAGAAAAAAAAACTATCCGTTTCGAGTATCTCAAAAAAAAACCGGTGGCATGGCTTAGATGTAATTTATAAATCAATCAACGAGAGCCTTATTGCGCATACTTGAGTAAACACTTTCCTGTTGGGTTACTCATTCGGAAGTGAGACGCCATTGAGTGATCACGTGAACGTCATATTTGATACCATCATATACGGTATCATTAACAAATGCATAAGTCAATCCTTTTTATATATGGTGCATAGACACACCCAGGATACACTGGTATCATCTATCATCTCCTATTATGTATTATTTCCCCTTCCTTGACCAGAATATGCACTAATCGCACTGATATCATCAAATTGCAGTATATATGATGCCTGGTATCATCAGATACGAGTCACAAACACTATGTTATACCCCATTTAACTTTGACTAATCCTGCAATGAGCAAGACTTCGTAAATCACTGTTCAAGACACCAACATGTTTAGTTAGAGGCAAGTTAACTAATAGCATTTGTTGTTCTCGTCCGAAAATCCTCAAGGCATTTTGGTATTAACCAAAGTTATCATATTTCCTCATATAGAAATATCTAGCCGCGCAGAGAGAAATCAAAATAGGCTACATTTCCCCTACAAACAAGCTTACATATATTAATGGCTATGTTTGCGTGTAAACGTCTTTCCTAAGAGAATCCAACTATTCAATATTAACGAAATATAGCTCAAGTTGGGAAAGGTCTCCGTTCTGTATCACCAACTGATGCCTTGAGACGTTCTCTCTAATCTCACCCACGGTATGAAATCTCTCTTTAATGGCAATTTAAGCTTTAGGAAAATCCAGAAGTTACCGAGAGCCAAATCTGGACAAAATAGGATGATGCAATGTCTTGCCCAAAAGATCCTATACGCGACCAGGAGAAATGGTATTGCGAATTGAATGCACACGAACTCACTCAATGGCATCTCACTGCCGGCTGAGTTACCTGATCACAAAATGTTTACTCAAGCAAGCGCAGTAAGGATCCTTCTGTTTGATTTCCAAGTTACATCAATGCTGTGCTAACTGTTCTCGAGAACAAAACGGTTGGTTCTTCTGCAATCATCAACAGTTGTACATCGTTCACTAGCCCGGGAAAAAATGATTCAGAAAACAAACAAAAATTTAAACACTCATATTTCTCTTTTGATTGTGCAAACCATCCTTAAGAGTATACAATCAATAAAAACTCAAATGACAATGAGTTGGTCATGTTGTTATAATGGTAAACAACCGATGGACATCAAGACTCACAAAGTGAATCCCTAGAAATCAAATGCAGAACCGAGACGAGCAGAATATGAATGGCGTGACGAACTGGACAGGTTTAGAAAATATTGACTCTGCAACGCCCAAGATAGGGAGATGTGGTGAATCTAGGGAAAGGTCTATGTCCAATGACTGATGATGATGATAATATTGATTTCTCTTTTTGGTAGGCACAGACAATATAATTTTTGGACAAGGTGAAAATTGAATTCTTTTATCTAAATTGCCGGAAACCATGACAAATCCTTGTGGCATAACATCACTGTGACCAATTGAACTTGAATGACGCAATAGAATAGATCGGAGGTTTTTGTGGGCAAGGAAGTTCACTAGTAACGCACTCATCGGCGTAATGCAAATGTGACATAACAAACGAGTTGAAACCTAGAACAGGAAGTTCTTGCACATCTGATATATTCTCCAGTACTGACATCTTCAGGTCATCACTTGCTACAATGATACTAAACGTGCAGTATAGTGGCACCAAGCATGATGGTATCATATGTTATAGTGATAGTTAATACAATACGGTGATGCAAACGTACCTAGTATGATACTTTATAGAGTTGAGTTTCAAATCCGAGTTATGTCTTGTATGTAAGTATCAAGACACAAAGTCACTAGTGTTGGGTAACCATTGAGGATTGAACCTAAAACAGGAGTAATGGTCTTCTAGACTTGCTCGCTAGTCATTGCTCTAGGGTTATGTGTAACACGCTGATTTAATAAATTCAAGCTAGTCTGTTAATGGGAAATTTGTGTAGAGAACCCATTGAGGATCGTACTCAATATATTGATGCATAACCTGCAAGACTTTCTTTCTCATCTTTTCTCCATAGCTGGAGCCTGGATGGAATATTATTTATTCCCTACCAGACCTTCCATCTCTGTCCATCGCATCGTCGAACTCTTTCTGGAAAACACGTCATGGGAAATTTAATTCTGTTTTGCTAAATCGACCATTTTTACTATCTTTTTATCATTTTATTTTTATTGCTATTTCCGTATTTCATTTCTTTTCCTCTTTTCCTTTTCCCCTACGTTTTTTTCCACCTTTTTTCTGGGGTAGAGGGGGGGGGCTTAAAAAAAGGAGTTAATTTGTTTTACAGGGTGAAAATGTCTGGCTCAGTGGTTTACAGGGAACAGAGATTGTCGGACGGGATCGTTGGCAACGAGGAAAAAAAAAAGGGGGACTGGATGACAACAGTAAAGGTCTGAAATATTCTAGAACTCACCATCACAGTCAATAATTGTACAATTGTTGCATCAAAACTTGAAGTTTTTTTTTCTCTTTCAAGTTCATCCAAACAATAAATATGGCCACAATAAATTGTATTTATGACATCATCGGCATTTTCCACTGGAAAGCATTGGAAATTGAGTAAAAAAAAATTTTAAATAAAAAAACATCTAGATTCAGGAAAATCTTGATGTTATTAATCAGCCCGTCATAACAAGACCCCAAAATGCCACAAAAAGCTTTTTCCAAAATAAAAATGAAAACGTACTGTAGCGGAGTACTGATGCCAATTTTCAAGTCTGTAGACAGAACAGTATGGCTAAGAGCACTGGAACAAGCGAACACATAAACAGACACCAAAACACATGCACATATCAAAAAATATCTTTCAATACATCAGGGAATTTGTTTACGTGACAAGCTTGCTAATAATCATGTGCTACATTGTTGCATCTTTTCTCATTAATATTAGCTTAGAATGGCTCTGTGTTGAAGTATTGGGCATCCTATAATAATCGAACTTGTAACAGTTTTAATGATCAATCCCGTTGATTGGTTAATGCTCATTCGTGGGCCTGCTTGGAGGACTGCTATGATTATTTTGAAAAGTTTACGTTGGTAGCTTTGTCTGGCACAAGACCAAAAATATTGAGCATCCTGTGTGCATTTAACTTTGATACTAAGCAGAGTGCACATGTACTCTAATCCTAGGAGTACCGATGCATACATAAATAAACCCATCATTCTTTATGGGTACTAGATTGGTGTAATTATAGCTATATCTTTCAATGTATCAATTCACGTATCTTCCCCCTCGCTATTTCTCTCTCCCTCTCTCTTCCTCCCTCTCTCTCTCTCTCTCTCTCTCTCTCTCTCTCTCTCTCTCTCTCTCTTGGTGATCTCAGTTGTCTCGTAATTTTCCCACTGTTTCAAGAATATCCGTATCGTCTCTCTCTCTCTCTCTCTCTCTATATATATATATATATATATATATATATATATATATATACATATATCTTTGTGTGTTTGTATTACTGGCACCCGTCAAGGTTTACTAGTGGCGAAACAGTGTATTGCTAGTACAGCCTTGACAGTTGAAGTATTTATGGAGAAAATTAAGTCAACAACCATTTTCCCCATGGTAGGTCAATGACAAAATCTACTTGCCAAGCTCCTTTAACAACTCGATAGAGCGAGCAGAGAAGTATATTCATGCCTTTCCCAGGAGCATTAGTAAAAGTTTAATATGAAATTTCTCAGCTTGAATCCAAAATATATTAACTAATTCCATCTTGTGTCCTCTCCTTAATATCTTTGTCTCTCTCTACCTCCCTCTGTCTGTCTGTCTGTCTCTGTCTCTGTGTCTCAATATATATATATACATACACACACACACACACACACACACACACACGCACAAATATATATATATATATATATATATATATATATATATATATTTCTGTTTGTTAAAAATACCCTATCTGGGCAACATAAATTGCCTTAATGTCAAGACAGGTGTAAAAACGCCGACCCCTTCTCAAAATGTTCTCATCTCTTAAATGTCAACGTCGAAATGGTCCCAGGGGTGGGGTTTCCCTCTACACATTTTTTCGACGGTTAAAATTATCAGCACCTGTGAGACACATGGTGTACACCTAAGAGAGGATAATAGCATTTCTTTTTTTATTGCTCAACACTTTTCATTCTTTCTTTTCTTTTCTTTTCCTCCTCTCTCTCTCTCTTTCTCTGTCTCTCTCTGTCTGTCTGTCTGTCTCTCTCTCTCTCTCTCTTTCTCTCTCTCTCTCTTTCTCTCTCTCTCTCTTGGTGATCTCAGTTGTCTCGTAATTTTCCCACTGTTTCAAGAATATCCGTATCGTCCTTCTCTTTATCTGAGTTAACTTTTTAAAACTTGTTTTGTTTTAGTTGTTTCTTTTTTTTGTTGTTTTTCCTTTTTTTTCTCTCTTTTCGAGGTTGGTATTTTCTGTTTCATAATCCTTCGTCTCGCTGCAATAAGGATAAACTCGCTGGTTAGCGTTCAGAAACAAAACCGAAAAACTAAGTTCAAGATCAGATTGCACCCTCTTATTTTCCAGTAATTTCTCGGAGAAAAAAAAGTAGGAATGTAGTATAACTTATGTGCAAACTCAGTTATGTCGACCATTCAAAAAAAAAATTGTCGTGATAATAGAAAGATGATCAAAAAGTTTTTCTCTTGGTATTTGCTGTACGGGGGCAGCAAAAAGCTGCTGTATTCATATGCAATTATGACAGACAGCCAGGTCAATAAGAGAAACGTTTATTTCAAAGTTGTGGTCATGATTTTCTGAGTCAGTTCAGTGAATTTTCAAGTATACGAGTAGAGACATTTTAAAGTTTTGTTTAGCACAAAGCCTCAATGATAGAGCACTCAGTGAGAATCGAACACACTTACAAAACTAGCATGCAAATCATTACTCTACGGATGGTAGTCCTTGATATGAAGTATGATTAAAAGGTGAAAATCTATAGATGAAAAAGAACAGATTTTAGAAGCATACTGACTAATTGACAGTTGTTTGATCCCTAATAAAGATATCAATAAGTCTGCTTTGATTTGAGCCAAAATCAGAATGACCACTTTAAACAATCAACGTCATTATATTTTGAGCTGCGCGCACATGCCCCTTTTAGACGTGTGAAGGAATACAATTAACAGGTGGGAGACGGGTTTTCGAAAACATTTCGCTAACGGGACAGATTTATGTAAACCAACCAGCACCTTCACGGGTACATTGGTAGCTGGTCGGTGTGGCTGTTGGGTATCCGGAGCTGAGCGGTTAGGAGTGGGGATACGGGTGGCCTGAGAAGGAGTGGTCTTATAAACGATTCAATTGGTTTCCTTTTTATTTAGTGCAGGTGTGCAAGCAATGTGATCCTGGCTTGGGGCTGGGTAGCGGCTGTTCACTGATCGACTCGAAGGAAACCTGACCCTCGGTGACCGGGTGGAGTGACGGGCGTGCCACTCGGCGATAATTAAGCGGTAACGCTGATCCTGTTTCAATCGCATACGCAAAATCACTCTCAAATTCCAAGCTAACTTCAGCTTTCCAGCATTTTCTGCCATTACCTGACCGCAACGTGAGTCAGCATTTTGTAACTATATGCGTTATGATATTGTCTAAACTGAGCTTAGTAGGGCAAGTATAGCTGGGAAGATTGTCGTACGCCAATTTTCCAAATGCAGAGGTTCTCTCTATTTCGAAAATCAGCATTCAAAACTTGAATTATGGTTTGTCTCCGTCTTCGGGATAGAGCATTGTCTGATATCTTCTTCAACAATAATACCGATTATTGATGCAATACTGGGTGGGGTGTAAAATTCAGTACTTAATAGAATATTTAATAAGGTTATTTCACTGGTTGAAAGAAGATAAAGTTAAGAAGATTGTATTGTGTCAATATTCCAAGTGAAAATACTTCCTGAGTTTGAGCATAGTCCACTGACGCCGGGGGTGGGAAATATGCAACCATCTTAACCACCAGGCAACACCTGTATTTACTAAGCGTAACTCAGTCCGAATGTGTTGTGTAAGTGTAAATTGGCTTGGCAAAAGGCTACAAATATTGGATATCCAGTATGTTCGAACGCATGTTAGTTGAAACAGCTCGTCAACATTAGCTCTGCGAAAGAGCGATCCTGGGACATAAGGGTGGGACACTCATTGAACTGGTATCGTGTAACCTAGTAAAACATGTTGCATGTTACTTGGAGAACTGATCACCCTTGACATATAAGCCCACTATGCCGAGAAATTCAATAAAGTTGGATACCTCGGCAATCAACTTAGTCATGGATTATCCAACGAGGATCTTAAATTTCAATTTATCAAAATAAGTACATATGACAATATGAGAACGTTTTTATATCTATATTCGTAAAACAATTGCTAATCTACAAAGATAAATTAATATCAAAATTTGTTGAACAAAAACCAATTTTACCTCGGGTTCGTTCATCAGTTGATAGCTACTTACAAGAATTTTATCAATGTCATCATTATCCTGAATGAGAACAGATAAACTTTTCACATATAAATGCAAAAGATAAGTGAGAAGTAAGGAAAGTCCGATTGGTTGGAGATTATTTTATATCTAATAACTTTGATATTTAGTATAAAAGGTTTCGTGTTCATATTCATACTCAATAGCTGTGTATGTGCATATGAATATATATATATATATATATATATATATATATATATATATATATACATATATATATATATATATATATATATATATGTGTGTGTGTGTGTGTGTGTGTGTGTGTATGTATGTGTGTGTGTGCGTTGTATGTATATGTGTGTGTGTGTACGTCAAGAAATGGGTATTATAATCTGACAGAATGATAAAAAATTTCGTTATAGTATATTGAAACTCTTATTTGAAATGATATCCGGTTATTATACCGTTAATGTATCTCTTAACTGAGACAACGTAAACAGAATAAACAATTTCTGCAGCAGTCCTATTTACTCTAATTGTTTATTCTATTTACGTTTTCTAGACCAAGTGATACATTAACTGTGTAATATCATTTCAAATAAGAGTTTCTATATAATGTGGCGCAATTTATAATCATATACAGACAGACAGAGGAAGATAGATGGAGAGATAGATGGAGAGAAAGAGGAGGGGAAGAGAGGGGAGCAATGTGAGGAATAACTCTTAGCAATAGAGAAAGATTAACATGGATCCGAGAAAGAACCAGGGGTGAAAGATATCGTATAAGTAATTTTAGCAACCGAAAATGGAGATGGGCTGGGCACGTAGCGGGAAGAGGGGGACAAAAAATCAGGCAAAAGGCAAACGGTAAACTCGGTTGGAAAAGACCAGGTACAAGATGAAGAGAAGGAAAAGTTTCCCGGTAAAACGAGCGGGGGCTAATGCAATCACGCTCGTCATGGAAGGAGATGGGCGAGGCCTTTGTCCAGCAGTGGACTTTCAACGGCTGATGATGATGATGATGATGATGATCCGTAGTCGTTTCCTTCCTTCCTCAACACTTCACCTCTTCGCTTTCTGTCTGGCTGGATTTGAATTTAAGTCACAGCTAAACGTTTACTCACGAAGCTTTGGTATGTTGAGTACTTTTCAGCATGTACCCCGATATCTCTCTTTGTTGCATAGATATGAACACACATACACAAACAAGCGTACACATATGTATTGTCAGTTGACTTTGTTTTCCTGTCGTAATACGGACAACGATCCTCACCAAAATGAGGGATGTAATCCGATAGGCAAAAATCTACATTCCCCTACCATGATTTGTACTCACGACCAATTGATTGCCAGAAGACTTGCTCGGTGATTGAGCTAGATTAATTCAGATAACGACGAAAATTTATCATACTGATACGCACGGACTTATTCCATCCTGTTTGATAAATACGTTTATAAAAAAAAAATTATTATGTTTTATTCGTTATACATGCAATACAAACGTTGTAGTAATTATCCTCCGTCGGGATAGAAGTTGAAGTGGAATTTGACCTTGCAGCAGCCAGCAGCCAATCATTTATACATATATATATATATGTATATATATATATATATATATATATATATATATATATATATATATATAGATAGATAGATAGATAGATAGATAGATGTATATCTTCCAATATCCCAAAGTTGAACGTTCATATAAAAACATTTCGTGAACTGATATGGCGTAAGGCAAGAAAGCAATGAACATTCATTTATATGGGAAAATTTTTTGAGCGATCCCAGATCCAAAAATTAGGGTTGATAGAGTGTCAGGCTGAATGGTGGAAAATTGCGTTAAAGGAAAGTACAAAAGACTCGGGAGTAGGAGAGAGAGGAAGAGGGCTCGCTGCACTACTAACACTGGATGTTATTCTCGCTTTCCATATACGCAGTTGGGTAAACACTATTTGTACATTTTTCAAGTTTCATGGTAACATTTTATCAAGGTATCTATCCATAATTGCTGTTTATTACGCAAAAGTATGACATTTCTAAAAACTACCAAAATACCAAACTGCCTTGAAACATTCTGCCGCTTTTAATGCCTGTGATATACGATTTATCACCACAAATTGAATCCACATGAATATGATTACCAGCTTTGTTGGTCCCTTGACCATTTTTCTCATTCCGAAATTGTTGGCTTTGTTTTTCTACCATAATAAGAGCGATCTTCACCATATTTAGAGGAGTAAAAAAGAAAATAACATTTTACGTCAATGGGTTGTTAGGCTGGTCTCTTAATGACTGAGCTAAATTAACTAGTCTTTCATATGTACAAAAATTTATGTTACAAATACCCGAGGGCTTATTTCATTCTAATAAATGAATACATTTATACTAAATACAAAAGCTGCAGTGATCATCTTTAGTTTGAATAGACGTAGGAGAGGATTTTAACCCCGAAGTAGCCATGTGTATTTCTGCTTCGTCCACCATCTTGCTTTTTTTTTTTGTATCTCTTTCCCTTTTTCCTTTCTTCTTTCTTCCACGGCGTATTCTTTTCTTCTTCTTTGTTTCTCTACTCATACTTTCATTCTTTCTCACACCTCGAACTTTTGTTCCATTTCTTTTTCTTTTCTTTTCTTTTCTTTTTTTTTCTTTTTTCACTTTTTCGTTGTGTCCCTGCATCAACTTTTTCTTATTCTTTTTTTTTCTTTTGTCGCTTCTCCCACTTGACTTACATTTCCCCCTCCTTTCCTTCCTTCTTTCTTCCCTTTCTCCACGTCATTTTTTCTTTCCGCCATCACCACTTATTTTTTCCCGCCACTTCATCAAAACGGCGGGAAGCCTGCAATACCCATCTCACACACAGTCACGCACTTACAAGTTGTGGCAGGTTGATTTATAGGATGCACGCGCGCCCGAAAATCTACAAAGGTTAGGGGGGGGAGGCGACGTTGATAGTGGCTGAAGATGAACAAAGAGAAGGAGGCTTACATTTTGCAATTGATTGCCGCCTGTCGTAGAGCAATGTTTGGCAAGGCAGACTTCCGAACCTTTGCTTGAGTAGTAAGTTCGATCCTCGCCGGACCCTCAACTATTTTTGCCTTACGGTTAGCAGATTAGTGCAGCAAATCTCTCTAATTGCTTGCGTTCGATGATCAATGGATCCCCTACAAGTTGTGACAGGTTAATTTACAGGATGCACGCTCTTAAAAATCTACACAGGTTCGGGGGAAGCTTAGTCTTGTGCTAGAGTAATCTGACACTATTTAATATCTACCAGTACAATAAAACAAAGCCAATTAAAACTTTTTCCTAGAGTTATTTACAATTCTAGAAATGTACAAATTCGGTAGAATATGGCATTTGCGTTGGGAACTTGCGGCAAGGCATGTACCTTAATATGTCTACGCATAAAATCTCACAATGTCACATCTCGTACCTAAAAAGGTTCGAGACCGGGTAAGGGCAAATAGGAAATTAATATTGCGAGATGTTCCAATCATCTTGATCTGGTCGTATAACTAGCAACCAATTTGACTTGACAAAAAAAAAGATAACGTAAATTGGAAACCGAGTCTTTCAATGGTTTGCAATGACTCTTCCATACAATAACAAAGATAACAGGTTTTAGCATTTCTCTCGAATCTGACAACAATCGACTGATATTGGCATATATTAGCATTTTGGATGGTGTTCTGGTTGCATTTGAGGTATCAGACTGACTACATAAGTAAGAGACCCTTTTAATTGATTTGTGCAAGACTTGTAATGGGGAAGAGTTAACCGTCTCTAATCCAACACATCGGAGACACTTTCAGATCACAATTTCACAAAAACTATCATAAGACAATATAATGATTCTGATAGTGGCACCTAACACTGAAATGTATCTCAATACCAAACGTAATGAATTCTAAATCATTTTTTTGTTTTAGTTTGTTTTGTTTTTTTCAAATTTGTAATGCCAGTTTATTATCATTTTTGACCAGCTTTCTCCTCCATCCAAACTTTCATTTGCTTTCTATCACAACTTTGAATCAGACCGTAATCCTACGACAACGATTAAACAGCACAATCGGAAAATGTTGCAATATTTTATCCAAGAATAAATTAAAAATTTTTTTTTTCGATATCAATGTATTAAAGACTACTAGGTCTCAAATGTAAACATCAGCAAGGGGTTAGTTTAAAGTTCTAAAATCAGCTACTGATAATCAATAAAATCCCTCCCCCCCCCCCGTGGCTACGTACTGGATTCCCTCCGGCTAGAGTGTGTGAGTTCGATCCTCATCATTGGCTTGCTCTTTATTTTTCGATTGTGCTGTTTAATTGTTGCAGTCGGATTACGGTCCGATTCAAAGTTGTGACGAAAGGCAACTGGAAGCTGGGATGAAGGTAAAAGCTTCTTCTAATTATTATAACCATCATTATAATTATCATTACCATCATCATCATTATTATTATTATTATTATTATTATTATTATTATCATTATTATTATTATTATCATCATCATTATTATAATTATTATAGTTGTTGTTGTTGTTGTTGATGATAATGATGATGATGATAATGATGATGGTGGTGGTGGTGATGACGATGATGATGATGGTGGTGGTGGTGGTGGTGATGATGATGATGATGGTGGTGATGATGATGATGATGATGATGGTGGTGGTGGTGGTGGTGATGATGATGATGATGGTGGTGGTGGTGATGATGATAATGATGATGATGGTGGTGGTGGTGGTGATGATGATGATGGTGGTGGTGGTGGTGGTGATGATGATGGTGGTGGTGGTGGTGGTGATGATGATGATGATGATTGAGACAAATACATTGCGATGCTAATAATTAGTCACGGATTGCATTTCTTAATCGTGTAGTGTAGTGTCTCAAACCAAGGTAGGAAGTGAAAATGAGATTGGTTCAAAATGCACGTTTATGAGTATTTTATGTTGAAAGGAGAGAAGTTCAGGATGAGGAACTGTCATCGTTCGACACGACCGACCATTCGAGAATTGTATTCTTGTCTTATTTAAGCAGATTGAATGCAGTTTTTTTTTCAGATTGGGGAGTCCTCTCTCTTTTGTTTACATTTTATGTGTAAATAACCATATGTCAAGATGCAAAAAAGTATTGAACTTCTGAACCGCTGAAGAGATTAAGATGCAAATTATTATACAGGTTCTTGGGCACCTAATTAATGAAAATATAACGTATAAGAATTTTATGGTTTGAATTAAAAAAGTAAATTTGAAAAATCTCACATTACCAGTCCGGATAAACAACTAATTGCCACACTTTTTCTCTATTTCAACCGTTTTCTGTCGGGGATCTTTGTACTTTTAAAAAGTCTTAATGATGTTTGCATAATTTAGGGCAAGACGATTTTACCAAGTTTAGTCTAGCACAAGGCCACGATATCGAAGTCTACTGTAAGGATCAAACTCACTAGCAATATTCTGCTCTACTAACCAGTTAACTGCAGGTGCCCTATGTAGGTTTTAAGTAAGCCAAGACTAGTTTGGCACAGGGCCTCAAGATTGGGACTCTCGGTGACGATTGAATTCTCTATACAAATATCTTCCATTTACGAATGTTTGCTTCACGTCACATTTCTTTTTTTACGAAAAAAGGCGAAAACGCTAAAATAGTGATCAATGTTTGTTCTGCAGCGAGCTGTTATAGAAGCAGAGCTCTCTCTCTCTCTCTCTCTCTCTCTCTCTCTCTCTCTCTCTCTCTCTCTCTCTCTTCTACATCCCATTCACCTAAATAAACCTCTATCCACTCCAACCGACGACGACTCATCATCGCCATTATTGGGGGAGGGGGCAGGGAACACTTAAAAGATGTTCCCATGTTAAATAATGGTAATTGTTTCGCTTTAAGCCATCTGGCCTCGGAAAGGTTTTCAAAGGAATGGTTTAATTTCGGAATTATTAGAAATTGGTAATGTATCAGAATGTTTACGTTCAAGTATTTGGTGCAAGCCCTTTGCCAGAGAGTATTTTATCGTCACTTTAGATAAGAAGCAATAAAATGGAAAAAATAAATTAGCATTCCAAGGGAAATTTTGAATCACCGCCACAATTGTATGCTGCTTTTTACTTCGTAAATTGAACGTTGGTGGCGGCAAAATAAAATTAACTTGATTAAAATACTACCAGTATAATTAAAACCATGAATTCTCAATTAAAAAAAAAACAAATCCCACTAATAACCGTTACGTGACCAATGTATTTCAGCAAAATGCTATGTTGGGGTCGGTCAATTAAAAATAGGAAAAGAGGGTTGATCTCTTGCTTTTTGTGGGCATATGATAACAAACTAAGGTACCAATTCAGCGTAAACGTAGACGGTAAATTGAACACTGACACCCCCCCCACTCCCGTCAAACACAAACCTAAAATAACATTTTGGCAGGGAATTTCCAAAAAACAAAAAAAAGTTTTTTCATCTCAGTGAAGAGAGAGTTTGTGTCCCAAATTTGAAGTTCATAAGTTGAACTGTTGAGGCTGGGCAAAGATATATAGATGTATCTACACATACATACAAACACACGTATATATATATATATATATATATATATATATATATATATATATATAGAGAGAGAGAGAGAGAGAGAGGGGGGAGAGAGAGAGAGAGATGCATTTAAATGTCAGAGCACTTGAATGACGTAAACCCAGAAACATTGTTCAAATTGGTCTGTTGTGGGTAGCAGTGATTAATCCGGAAAATGATGAGTTGAATGTGTAAATGCATCAACATGAATTCCTGACACTGTATTTGGAATGATTGAGACGCGAGTTATGACAAGAGTTCTCTCCCATATTGAGGAAAAAAAAAGCATTTTCATGAGCGCAGAGATACGTAAATTTTAAAATAGATATCAAAAGACGGATAGAAAGAAAGAAACACACGCTGTATATGTACATTGATTTCCTAGTAAACTGAGTACATGAATCTAGACCATTTGTGTCACGTGTACACATGTATGCACAAGCCCAAGTTATATATTCAACTTCCTATATCCATATTTATACGTACACAACTTGGCCAAAAAAATGAGTCAAGCACTTCCCATCAAATAAAAGATCTTGACATCAATAGATGGGCGCTTATTAACCTAAATTGGTTTGGCATAAGGAGGGGGATTTAGGAACACTGACCAGCTGTGGAAAGCGTTCAAAGATGAATGGAACAACATTGAAGCAGCACACTGTAAACAACTATCGCACAGCTTGCCCAAAGGGTTCAGTTTTCTGAAGAAAAACATAGGTGAAAGCTAAATACTAAAACATACTCAGCACATAAACACTTCGTGTACTGTAGTCTAGCATTGTCGAATACTTAACCTATAATTGTTAGAATAAAATAGTTATTGCAAAAAAAAAAGATTAAAAAATGCTCATTTTTTTTTTTTTTCTGGCCTGGGAGTGTTTGCATGCACGCGTTTCCCTAACAAATTCCTCTCAGCTCGACCGTCTCACCCTAATTTAGAAATATTTGTAAAAATAGTTGTTTTTAATCATTCATGCGTTCTCAAAAAGGCCAACAAAGAAATAGCAGAAAACTTATCATTTTTCGATAACGGTCTACGCTGTTTATCTTCGCGAGATCTTAAAAAGTAATATATATATATATATATATATATATATATATATATATATATATATATATATATATATATACATATATATATATATATATATATATATATCTTAATCCAAGTCATAATAAATAAAGGAAAGCAAAACGTTCCCCCGAAGAAAGGAACCAATTGTACATTTTCAGCTGATTTTTTTTTTTTTTTAATTATTTGAGACCTTCAAATTAAAGGCTTTTTGAAATGCGAGTGTGTAGGAGATTAAGTTTCCTAAAACGAAAAAATTTAACTCAAGAGACCAATTGGTGCACTGGTGGCGGGTACTCCCTCTTCAACAGGCGAAGCAGAATTGCGTCTTTGTCATAATATATAAAAGAGTCTGGCGCAAAACGCACATTAGTCACATTTTAACGACATTCGTCTAATAAACAAGCCTGGCTTCAACAGGGTCC
>OY735206.1:64307226-64314726 GCA_963457665.1 Thysanoteuthis rhombus
ACAAAACAACCCCTTGCAAGTGGAAACATGTGACTAAGTCTGCCCAAATCTAGCCAAGAATAACAATATAGGATGTTCATCACATCAGTATCCAGAAAATAAATACTTTTTAGATCAATTGACATTCAACAGAAAGAGTAGTAGCAGATGAAAATTTGGAGTACGGGTCGATGGAAGGGTGTGGCGAATAACAATTCAGAAAAGTACATCTCCATTTTGGAAGCCAAACTTCACCAATATGCACCGGTGATTATTTGAACAGAGCATTGTGTTAAACAACAAAAATGGTTGAGAATGGTAGGTTTGAAAAGATAGAATGCGGCTTCCATGGCGAATGATCTTCCTGTCATGAATTTTATCGAACATCTGAACATATCATGAACATATTTGAGCATCCTCACTAGTTATCTATTGTTGTGGTTCCAGGAGACAATACTTGGTATCCAAATAATAGCTGAAGCTAATTTTCGTGGTACACTCACACACACCAATATATATATATATATATATATATATATATATTGTATTATCCACAGACAGTCGTTTTGTTGTGTTACAACTCTTCAGTGTGGCAATAGACTATCCATTATCCCATCCGGTACTACGAGGTAGGCATCTTACCTCTGCCCCACGCAGAACTGGACGGTCAGTAAGGTTGAATTTAAGCAATATATTTACTCACGCATATATTCACCATCCACCAGAGTGCTCTATTCCTAAATTGGAAGAACATTGCAAAAACTTATGAAGAACGAATTGCCTCACTTAAAGAGTGCTCAACCTTGAATATGGGAGCGTTAATTATAGCGTTATATATATATAATATATATATATATATATATATATATATATATATATATATATATATATATATATGTTTTCTTAATTTGTAACTAACAGAAAACAAATGAAAACAGATATTATCCCTTGTAGATATTTAATCACAATGCTTAATATTCAACTAAGTAAATAAAGCTATCGTTATCATACGTAAAAAAAAATAATATTTACTAGGACATGTACTCGATGGATGTAAACATTTTGTGTCCCCTGCATTCGTCAGCAAGTAGCCGTCTGTTGTTTCCTGTGGATTCTGAGAATAACCAGTACATTCAATTTTCTGAATGACGTATTCTACAATCATCCAATCAGGTTAGAGGGTTTTCTATGGTCTAACAGTCCTTACCATTAATACTATATGTGCATACGAATGATCTTTCAGACTTATTTCACCTTTTCTTATACGACAAAAGGAACCCGTATGATTATTCTGCCTTCATACCTCTCTAATCTTTAGTAGCCAATCTGCGCAAAATTCTTAGCTGGTGCAAATGTTGTTTTTATTTCAATGGCAAAAGTATGTGCACACTAAATGCTTGTACAAATCCAAATTGTTTTAATTAAATTTAGCTTCAGCCTTTCACTCATGGCCAATAAAACTCTATTGGCATGTCTTAATATAACACAAGTACGATTGCTTTCTACGATATAAAGTATTTAATCAAGATATCATAATTTGAACTACTTCAAATTTGTTCAGTTTGTTGTTCGATCAAATAAAAAAAAATAACAATGAGTATTTCTTACATAGAAAAAGTTAGCCATGACATTATTTTATATAAGCATAATTATGACGTATCATTATTTTACTTATAAATGTAAGTATTAGATACAATTATTAATAATATTTTACTTGGTTACCTTTTCTGCGCTCATTAATTTCTTTTGTGCGCTGGTTAAAAATGTATTTAGAGGGAACTACAATCACAAAATAAAGGAAAATATCCAGCAAACTTTCTACAAAAGAAGATCCACTTCATGTTTTGAATACCACCTTGTCGCATGCGTAATCTTGAATCGTTACGACCTACACAAAAATGGCCATTGTTTGAAAATCGTGATGCCTATTTGTTTTTGACATGTATCCGTATAGTAAACTAAAAAAAAACAGTGTATAAATATTGGCACAGTGCCACAATCGAGAGCTCAATCCTCACTGGATATCCATTGTTGTGACTCCAGGAGACAATACTTGGCACCCAGATAACAGCAAGAGCTAATCTTCGTAATATATATATATATATATATATATATATATATATATATATATATATATATATATATATATATATATATATATATATATATGTTCAGTTAGTTCGTATCAGTTTGTATACGAAGATAAATAGATAGGTTCTCTAGGGTACCACTAACATATTTATCAAGCCGGGTTTCATTTTATGCACCTTTTTTTTATTTTCTCCCTTAATTATATCTTCAGTCATCTCCAGTCAACAACAGAAGGCAGCCAACTGTGCAAAACTGAAAAAAAAAATAATCTTAGATTTATATGTTTGTTGAAATCTAATCTCCACACAAGTCCTTCTCGCCTAAGAGCGCCATGATGTTCCCAGTAAGTCCTGCTTCTGTTGCTGCTGCTTCAGCTGCTGTTGCTGCTGCTGTTTCGGCTACTTTGAAAAACAACAAAAACCAAACCCTAAGTTAGGCCTTTAATCCCCCCCTCCATACACACGCACACACACACACCCAACCAACCCACTGGGGATATGATATCATAAAGACAGGCTCATATGGAAGACATCAGGGCCAACCCCCATCCATGAAAACACTTCCTCTTCCTCCTCACCCTCTGACTCCGACTGCTTCTTACCCCCCCCCCCACCTCACCCTGACTGACGCAATGGTGATCCCGACGCTCACGAAGCAGACGCGTGTTGGAGCGTTGAAAAGCCAGTCACCACCGTGCAACCACCGCATCGAATAACCAAAGGTCTAGCCAAGTGGTTCGTTCACAGAAGGGGAACCAAGAGATCTGCAGTTTTACATACCGAATTCTTTAAGGATCGAAATCTTCATTTTTATCGGGCACGAATATAGACCACTGGCGTAATGATGCATACATAGTTACAAAAAAAAGTTCACAGCCTAATAATGAAAAGAAAAAAAGAATTTTCAGTTGAAGCATTATTAAGATTTGTGAGAATACCGAGTAAAGTGCAAGATTTGCTGTCAGTGATTATTTCACCATATTTCAACCTTTTATGTTTTGACAGCGATTATATGTTTGTTCGAAAATTTATTAATGAAAATATAAAGCTCAGTAAAATTGTTGATTCTTTTGAGAAAAAAAGACCCTGGTGAGTTTTTTACGATACTACTTATACCGTTACTTCGTTTAAGAAGCTATATTCCCAAGTTTGTTATCGTTAGTGAATGGTCAAAATGTTGGACAACCAACTCTCAGATCTTAGTTTCAAAGTCTCTTTATTCTTGGTGCGCACACACACACACACACACACACATACACATACACACACACATACACACAACCCCAATCCATGTTTATAAAGGTATAAAAAGATCTCCAATAATGTTAGAACATAGGCTTTAGAAGTTTCTGCTTATTCAAAACTTGACAATAATATCACACCTGTATTGGTCCCAGACTCTCCATAAAGGTATAGAGCGTCCAGGACAAGAGCTTCAGTCTATTTGTCAGTCATACAGTCATAATAATCTTCCGACAGAGTGGCAGACCTTTACGAACGTTTTGGCCATCTATCAAGATGGAAACTCCAGCAGAAACCCTACAGCACTAGAACATTACTCCCATTGTTCCACTTACTGGAACATGGCATGTAAACTCTTAGTTCAGATGGTCGGGCCAGTCACGCACATGCCGAATTCAACCTTAAAACTTTATTAACTTGTGGGCTATTTCTCGCACCTGATTCTTGCCAAATCCTGTAGCAACATAAACGGTTGGTAGAAGATGCTACTGGCAGCCACAGTTCCAATCATGGTTCAGGGATAAGTGGTCACTTGATGTATTACTGGGATATAATCAGGTCGCTCGACAGCATTTTAGGCAACTGAGTTGTTCTATCCACGGACAACGTCACAATACACATGGAGATGGGGGGGCTAGAAAAAAGGTGACCTAAAGAAGGCTTATTTTCCGCTTCCCGGTTGACCTATCACAAGCATCTTTAAGAGAGGTTGCACCGCAAAAAATAAAATTCAGACCAAACGGAAACAACTTTTTGAGCTTCTATGGGGAACCTCACATGCGAACTTGTGGGGCTCGAACTTCCTCAAACGTTCATCGCAATTACTGAGCACTTGACTTGGCCGAAGGGCAACTGTGGTCCCAGAGGTTCAGACTACAGAGAGCTGTGTCTGTCTGGTCAGGAATGATCTTCCAAATATAAATTTCGATGATCAGCAACCTTTCCAAGCTTGCCTGATGGGAAGTGAGCATCTACACTAGTCACAGACGACGGAATCAGACCAGGGCGATGCTTGTGAAACTTGCATTGTTGATGTCCTTTTCCAGATCAATTCATCATAAAGGAGCATGAGGCAAGTCACATCTTCTACTCGTCGGCAAACCAGCTGAGAAATATGGGTACATCTTCTCGAGAAACATCAGGTAGGGACATATAAATGCAACTCACGGTTCATTCTTGAGCTCTGGACAGAACAAGAACTGTGCATTGCTTACAAAATATTCTAACGGAAAGATAGGCTAAAAACCAGGCGGATGCACCCCCACTCAAAACACTGGGACCTCGTAGACTACATTCTTGTGTGACAGAGGAACCTCGAAGTCCAAGACGAACTCTATTCTATAGCGAAGCCCAGTGCTGAGCGTCATACGACAACTGCTTTGTCCACAAGTAACTCATTTCAACCAAAACCCAAAGAGCATCAGACCACCCAAGAAGTCCCTGAGGATCGGTTGTCCCAAAAAAAGGGTACCAGGAAAGGATGGAATTCTCAAGAGAGGATGAAATCACAACTAGAATTTTAATTCCCTAGAAGATCAGCATTTGAAATCCTGGTCTCTATCTGAGCTTGAAAACCTACCTCTGGAATCAATGGGAAAATGCAACGATCTCTGCTACAAGGCGGGCCTAGATAATAGATATTCACTCATACTTTGCTTAGTCTGCAACAGGGCTAAATGGGTATAAGAAGGTTATGTTGGGCCAGTGTACTTGTGTAACATAGCGGGGAATATGCAACTATCTTCACCACCAGACAAGCTCCTTTCCTTTTGGGCATTCTTTTATGTCATTCTACAACTAACTTATTCTGTCGAGTGTCGAAATAGGTTTAGATTGAACGAGGTGAGAAAGATTTGACGTTTGTATGCAAATGTATAATACAACGTTTCTCACGACGTCAGTGCTTTTCAATGTGTCTACGTGCGTCAAGGTCTGTGTGTGCTCGTCTGCAGGCGTAAATGAAAAAATGGAGGGAGCCTTTTCGACTCGACAAAATAGATAATGACAAGAAATCGTTCTTGAAAACAAGCTTTGCCATACATTTATTTCCAAATGTTAGGCGACACCCACCTCTTCCTTCGCCTATCCCTTGTTGTTTACCCCCTTTCATTTCACCTACAGTCTGATACTTAATAAATAAATTACCCCTTCCGTCAAAAATCCACCTACGCTTGTGACCAACAATCGTACTTAAATTCGTCAAACAGGAACAGCATCATCATCAGCCGTTATAAGTCCACAGCTGAACAAAGGCCTTTCCCATATTTTTCCATGCTGACCTTGATTGCGTTGACCTTAGCCATGTTTTACCGGCAAACTTTTCTATCTCATCCTTCAATCTTGGGTCTGGCCTTTTCTTACTACGTTTACTGTTCCATGGGCACCAATAGATTAATCTTTTGCTCCAGGTGTTGTCATTTCTCTATTAATTATATGATATATTTCATTCTGGTTCACCCACGGATCCATGTTGATCATTTTTTTATCTTTTAGAATTTTTCCTAGCATTCCTCTTTCTATGGCTCTCTATGTAATTCTAAGTAAGTTCTCTGTTTGTTTAGTCCATTTCAATGTTTTTTTACCCGTAAGTCACAGCTGGTATTATGCATTCATTGAATAATTTACGCTTTAAGCACATTGACAGGGTGTTCTTCAATATGTCTCTATTCATACCAAGTGTTTTAGAGCTGATCACGATACGTCGTTTCATTTTGCTTTCATGGTCTTTCTCAATTTTCATTTTTAGCTGACCTAGCTAAACGTTTTAATCGACCTCATCTAAAGTCTCATCCTTTATGTTTACAATATTTTGGGGACTTTATCGTCGAACATTACTTTTGTCTTTATTCTGTTCATCTTTAACCCTACCTTCTTAGTCTTGCTATTTAGATTACTCAACATATTTTATAATTCTTCTAATGTTTCTGTCGTCATTGACACAAAGAAAATCTCAAGTGATTGAAATATTACCCGTCCATGTTTCCTTTCATTCCCCACAGACATTTCCCGAGAGACGATTTCAAGGCTTGCCATGAACATTTTAGATGATATTGTATCCCCTCGTCTCACTCCTTTTCTTAACTCTTGTTTGTATCTCTATGTGGTCTAATTATTCCAGTGACATTCTTGTGTATGTTCCGAACGACTTGCATGCAGTTTTCGTTAACACTTTGTTCTTGCATTGATTTGAAGACTTCGTTTTCCGCCTATGCAGTTGCAGCAAAAAGCTGTTACCCCAATTGTCAACCTTGATAAGTGCCAATTAGATAGATATACGTAGTCCTTCTGAATATCGGCACATGGACACTCAAAACTGGTAATAAAGTTGGCAGAACAATTATGTTGTTCTTTTTTATTTGGATATTTTGTTTTTAGAGAAAGGGAAAATATGTCAGGCAAGAAACATGAACGTAAAAATTCTTGAAATGTCAAACTGATATTATTTATTTGCAAAAACACAAAAATGTAGATTTTTCTTAGTTTTTTTTTTCAATTTTTTATATTTTATTTCCAAGTGTGTTTTATCATTTTCTCTTTTTTTTATTATGTTTTTCAATCTCTCTTTGTCAATTTTTTTCGTGCTGTTTCCTTATCCCCCCCCCTTTTTTTTTGCTTTTCCTTCTTTATTCTCCTTCTTTTCTACACTTCTCCCCTAACCTTTTTTTCTCCAATTACTTCTTCTTGACTTTCATTCTATTTAAATGATTTAATTTCCCCCCTTTTTTTTCTTCCTGTCTGCCTCTCGTACTTGAAGGTTTGTAGCGATCAGCCCTTTTACTTACTTCCTCCATTTCCAGCTTTTTCCCGCTCTTTCCTTCTGTCCGATTTTGCTTCGTCTTTTCCCCCTTCTTCTCCCTGTCACCCTCTTCTCTCCTTCCCCCCTCTCTCTCCCCCTCTCTCTCTCTCTCTCTCTCTCTCTCTCTCTCTATATATATATATATATATATATATATATATATATACATTAATGTCATTAAAACTGTCAACATAGGTTTCTTTAGTTTTCTAAGTTGGCACATCTGGTTAGTTGTCTATGCATGTATCACGCCTAAAGACCCGACCAATGAAGCTAAACGACTGAACACTTGAATATTTACTCCTTATTATGCCGAGAAAAAACGGTTGTATTTTTTCAATTTCCCCACAAAGTTTTTGTGGGGGATGAATTTGCAAAGTATGTTTCTGCTAA
>OY735206.1:64322226-64412226 GCA_963457665.1 Thysanoteuthis rhombus
AAAACATAAAATATTTTTGCTACGTCATCATGTGATGGCGTAAAAATGTGTCTTAGAAAACAAATAAATCAACATCGGAGATTATTATACAGGCAGAATTATACGGACACCTCACCGTGGAGTAATGGTAAGCGAGCTACTCTTGCAGACTATAACGAATGGTCAATGGAGGCCCTGCATCTAGGGGTATGTGACAGACCAAGCAAAGTTACGTATATAAAGGGCATCTCGCTGAGAAGTGATGGTTAGAGACATAGACTAGCTAATCGTTTCTGCTACGCGAGGAATTCTATCCTTACTCACTGTTCTGTCTGTATACTGCATTAAAGAGACTAAATTGTATACTGCATTAAAGAGACTAAAGCGATCCAGAGCTGGAGAAAGTGGACCACTACATCTACCAAAGACAGCAAGTCTCCATGAAGTCATCATAAGAAGAAGAAATGAAGCGAAGAATCACACTAGCTTGGCAAGCTTTCAGTTGAGCAAGCTCGACTTCCAAGAACAAGAGAACCCTACTAGTCTTAAAGAGAAGGGTATACAACCGATGTATCCTACCAATAGTCACCTATGGAGCAGAAACATAGAGCCTAACCAAAAAGATTGACCTGCAAGCTGAGAACTTTGCAACGTGCAGAGAATTATGCTCAACCTCACATTGAGAAACAGATCATAAGACAGCACAAGATATCAGAAAAAAAGACATGGATCTAAGTCATCATCGAAACTGTTAGAAAAACTCAAATGGCCATAGGCTGGACATGTTGCAAGAATATCAGACAACTGCTGGACACCACGACTCAAAACGTGGACCCCAAGTGATCAAATGCGAAACTGTGGCCAGTAGAAAGTAAGATGGCGTGACGAGCTAGATATATTCAGAAAGTGCTACCTCTGCGATGCCCATGATAGAGAGATCTGGCGAATCTTGGGGAATGTCTATATCCAACGACGGACGTGAACAGGTTGTTGTTGTTGTTGTTGTTGTTGTTGTTGTTGTTGTTGTTGTTGTTGTTGTTGTTGTTGACGATGATGATGATGATGATGATGATGATGATGATGATGATGATACATAAAATGAAATGATAGGCGCAAATCCGACAATAGGCTGACGACGACGACGACGACGACGATGATGATGATGATGATGATGATGATGAAAGCAAAGTTCAATGAAATACCTTGTTTTGTGGTGGCGTACTGGTTAAGGACCTAATCTAGCAGTTGTTTATTATCATTATTATCATTATTATTATTATTATTATTATTATTATTATTATTATTATTATTATTATTATTATTATTATTATTTGTCCCCACAAACTATGTTCGAATACCAGCTATATTTGTTAATGGAATCCAACCGTAAAAAATTAACCAAAAGTTTGATATTATGTCTTGGACGCCAGCAAATGTGGTATTTTTCGATTTTTATAATTTCCTCCTTAACTTCTGCATTAGAGATTTTTTTTAAAACAACTAGGCCCTTGGGTCTGGTTTACAGACTATCAATCGTTAGAACCCTTACAAGAGGCATGTTCCTCAGAGTTCCGCTCCATAAAACCATACACGTCCACGTATAGAGAACCTGCTTTAAATCGGATCGATGGTAGAGATGAGAAATACCTCCATTTTGTACCGCACGCCCTTTCATTATTCCTCCCCCCCCCTTGCCGTTACAAAAGAAGTGATATAAGAGGAGGAGCATTGTCACAAACCAAGTGACATGAACTGGAGGAACATTGAAACTAGGCATTACAATTTGCCCGTAATTACTGCCCAGGCAATAACAGCCAAAAATACTCATTTCCAGTCAGATTATCTCGTTTCTCTTTTAAACGTAAGTGTTTGTTCCAAATACACCTGACCTTCATCTAAGCGTCGATTTGACCTTTGAGGCCGATAGCATTTCACATACACCGGCGTCTGCCTGCATGCCGCCTATCTGTTAAGGCTTTATGGGCCAGACAGTCTAATACGAATGACCTTTGACCCTAGGCGACTATTTAAAAGCAAATTTGTCTCCATTATCCCCAATTTTTTCCTCTTTCTCAACTCGTTCTGTTCGTTATTGTTTTGATTTTTGTTCTGTTGGAAACCCTCAAACGAAACTGTCAACACGGGTCTCTTCAGTTTTTAAGCTTCTCTGGCTGACTGGCTATTGTGTGTACACACCGTGCCAATAGAGCTAGAGGACTGAAAATTTCAACATTTGCTGTTCAGGTTTTGAAAGAAAAAATTTTATTTCCCTTAAAATTCCTCCCCAAAATAGGTTTTATTAGAATATTCAATTTACAATCAGGTTATGCTAAATTGATACTTAGTTCGTGTCCAGCTACTTTCGTACTTATCCTTTGAAAATTCAAATATTTTAGTGTCCTGCGAGCGAGAGAACTAACTTATTCTTTGATCATTCTCATTTCCGAGTTTTAATTGATCACCCCCAACACGGTATACTACCATAGGTATTGGTCTCGTGACAGTTTCTATTGGTTGACTAACAAGACGTGTCTTTGTTTTGTTTTTGGTTTTGGTTTGCTTTAGGGTTTGTTTGTTTGTTGTTTTGTTTTGTTTTTAACTAAACCCCACCACGACATTGTATGTACCGACAAACATGTGTGCAGGTGGTCTTCTCCTCTTGTATTCTGTAGAGAAAGCAGAGTTTTTGAGTTCATGATTAATCCATCTTGTGTCACGGAAAAAGATTGCTTTGTGTGTCGAGGCCGGATCAAAAGTAGAACTTGTCTTGAACTTCCCGATGGCATTGGGAATTGTTTCAAGTGGTCATTCTCCAAGAGTTTTCTTTACGATAGAGCTCATTGTTTTGTTGTTTTGTTTTTTGTTTTCTTTTGTTTTCTTTTGTTTTTTGTTTGCTTGTTTGTTTGCTTTTTGTTACCCATTCTCAAACTTTCTCCTAGTGTACAATCCATATAGAAAGAGGGGGTCTTCCAATCTCCACTTTTAAGTATCGAGCACAGTGAAAGAGAATATAAGAGATAATCAAATACACTGAAAAGACGAATTATGCAAATCAGCACACTCCAGATGCAAAAGAGCCCCTCTTTTCATACAGATCGTGTACCTAACGAACAGATTAGCCGAAATATTGGGTTTACAACAAAAACAAAGGGCTGGTTAGTCGCCCTGTAGAAACCATCATGTGATCCACGTCGTTTAACAAAATGCCGTGTTGGGGATGATTGAGTAAAGAGTTTGAAAAGAAAGGTTGATCAATGAATAAGTTACTTCCCTCGCTTTTTGTTGGACAGTGATCACTGGAATGATTTTGAAAAGCACAAGTGTGAATGCTACCGGTCACGAACTAAGGGGCCAATTTAGCGCAAACGCACATTGCAGAAAGAACGCCTCACGAAAAAAAGATTAGAGGGACGAATTTTGAAAAAAAAAACAGAAAGAATTCTAGATCTGAAGAATGAACGTTTAAATTCCCAGCCCTCTGTACGTAAGTACGTGAGTCTGTAGGCACGATGCGTAAATAGTCAGTCAATCACATCCACATGAAAACTGGAGAAACCTGTGTTGATAGTTTTGGTAGGACTTTTAGTTGATAGTTTTTTTTTAAAATAAAAAAAAAAGATGATTTGACCCCCCCCCCAAAAAAAACTCCCCGGATATACAATATGATCTCGGCTGTATGGAGGTGCAGAGCAGTGTAACCATTTCCGAAACAGAAAATGGAATCGGTGAACTGAGTTCAAATTCCGACTGCGTTGCTAATGTTCCCTTCATGCTAATACACTTGAGAAAGCCATAAATCAATCTATCCCTACCAGTTCAGGAAAAGTATTACTTGACCTCACACAAATTGCAGCCAAAATACATTTTCAGTGTATTCTATATTCTCAAATTCTGAATGACTGAAAAAAGTCTACAAAAATTGCACGAGGGAAAAAATCCTGAAATTCAAAATGACCATCATCGCTCCACGTGAAAATACTCCATCTCAAGAACTGGGCACTGAATTAAGTTTAAATTCGGTGTATTTCCAATGCTCCAAGGAAGTGCAGCGTCGAGTTTGAAGTCTGGATAAGAGGTTCTCGAGACAGCTCCTATTAATCGACTGAGTATCATGCCTTACAAGTCACTTTCCAAGTGAAAATTCCGGTTCCGATTTGGAATTACTATGCAAGTCAAACATTTTTGAGTACTATTTTTTCATACAACTAAATTAAGATAATTTAAGGGTGCTGATTCAAAATCTGCTGTTTGGCATGTATCATTTTCTATTAATATTAGGAAGAGTTGAGATTTTCTGTATGTACAAAGAGAAGCTACAGACATGTCTTTAGTAAGTTGGTTCTTGAAGATTCCTAATAGAAAAGTCGGTAATGATGGTTGAGGGTTTGCATTTGCGCTCACATCGATAGAGACCTGTAGAATTTTGAGTTCAAAAATGCGTGAAAAATATGAATGGATTGACATGACATATCGTTGCAAAGCGAATTTAATCAGTTTTCCGACGATGTATTTTAGATTTTTGCATCTGTTGTCCGCGGAAAGATCAACAGATACTTAGCATTTTACAAGGAACTTTTCAGTATTTGTGTACTTCGAAGTTGACATTCTATGTAGATTTATTTCTAGGTGGAGATACATACACACAGACACACAGACACACACACACACACACACACACACACACACATATATATATATAGTTTTAAAGAGAACTCCATCATTCTTACAGTGTTTATTGCCTGTCTACATGTGTTGTGTATGAAAATTTACAGACAGAAACCTGAAGCTAGGTATTTGGCAATCTGCAAGAAACTTCAAGTATAAGTATTTTAAAGTCCATTGTTTATGCATTGTAGATTAAATCCGTGATAGAGATAGATATGCACACACACACACACACACACACACACACACATATATATATACACTCACACACATATATATACATACATACATATATATATATATATATATATATATATATATATATATATATATATATATATGTATATATATATATATATATATATATATATGTATATATATATATATTAAGAAATGGATATGTGATCTGACAAAATGATTATGGATTGCATTATATTATATTGAAACCGTACAACTAACTGTATATTTGAAATGATAAAACGTTATAAAGGACATTGTTTCAACTTTCTAACAGTGTATATTATCAATTTGTATCTGTTGCACACAAAAAGTTCCCTCTCTCTAATTGCAGTTCCAAGAGTTTCTTGGACTATCGATCTAATCATTTTTCGGAACCTTTCCTCGGGTGCACAAACCATATGGAGGAAAATTAGGTTTCTTTTTTTACCGTCTCGTGTCTACCAATTTTTTTGTAAGTAACAGCGGCGTCCTGAGGATTAGTGTCACCCAGTGCTATAACTCATGTTGTCACTCTCATGAGCTTCCAACCGTGCCAGACCATAGAGACCCCTTCGTTATTTTTTTGTTCTAAGGTTACTCGTAAATCGGAATCAGTGTGTTTTAAGGAATGTAATGGCAATAGTAGTAACAAACAACTAGCAAAGTTAGAATTATACTTTTTTTTTATTACAATATCATACATAACGCCACTATGTAATTACATTCATGAAGTTTGAGGCGAAGATTCTGTAACAGGACAATAGAACTCGAAGTACAAAATGTTGAGGAACTGCATCAAATATGTTGTTTTTAACGTTACACTTAACGTTACACTTCAACGTTAAATTTTAACATGAAAAACTTTCTATACATGCATATTATTTATCAATTTTATTATATAAATATGATGAATAGATGTGATAAAAATATATCTAAATTGCATAAATGTAATATTTCTTAGATTATATGATTATTAACCACGAATTTTTTTCCGAATTTTCTATGTTAAATTTCTACATAATTCGTCACTATACCATCAGTAATGGACAGAAGCCTTTTTTGGATTTTTTTCTTATGTTCCTTTAATCATTACTTGATTCTGAAAAAAGTTGTTGAAAAGATTAAACGGTTCGCAAATACTAATTTCTTCAATATTAAAACTAAAACGCCAAAAGATTTGACCAAATTAGAGATCATCTAAAAGCCAGCAGCAACAGAAACACTGCAAATATTTTATTTTCAGTATTTTTAGTTTTACTTTTGATGGTATCGCCTGCATGCGCAGTGCTGGCAGATGTGTCTGGTTGGCATCTAGAGCGAAGCACAAATGATTTTTATGTCAATTATTATGTTATGCTCCCTAATCTTTTAGTTAGGAATTAAATACGAAACTCTTCTTTTAGCTAGATAACCAAAACATCACTTCCTCCTCCGACCCCTATAAAAACCCTGGACGCACATGGTCCAGAGCTCATTGGCCCCTGGACCCCTAGCAGGTCATGCTTCTGGCCCCGGCCTTCACAGCCGGCCTCTCTCTCTCTCTCTCTCTCTCTCTCTCTCTCCCCCCCCCCCAAGTTAATCATCATTTCACCGACCCACTGACCGATCCGATCTGAACCATTCTTCTTCCGTGACCTATCATTGCACTAACTTTTCCCATTTCAGTTCATCGATATCGAGCCTCACACATACGTACAACTACACAACTACGCCCCGTCTCTTCACCACGTGCTCCATACACGTATCACCTCTCACTCTCGCGAACGAAATGGCAAAGTCTTTTAACTATCCGATTGTCACGATAATCTTTTCTAAACATCCTTACTTCGAGAAACACGCGTGGATAAAAATCCATGTTCTCTGTCTTTCTTGGTCTGTTCGTCGAGAGTCTATCAGCGTCAGAGAATAGCCCCCAAGTTAACTCACTTACTTGGCAGTATGACTCGCACACTGAACCCAGATCCCATGTATTATCTTGGAGCGGTCCAACCATACGGAATCCAAGCAGTTCAGACAAACTCCGCCTCGACACCGACGCCAGTACTATCAAGACAAGAAAGCTCCCAACTTCCACCATCTCTTCTTCTATCTCTACTCCTAACATTACTTCTCACAATTGATCGTATTTATGATATCCTTACATGTACCTCAAATTCATTCTTCAATTAAACGTACGTCTTTTGTCTGGCCAAAATATTTGTATGTGTTCATTCTACCTTGTTTCATCAATGCACGTCCAACTTCATACTTGGAGCGCATTCCATTCTCTTCGTACAGCATCCTTCCTTCCACATCTACAAGGGTCGCACGCGTGCTACACAGTCAAACCACAAGGATCCACACTTTTCGTCCCTCAAACACTATCATCACACTATTCGTTCCCCAAGAGAGAAGCCGTCATACGAAAATTATATAGATAAAATAATTTTATGAATAAATAAAATAAATGATCCCAAGTAATCATAAATTAACCTTTGAAAGACAAATAATTTTGTCTTCCGTCTAATATGAAGAAGATATCTTCTGTCTTTTTTTTTTTTTTTTTTTTGGTAGTCCTGTTGTGAATTCCCTTGATCATTTTTTTTTTACTTGACAGGTAAATATTTGTAAAAAAATTTTTTTTTTCATTTGTTCCCTGCCCCGCACGATCTTCTTCATTTTAGTATCCCCTGATACCTTCTTGTGCTAATTTCCTTATTTAATAAGGGTCGTGATCAAGCGATATGAAAAAGACTATTCCTTACCTTCAGTAATGTCTCGACGACTCCGACTCGACATAGAATTGCACATCATCCATAGTTCGACCCCTTCCTCTTGCTTTGGTGTTTGATTAGGGAGGTATTGGAGAAGTTCAGTTAGGTTCCTCTGTTCCGATGAGACCTTTATCCACAGTAAGTCCCCTCCGGGGAAAGCTGGGTAAACCGACTGGTTTCGGTTACTAATGTTTATACAGAGCTCACTGTAATAAAACGGACGAAAGTAGTCAATGGTCCTGGCTTCGGGGGTTGGCATACGTTTCAGCCCTCACTGTTCGATAAAGGGATGAACCTCAGGCCTACCCGCTTCAAGAGGATGTACATCAACAAATACAGGCGTAAAAAAAAACGTTGAAATTCGTGGAAAATCATGCGCGCGAATTTGTTGATAACACTACGATTATGAATACTAAGAATGTTCATAGAAATTCTCGGAAATTTAAAGTGAAATGTAAAATGAAAGTGAAACACCGGTCACTATTTGTTGAAAACAACGCCGAAAACAAACAAAAATCCTGATAAAAAAAACTTCAGGGGGAAAAAAACGGATTAAATCACCCCAGCTATTGGACAAAAACCACACATAGTAAAAAAGGCAACAGAAATTATCTAAAGTCTTCAATGATTTTCTTTCAAATTCTCTTTGATAGAACGGATTTCTACTACTTACAATATTTATCGGTCAAAAGGCAGCAATCGAGAATGTCAACACAGGAATACGAATATTTTAACTCAATTTGTACTAATTAAGTAACCCAATTTAGTATTTTTTTGTAAATTCAATATTTTTTTTAATTCATAGTAAAACAAAGTAATACTTTTCAATTATATAAGAAATATCATCGGACAATATCTTTTGATTCTTTCAATTAAAAACTATACATTTTAAAAACTTTGTGTGACTTTGGGACACCTCAAAACAAAAATAGATAGATATTATTTATCTCTTTCAAAAGTATTACTTATTTTTCACAATGAATTAAAAAGATATTATTGACAAATCCTTAAGAATTAATATATTCGTACTAAAATATTGGCATTCTCAACTGATGCTTTTGGACGAAAAAGGGGATTTATAAGAAAGTTATTGAAAAATTAAAGTCTGTGTTTTATCTATTATCTGTTTTTTGTTTTTGTTTTTTTGTCCAGTAGGGGTTGGGCATTCTGTCCGGTATAGGTTTTGTCCGGTGGGCATTTTGTTCAGTTGGTTTTATCCTAGGGCTTTTTGTCCGGTGGATTTCATCCTCAGGTATTTCATCCGGATGGGTAGTTGCCTAGAATCTGAGGCTGATATATACCCCATCGGACAAATCCCACCCACCAGACAGAAACCCGACGGACAAAACCTCTACATAATAAAAATGAAACTGAATTTGTTTTCGATAATTTTCTTACAAATCCACTTTGATGGTACGTCCCATTGCAAGTTACATGTTGATCGGTCAAAAGGCATCTGTTGAGAATGTCATTACTGTAGCACTAATAGTTTAACTTGATTTGCCCTAATTAGGTAATTTAATTCAGTAATATTCTTTTCAATTGGAATGAATGTAGGTAGTATTCAGATTTTATTCTTTATTTTGCACCATGTCAAAGAGAGAATAGAATTCGTGATAATTCGAATTTTTAATAATGATGGATAAACTCAGCCAAAAAGATACCATACTTTTTTTTGCATGTTTCATGAAAAGTATAAAGATTTCTAGTGGGATTTTGAACTTTTTTTTTTAGAAAATTTTAATCTTTAATTGGATTTTTTTAAATATTTGACGAAACAATATCATCATAGTTTTATTATTATATCTTATACTAAAACTACCCAAAACACGCCAAATCAGTTAACTGCCCCATAGATACACAAAGAACGTTATTTTTTAATCTCATACACAAGCTGAACTTGAGATGAAAATGACTTATTGATTCGGTTAATCGATCTTTTAAGGTAAAATTAAATCAGCTGATTATTTTTTTTTTCAAGTAAGCGTATTTAATTTCATTTTAAAAAGATAGATAAACTGAAACTTCCGATCTTTGTTTCGAAGTACGTAAACAATGGCGAGATTCGTTGCGTATGAAAATTAGAAATTGAAAAACCTATAATGGGTGAAATCCCCTCAAAATAAAGATGAAATAAAACTTTTTATAGTTTTTAATATGGTTTAATATGTTTCTTTTTTATATGTTAACATTATGGAATGTAATTTGCCCGATAAAGAATAAAATGAAAGTATACAAGCATTAACATTCACCCCAGGTTTAAAGAAAAATAAGACAATCTATTTGTTTTTATTAATTCATTACAAAACCACTTTGAAAACATCTCATATTGCAACGATATACAGACCAAATAAAATGTACACTTTGCCCTTTACCGCTGAGCATTTCCTCCTAACAGCCAGCTCAAAAAATCAAATCATAATTATTATTATTTCATCATCATCATCATCATTATTATTATTGTTATTATCATTATTATTATTATTATTATTATTATTATTATTATTATTGTTGTTGTTGTTGTTGTTGTTGTTATTAACAACTTAAAGTATTCGTACAGATTTGACTTGTATATTTGACTCTTGATCGATCAACATCGTAACTTAGATCAGTCCATACTACGCTGGTTACATTCTAACTATTGACTTTTTGCTTTGATGCCTCTTGGCCTGAATTTGTGAGGTCCCAAAAACTGAGGACAGTAATAGTTAAATCTACAAAGTAGATTTGTTGGACATTTGTATCGGAAACTTCAAACTAATTCTGTTAGATTTTTCCTATGTGGTAGATTTGTCGGTGGGGGTTGTCTTGAGGCAGTTTTGTCCGGGGGCTTTTGTCCCGTGGGATTTTGTCCCGTAGGATTTTGTCAGAATTCTTCTCGTTTCATACTTGTAAGTGCCTAAGTGAAATGCCTGTTAGTGAACAAACTGTAAGATTTTGGAGCTCTGGGGGTTCAAAATATCCAAGGAATACTGAAGAGTCTAAAAAGCCTTGAAAAAACTACTAAATTATCTAAAAAAAAATCTCTGTAGTTGGGTGCATTTGCAGCCCCCGGGAAAAATACTTCAACTTATATGCACCACCTTTTGTTTTAAAATCATATTTACTTAACGAATTTGATTAGTTTTGTATTTGAAATAGCCTTAAATAAAAGGTAACCGTTGCAGATGGGCAATTCATGTTTGGAAGGAGTAGCAATATTTCGATTCCTTTGCCCTTTTTTGACTAAAAGCGACGTAAACCTTATTTTACACACTTTCCCTTCACCAAACAACAGGATTAAAATCCTAAAACTTTTTCTTAATTCCAAATCTTTTTTTTTTCTGTATAACTTTTGATTCTTTTGGGCCATAATAAGCTTTCTGATCCCTCACCGAATATATCCTTAAGTGCACCTCGACTCGAGGAAAATATATCCTTCATAAATCCACCCCTTAGAAAAGTCACATCAGACGACCGTGACTGCCAGTGATCCTGAGGAAAAGAGGCAGGATTCAAGTAAAATTTGACATCCTGCAGCAACCTGTGGCAGTCATAATCAATCTCTCATTACTCTGCCCTGTGCAGTCGTCAAGTCCTCTGATGGGAAGTCGGTAAAAAAACAAAAAACAATACATGCATGCCATTGTGTTGTCTTCACAAAAATTTATCTTTCAGTGAAAAGTCTATCATCTCTGGGGATGTGAGGCTTTATGCATGGTGATCATAAAGGTTCTCGTTCTCACATCTAGAGTTCTCAAGGCCTCTCATGTCGAGTTCAGGGAAAGGCTCAGAATACCTCTCGATGGATACGGTCGATGTATTTATGCTTTTCGTGAGGTTTCACCAGCTGAGGCGCCTCCTCAGAATCTTCCCTGTTCTTCTTTCGTCATTATTTCAGTTTAATTCAATCTGCTGTAAGTATCCTCACGATGATGAGGAGGAGGAGGAGGTGGAACATGGGGAAGAGGAAGCAAGAGCGAAGAGGAGAAAAAGAAGGAGGAGTGTTACTTCATATAGTAGTATTAATAGTGGTAATATATTAGAAATACAACAACATCAATGATAATAATAATAATAATAATAATAATAATAATAATAATAATAATAATAATAATAATAATAATAACGACGACAACGACAGCAGCAACATTCCTGACTGCTTCAGGGTCAAACTCCACTCCTACTTCTATTACGTCCGACTGATGATTATTGCTGCAACTTCTACATTGTCTATAAAATGGATAAATTCGGAGTCCATGTGAGACTTTCCGTTTGGTAAGAGAGCTGCCTTCCAATTGCATGGTTGTGATTTCAAATCACCGTTGGGAAATGGTAATTTTATACATAGGCTTGGTTAACCCTGCCGTGATAGACTAAACTGTGAAGCGTTCACTTCCCTAAATTTGGTGAGGATTGTTGTTCTTGTTATGGGGGAGGATCAAGTCGGCTCCAACTTGGACCGAAGTTTGACAATAATAGTAGTAGTAGTAGTAGTAGTAATAATAATAATAATAATAATAATAATAATAATAATAATAATAATTCATTACTAATAATAAGAACGATCATAAAGATTTCGTTTCAGCACAGACCATATTTCAAACATATGGAATGTGTTATTTTTATTTTCATCGTGTGTTTCATCTCTTTCTCGCTCTTAAAAAAAAACATTTGCTCTTATTTTATTCCATTAAGTGTATGGTTCAGACATTCCAAAGAATTTTCTGATTATTTTTCCATTATTCTTTAAAACGGAAAAGAATCTTTTTGTTGGGTTTGGGAGGAGGTTACCTTCTCTCTTTTTTTTCCACCCTCTTCGTTTTATCTACATTTTTTTTTGTTTTGTTTATTTTTTTGTATGTTTTTCTGATTTCCCTTTTGCCAAGTCTCGCACAATAAAATTTATTATTATTCTTTATTTGTTGCCATGTTTACTTACCTCCTCTTCCAGAAGAAAGGAAAAAAAATAACACTTCCTGTGCTTAAATTTAAAATGCTCAGAACTTTGGAAACTAAACCCATCTCTCCCTTCGCCAAACCTCTACATTCAAAGATCTTTTATTCTTTTATTTATTTAATCAGAGGACATTTCTGAAAAAAAAGTAGCCAGTGCCTTATACTCGATTCGCTGAGTTGTTGGGGCACTTCCTCTGACTGGATTCTGTTGTTCATCATGAGCTTTTTCTCTTATTTCTCCTATTCATGTTCGTTTCGTGGCTTTAGTTATCGTTCCTTTCAGCGACGAATATAAAATCATTCAAACGAAAGCGTGATTTGTTTAAATGGGTGGGGGGCAAGAAAATTCCACAAATTCCCCGGAATTTAATTTTTTACCGATGTATTTCAATATTTGAGACAACTATGGAAATGATAATTTGGGTATTTTCGAAAAGTACCATAATTTTTGTGAAAGAAATGGACGTATTTGGTCTGACAGAATAAATTATAAATAGCATTTTATTACATAGAAACTTATCTGAAATGATTTCCCGTGGTTAGTAAATCATTCAATCTAAATGACGTAAATAGAATGAACAATTAAAGAAAATGGGGCTGCTGCAGGACTCGAACCGGCCACCGATAGATAACAGCGTTAACGTAGCGATGCACTCACCATTGTGCTAAACTGCCTGCCTTTAATGTAAAATCCAAACAACTGCTTTTAACCTAAATTCTCATCTCGTTTATTCTCGGTCTTTTTCGTCTCTTTCAACGCGACAGTATGTACATAAGAAATGGACATATTTGGTCCGACAGAATGAATCATAGATTACATTTTATTATACAGAAATTATAGAAATTTATAGAAACAATCAACGAAAATGGAGATGCAGCCGGAATCGAACCTGACCCCGATAAGTAGCCGCTTCGAAGTAATTTAACTGTTTATTCTATTGTCGCTGTCTAAATTGAATGATATATTAACTGTGTAACGACGGAAAATCATTTCAGATAAGTTTCTATATAATATAACACAATTTATAATTCATACATATACACATATATTGCATTGCGTCATATTAAATTGAAACTCTTGTTTGAAATGTTCTCCCGTTATTGCACGATGAATGCATCATTTTGCCACGACGATGTAAATAGAATAAACAATGAAAAAAATGATGCTGCTGTAGAAATCGAACCTGTGACTGATAGGGTAATAACTTCAACATAGCGTTGCTGTTACCACTGAATTACCGGTGGCCGCTTAGCAAAATTTTTAGATATTATCAATGCAACACTTGTATCTGATGAGACGCAGCTTGTGCAGGCACAGGGGATTTACCTAATGTGCGATATCACTGTGTTGCGTGGCAAATAGAAAATGTGGCTGCTGACTCATTTTTTTTTTCAATTACAGATTTGAACACTCAAAATCCTATGCCACCCACCAAAATTCTTCAACGCTCACCATTTTCTGCACAGTTGCGCACCGCCCACCCAAGATTTGAAATCACCCATCGGTGGGTGATATCGCCCAGGTTGAGAAACCCTTTTTCTCACGTTTTCAATTGAAAAAAAAATATTCTATTTTCATCACTTCTTCCACCCCTCTACCACTCACCCGTGAATTTTATTTGCTCTTCTGCCAACATAGTCAACCTCAACATTGTTTTTTTTTCAGTTCTTCAGTTGATCTAACTGGCAATGTATAATGCTTATACGCCACGCCAATAGAGCTAGAGGGCTGAAAATTTAAACATTTACTCCTTATTTCGTCAAGAAAAAAATGTTATTGTATTGATTTTTACCCCACCCCCAAGTTTTTAGTATGGGGTGTAATTTACAATGCAATGTCATGCTGAACTCATCCCTTACTTTCCATTTTGTTTTTTGTTTGTTTTTTTTAGATTCAAACATTTTTTTCACAGATCACAGCCCAACAAAAGTCAGGAGAAGTAATATCTTTTTTTTCAACTTTCTAATAGATCACCCCCAACACGACCTGATGCCAAAAGACGTTGGTCATGTGACTGTTTCTATTGAGTGACTAAGCAGATTTATTCATGCAAGTTCCATCTAAAACTACAATTCTGGAACGCTCGGTGAGAACCCAACTCACTACAACTGCAGCAAACTTGGTCTGTGAGCCAAACCTCTCCCTCCCAAAGGGCTTCAATTTTCCTTGCAAACATATCAAATACTCCTCTCAGAAATTCAGCTATCTCTTCTAGCATATAACAACTTCTTTGCATTGACGAATACGTACTGTATCACCCAATGAAACTCTGTTGCCGAAAAAAAATTTTGTGGGTGTACTCATTTTTGGATGGCATCATATTTTTGACGAAATAGTTTCAATGCTGTAGGGTTGAGTCATAAATAGATATCTGTTTTGATTCTGAGCTGTTCTACTAAGAATAATAAAATCCCACGACGTTTGATTTCAAAGAAAATTAACTTTCTATAGAAAAAAGATTTGAATGTGGTAGAGGTTTACTCATTTATGGGTGATACTGTGAGTGGCACTGATAACATCAACGACAAAGTCAATAATTATAATAATAATAATATAAGACCACAAGTCCATCTATCCACCAGCGATGATCGTTTATTACTTTTGACTACGTAGTAACGTAGAAGTACGGTATTTTCATGGATTCGTTTTCATCAGCCATATTGGTTAACAACAATATTTACTAAAATATACTTGGTATGGCACAAGTGTCAGACCAAGTAAGACTTTGTCAATAACTAGAGAGAGAGAAAGAGAAAGAAAGAAAAGGGGAGGTGGACTTACTAAGCTTATCGTAGCTTAGTCCGTCCCAGTATCAAATACATGACAGGAAAATTGTATTGCGTAACTCTCCGAAATAGAGTTGGTTGTCAGGATGGAAAACTATCAGCATTCAAAACTAAAACACTGATCGGTAGCGTCGGTGGGTGCGCTATTATCCCATTCACCAAGCAGTTTTGCTCCCTCTGTCTCTTTCTCTCTTCCCCATCTCTCTCTCTCTCTCTCTCTCTCTCTCTCTCTATCTATCTATCTATCTATCTATCTTTCTCTCTCTCTCTATCTCTATCTCTCTTTCTCTATCTATCTATCAATAGATCGATATATCTTTATATGTAAATGTATATAGATATAAGTTCATGATACATATTTTTCTCAATTCGTAAAAAACAGAGAGAAAACAAATGAAAATAGATTTTGTCCGTTGTAGATGTTTAATCACAGAGATCAATACTTGACACAGTCAATAGAGTTATTGTCTTATAAAATAAAATAATCACAAGGACACATTGCAACTAGCTGCAAGATACAGTCAGTTTGCTGACGAGTGCAAGAGACACAAAATGTTTACATTCACTGGGTAAATGCCCTTGTAATTATATATATATATATATATATATATATATATATATATATATATATATATATATATATAACGGAATCAGCTCTACTCTAAATCAACTTGATGTTCAATATTGAATGTATCAAGCACTTTAAGTAATAAACCCATCATACATCGGATATTATATCATATTGCATCCCTGATTTGTATTGTGATATATATATATATATATATATATATATATATATATATATATATATATATATATATATATCTGTGTGTGTGTGTGTGTGTGTTTTAGTATTTGTGCGTGCGTAAATCATTTAGTAGATCCGAAACTATGTAGGTAAGAGTGTGGATAGATCTATCTGAATAGACTGTAACGAATAGATAATTAAACCAGTGCAGAGCAGGTGAGTCAACAAAAAGTTAAGATATGTTCGTTCATTAAGTCCTCCATTTTTTGTGAAAATAATTAACAAAACTTGAGTCTTTTGAGGCACGACTACATATGTGTGTAGGCGTGGAAAAAACGTGTTTGTAATGTATGAATAGTGGGTTTTCTCTTTAGTACTTTGGTTTTTAGCGTTCTTACAGCTATGTACTCATTGGTTGAGTGTAATGTTGAGTAAGTTAGTCTCGTAGTCTGTCGGTAGGTACTCCAGTGTTTGTAGCCTTGTGACAGACTAAGAATTTGCTAGCAAATACTTATATTCATTTGTGTAATTTGTATGTGCGTGTGCGTATGCACGCGTGCGCGTAAGAGAAGAGATAAGTTGAAATCATCTCGGTTTTTTTTCTACTGATTTTCGCTCTTTATGAACGCTGTACTTTACATCATCATTTTGGGTTTTGCGATATTCATAGCTTCACTCCAATTAATTTGTTTTGTGGATGACTACAGTTTTTGTTTTGTTTATTTTTGTTGTTATTTTTTGTCTTTTTTTTAACTCATTCACAGTTGAGGGGAGGCAACTCTGCATCGTATTTTTTTTGTATATTTTTCCAATATTTTTTTTGGAGATTTATTTCTCCCTCTCTCTCTTCCTCTCTTTCTTCTTCCCCCTCCCATTTCTCTTACTCCCTCTTTTTCAAGCCAGAGAAGAGGCAATTTTGTACATATAGCTTTCTTTAAATGGTCTTTCCCTCTCTGTCTTTCATTTTCTCCTAGTAATTTTCTTTTTCGTTTTGCTTAGATCAAATCATAGGAAGTTTAATTTTTTCTGTCATGTTTTTACCATTCTTTCCTTCTTCTGATGAAAAAAATTTCTTTGGACTTTCTCTGATTTTTTCTTCAGTTTCAATATCTCTCAGAGATATTCATGAGACATAATTTCATAACTATTGTGAAGTGATTTTGAAAGTCACTTCGTACCCCCCACCCAGGGCTGTCTTAAGGTAAATAGAGGATCCCAGGCAAAGTAAAGTATTGGATGAATTTAAAGGCCCCTAAAACGTGACGGCTCCGGGCAACTATATTTTCTCATGTCGGAATCATAGAGAAGAATCCTCTTCTCAAGCAATAAAAAATTCTTCCTTTTAAATGCTATTGTCGACTTCGATAAATATAGCACACGTTCTGAGATCATCTGTGAGAAATAAGCAAAATATGGAACTCTCTCTTGGTATTTTTAAGACATAACAATACATTCATGATGAAGAATGACAATTTTTGAACTGAACTTTTGCTTCGACCGAATTACTTACGATAGTGAGCGAACGACGTTGATCGGTAAGAAAATAAATAAGCCTCCTACGAGAGGGTGTGGGTTCGAATCCCATCTAAGGCCTATTCCGTTTGTTCACTACAGTAAGTATACAAATCTTGCGAGTGACTCAATGAAATCCATCGAGAGACCCACGTCTTTTGGTACGATGCCGTATTTGGGGTGATCGATTTTGAAATTAAAAAAAAAGAGGTGATCAATTAATGATACTTCTCTCGCCGAATTTGAGCTATTCTTTTAGCCGTCCTGGTAGGTGAAAGTGTGGTGTATTTCAAATCTAGAGATCGGTGTTCGATACATAGTAGAATCAACATTCAAAATACTGATTTTCTTAGTTGATAGACGTGTAAACTATCAATTCCGAAAGGATCATTGAATAATAGCAATACCTTAAGCTAAAATTTCATACAATATTATTAAGATCTAGGATTAGGAAGGTCGAAGTGCATTTCGACTGAAACGTTGTGATAAAAATAGCAATTTGGATGCTGATCCTAAAGAATCACTGAATCGTCAAAATTGAATGTTTTAGAAATTTACGAGGAAAATCTTTAGTGATCTTTGTCCTCGAATCGGCATATCGTCAGAAATCACCAAAAACAGTTTGTACTTGAATCCCGTCCCTTTCTTTCCAGCAATGGTGGTTAGTGATTAAAAGTTACACTACAAAACTGATAGGGTCATGTGAAATTCCGCGGGACAACGTCTGCCAATCATAACCGTCTCTTGGCGATATATTGTTCAACATCCAATAAGTATCACTTTTTCTTTTCAACCAACAAATGATTATATTTGGAGTTATGGTATTGTTTCAATCATCTTTACAACGATCTTTCCATGAAACGTGGTTATTTGAATAAAAAAAAAAACAGTTACTGAAGTGTGTTCACGTGTCGACCTGCCTCGTGGGTTTTCATCGTTCAAGCTTCTAAACTGACATCTTGTCGGCTGCATAAATTAATTGGATTTCCCTTTGATCGACAACTAACACTGACGCCCTTCCAGCTGTTCTTATAATTACCTTATTTATCCAGGATAATTAACTGGTCCCATTAACTTCATTTTTACACGATGATATTTACCGACAATCCGTTTAGTTTTGAGACGCGAAATGGCGCAGGTAGTAGCGGTATGGAAAACGTAACGAATTCTCACAATTATTGGGTTGATAATCTTTCATGAATCCAAACTCACGGTGTCCATTCTGATAATCTGTCCCTGATGCCTGTTGCATTGAGTGGTTAACAATTAAATATCATAAATACTGCAGTGAGTTCTATACTCTTTGGATTCCTCATGTCCATGTCAGATTAAGATACTCTCAATAGATGAATAAATGGCCTCAACTGGCTTTTCAATAGTTCAACGAATCAATTGACTGAAGAGAGCGTTTGAGGGAGATGCTGCTGAAGTATCACTCCTAAACGCCAGCATCTCAAGTATCAAATTATTTCCTCAAGAGGTTAGTAAAGCACTTGACGTGGTGGGGGATGATTTGAAAACTAGTTTTGCACGCCATTACTAGTTCGTGATCCAATACAATTCTAATCTAGAACTAATTTTTTATTTGAAGAAGCAGTATGAGCTGTAGTCAAACTCCTATAGAGTTGACTTTATCATTGCAATTAGTCAGATGATAATTTCAACATTGAATTTAGAGGAAGAATACAAAAACAGAAAGATGCCATGACATAATGTCAGAATCTATTGCAATCGGTCAAAACAGACGTCATGAGGGTGAGGATCAGTGCTCATTCAATAAATACGTTTTATTTAGCTTCTATTCAAATGACCGCTATTTTCTTTCGTTTGATTTAAGAAGATTTTTTTTAAATATCCAACCTTATTCACATTTCTTTTGAGTTTCTCTATTCAAAATAGGATTAGTTTAAAACTAAATTAGTGCCTGTTTTGCAACTAAATAGTAATAGACAATTGTTCAGTTTAGTTAACGAAAAGATTTTGTTATCATCCACAACTACTACTAGGCTTTTTGTTTGATGAAGATTTAGCAGAAATGTTTTCAAGTGAATATCTCCACTTTTGACACATAAGTAATGCAAAATGAAATATAAGATATTTCTTTGTTCACTTTGTTTCATTACATATGTACAAAAATTATTTAACTTCATCTTGTTTGTTATGACGCAATAAAAAGCAACAAAAATTAAGATGAAGGTGAATAGTAGCAAAAATTAATAATCATGGAGTAAACAAATATATTGTTCTTCCTTTCGGCGAAAACTATGGAATATGTCATCAGAAAAGTTCATAACCAAACCATAATAATATTTATAATCACAAATAAGTTCGTTGACACTTTCGTCGGTCGGTGGTTCTAGGCAGTCGGCTTATAACCAGTGAATCTTGGCCTCAATTCCACCCAGGTGCGATATCTTCTTTCTTCTTCGTTTCCGAAATCAGTGTCAGATCAACCATCAGGCTGAGTAGGCTTTTTATTTATCTAATCCTGCCTCGCTTTCGGGGCCATTGGTGGAATAACTATTGAGCTAGATAAGCTTTTTTCTGTTTTTCTCCTTTCTTTGCCTTCAAGGTTAGCAGCGGGTTAATCATTAGGCTGAGTAGGCGTTTTCTTTCTTTCTTTTGTCAAACTCCTATTTTTTTTGGGGGGGGGACTCTTGACTCTTTGTCATTCCCGTCACGTTGGACAAATCTGATTTATAAAATAGACATTCGCCTACCGTGATTCGAAATCACGAATAAATGATCGCTAGATAGCTCTCTTACCAACTGAACCAAACTGACAATTCTCACATATCTACAAAAAATGTATCTTACGAAAAAACAAAGGCTTATTTCATCCTAATTATCAAAAACATTTCCCTACCGTGATAAAAATCACGACCGAATTGTCGGTAGGCGGCTCTCTTACCAACTGAGCCAAAATGATAAGTTTCGCATAACAAAAAAAACGTAAGTGACACATACACGAGAGATTATTTCATTCTAACTGAGAAATACATTTACACTAATATATATTCCTATTCTAATTCATTAGAATACAGAATTTGCAGTAATCATCTCCAGTTGGGATTGAAGCAGTAGTGAAGTTTAACCTTTCAGCGGCCAAGTTTGTTTCTATTTTTCCGAATATTCGAATAAGGTAAATCTCTACAAAAATATTAGTCAAAAATGAATTATTGGTGAGAGATGCAAAAAATAATGATTATGATAATGATAAAGTAAGAAAAAGGAAAAAGAACATTGCAATGGGATGGATAGACTACAAAAAAGCGTACAACATGATTCCACATAGCTGGATACTTGAATGCCTCAAGATCAACGAACCAGTGGAGAGACTCATCGAAAACTCTATGAAAAAACTGGAGAATTGACTTAACAGCCACCGGAGAAAATTTAGAAGAGGTAAGTATAAAAAGGGGAATCTTCCATGGAGTCTCGCTGTCTCCACTATTATTTGTTCAAGCGATGATACTGCTCAATAGAATCCTGAAGAACAGCAGAAGATACCATTTCTCATAAACGAAAGGAAAAGTCAACCACTTAATGTACTTGGACGACATAAAATTGTTTGCAAAAAACAGGGGAGAGCTTGAGATGCTGTTCAACAAAGTAAAAGAATACAGTGATGACATTGGGATAGAATTTGGAATAGAAAAATGTGCAATTATGGTAATGCACAAAGGAAGGCTCACAATGGCAGAAGGAGTTCTTGAATGTGACACGATAAAACGGAAAGAGATGAAGGAGAAAATAAAGACGGAATAACTCGGAAGGATAAAGAAAATATTAGAGACCAAATTAAACAGCAGGAATCAGATAAAAGGGATGTACACATGGGCTGTATCGGTATTGAGATACACAGGACCATTCCTAGGATGGACTCAGGAAGAATTCCAATCGATAGACAGACGAACAAGGATACTTATGACAATGCATAAAGCTTTACACCCCAGAGATGACACGGATAGACTATACATTAAGAGAAAAGAAGGTGGCAGGGGGCTCATCAGCATAGAGGACTGTGTCCAGAGAGCTAAAACAGATCTAGAGTAGTACGTGCAAGCAAACAGCGAAGACATCGTAAAGAGTGCACGAAACAGCGCAACGAACAACAAAGTAGAAAACAATGAGACAGCGCAGCAGACAAGGTAAGAAAAATGGGAAAAGAAAAAATTATACGGAAATTTTAAAAGACAGATACAAGATGTGGCAGACGAGAGATCATGGACATGGTTACGCAAAGGAAATCTGAAGAGGGAAACGGAATCGCTCATCATGGCAGCTCAAAACAAAAGCATCAGGACAAACTATATCAAAACAAAAATCGACAGAACACAGACAAACAGCAAGTACTGCCTGTGCAGTGAAAGAGATGAGACCATAAACCACATAACTGGTGGATGTAGTCAACTCGCCCAGAAGGGCGAAGCCACATAACTGGTGAATGTAGTCAACTCGCCCAGAAGGGAAGCACAGACACGATCGAGTAGCAGCGATGATACAGAAGGAACTGAGTGGTGCCAGCACAAACCAGAGGCAGGTCTGGAGAATGGAAACCACAAATTGCTCTGGGACTATGACATCCAAACCGACCAACTCATCCAGGCAAGAAAACCGGACTTGGTAATTGTTGACAAGAAGAGGAAGACTTGCCAAATAGTACACCTGGCTGTGCCTGCAGACCATAGAGTAAAGAGGAACGAGAGTGAAAAGCTGGGAAAATACCAAGATCTAGCAAGAGAACTGAAGATGTGGAACATGAAAGTCAGAGTAGTGCCAGTAATAGTAGGTGCACTGGGAACTGTCCCCAAAACACTGAGGGCGCGACTTGAGGAGCTCAGGCTAAAAGGAAGGGTTGAGACAGTACAGACCACAGCACTGCTATGAACTGCATGTATACTGAGGGAAGTACTAGAAATATAAGGACTGAAACATAAAATGTTAGCAGTGGCCTAACAGAGGAAGGAAAATGAAAGTGGAGATGTGAACCACAGCACTGGCATGTCAGGCGAGGGAGAGAAGAGATATTGGCTGAAGACCTGAGGAGACTTATGGTCACTCAACCTTCAGCAATTATCACTGGGCAACTGGTGTGAAACAGTAAACCACAGTATTACTGTGGTCTATGAGAATGAGGAGAGGAGGGCTCGAGACTTGAGGAGACATGCTGTCACTCAACCTTCAGCGATAACCACCAGGCATAATAATAATAATAATAATAATAATAATAATAATAATAATAATAATAATAATAATAATGAGCACCTGATATAGAGTGATAGTTAACCTCCTATCTATGAAGGCCATGACTAATGAGTTCGATCCTCAATAATCTTCAGATTGTGTCCCTGTAACTGAGTTAAGCTTTGTAAAACAGAGTGGTATGGTAAGAGTGATGGTTAACAAGTGTTGTGAATTCAACCCTTTGTACCACGGCACTAAAACAATATATGTGTGTGTATGTGTATGTGTGTGTGTGTTGGTAAAGAAAGATAGTTATCCCACGCCATTCGTCAGTTACGATGATTTGCGTTACGATGATTTGCGTTCAGTCTTGAATAATATTGTCGGAATACGCTGTACAGAATAAACGAAACGTAAAAACTTCAAGAAATCATGAATACATCGTATTTGTGTTATTGATAAGAAAAAAGATTGTCGAACGGAATTTCAACAATTCAGTTTTCTCTCTCTCTCTCTCTCTCTCTCTCTCTCTCTCTCATTCATTGTAATGTAAACAATTTTATTTATTCATCTCTCATGATGTCTTGGAAGTCATTAAATTTTTATGCTACTATTTACCTTCATCTTAATATTTTTGTTACTTTTCATCACAACCTTTCTCAGATAGGATGACATTTTCAAAAAAAAAATAATAGGATGAAAATGAATGGAAGATTATAACGGGGAAAAAATATCAATACTCACTGCACAGTAGTTTTATGAAATTTATGTTTTTTTGTCAATCAACTGAATATTTTTTTTCCAAGCGTCTACTGACCACTTTTTTAACTTCTTTAAAAGTTTAATTTCGATTTTAACTGCAAGATAATGGCATTAAGTTGGTTATTCAAAAAATATGGTTGAGTAATCACAGAGGATTTCTGTGCAGATTAAGGTTGTGTTCACGTTTTAGACATATCGATTCCACCATAATTGATGGATTGGGATCTGTAACTAAAAAAAAAAAAGTCTTTAAATGAGTCTTTAAATTTTAATTTTTTACGGTACGCTTCACTCTGGTACATTTACAATTTCGGAATAATGAAATGTTTGTTTTTATCAAAGGTTTATGGCACAAGATTTGTATTTCTTGAGGGACCAAAATGTTTGGGGTCAGCAAAAATTATTTGTGGATTTGGCTGTCCCCTGGTTACCATAACACCCTGTGAATGGTAAGTAACAACAACAACACACACACACTCACACACACACACATATATATATATATATATATATATATATATATATCAGAAGAAGGTTTATGCATTCTGCCCCTAGTATCATATATATTTTATGTGCCTCATTGCCCGATTAAGAGACCGCAAGAGCTCTTTTCTGAGCCATTGTGCATTTGTCCCACTCAAACAATTGATAACTGCGTAAAAATGAAATCTTAACCCTTTAGGCACGGATTACGTTAATGATCTAATTGAGGGAATAAATACACATCTTTTTTCCCTCTGAATACATCTCTGGTCAATACATGCAGTAACATTATGAAATATGCTATTGGATAGGATTGGGGTGAAAAGCATTTCAATTCACTCCCATGCACAGTAATAAAAAGTCACCTAGACAACGAGCTTAACTACACAGAAATCTACCACTTGGCCAATTTTCAGTTTCGTAAGTGCAAAATTGTAACCAACAACTTGGAACGTATAGAAATTCAAATACAGACTTACAGACATTCATACATCGTTGTGGATTATATAGATATATTATAAGTAGTTTTTTGTGAGCTGAAAAATACAACTCTTTTTCTGAATATCAAATACAAACTTATTTTTAATAATTTTAGATATTCTTTAGTTCTTACTTATCTCGTACACTTATTAGACCCATCTTGTGGAATACTGGTACCTTTCTCTCTCTCTCTCTCTCTCTCTCTCTGTCTCTCTCTCTCTCTCTCTCTATATATATATATATATATATATATATATATATATATATAATGGAAAGTCTATAGCCACGGTGAAGAGATGTAATACATCGAAACAGCTGTCTGTGGATGACACGATAATATATATATATATATATATATATATATATGTGTGTGTGTGTGTGTGTGTGTGTGTGTGTGTGTGTGTGTGTGTGTGTGTGTGTGAGAGAGAGAGAGAGAGAGAGAGAAAATGACAATCGGAAGAGATAAGTGTTAAATCTCAATTTTTTCGTATCATTCCGTGGGCATAGTTCGATGCATTTTGACCGGGGCCAGTCATCTTTTTCAGAGAAAAAATATTTACGGCGGTTCACAGCGAAAAATTTACTTTAATGATCTCAGACATGTCAACCATCGTCGAAATCGACTACGGATACACAAAAGAGGGAAACCAAAAGGGGCATTTTTCGTCGGAAGTACAAGCACATTTTCAGCAATTTAAACCATTAGCAATTTTAGCTACAGTAGAGCATACGAGTAAATATCATTTGCTTTCAAGAAGATACATTGTTTATTTTGGCATTCTATCGGCATAGAAAACATTTACATATATTGTCAAATTAGAGCTAAGTATTCAGTTTTTTTTACTATGGATAAATACGTAGTTTTAATTTGATCAAAGTTTATTTAATGAAAACAAGGATAAAAACAACTTCGCCGATTCGACATTAGATAAAGCAAACCTGAATATTCAGCGTTCTTTTTTCGCAGCGTTGTTTGTTTTAATTCAAAAACAAAGTATTTGTAAGGGTTAATGTTTTTAAGGTTAGAATTGTTATTAGGGTTTATTGATAGGGTTACTTAATTGATTTTAAACAAAGAAAAGAAGAGAAAATAGTATCCTTTTCTTTCAAACTTCTGTCAAAATTATTTTCTTCAAATCACACATGCTCATTCAAGAATGAGACAAATTCAAAAGTAACGTTTTTATGATAATATATACATATAAAACAAAATTGTTTCATCCTGGTTTGTTCAATGCATTGTTCTGAAAATATTCTCTTCCAGAAAAATATCACTCTTCCAAAACTGGATCTGATCTTCATTCCGATGAGGTCATAAAATCAGAGTGAAATCACCGAAACAGTAAATAAAATGAAATCGGGTTTTTTTTTTTTTTGTTTTTTTTTTTTCAAGATTCAAATCCACTGCTATGTCTTATTCTAACTACGTACATCATCTCCTAAACCGGAAGTCTTTAACTATTTACTGGTTCTGACAATGGGAAGGCCTTTTCGATATTACTGCTTATAAGAAACAGTCTTTGAATTTCATTCCATTCCTATGGATGGGTTCATACTTCAATGGCTAGAATGCCCGATCATTAGCAGGCATCTCGTACCTTCAAATCTGGCTACGGACAATTCTAAATTTCTATTTGGATGAAATGAACACGCAAACACGATTGCAGACAACTAAGATTATAAATATAAGGTACGTATATATATATATATATATATACATATATATATATATATATATATATATATATATATATACATATATATCATGCATATGTATATAATTGTATACATATGTATGTATATATTGTTTGCATGTTTGATGCTGATGTTCAGCATTAAACATGTAAACAATACATTTTCTATGAACCACTGCAAATATTTTTTCTCTGAAAAAGATGATTGGTTCCCGTCAAGATGCATCAAAATATGGCCACATAATAATTGGAAAAAATGAAACATAGCACCCATCTCTAGAGTTTTTCTCTTCACCTTCCAATTGTCATTTTCACCAACACACGTATGTATACATATACACATATATAATCATGAACATAAACATGATAATAGATTTTTTTTTTTCGACTCGATCAGCGGTCGAGAAAGCTGAGAAACTTACATGCCCAAGGGAGAGTTGATTCGAATCAAGTGATTTTATAAGATATATATATATATATATATATATATATATATATATATATATATATATATATATATATATATATATATATATTCTGTAAGGGGTATGTAATGATACATATATATATATATTGTACACACACACATACACCACTCACCACAGGTAATTCTTCTTAATCCACACCGGTGCACCGAATGACCTCATGACTGCCGATGACTCACATTTCACCTCAGTATAAAACAAACCAATAACAATGACTCTAACAACACGTAAAGAGGTGAGGGAGTAGAAAGAGAGAAAGAAAAAAATACAGAAAGAAAGAGAGAAAGAAAGAAAGTCAAGAGAGTGAGGTCGAAATATGCGAGACCCTGATTTGTACCTCAAATAGATGTCATCCAATGGGTCAGAGTTCATCTGGATTGTAGATTGGTTGGGAGGAGCAGGGTAAGCGAAACTCTTTTTTTTTTTAACTCCCTCCCGCCTGCCTAACCCTCCCACCCCCTCTGTTAGAAAGTCAACTGGTACAGACAGGTATTACTCGACGTAATCAAACGCACCCTTTGCTCCCGAGAGTTTTACCCGACCGAAAGGCTGCAGGCACCCGTCCTCACTAGGCCCTCAAACACACACACACACACACACACACACACACCCTTATTACCTGGGTCCGGCACTCAGCACTGACTCGCTGTCATGGATCACAGTAATCCTAGTTCGTTGTCCGTTGGTGCACCCTTGCCACCCGACATCAGATTCCACCCCCAACCCATACAGTACGAGGGGCAAGGAAAACACTCCCACACATGATAATATAGACTAGCATAACATCCATGTACGAGTCACATGTTGATAATAACGGAGCAATATACCGGCTCAAGGGTTGTGGGATTCCATTTTTATTCAATAACGTACTTGGCTAGTTTTTCCACTCTTCAATCTCTTTATACCTATCTATTTCATGCCTGTGATAGATAGATAGATAGATAGATAGATAGATAGATAGATAGATAGATAGGCAGGATGGCAGGCAGGCCTTTCATTGACTTCGGCCAATAAATTTTCTCTTTCAGACAACCAGAGGATACATTTAAAAAATTCTTTGAAAATTAAAAGCTCCTCTCAAGTAAAAACTATACATTTGGAAATGTTGGTGCAAGTGTCGTAACGGATTAGAACAAAGACAATACAATCTGTGAGCTGAGTTTAAACTCCGTCTGTGGCTATTCACGTTCACTTCGCTCAAGTACACTAGTGGAAGACATAAATGTATCTCTATCGAGTACTGAGGAGGGTTCTGATTCCATTGAGCCTGGAGGAGTTGCACCACAAATGTCCCTCATACCCTTGTGGAAGGGATGGCCCAGTCTTCCTCAGATGAAGCGGCACGGCTGGCAGAAACTCCGTCGGCTTTGCTAGGAGATTGACTTGGGGCTGCAACTGACGTTTTCATTCACTGTGACTCAAAACTTCTTCTCTAGATTCACAGGCTACATGGGGTGCGAAAAAGTATTCGATACATTTCAAGAAGTACATTTTATCGTCTCTGTACAACTTCTAAGTCGACAAAAGTCCCACTGAAACACAAGGTGCCGCAGAGTCAATCTCTACTCCAGATTCTACTCCGACTGAAGATGGTTACTGCAATTTTTGTATTGTATATGTAATGAATAAATAATTATAAAAATGTATTTTTGTTGATGTTTTATTGAAATGAATTAAGCCTGTGCATATCAGTACGATACATTTTTGTTAATTCCTACGATTTGTCAATTTACCTCCGTCAGATAGATAGGTTGTGAGTTCAAATCACTGTAGGGAAATGTGGATTTTACATGTCGTTCTTTACCCCTCATTTTTGTGACTTTGTGTTGGAGTTTGACCAAAATTGAACTTTGAAAAGTAGTATGAACAGAAATCGGAAAATTTTAGTCCAAATTCTGTCAATTTTGTAAGTATATAACTGTGAATATTGACCTTTTGAATGATTTTCGCGCTCACTTCATTCCTGAAGTATTTAGTCATGCTGTGAGAAATCGGGTGAAAGACTCGCGGTGTAAACATCACGACTTTTTCTAATTTCCTTCTGAACCGGGTCGGCTGTCATGCTCCTATTCTACAGAAACAAGTGGGGGATCATATGATTCCTGTGTGATAGTCGGATGCTGTTAGGTCTAATTCTTGATCCTTTTCTACTGCTACTGTTGAGGTATCTGTTCGGCAAAAAGTTCATCTTTTAGGAAACATCTCTAATTCACCTCATCTGCAAGATGTAACTTCTTGTTTCTGACCTCTTACTTAAAGATTCGTGATTAGATCCCAGGGTACCTTTCCATTCAGTCTGACGTTAGCTTCGATGCTGCTAAGGTAGGCTACGCACTCTAGCATTTTTCTTTTGAAACCAACGAAAAGTATTTCATTATCAGAATCAACTCAATGGTTAAATACACATAATATTCACCTCAATTAACTTGCGAATGAGTTGTTAAGTGCGTGAAGGTTTCATTGTGGCCACTGAGAGGGAATTGAAATTGGGGTCAAGTTGAAACGATCGCGGTTAACAAGGCCACAGTTGGTGCTGGTAAGATTCATCTTGAAAACGGGAAACGGTTTCGTAAACCGGAAACTGGCGGGAAGACGCATGCATTAGTTTTCTTCTTGGTTCAATCGATTCAGAGGACGACCACTTTATGTGACTCATTTGCTGAAGAGTTCTTGTCTGATAATTAGAAATGGTCGGTCATTGTGCTGCTCATTTATAAAATTACCGCTTCTGTTGATGACACATTTATATTTTATATACAAACCGCTTGCTGTCTTTGGTCCTCTACTAAGTGTATTATTCCTCATTCGAAAAAAGAGCCGAAAAGTTGTGAACTAGGTTTTTTCTGAAGCTCAAAACTAATGTTTTTTTCATAGCTGTCAATTTGGGGTTTAATATTGAGGAAACGAAACGGATTATAATTTTCTTTCGTCGAAGTCGTCAGAGCAAATATTTCGAGAGTATATGTTTGATGAAGAATAGGTTGAGTTGAGTGAAGCCATTTATCACTGTGTGGATTACCGAAGGTACTCAACATCATAAAACTCTTGAAATGCTTGACTATTAAACGTTCCATTCTTCATTGGCAACGTATCTATAAATATATAGAGAATTGTAGGTATCATTCCGTTTTCTATCATTTTGCCAGCCTGGAGTGTAACCAAAATATATTCCTGGATTTTAGGGTACAACAAATTACCAAAAATCAAGACCTGGACCTAAAACTTGGAAAACATGCCAATGCAAATTTCGAATATCTAGCACGAAATTTTCTAGTGCAATTGGAATTTATTGACAAGCAAATACAATAATTTTGAAATTATTCTCAAACTGAAAATATACATAATATTTCATTGGAACTAATATTCTCTTGTTTACACTTGAACATCCGAATATCCCGTGTTTTGATCAACGTATCCAACATGGCGAACAACGACACACTTGAGATGATTAACTCTGACAATTTTCGGACGAACCAGCCTTCCTTTGTTCTCATTACACTTCTGATGCCGTTCGGTATTGTTGCCAACGTCCTGACACTTTTCATTCTCTTGTGGCGTGAGACGAAATGCAATCTTCGGATTTTCCTCCTCTTTCTCACTTTCATTGATCTGATTTGCTGTGTCCTGGGGATCCCTTTGGTCATGGTCGACCTCCTTCTCTCAGTCATGCACCCGTCCGGAGCCTTATGCAAAATACAGCGATTTGTGTTGCATTTTTGCAACATTTCTGGTCTTTTCACTCTCCTGGTAATCGCAGCCGAAAGATACAAAGCAGTTTGCCGCCCATCAGAACGACAGGTGAATCTCTTCCAGGCCAAAAAATTAACCCTTGCCGTAGTTGGCGTGTCTTTATTCCTTGCCTTGCCCGTGTCTTTGGTTGCCGACAGAATTGCGTATCTATTTGTCCATGACGTTTACGGATATATTTGTTGGTATGAGTTTCCGGTTCACTGGGATGTCTATCTTTGGACAATTTTTGCTATCTTTTGGGCTACGCTTATTGTTATTTTCACCCTTCACTGCCTCGTTTGGAAATCGATAAGCAGGTCTCAGGGACAAGATGAACAAGCTGAACAGATCGAAAGAGTGGAGAACGCCGAGCAGAACAGAACAAAACAAATCAACCGAGCTCTGCTAGGCGCCACAATTTTATGTGCCGTCAGTCTTACCCCATACATGATTCTGAACAACGTTTCTTGGCCAGAGCAAACTGCATCTTGGGAAAAATGGCAAATGTTCAAATTGTTCCTGATCCATTTGTGGGTTACCAACTGCACTGGAAAGCCAGTTGTTTATGTTATTTTTGACTCCAGATTTCGTGAACACCTGATAGGCATTTTCCGAAGAGACAAAAAATCTGACTATTACGAAAACGAGACGGCAAAGGAAACGGAAGACTAAAACGCAGAAAACGATGAAAAACTACTCTTTTTTGACAGAAAAAATCTGTTAAATATTGTACGTATTGAAGTCTTTGCTGCTATTGATCTTATGTCAAAAAATATATCTGTGTATGCTGATATGTACATATACATATATACATATAAATGCATACATGTCAACACTGTATATGTGTGTGTGTACAAACATGTGCACATGTTTATATATATATATATATATATATATATATATGTGCGCAGATATATATATATATGTATATATATATATATATATATATATATATATATATATATAAATGAATATTCACTTTTTTGTTGTTAGTGATTGGTTTCACGCCACTGCGATCTACGGAAAAGTGTTTAATTCTGCTTTCGTTTTGCCTTTACGTACAAAAGGGTTTTTTGTTACAGGATATTTTTTCTTACTTTTTACGGTTGTTTTTTCATTGTTTTCCGTCCCTGTATTTGTGTATTGTTGGGAGTGTTGCTTTTTAGTAAGATCGGATTCTATGTGGTGTATATAATCGATTGATATTATTGTTGTGCTTCGTGTTGGAGTGTTTGTTATCTTGGGGGAAAGTTACGAAAAAATCGTATTGAATTTAAAGGCAAAATGAAAACAGGAAAAATAAACAGTTGTCCGTAGTTTGTAAAAGCGTGAAACTGATTAGTACCAACAAAACTGTAAATATCTATTTATGATATATTTTAAAATGTTCAAATATTGAGAACTATCACCATCCGTAAAGTACCCCCTAAAAAGATATATATATATATATATACACACACACACACACACACACACATATATATATATATATATACATATATATATATATATATATATATATATATATATATATATATATATATATACATATATATATTCTTCCATTCATCATCTTTAACATCTTTGACTGTTCAATAAATAGTCCCTTAAACATATGAGGATATAAAATCATAACTAAGGAAAAACAAGAGTGTAATGGTATTACCGAATAACACATATATGAACAAAAAAGAACATTTTTGCGTATACTTCGATGTTTTTATAAGCATCATCATTGAATTTATCATCAGAATATCTTTAATTCATGAATAAAAACGAATAAGTCCGAAATTGTTTACAATGTTTTTGAATGTTCAGAAATTTATTTTGATTTCATTCTGAAAACTGTGTTCAAACATCCATTTTAAATCTAACATAAAATGCATGTTTTCGTTTTTATTTTCCAAAAGACAGTTCTGGACATTTACACATTATCACTGAGTGTTTAAGAAATATGCGTAAACTTTATTCATAATTTCTCTCCTCTATATGAAGAAAATATTGGATAAAATGCAATGGATTAGGTCGTAAGGTACAACGACCCAAAGGTTATGTTAAAAAAAAACAGGACTTAGACAATCGTCTGAAAAATATCTATACATATATCAAACGTTGCATTAAATATTGGATAAGTTGAAAGTTGACATTCCTGTAAGTAATCATACAACAATCTTGTATAAATGTGCTTTGATTTAAATCTAATCTTATATCTATATCTTATGCAGGAGAGAAGTTATAGTCACTAACCTAAATGCAAATATAAAGGATGAAAGTAACTCCGGAAACATGCTTGTGAATAATCGATTAGCTTTTTTAATATTCCAATGCTCATACACATTAGAACTATCATGACTGTTGATGTATAGATAATTTCTTATAATGATGTGAATAAATAGAGGAAATCTAAATCGATCATCTGCGGCTCTTGCTTGTTAATCAAATATTGATTATCTACAAGCACATAATTCGGAGTTACTTTCATCCTAAACGAAAAAGTGACAGTTCGGGTGTCTTCTTTCTCTTTTACTTTTTTACTTTTTTTAAAACTATAACCTTTGTTATCCGTCTCTGCTTTTATATTGAATTTATCAAATTAAGTGGAAATATGATTGTCAATGGTTGATGCTTCTTGAAAGACAGATTATTGTTGACATTTCGTAAGCTCAGCTTCGTATAACAGATGGCCAAATGCTGGTAGAGAGATTGTGTTGCACCAAACTTTCATCAGGAGAAGGTTTATCTGCATTAAAAAATACCATTGAAAATCCTATAACAATCGGAATCTGATCTCTGGCAGTAGTCAGATATGTGTAGATCCCAACACTCTCTCTCTCTCTCTCTCTCTCTCTCTCTCTCTCTCTCTCTCTCTCTCTCTCTCTCTCCACACCATATACATCATTAGAAATACATATAGAGATAATTATAAATACGTTATTTTTTTTATTTGAAACTCTGTTTGAACTGAATGTGTCAGTTGGCCTTGACAGCGTAAATAGAATAAACAATTGAAGAAATGTTCTGCTGCAAAAATCGAACCTGTGACCGATAGGAAGCCGTCTTAACGCGACGCTACTCGCGACATTTTATGTTAAAATTTAAACAGCCCGTAGGGCCTTCAACTTACCAGCATTTAGGCCGACTGACACATTCACCGCGCAATAACCGGAGTTCAGTTCAAATAGAGTTTCAAAACTAAAAAATATATATATCTATATACTAAAGTAGAAATCAGTAATACAATATCCGATGTGTGATGAGTTTATTTCATAAAGCGCTCGATACATTCAACATTTATATATAATGAATTAACTGATTAGCTGCAGGGGTACACTTGTGTTCCTGCCTCTTTCAGGGTCCATCGAGCCAACCTAAATGTTTTGTTTGCTTGATTTTTTTTTTTTTTTTTTTTGTATTGTGCACTTTTGTGGAATAAACCTTCACACATCATATACTGAATCATAGATTTGTACTTCGGTGTATATATATATATATATATATAGAGAGAGAGAGAGAGAGAGTAGCACAGAGAGAGAGAGAGGGAGATTTGTCAATGTAAGCTTGTTGAACATTTGAGACGGTTCTTCGTCCGTCAATTATTATAGGCACGCCCATCATCCTTATACACGATCGTTTATTTCCGTTGTCAGGCAAGGTCCTGGTAATTTTTCCTCTCTCTCTCTCTCTCTAAAGGCTCTGCTAAGCATCTGCATCTATGGCCCGAGAGAAGCCTTCTATTGTCCACAACTACCAGGTCCAGTCTCTATGCTCGGTTAGAGTAGTCGATCTGTTCTGGGACAGACTCTAGTTTAGTTCATACCCCCTGTTTACGTGGTCCTGTTACAGTAAGATTGTGAAACTTGAGATTTTGTGAAATTTTGTGAAATTGTTAAAACATTTGAGTAATTTCATGAAATTCCTAGTTTAACAATCATTGTTGTCACATCAACAAGCTTTTGGTGCTGATTACGCTGACTACTGTTCTGTGTTCGATCCCTGCTGGGTTCCCCACGACTATGGTCTAATGTCAAATTAGGCTGTATATACACAGTCTAAATACTGAACCAGAACATACTTGTTATCTAACTACCAAGTTTTAGCTTAGTCTGACTCAAGGACATTGTAGTGGGGCACCCAGTGAGAATAGAAGTCATTACAGCAGTAGTGGTCAGCATCACAAGCTTATTGACCATTACTACAATTATTGTGAAACTAAAGGTTTCATGAAATCACTGGAATTTTCAAGGGATTTCACAAAATACCTACAGATTTCACGCAATCATTAGTTTCACAATATTACTGCAACGCAACCATGAAAATAAATGGTGTAAACATAAGCTTATTAACCAATATTGAACTTATTATGAAACTAAGTATCTCATGAAAATATTGTATTGTTCGAGAAATTTTTCAAACCTTACTATAACAGTCGAATCCAAAATGTTTTCACAATTCCCTGTGTCTGCTAATCTTACCCATTTGTGCCTAATCTTACATTTTTTTTTTTTTATATTATTAGATTCTTTTTGAGCCAGCTTTCAATGTTCTGTTATGATGAGGTGTCTAGTCTCGTAACTTTCTCCAAAAAATGAGATTCGCTGTTGTTATTTTTAGTAGTAGTAGTAATAGTAGTAGCGGTAAATCCTTTCTTTCTTAAATGCTTCGTTTCGCATCCTCTGGAACCGGGTCCAAATAATGGTCCTAAAGAGCTGTAGTGGAGTTATTATCGAGTTATCGTCAGTACTTCCCGTGATCTGTCAAGCTGTTTCGGGAGAGGCGATCTTTTGTACAGCGTAGGTGTTGATATTACCTGAGATACAGTTGGCAGACTTTTCTTAACCCTTCTTCACAAATCCTAGAATTCCGATGACGACTTGAATTATTTAGAGTCTTCGTTCGGAACATCCTCAATCTCCCGGTCTTTGTATTTCTCCGTAACTTTCACATGGTATTGTAATGTCGATGCGCATGCGCCTATTTTCTTTCTTGTCCTTCATAACGATGTCATTTTTTTTTTTTTGCTATCATGTCTCTGTCAGTGTAGATATGCAGGTTCAAAGAGGACGATGACGTTGTCCTCGGTGACAATGTTAGGGTTTCTACCATCTTTTGGACTTCCTGATTTTGCAGTTCCTGCAGATCATCCAATGTGGGTATGCCACTGCCTTGTTGAGTCTGCGGATGTACTCAGTCTTTGCCATTTCCGGACAACTTGAGACGTTGTTTCCTCGTACCTCTCACAGATCCTACATTGTGAGTCCGTACTATCTTTGATTACCCGATGGTGATAAGATATGGTTCTGAAACTTTAGTCTTGTGCAGCAATGATCAGAGCCTCGGCTGAGTTTTCAGTCCGATTCATCTCTGCTATTGGTGTGTCTTCTGTTGGTCCACGCCTGCCTCTCTCACCTTTTTAGAGTACATACCATCTTGTCCTCCCAGATTTTGTGCCGTTGTTTTGCCTTCTGTTTCACTCGTTTGCGTTGATTGTGGTCATCTCTTTTTTATATTGATGGGGCTTCGAGGACATTAATCTATTTCTTGAAAAGCACAGTTTTTTTTCTTAATGGAGTGGACCTGGTGTTTTACTATTTGTGAAAGTGGATCATCTGTTTTTGACAGGTATGCATCCAACCCGATGGTCCATCGCTGTCTTGATAGTCTCGACCCTCCCTCTCATTTTCAACCCCCAACCTTGACTTCAACGTCTTTGGGTAATCCCTAATGCACCTAATACACTTGGCACTGCTTTGCCCTTCATGTTCTATACCTTTCTCAGCTCTTGGGCCAAGTCTTAGTATTTCTCCAGCTTTTCACTATCTTTTGCGTTGACTGTTGTCCGCAGGTAGACTCATATCTATGATTTGTCAGGTTCTCTTTCCCTTGTGCATAACTATCAGATCTGATCTTAAATGGGGTGGTCGGTTTGATTGTCGAAGTCCCAGAGTATTTTATGGCTTCTAATTTCCAGGACAGTCTCTGGTTTTTGCTGGTACCATTCGTTCACGTAGCAGAATCCAATAGTTGTTTACTTATTTGTAAGTAATGCTCTTCGCTAGTTATGCGGTGTACCGTCTCACCCCTTTCTCTATTTATACCCATTGAGTTTCAACATCAATGGATAAGGAAGAAGTTGGCGTTGTTGTTGACAGCTTTGGCTTGTCAACGAGTTAGTCAAACAGCTGGTTTAGACGGCTGTGACACGACCCCCTGAACGATTAAGGATATTGTCGATGGCTAAAATGGTAAATTGACCATCGTTGTAATAGAGGGGATGCCTCGACCCTCTCTTGGCTATTTTTGTCTGTGCTAATTGTACAGTCACAACCGTCGTTAGAATTTATTTATATATGTATATACGTGAAGCAAAAGCAATAATCAAATTATTCACCTGATTATTTTTTTTAAATCTTATTATATGTATGATCTAGAAAGTTTTACAGCTTTAAACACTGAATATTGGAAATCAAAATCACTTCTGTCACCCATTTCTCAATGTGTGTCAATGCCATTTATGTAATTTTCCAAAGTGTTTTTTCCTGTTTCCCTTATACTTTGTTATTATGGTACAACGTATTATACACTCACACACACATACACACACACACACACACTCATATATATGTGTGTATGTGTGTGTGTGTGTGTGTATTTTTGTCATTATCTGCTTTAAATATGAAAAAATATATTTAGATGAATTATATGCTGTCAGACCACTGACAAAACCGGGTTTTAAAGAAATTACGCGTATGATCTTTCGCTACAAAAGTTGCCAATGGTTTAAAATGGAGAAAACGTAATGGATGACCAAAACAGAGAATATCTGATTTTCTTATACTCAACATGACGTCTCCTTTCTTCGTTTCTTTCTTTCTTTCATTATCTATTTTCCGTTATTTTTATTTCTCTTTCTCATTTTTGCTTTCTTCCCTCGCTCCTTTTTTTCTTTCCTTCTGTCTCCTTTTCTGTTTCTTCACTGACCTTTTTTTTCTGCCTTTTTGTTTGCTTACGCAGCTTTTTGTAAGTATCAATATGTGCTTAAAGACTGAAGTAATTGGGTATTTACTTCCGGTACCAATGGTCGGTTTTCGAGCCCAGATAAAAAGTTTGGATTTCGAATGCTGATTTCCAAGGTGAATAGGTCAACCCTATTCAAAAGATTGACACAACATTTTTACATCGCTCGGTCTTTACTGTGAGGAATGAAACCTAGATAATATCACGACACAATGGCAACTAGTCGAGTGAACTCACTTGATCTCTCATTTTAAGTTGGCGAATTCAAAAATACGGGAATGCTACATTCACTAGGTGAATTACAACAGTTTGCTTGCAGGCAACATCTGTCCATCAATATATCAATTCCAAAAGATGAAGTAATGGTACGCGTCCTAACAATAACGACGCCAAAACAAACTATGGAATGCCTGTATGGACATTACCGTATAGAATTTACATTAAAAATACGTATTAAACATTAAAAATACACTTTACTGCAAGTGATAAAAATGTATGAAATTCGGTAGAAAAATTTCAAACTCTCCAGTGCTTAGAAAGATGTACCAGGTACATTTTATTTCTAAAAAATTCTTCTATTTATTCCAGCTGATAATTCCCAAATTTGCCCAATTCATTCATTTTCTATCCCAGATGTTAGTTGGGATTCTTTTCTATTTTTATTTAATAAATAATTACTAGAACAATCAGAGCGGGAAAACGAGGCAAAAACCGAAATGGTTCAAAGATGACGGAATAGCAATTCGGCAAAATTTTAATTTCCACGGAGACAGACTCAGATGGCCAATAAGTTTTATAAACTTTCGAATAAACAAGCCTTCCCATAAAATAACGCCTCGGTTTTTCGGGCCCTGTTCTTCTTCCTGTCGTCACAGTTTGCGTCCAGCCATGCGTTTGACTCCCAACTGACAGAGCGAAAGTCGGGATAAAAATGGCTCCAAAGATAATCCCGTTTACTAAAAAAGAAATTAAAAAAAGAAACAAAATACGATAATGATCTGCGCAGTTCCAACTTCCTGTCAATAAATGGTCGGTCAGTCCGATGACGCGGAACTGTTATTCAACATTTCTTGTCGCAGACGGAAGAAAGGGTTGTTTTCTTCTGTAAATCCGGCCAGTGTTTTGAATAACCAGCTCGACACTCGTAGACACTGAAAGACTGTATAGACTTAGATACGAGCATCAACCCCTAACATTCACTTATGAAGATGTAGAGGCTGTTACTCATACAGTGAATAACATAAAATATTCTTTCGGTTCAAGTGAAAATAAAAGACATTTTGTTCCTACATTATCTTTATTGAACGACATAATCATAATCTAATTTATCTATTTATTCATTTATTGTAAATCGTCGTTAACTATTTTTGGCTACTATCTACCTTCACCTCATTTTATATTGCTTTTCATCGCAACGAAACTCAGGTCGGTTTCCCTTCGATATTGAGTAAATAAAATAACAGCGTGAATTGTAATACAGATCAAGTTTCCGGTGAAGATAGAGAGCCGTGAGTTCTATTTTCTCTGGAAACTTATTCCTCATTCCGGTTCGTGCTGTTTATTAACCCATTGCCAAAGGAAAAACGGTCTGAATTTATAGTTTGGTTCTACTGTAGCTGTCATCTTTCAGGCAACTTCATAATTCTATCCTTCCAGGAATTTTAACTTTCTCGGCAAAGAACTGCTCCTGATGCCTTTTGCAGTCTTCCAGTGAATTCATTTCATTGGACCAATTCTCTAAAGACAGGAAAAATGGTAACCCGGAGGTGTAACATCTGTTGAATACAGCAGATGAGTGAAGACTTTCTATCTAAACTGCAACAATTTTTGCCCGGTCGCGAGAGAAACATGATATCTGGCGCTATCCTGATTGTATATTATGCCTTTTCTTTTCTCGACTAACAACGAACAGACTCTATTCATCGATTATTGCCTTTAATTAAACTAAATGGGAGCAGTCCATTCCATTGGCTTTCTCAAAATGCTAATTCATTTTATTACGTAAAAATAGAAGACATTTCTTTATTTTTAACGTCTACTTCAATGAACTACATACCTACTGTTTGGCTCCATTATCTGCCTGCCATCTTTCAGGTGACGTCACAGTTCCACCCTCCCAAAATATTTTAACTACCTGAGCAACCACTATATGTATTTATTCACCTATTCATCAAGAAAATTCAGCTGTAAAACATACAGGTGCGCAGAAACGAATTTGAATACCGACAAGGTTGAGTATGGGAGTAACAGATTTTTTTGCCGCTACAGCCTAGGCAGAGGTATACACACGTGCTCACTAATCTAGCTTTCATTTCCTCTCTGTTGTAGCATGCCTTTAAAAAACCGTTTTGCAAAACACTCGAAATCATGCTTTTCTCAAGGTCTTAGTAAACATAAACAGCTTTTGTCAGAATTCGAACTCAGTCAGCCGATTCTGTTTTCAGAGCCATAACCGTTACGCACCGCCGGACTCTCGTCAAGGGACCAAAATTATAAGAAAAGCTAAGTGTTTATCTAGATCAAACATGGGCAACCTTTTTGATCTAGCGAGTCACATGACATATTTCCTTGTTAGGCTGCACATTCACTTAAAGATGTCGATCGTATTGCAAAAAGTATCATTGTCTTCACCAGTCTTTCATCACCCGTCGTTGAACATAAATCTTTCACAGGATTCGCCAGATCTTTCTATCATGGGCGTTGTGGAGCTAATATTTTCTGAACTTTAGTTCATCTCTCCGTCCCGTATTCTGCCGGCCCCGGTTATGCATATGATCTCTGGCGATCCATGTTTCGGGTCGCGATGTCCATTGGCTGTCTGTCATTCTTGCAACAGAACCAATCCATTGATGCATAGAAAACACACCTAATTTCTATTCCGAACAAAGATATGAATTACAATTAATATCTTATTGATTTTTGCAATACATTTTATGAAATTAACTTTCTGAGAAAAATTATATGCGATAAATGAATGGTTAGATCAGTAGCAGGCCACAGAATATCATATCAACATAGGTTTATTCGGTTTTTAAGGGGTCTGGTTGGCTGACTGGCTATCAATGTATGTGTCAAGCGTACAGGTTGTACCAATGGAGCTAAAGGGCTGAAAAAAATTAATATTTACTCCTTACCATGTTTAGAAACATTTTTGTATGTTTTTTTTCATCGTCCCATATAGATTTTCAATGGGATTCAAATTACAATCTAAGTTTAGGCTGGATTAGTCCCTTAGTTTGTATTCGGCAATGTTCACATTTTTTATTTTATTGTATTTTTTTTTTTTCAATTTCGGATTGTTTTAGCAATTGCTGCCCAACGAAAGGCGAGAGAAGTCATTTGTTCATTGATGACCCCTTTTTTCCTGATCGACTAATTCCATCAACCCCAACACAGGACACAGGCAAGGGACATTGGTCACGTCACGGGTCCTATCGAATGAACAACCAGACCTGATTATAGAAACCTTAAACCACAACTGACAAGATCAACTGAGTTAACATCAATACACGTTGTTTTTTTTTGGGGGGGGGGTTCAGTTTTTAAGAAAATCCATCTGTCTTACAGGCTATCTAATTATGTCTCGTTCGTTCAGCTAACTGACTAGGAGGCTGGAAATTTAAGCACCTACTCCTTATTATGCCTAGAAAAAAACTTTTTTTTTTCATTTAAGATATGTTTTTAATGGGGGAGTTCAATAAGAGTATGTTAAATTGGTCCCTTAGTTTGTGCCCAGCAGTGTTCACGCTTGTTTTTTGAAAGTTTGAACCTTTTAATGATCACCACAAACAAATGACGAGAGAAGTAATTTATTCATTGATCTCCCCTTGCTCTGATTTTTAATTGATCATCTTTAATATAGCATTCTGCAAAAGGACGTTGGTCATTTGATGGATTCTATCGAGTGACTGACCAGAAGTGTTTCTGAATTGTAAGAGAATCTTTATGGAGATTGGTTTAGCAAAATGCCACAACAATAGAGCACACAGTGAGGATCACATTCAGAACAAGATGAGGTTGCCTGCCATCGCTCTGCAGAAGAAGCTCTTTGTGCTCATTATTATTATTGCAAAGTAGTATAATGTGCAAAAATGTATGTACATCGCACTTCACCTTAAAACTTATTTGAGCCAATACATATATACATATATATATATATATATATATATATATATAATTGAGTCATCCTCAGACAGCTGTTTCGTAGTATTACAACTGTTCAGTGTAGCTGTAGACTATCTAAAATATCCCATCCAGTACCGCGAAGCAGGAGCGAAACCTTCGCTTCTGACCCAGAGGCTGAAATTTCACTCCCGCCCTAAGCAGGACTGGATGGTCAGTAGAACCGAGTTTAAGTGATATGTTTACTTATGCACGATTCACCATCCACCAGAATGCTCGATTCCAGAGCTGGAAGATCATTGCTATAAAGCTTATAATGAACGAGTTGCCCTACTTAAAGAGAGCTCAATCATAGAGAAGGGAGCGTTAATTATAATAATAATTAATAATTGAGTCATCCATTTATATAGAGAGCAAGATAGAGAGAGGGGGAGGGGGAAGAGATACATCAATAAGTTGTAGTCTAAAGAGGAAAAAAGATGCATTTATTTCACCCCAAAAATATATCTTTTGAACTTTCTCTCCATCCTTGTCAATGCAGTTAATCAAATGATCTCTTATTTATCGCATAGATCAAAACTGTAGGGTAAAAATTAAGCCCAAAATTCAGTTAATAATTCCCCTCGTCAGACACGAATTAGATTTTAAGCTACAAAGAACAAGGACTACACTTTGCAAAACTGTGGTCCAACGGGACCCCAGAATAGGCCTGGCAGACTGCAAGTTATAGTAGTATCTCTAATGTTCTTTTTTTTTTCACCATCTTGCAAATCGGTTTTTTCCTTTAATTCTGTGTGCCTAACATTGGGATTTGAATCTGACTCATTGCTAGGATCAAATCAAATTGGACCACACAAAAAGGTCTTGGGTGAGTGGAGGAGTAGAAGTATTACAACGCCTAGATCTTTGGCTTTTTTCCCTTGAGAGACCCAACGGAAGTTTACAAGTATTGTTGGCGGGCGGGTTTCGAGCCCATTCAAATAATGTCGTGCTCCTTATTCAACTCAATTTATCAAAGGGGACAAAAATGTGTCAATATTTGAAGTTACGGGTATCCTTCTTCAAGCCAGTCATAGGTAGCCGCAGGGGTCTCCTTTGTCATCGTTAATACGTTTCGCCCTTTTAGCTTTTATGTCTATGTTTCATCTATAGCTTTTCTAACCCCCTTCGTTCACGGCGATGCTTTGAAGGGATGAGCCCTGCTGATTTACCAAAGCCCCAGACGAGGGAACTGCGTTTATTGGGTAAAGATCTTCCTGTATTTAAAAGAGCGGAAGATGATTGCCGAAAAAAAACGTTCTCTTTGTCCTGATTAACCCTTTCATTGCAAATGTATTTAAGAATAAAAGATCTGAGAATTACTTACATTTCCTGTTGAACGTTTCTCCTTTTTTATGGCTCACAATATTTATTATGCTTTAAAAAAGGTAAAGTGCCTATTGGAGTATAAGCGGCTGGTGTCGAAGTCCCGGTTTCCTTTGCAAACGTTAGCTTATTGATCCTTGCAAGTTTCAAGGACTTTATTCTGACAAGTTTTTATTACCAGCCCCTTGGTATGATGCAATCACGCAGCTTAGAGAATACTCTGTCATCTGCTGAATGTACAGGGAAATTCGTCCTAATGAAGAGTTTTCTATACTCTTCACTCATACTGGGAATTGAACCTGGAACCTTCTACGTGTGAGGCTGATGTGCTCTGATCATATCCCTATCCGTGCGGGGGTTAACTATGCTTAGTAATGCACTGCATCAAATAGGGTGGGTAGGAAGATTGTATTTAAAAGGTCCATAACGAAACCTCCATCGGACAAAATTCCTCAGGATAAAAACCTCAAGACTATATCTCAACCGGACCAAAAGACAACATCTCCCACCCACAAAATCGAGGGTTTGTCCTGGGTCTGTCCTAGGGAATTTTGTCAGATATGGGGAAGTTGTCCGTATTCTGTGTTACAACAGTTTTTAAAATGGGGAGAGTCTGCTAGAATAGAAACACTGTCCGTTGGCATCAATGGGAAACGCATAACTATCCAACCGAATCTTGGAATAAAATAACAGGAAGAAAACTCACAACATTGGTTTGAGGGAGGAAAAAAAAGGTCACTTTTAATGAAATAAGTAATTTTGATTTATATATTAATGACACAAGTAATATTTTTTATAAAATAAGATATAAGATTTATACTAATCATTTGTATTTCAGTCGGAATTTCATGGTTTTGGCTCACTGTTGAGTCACTGTTATTGTATTGGACGGACCCATTTTAAGATTTCTTAGGGTACTTCAAGTGTCGTCCATCGAAATATACAATTCAGAATCTATTAAAAAAAGTGTGGGGTCATTATGCAGCTCATAGCCCAGCTAAACAGAAGAACCATTCGCAAGGATAAAATATGGTATAATTTTTGTGTTGACACGTGAATATTTGAGCTTGTTTGTCAACATGCCACGTTAGTAAAATCATTAATTATTCAAAGTCATGCCTGGGAAGAACCACACCAATGAAAATGGCAAATGTGGAAAACTTGGAAAAGTAGAACATTTAAACATTTAATTTAACTTAGTGCATTTTTTAAAGAGACGTTCAAAACACTGTTAAAAAGGCAGTTTTGTGTAGCTCGGTTATTTTAAGCAAAAAATACCACCACCTAGCATTAATTTTTTACCTTGCCTCATATCCAAATCACACATTTTTTAAAGCTCTTTGTAAGTTCGCATTCATGCATATCAAAGCGTTGCTCAGCCAGTTTATAAAATATCTTTGATACGGATGATTTTATCTAATATCAAGATTCATATTCAAGTGATACAATAAATCTTCATCTTCTTCTGAAACTTTTTTTACGTGTCAAAAAGCATCAAAATAAAAACCATCACTCAAAAGGACTACAGTGTAGCATAGACTACTGCAAGTTACAATCGCGATCGGTCAAAAGGCATCAGTCAAAGGGACAACATACACTAGTTACGAATATTTGAACTGAATTTGAGCTATTCAAGTAATTCAATTGAGCATATTTTTACGAATTCAAATAAATAAATGTTTTATTGTGGTTCCATTTTTTATTTTGTACCGTTGGGAGAATTAATTTTGATAGTTTGTTTTTTTTTTAAATTTAGGTGGTAAAATAAGTAATACTGTTATATTAAATGAGTAATATTTTAGGATATTTTTTCACAACTATTAAAATGATCTGTTGATCTTTGCTTTGAAGTGGTCCCAAAGCTTATACTAAGTTTCTAAAAAATTATAATTTTTAATTAAAATGTGTAATTATGCCTGTATAGTATTTTACCGCGAGGAAATCGTAGAATGAATAAAAGGCTTTAATTTCATTTTTTCGTTGAATATGTTGTTATATTTTTTTCAAACCCTGCGTATGACGCAAAAATAAATTTAAAACTTTTTTATTCATTCATTTTCTTTTAAAATGTATAGAGATGTTTAGTTTCAATGTTGCAGAAAGGGAAACTGAATCATTATTGACTTGCACGTTAATAGGTTTAACGAATGATAAACTAAGTTTGAAATCTAAAATGAAATTATTCACACTTGATTTAAAGACTGAAAACAAACAAAAAGACGTTTAAATGATTTATTTATCCATTCTTTGAATATTGGAGATTTTTAATTGTTAATTGTTAATTTGAACAATGAAAAATTGTTAAAACCGATTGCATGCCATTGCTGTCATATTTTGTTGATGGAAAGGCGAGGTTATAAAAAATGTCAACTGCTTTCGAGTCCCTTTTTGGGGAGCGGAAAAATGTACATTAAATGAATCATTTTTAAATGAATTATCAAAAACCCTGAAAAAGAATCAACTTGATAGACGTTTAAAAAAAATGAACGTAAACACAACTCAGTTACTTTATTTAGTAAAAGTCATACATAAGCTCTGAAAAGTATAATCTTCAATTCTGTCAAACAACATTTATGAGATATCAATGCAAAAATGAAATTAAAACCTTTTAAAAATTGTCCTAAAATATCATTCATTTCATTTAGAAGAATTACATATTTTATTACTATAATTAAATATTAGTTCAAATTAAGTTATAATAGTCGAGCTACGGTGATGACGTTCTTGACTGATGCCTTTTCACCGAACGAAATAGAAACTTGTAGCTGCCCGTACTACACTGTTGTCCTTTTGAATGATGCTTTTTGTCTTGATGCCTTTTGACCTGAATTCGATAAAATTTCATGCAGAAATAGGATAGAAAAATAAGAAACATTTTATTGATCAATTTATCCGAGAGGATCAGAAGGAAAATAATACCTTCAAAACAATTTTTTTTTAAATTCGTTGATGTACAGGATTAGAAAGAAAAAAAGAATTTATCTGTTTCCATCTTTTGTGTTTTAGGAGCGGATCCAAGATTTTGAGCGAGCGGAGGCCAAACCATCTTTTCACAAATAAGTACGGTGAAGAGAAAACAAAATAATGGATTTTCATTTTTTAGACTAATTTATGATTACTTGGAATGGTCTGTTTGTTCTTTTTCAAATTTCTTTCCCTACTTATTTGAAGTTATTTGTGTCAATTGTGGTTTGCTCGAGTAGGGGTCACGACCCCTTGAACCACACCGACGTCCTGAATCCGCGCCTATATGTTCAGTATCTCAAAAACAAATGGATAAATAAACAACTGAAGAGAGTTTTTTTCTTATTTCAACAATCGAATTAAATTGACAACTTTAGCTCGGGGCAATTCTTTGTATGTGTAAAATAAAACAAAACTGGTGATTGTTTATACGCCCACTATCAATAGATTTGATGTATTTTGCCTTCATTATAACAATAAAGTGGGGTAAACTAAAATTGCTTTTTTGTAATATCTTTATTCTATATGAATATGCCTCACGTCTGCGTCTTTAGTTTATTTGATTCTCTCTTGCACACAGTGAAGTTCAGATGACATCTTTAAAACTATTTCAATGTTTTGGAGTTGAATGAATTTTGGTTTAATTGACCACATAAGAAGCCCACTCAAGGTAAACAAATAATATCAAACTGTTGTTTTAATATTTTTGTTTGTGAGGATCGCTTGAAATATTTTTTTTTTTTCTAAACTATACCAAACTGCCGTTTTAATGCTGTTTCCGTGAGAAGATAAAAAAAACTGTAGTTTTAATCAACTGAGCCATTTTTCTCAGTTTTCCATTCTTATTCCCTGGCGCCATTATTATCGTGACAATTTCACCGGTGTATTTTTTACCAGTGTCATTCGTATCGAGATTCATAATCATCATCTTTGTTATTTCTGATCTCTCGGTTTTGCCCGAAGCGCTTCCGAGATTTCGTAGAGTTATCCGAAGTACTAACATTATTCCAATATTAGGGGCTGCTAGTACATTCGTCTCTGCTGTTCGGCTCTAAAACTAGTGTCTGAAGTTTTGAGATGAAGTATTGCCATAATCCATTATTTTTCTAATTAGTATGCCCCGCATTTATCATTTTTATCACTGTGACGGTTTATGTATTCCTCGGCCTTCCCTGTGATTCCTGAATTTATGAGATGAAGCACTGTTACAATCCATGATTTATTTGGACTCATCTTCATTGTTTCAACGACAACGTTTTGGCCGCTCCGTTCTCAAGTTTTGTATGTTTTTTGTTTTTTTCTGAAGTTCTGAGGTGAAGTATTATCATTAATTCATTAACTTTTTCGGACTTTTTTTGTTGTTAATGCGTAGAGATCATCATCATCATCATCATCCGTTACAAGTCCACTGTTGGACAATGGTCTTTCCTATCTCCTCCTTTGACGAGCGTGATCGCGCTAATCTCTGACATGTTTTACCGGCAAACCTTCCAATCTCGTCTCTTCATCTTGAGCCTGGTCTTTTCTTACTGCGTTTACTATCCTACGGTGAGCAATCAGTTTGCCTTTTGCTCCATCTGTTGTCTTTTCTTCTCACCAAATGTCCAACCCATCTCCATTTTTTGTTGCTTTATTTCTTGTACTATATCCTTCACATCGATCCTCTCTCTGATCCATTTTGATCTTTTCCCGGAAGAGATTTTAGATAGATTCAAAATACATTACAACCATTCGTACTGTTCTAGAGATGATCATGCACATTTGTTAATCGATTATTAATAACATAGAGGCATACTTTTCGGAGTTACTTTAATTCTTCCCATTCAAATCTGTTGTATGGTGAAACTATCACAACATTACTGAAGAAAGAATCAGGAAGAGAGTAAATCAAACGCAAATATTTCAGATTACAAGCTTCGCATAGGCTGGTATCTTCTAAAAGCTGGATTTGTTTTCGCTAAGACGATTGGAAATAAACTGTACCTGTCAAAGGGGTTCTCATTTTTCTTTTATAGAAAGGCCAACACAGGGCAAGTGGCTATTGTCCAAGGTTAAATCGGTCAGGTCTCATAATTTTCCTAATCGACGCTATTGTGTGTTCAGTGAATGAGGGGTCTATTCCGGCGAGACTATCTAATATCACTTTGAAAAGGAGTTGGGTCTGGTAAGGTTGGAGATACATGCTACGAAAAAAAAAAGTATTTATTCTGAGATGCGAGGCTTAGGTTTTTCATCTTTGGGTTGGGGGAAGGACACAGTATAGCGATATTGACTAAGGCAGGGTGAGGGTTCTATCTTAGGGAGGGACACTGACATTGATAGGGGTAATATAATGAAGAAAGGAAATTTTTTTTTTTCGATTTTCTTCTCGTCTTGGCCCAAACTGGTCGCATGAAGACGTACGAGAGAAACGACTCAAGGGGTAAATGTGAATAGAATCGACACCCTGATAGCAACATCCACGACACCCCGGTTGCAATATCCACGACACACCAATGAATATTTAGCCCGTTTCTTTTCCCAACTTCTAAGTGAACAATATGGACAACAACCGAGGATTTTCATTATTTCACACAATTTTCGGATTGTGGTCTTCCTGTTTAGCCTGAAATTCTGAAATTGATTATTTTGATTATCTTATGGGAACTAACATTCAGAATCCTGAGTTTTCTACCTGGGCGCTTCTGTCCAACCAATAGATTCACATGCACTCTTTCCAAGTTCTTCATTCGTCGAATCCGAAAAGTCTCACTCGAACAAATCGGCGTTGAACTCTACAGAGCGAGAAAGGCTGACAGAGTAGAATATATATGATTGTCTAAGTTCAGCTTAGTCTAGTACAATAGCAGCGGTACCCGATGGGGATCGATCTCAATACACTAGATCTGGTCTACACGACAAGTAAATTACCATAACTGTGTATTCTTGAATATAAGACAAGTTTGTTTTTGTTTTTTACTAGAAGAAATGGCCCCAAATCAACAATTCGACTTATATTCAGGAAAACAATAGTCGATATGTTGAAGATGAAATAAATTCATGTTTCATTAATAGCTGAGTAAGTGCCATAACAGGACATTCATAAGAAGGGGATATCTCTCATGATGATGTTATGGTGAAAAATGGACCCGGCTTATATTCGAATCAGTTGGTTTTCTTAAATGTTATGCTCAATTCCGAACTAGTCTTATGCTTACTACAGACTTATATTTCGATTGTGGAGTTCTGCCATACTATAATCAGTTTAGTGAATAACTCTGCACTAAGCGTGGCGTTGAACTTCTGATCCAATATTTACTCATTCCCATTCTCTGGCCTCCGTTGGGAACCAACGGAATTATCAGCACAGTATTTTTGTCTCAATCATCGGCTGCCACGAAAGTCGGCAGTTCTCAGAATGCCAAAAGGTTTTTCTTCCAGACCCAATTTGAATCGGTTCGTGGCGTTCATAAGGAATGGGGGATAGAGAGAGTGGGAGAAAAAAAGAGGAAAATGTCGTATTCACAATTTGTAAGAAATCAATCCATCACAGATGTTTAATCGCAGTGCTAAATGTTTACCATATATATACGAATTGTTAAAGATTGAAATGGTTTCCAGTCATTAATAAATGACTAAAGAAGATAGGACCACTTTAGGAATCGAACCTGCAGACCGATAGGGTAGCTGCTTCAAAGAAGCTGCTTCAAGGTAGCGTTGCTCTTACAATTGAGCTGAACAGCCACCGGTTATTCAAAGGCCGAAATACTTGTTTTAACTCCAAATTCTCTTTTTGTTCATTCACAGTCTATACATGCACTATTTGTTCCTTTCAACGCAGACTATTACGATATATATATATATATATATATATATATATATATATATATATATATATATATATATATATATTCCCATTAATCATATTGTATTTGGGACGATATTTTTCGTTTTATTTTTGATACAATGATTATTTATTTTCGTTTCGGATGTTTTAACGGGGATTAACTTGAAAACTCAATTAGAAACAAATACTTATATTACAGAAATAAATGGTGACAAATGTTGGCGAAAGCTGTCGAACGTTGTCGCAAGTGTTGAACAAAGTCAGTTCTTTTTCTTCTTTTTTGAATACATTTCAGCCAGCTCATATCCGACCTCAATCAAGCTTATTCAAACCAGTTTCCTCATTGTAAGCCTTCTATAGTGTGTTATTTCACGTATCATGCATTTTTCGTGCAAACACCCTTGCAAGCTGAAAATCGGTGCTAAGTAAGAATAAAAATAAAGATATTGGTCTAATTTGTAGACATATGAATAAGATGAGAACCATTATGAAATAAGCTATCGCCATATTTTTGATTCGTAGACATATGACGAGAGCTTATTTCATAATGGTTCCTTTTTTTTATCTTAAGCTTTTACCAAGTAGCATGTTACGCACCTGAGATCCATCCCTATCAATGAAATGGTCAGGTATTTCCTGGTGAACCAAGCAGCCAAAGGTATTTCTTGAAAAGCACTCTTAAAATGATTAACCTAATCCATCATGTGGGATGTAATGAATTATCTAGTTTGGTTTTAATCCCTTACTAAAAAGACGCGTCTTGATAGATTTCAAACTAAAACCACAGTTTTGAGGACCCTCCAATCTTGGTCTCTTAGCCATGAAAACGTTCTACTGTGCGCATAGAGGCTGGACCTGTTTCTAGTGATTGATATAACCCCCAGAATGTCTTATCCCACTCACTACAGTGCAATGCTGACATTCCCTACTGAATGGCTGCATAATAATGCAAATATAACTTCCTAACCAAGAATACACACTTCTGCGCGCATTCGAGCAGTACCTGTTTCTAGTGATGAGTGTAACCACCATAGCATCTTATTTCGTTCATTATAGTGCTCTGCTGCAATCTTCAAATTGGTAGCAGCATAGTCCGAGCTGCAGTCGAGTGCAAGGAAATTAATTCATTTGCCTTCAAGCTTGTTGAGGGTAAATAGTTCTCGAGTGGGAAATTTTGGTTTTCTACAAGATATATGTTGACCATTTTGTGATATTCTGTGAGCCGAGGTAATTTTGTGCCTGCTACGACACATTATATTTGGTCTGTATAGATTCAGAGGCTCAAATAAAACATACATACGTATACACCCTTCACAGCCAAATTTTCAAGACACAAGTCCGCATATTTACAGTGCTACAAAAACGTAACATAAAACTTACTCTCTCTCTCTCTCACACACACACATATATTTATTTGTCATATATATATATATATATATATATATATATATATAAGACACCAGAAAGCCGTCAGCAAATGAAAACAATAGGACGATTGTTTAGCCCACCTGTGTCTATTGTAGACTTCGTGTACCTCTCCTCCAGTCACCTGTGTCAACCTCCTCCCTTCCTACCCCTTTAGGTGAATCCCAGGTGTGCTAACGACAACCTCATTTCAGTGAAGACAAATCACAAACCCTTTCTTCTCTTCAGGTCCTGACTGTGCACTCTTGAGGCTGACGACAGAACCAGCTTTTAATGGGACTCTTTTTCTATGAACGAGTCAAGGCAAAAGAAAAAGGAATCTGCAGCGATGATTTAAAGTTTGTCCAATCATCATTGTTAACGATGCTGTTGTAGTTAGTCAAGGGTGATAAATCTTTCCGTTTATTTCGTCTTCATTTATCAGCGCCAAAATCTGATTTGGTAAAGAACATAACGGCTAAATCTTAATGTATCTCTCCAGGGTGTAAATGGCTTGCTTGAGGTGATCAGAACCCAAGAGCAGGCAAGAAAGAAAACAGGATTTACAATAATGATTTTCAAGGCGGACAGACTCTATCCCCTTGGAAGATTAGCAAAACGCTATTTTTTCCCTCAGTCACCCTCTAATCTACGATATGCGAAATATTCTATGGCTAATATGGGTCAAACCTTTTAAGACAAGCCTATTAAAGTGCTTAATACTGCCTGAATTTAGATGTCCTAGTAGACTTTTTGAAAAATCTTCAGGATACACATATCCCAGAAGTCATGAATAACATTGGGATGTATATTTACTAGGAATTTTGAAAGGATTATCAGATGAAAATAGATTTCTTTATAATCGAAATGCGTTTGATGCTCACCAAATGAGAGGAATACAATTATGGAGAGATCACAGTCTTGATGTTTCATTATTTTAATAAACATTTTAATAAAAATGTTTCATCACTTCCACAATTCCTTATATAAAAGAACTCGTGCTCTGGTTTCGTTAGCCACTTCGAAACTCGCCTTGCCTTCAATTAAAAATCCACACGTTGAATAAGATTCCTGCATTTCCTTGATTGCATCATAAAACTGAAAAAACAGTATGCTGACTAAACTCCAAACACAATTTTGATATTTGGATACATGGAGATCTTACCTCTGAACTCTGACATACAAGCTGAGAAGAAATGATTGTTCTTGTTGAGTCATATTCCTGTCTTGTTTACATTTCCTGTGCAAATCCCAGTAGTACTAATACACATAACAAACTAGTACTACTGAGATTTACAACCCACAACAATGACGCACCATACTTGATACGTATGCATCATCCTACTAGATTAATTATCATCATCAAACCACGTTATTTTTAGAGCATCATATTTGGAATCATTTTACATCGTTAACACGTGCATTATATTCATATTGATGCAAACCAGGCCTTTGATAGACAACAAAAATTGGTCTTGGTAACAAGAACCCTGGGAAAGATACAAAAACAAGACTGCACAAGGCTATTGTGCTACCCACTCTCCTGTATGGTGTCAATCCTGGGTCATATACCAGCGTCACTGACGCCTACTTGAGCAATCCCATAAGCGTTGCCTCAGCATTTGTCTCAAGCTGCACTGGAGGCATTTCATCTCTAACATTGAGATCCTCGAGTTAGCCTGGGTCACAAATATTGGAGCGATGATTTAAAAAAAAAGGCTCACTTGCAGCAAACAGGCCACGTGGCAAGTTAGGGGGACGAAAGTTTCTCACCCTTTTCCGAATAGATACGAGGACTCCTTTAGGAAGAACCGGAGGTATCAACTACTGTGAATGTCCAGCAGAGTCAGCCAAAAGAAATAAATGTCAAGCAGAGGCAGACCTCAGAGATAGAGTCGAGGAAAAGACGCTGTACTTCAAAGCGGGAGTTTCCCTTGTCTCCTGCAACAGCTGAGGAAAAGCCTGCCTCCTCTCTCACACTGTCCTCGTTGACCACCAGAGGGTCCACAAAACGGAAGAAACCCTTCTAAGCTAGTGCTGCAGATTGTTACGACTGTAAGAAACTTATGCTGTCAAAAGTTGGAAAAAAGAAAAATATTGCAATATAGGTCATAGTATTTTGGAGTATTTCGGGGAGAAAAGGAAGCCTCACGTTTTGCTTTTTGTTTTTTTTGTTGTTTTTTGTTGGGTTTTTTTTTTTTTTGTTTTGTTTTGTTTTGTTTTCCAAGATTCCGTAATCAAAAAATATGGACTATAGCTTTTGGTTGGGGACTAAAGAAAAGACCCCTAACCAGAGAAGCTCAAATGTTAGGACGGTAATCACTTAGGTCAGGGGCTTAATCTCCATTGTTGTTTTGGTGGTATCACAACGGAAATTGAGAAATGTTAGATTTTGTCAATAAATACGAGTATTTTTGTCGGTAAAAGTAATGAAATAAATTTGAAAATGACTGCGTACGTAATGTTTTTGAAAGCCCCCAGGAGCTGAGTTAGGAATGACTGGAGCGACCGAATAACTCAGAAAATCATAAGCAGCTGATGGTTTGCATGGCCAATTTGAGGCTTATAATGCCAAACATATGTGAAATTTAATACTTCAGAACCGTCTTGAGATTCTGATATGAATTTTATTCATCGTTACGCGGATCAGAAACCGTCAACCAAAACTGTAAACATAAACAAGTTTCATTAGTTTTCAAATTAGTCTGTCTGGCTAGCTGGTTATGTATGTATTGCGCGTATAGACTGCACCAGGGGAGCTAGAAGGCTGAAAGTTTAAACATTTACTTCTCATTATGTCCAGAAGGAAAAAAAACCGGTTGTTGTTTCTACTCCCTCCTAAATATCTTTTTAAAGGGAAGGGGTCAATTTACGATGTAGATCCGTGCTAAATTGCTCCTTTAGTCTGTATCCAGCAGTGTCCACGTTTGTTTTATTTTTGTTTTTTCTTTTTTGTTTTTTTTTTTTCAAAATTTAGACGCTTTTAGTAATCACAGCCCAACAAAAAAAACAAGAGAAGTAACTAATTCATTGATCACCCTTTTTTTCCAAATTTTTAATTGATCACTTCCAACACAGCCCACTACCAAATGACGTCTGTCACGTGACTGTTTCTAGGTCTTCAACATTTTTTGGCTGATTCTCATCACAACACGTTTTATCTGATCCTTTCAACGACCGCAAGAAAAGCTTTCGACGAGAACCGAACTTGTGCCTCATACTTTAGGAGCTCGTCTTTCTCAAAGCAGATATAATCGAGCAGAGTTGCAATATGTGTGCGCTCTTTTACCGCCGTCTCCTCTTCCTGACTCAATTCCACGCTGTATTGTTGATTAACAATCATTTTCATTTTTCTGGCGTGTCTTGATTTTACCTCAAGCCCCATTCTTGTGTAAATCCTATGGTTTCATCGTCATTGCTTTTAATCCGTACGCTTACAAGCGGGGGTTGGGGGGCAAATATCCCCCCAAATTCGGACAAAACGGTGTCAGCGTAAACTTTTGGGCAATTCGAGTCTTTTACCACCCGTGCCTTTAGCAGAGAATCTCCATAGGCCCACGCTCTAATCTTGAGTATTTTTCAATTACTGTCAATAGTAACAACTGTCTTGGGCGTGGTACAGAACACTATCAAAGAACAATGCTACGATACTTTCCGAAGAAAGAAAAAATACACAATCTTTGCTGTTATGAGCCAATTTTCTTTTGATTCAGCAACACTGTTTACAGGACTAATCTTTTCAATGGTAGCAACTGTTACCTTTTCCGCTCTAAATTCAAAACATTTCTGCATTAGATTTTCCTGGACATTTTGTCTAAGACATCAAAATTTTTCTTCTCTTCACAAATTTTGAAATTAAATCAATTTTTTCTTTACTTCCTTTAACTTCATCTGTGAATTTACTTCCGAATAATAAAGTCAGTGTTTAGGGTGAGTTTTAGGGTTAATGTTTAGGGTTAGCCTAAAGTCGATTACGGAACAAATAAAAGCAGCAGACTTGTAAATATCGTGATGGTAGTTTTCGCCGCTGAAAAATTATTTTACGCCATCCATGTGTTTTGAATTTAATGCGGAAAAAATAACAATTTCCACATTCATACCTCTTAAATTACATCAACGTTAGTCATTATTTATGACTGGCAATCAACAAACAATACCCTCACACATATATTCCAAGAAACATTTCGTGGGTTTTTGTTTAATTGACCGCGAAACCATTTTACAAAAATAGGAGGTTCCAACGAACTATCTCTTCACCTCGATCAATTATAAACCACTTACTTACAACAATAGGCGAATTTTCCGGGGAAGTTTTTTTTCGTTGACACTGAAAGTAGAATAGAAAAAAAAACTAAAGAAAAAGTTCTGATCCAACGAATCTAGTAAAGAATTTTGTTTGTACAAAGAGTTGGTTATTTAATAAATTCCAAAAGAGAAAAAGAAAGAGTTTGTTGAGTGTTTATTCCTGCACCTGTTCTATCGGGCTTGAAAGGTTTAAAAGCAAAAGTAAAGGTGAAAAATCGGCTAATGGAATTCGAAAAAGAAGGCGGTCTGTTCGGGCTTGGGCTACCGAGGAGTACGAATGAAAGATCGAGTTAATAAACTATTCTTTGTTTTCTCAGGACAGATATCATCAGTCTCCGATAGATAGATAGATAGATACATACATACATACATACATACATAGATATTAATAAACCCAGAAAGCTACAGTGTACGAATGACCTGAGAAAAAAAGACAGGAGAAAAGTTGTGTAGTGCCCACGAAAGGAAATTCTCCGTGTCGCCACTGGGTCTTTTGTAAACAACAAAATTCTCATGGCAACGCCTAAATATTACGCGTACCGGAAAGCAATTTATCCTTTTTTTTTATTATTGAAAATACAAACATCTTCTATTCGAAAACATTTATTGTCTAATCAATCACATTATCACTATTGTTAATAGCACATTTACCTTACTTTTCAATCCCCTCTTTGTAAAATGGGGCTAGATTGTGTGCGAAGAAGACTCCATCCTTCCTTTGGAGAGTTTTAAGACGGAGAAAGAGTTGTATTGAGCGGAACAATTGGCGCTCTGATGTCGCACCGTCAGGTGAATTGAGCGGTTCGGATTAAACTTCGCAACCTAAATCTCTGATCTTCTGCTGAGTATCTTCTTTTGCTGAATGCAGTCTAGCGTAATGATGCCGCACAATGGCACCTTCTCTATTGACTTTGTCTGTTGACCTTCCTGATCTATTGGAGACGCCCTTGTGCGATGCTGAATTCAGCTTTTCTGATAATTCTCAAATATATCTTCTCTAATTTTGAGTAGGGTCATTGACATTCAAACAGCTTTTCGGACGATTGAACTCCTTCGTCTTGTTTCAGTTATTAACACAACGTTTCGGCTGATTCACTATACGGCCTTCTGCAGGTGCAATATCTTAATGTGATTACGGTAAACAAAATTTTGCAATGATTGTAGTAAACATAATATTCCAATGGTAGTTACATAACAGCGTTGGATTCAGGTAACGTTGAATTATTACCCTTTCCTTGTTAGGCTTAGATTTCTTTTACGGTCCCATTTGAGTTGACTACCATCACTATTCCTTATGTTAAAGGTACGACAGGGAAGACATATATAGCTTGTAAATTCCCTAACATCAGGGTCGCTTTTAGCAGTTCCAACACCCTTCGTTATTTACTCACTGAAGTGAGTCCTCTACGAGAGAAAAATCTGACCAGTAATTGCATTTATGTTATTCCGAGTAAAAGTACAAAGGTTCATACTTGAGAAACCGCCAGGCCCCTCAAGGTTCAACTTGACGAACATGACGTTCTAACGTAGCTTCCATCGAAATATTCTGTTTACTACCGTCATTGGAAAATTCTGTTTACCGCGATCGCATTTGGATATTACACTTGAACAAGGTAATGGAGTCAAGTGGCCGAAACGTCGTGTTTACAACACGAACAGCAAGAAGGGTATCGTTCTTCCGGAAAACTCTTTGAAATTCTTCAATGGTTTGATGGGGATCTGCCTCAATAACTGAGCGTAGCAGGTCGTTGTGCAGCTCTTCGGGCATTCTTGGGCGATAAGCATCGTAGAGGACGAAATTGCTCGATCGGAATTCGATGAACCGATGTTGGCATTTGCTAACGTCTAGTGCCTTCGGCTTAACACTGTAAATCTTCTTTAAAGGGTTGTTGCTGCATTTTTACCCTGGTGAAACACGTAGTACAAAGACGAATATGACTTTCTTCAATTGTTTTGTTACTCATTTTCCAAGATAGTACATGTAAAATAAAATACTATCATTCTTTGTAGAATAACACTCAATTCATCCGGATGCATGCTTATTCAATTTACAGCGATGTTTAATACTCAATAAATAACTCCCTAAGTTGCCTTATATAAGAATGAAATTACTTCCCGGAAGTATTAATATTATCCATTTCCGTAGTACCTGTGTCATAGAAGGGTGGTTAACTACCAATCCAGGTGTACCATTGCCTTGGGTATGGAGTTCGATCCTTATTACCACAACCAACGATGTTGAAGAAGTGAATATGTATTGTCACGTTTTCCTGTCTTTCCGTCCGTCTGTTCACGCGGTATTTTCGAAGGTGTCCAATGAATTTCAATGACATTTTGTGGAAGGGTGTCCAATGGGATGAGGAAGAGCTGGTTCAATCTGAGGGCGGATCCAGGAATTTTTTTTTTTTTTTTTTTGATAGAGAGATATTTTTTCATATTTTTCCCATAGATGTATGCATATTCTCATGATTGTCCTCATTATATCTGCAGAATTTCTGTAATAATTTCAAAGAAAATTTGGGAAAGAATGGACAAAAAGCTACAAAAGCAGAAATCAGATGTTGGGGCGAATCCATGCACAATTATCTCCCATACATCATCGCTTTATGTCTATACCACATAATATCACCAAAATTTCATGTCTGTCCACACGATATCTTCAATGAATTTCAATAAAATTTTTGTGGTAGGTCAGGCCATTGAGCCATGCACAATAATTCCTGCCGGCAATGACGTTGGCAGAGGCATGCCCTCTCCGGATGCTTTCCTATAAGATATTTCATTATAGTAGCTCTATGCAAAACTAAACTAAACTCAGTAAATATCTACATTGAAATACACAGCGTGTACTAAATATTTTGATATTTCATTGTGTTCTATCCAAAGCTTTTGTAATTGGTGGATCATCCCATGAAGCACCTGAGGATACCATTTGTGATGTTTCTTGGAGCTGTTTGGTGTTTCGGGTCTTACATCAATCAGACGCCCTCACTCACGTCGCTTAGCGTGGTTCGATCAAGCTCCTCCTTGTGTCCAGCGGGTACCATCCAATCCAAGGTCCCCTTCTCAAGATCCACAGCCATCTTGAATCAACTTCAACCACTCCAGTGGTCGACTTGATGAACCTTCACCAAATGGTTAGATGATGCCTAACATTTTGTTGGCTTTGCAGAGGGATCGACCTACGAACCTTCTGCATCTCACCTTCATTAAAAACCTCTGGCACATCTATCTTTCTTTTATGAATTATCTTATCTCTTGATTTCTAATCAACCAGAAATTGTTTTTCGTTTTTTGTTTTTTTTTATCACAGACTAGCCTATATTACTAAAATATTTTAGTATTTCTGCTTTTATTTCATGAATTTTCTAAATTAAACTATTTTCATTTCATAGTAGAACAACAGAGAAATAAGTATTTATGGGAATTTGTAGATAAAAAAAATCATGTGCAATAATCATGCTGAGAATAAGAACATAACTGTCAAAATAGAAAATGCAAAACTCGGCAAGGTAGACCACTACATCTACCTAGGACAACGAATCTCCATGAGACCCTCAAAAGAGGGGGAAATCAAGCGAAGAATCACTTTGGGAGGGCAAGCCTTCGTCAGAGCAAGCTCAACTTTCAAGAACCAGATGATCCCAATAATCCTAAAAAATAAAGAGTATACAACCAATGCATTCTCCCGATAGTCACTCATGGAGCTGAAACATGGAACCTAACCTAGAGACAGACCTGCAAACAGACAAGTATGCATCATGCTCAAACTTTCATGAAGAGATCACAAGACACAGTATATAAGGAAGAAAACAGGTGTCCGTGACATCGTGGAAACTATTTAAAAAACTCAAATGGCAATGGGCAGGCCACGTTGCAAGAATGAAAGACAACCGATGGACATCACGTCTTACAACATGAATCCCCTGAGATCACATAAGAAACCGAGCGTGAAATGAAAAGAAATAAGAGAGGCAAAACGATAGCGCCACATAGTTACTCAGAACACGAATTTAACCGTTTTTACACAGAACTGGAGAGTAAAACTGATTTCGTAAGTGCAACCCTTCATGTTGGAGAAGAATAAATGTAATGTGTGATATGACTGTTCCAAAAACGCAACGCAGATTGCCTCATGGATGGTTAGAATGCAACTTCTTTTAAACTAAAATGAACGTAACGAAGTGTGGTTAATGTGAAGAGGGACTTTCTGTATTGTGTTTCTTCCTAACATTATTTCTTCATGACGCCTGCTACTTAGGAGCGAATGGAAGTGGCAATGGGTAACTTCGACATGAGCAGTGAGTGGGAATGGATGAAAAAAAAAACGCATTTTCTGTAATCAAAAAGGGAATAAGAGAATTCATGAAAGAAAAACATTTTGAAAAAATTAAATATATACATTACATTATTGTTGCTTTGAATAAATTGTTTGTTGAATTGTTTTGCCTCACATATTTCGTGCTCAGGATTCTAATCGGGGCCACCTTCACAAAGTTGTGTGCGAAACGTTTTTCTAATAAAATCTTATAAAATCTTCCTGGAGACTATATGATTGGAAAATTATGTCCAGATGAGCGCTTTTCCTCCCTTGATGAAATCGAGACGGATTTCTTGATAGGTACATTTCCGATGAGCACATTTCCTAATGAGCACATTTCCTGGTGGGCACTTTTCCGGAAACCGTCTGTGTCAGTGTCCGTATGTGCTGGTGTGAGGTCCTGTAATGGTCATCAGAAAATGGGATCGGCAAACTGAGTTAGAATTCGGCTGAGGCAACCCAGGCTGTTCGAGTTCAATTGTTACCTTTGCCATGTTAAATTCAAGACATGGATGGCATGAACTATTTTGCAATGATGAAACTACCATCGCGATAATGACAAGTTTGATACTTTCATTTGTTCCGTTATTGACTTATATAACCTTAACCCTAAACCCTAACCCTAAACATTGAACCTAACCATAACACTAAACCTCAACTTATATGCTTGGTAGTAAGATTTGATAAAATACGGTCTTAAATGGTTTGGTTTTCTGCTTTCATTTAGTCAGTATTTATGAAATTTTTCAAAAATAAATTCACGGATAGGGTTGAAGGAGTGGGGAAAAAAAACTGTAACCAGAGAAAAATTCAAAATTTGTATAGAAAAAAATGTCATTCTGAACACACAAACATACAGTAGCAAAATCTAACCAGGAAATGTTTTGAATTTCAATTGAAAAGGTAATAATAATCGCCTCTAATGTTCTTCAGAAGGCATGAATATCCTAACAAAAATATCTCCTCACTAACTCGATGGTTAACGGAGATGAGAGTAGATGGGTGAGTACTTAGAAGAACCACTTTACAATGACTACCTTACCGACCAGATAGCAGTAAGATAGTTACCACATGTAATCAACTTACCCGTCCTCTTTACACAGGTACCAAAAACAAAATCAAAAGTACATGCAGTATTGAAGCATTGAAGCAGAGTAAACTAACTAGGTCACTATGTATATCTAACACATTGAAATGGCGTAAATTAGATCACTATGTGTACCTGATATATTGAAGCTGCGTAGAATATTTTGACCATTTGAAACTGTATTTTGGAACATTAAAACACGAATACACTTAACTATGAAAGCAGAAATCTTGACCATTTAAAATTGTATTTCATTGAATTTATCTACAAAGGATATAAGTTAGGGTCAGAGCTTAAGGTTGGGTTTACGCTCAGGGCTTAGGGTTAAGGTTAAGGCAATATGTCAATTCGAAACAAATGAAAGCAGCAAACTTGTCATTATTGCGACGGCGATTTCACCACTGAAATTCCGAAAGATGTGTCAGGAACAGAACTCTAGATGTACTTAACAGTCACCAAAATAAGTCAAAGATAGTTGGCAATTGCTACCTTTCCCGTTTTAAAATGGCCACCGACCTAGCTGCAGGATAACAGACGTTGAGGATTTTAACCGAAGCCCTAACTCTAAACCTTGACCTTAAAATACTATCTGTAATACTAATCCTATAAAACACGAACACTATCACTAACCCTACAAAACCCCAAACTTGAAAATACTATCACTAAAAACAGTAGCCCTAAAAAAACTAACCTACCATTAGTATTCATCAAGTTTCATGCATTATTCTTTTTATATTGAAAAAAAAACAATAATTTCTTGAACTGCATAAATTAGCCAGCTATCAGTAGACCAGTTGATTTTTTTAATGATACCGATCTGAGGAATGTTGTCGTCTGCCTCTTTGATTTCGAATTTGTAGTCAGCGTCTGTTATTCTGCATCTGGAACGGTGGCCATTTTAAAACAGGAGAGGTAACAATCGCCGAATAGTTTTCACCGTCCATACAAATATGGTGAGTATGTCACTCCAATGTATGATAGCTGCATACATAATGAGTTCTTACCTGTAAGCGTATTTTTTCCCTCCGATTGGTTGCTTGAAGAGATTTACTCAGACTACAATTATAATAGCTTTTCACAACTTCTGTGACGTATATGCTTGATGAAATCAGCATGGAAGGAAATGCAATCCCTATTCACACTTTGATTAGTGCCGATGCGACCCTCTCCACCATGGCCTTTCACAGCTCAACAACACGTATGGCTGCAGCCTTGATTTGCACTGAAACAGTTCCGAAAGAGAAAAGGGAATTGGACCAATGGAAACAAGGCTCGTTTGGTCATTTTCAGCGCTCGGGCCGATTTCAGCGCAGACCCCAATTCTATTCCCTACCTTCAGTCGTGAGCGTCGTTTTCGTCATCGTTCTAAAGAAGCATTGTGGTGTCTGTCGACCAATATTTAAGGCGAATGAAAGAATATATGAGGCTATTCGGAAATGGATCAGGCAGGACACAAATGGCTGAAAGTGCTTATCATTTCTCTTTCTTTCACGATGACGCGTTCCTTACAAATCTCTCTCTCTCTCTCTCTCTCTCTCTCTCTCTCTTCCTTGAACAGAAGACAATCCAGTGCCCCCACTCCCAAAGGGACATCCAACATACAAGGATTACAGAACCAAACTCGATGCCATCCCCCTCACGGTTCAAGTCTTATAACAACACAATGTATTGTATTGTTGCAAAAGGTGATAACAATACAGCGAAGGCATTTAACTGGACGACAAAAGAAGTTTCATCATCATCATCAGTCTTTTAACGTCCGTCGTTGGACATAGACCTTCCCCAGGATTCGCCACAATTCTCTATCATGGGCGTCGCAGAACCATTATATCCTGATTGTCAAGTTCATCTCTCTATCTTGTGTTCTGTCGACCTCGGTTTTATCTTCTGATCTCTGGGGATCCATGTTGTGAGACGTGATTCCCATCGGTTGTCTTTCATTCTTGCAACATGGCATGCCCATTGCCATGAGCTGAGCGGTTGTTAAGTAACCTGATCCCATAAAATAGAGGTTTTCTTTCAGCTTAAAGAAGCCTTCGTGAAAATTTTATAAGTTTTACACTTTGAAATCCAAAGTACAATAGAAAAGGGGAACAAGACTTACCCTGATAATCTACGGCCTACGAGACATTTTTGGAGGTGTTTTCAGCTGAGAAATTCTTCAGAAGTTTTGCACTCGTCGTCTTTTTTGAAAGAGAATAATCATTTGATTATTTTCTTTCAAAAAAAGTCTCTTCTTAATCCTGAACATGGTGATTGTTACCTATTCCGCTTTAATTTCAAAACACATGGATCGCGGTCTCTTCTCTTAAGGAGAAAAAAATCATGAATGTTTTTGGGGCGATTTTACTTTCTGCTTTAAATTCAAAGATTTTTGCGTTAGATTTCGCTGCACGACGTCTTCGTCGGGATCTCTGGACAGTATTTCATCTTAGCAAATTTTGGAATTTTCTCTGATCACAGATTTTCTACGTTTTCTTCAACTTCGTATGTGAATTTATTCTCTAAAAATTTAATTTTCAAATGACAGCAGAAAAAATCTGTAAAAATTCGAAAGAACCAAAAGTTACTTTTCTCCTCAACAGAACAAAGCAGGGTTTTCTCTTTCTAGTGAAACATTACAGAATAAAAAAAAAGGTGTTATCAAGTATTATCTATAACCAGACTACAGCATTGGACCCCTTAAAAATATTTTTGTAACTGTATACTTATTTTTTGACTGCAACATATTCATATTTTTGGCAACAGAGGTTGAATGCTGTAGAGTTTGGTGTGTGTGTGTGTGTGTGTGTGTGTACAAGCTCGTCCCGTCCATTGAGCGAACTTACACGATTGTCACCTTCATCGTTCCAAAATGGCCACCGGTCCAGCTGTAGAGTGGCAGGCACTGTTGGCGAATTTAAAGTCAAGAAGCAGAAAACTATAGCCTTAACCCTAACCCTTATCCTAAAAATACTAATCCTACCACTAACCCTAAAATTGCTAGCCCTAACAAACACTGACCTTTACCAACATTAACCCTGCAGCTGGAGCGGTAGCCATTTTGAAACAGATAGTGTAACAATAACCAAATACAGTCTCTTACATACCACCAGAGTTGCTTAGAATAAACCATAAATGATCGACGAAATCATGAAGCAGGCCAGCTATCAACGCCTGATATTTACATCTTTTATTCAATTCGTTTGAGCTCTTCCTTCATAGAATACTCGTCTCCATAATGTCTTCCTTTACTTCGCTTTCAGGGTCTTGGCATGGGAATAACTTGTGACACTTCAAGCGAACTTTCCCATCACAAAATCCATAAAGGCACGGATTAAAAGCATGACTGATCAACCAGTTCAAATCCATGATTTGATGTGTTATGTCTTTGGTAAGATTTGGTTTCGTATGTTCCAACGGACACAGCACTTCCAACATTGAATTGGGAATGTAACTGAACGCATACAGTACAATAACGCTTAGAATGGTTATGGTCATTTCTATAAACGACTTTCGCGAACTAAAATACAATCTCCGTGGATGATAAGTCTCCTTCTGCTGGTCGATATCCTGCGCTTTACGGCAATATTTGGCCAGTCGAAACCACAGTAAGGCATACAGTATCGTAATTAATATTGAAACGATGATAAGAAAAGTAAAATTGACCAAATAATGATAGTGGAAACTTGATCGTATATCTTGCCAGCAAATGTGTGCAGAGAGATTTTCTTTAATTAAGAATTCCATGACCTGTGCGTGAATTCCATGGGGCAGTGAATAGACAGTCACCACTATAGTGATCCCGACGACGAGCCATGCGGCCGTCGAGTGAGATAACTGCTTGTTTAGCGTGCGGCATATGCGGTTGTATCTCTCAAAAGCGATCATTAGAAGCGTGAATAATGACGAAAAAAAGAAAAAATCCATGCAGAAGCGTTGTAATTGGCACCATATGTCCGCGTTATTCCCGAGAGGAGAGACAGATTCGTAGATTGAAAGCGGTCCTAAGACAATCGACGAGGCTAGATCAGCAAGAGCCAAATATAAAACCAGAACTTTCGATGCTGTTTTCCTTTGACGGACCAGTTTAATATTTGCAAAAATGACGAGGCTGTTACACACATATCCAAAGGGTAGCAAAATACCTATAACAATTAGTTGCGGTCGATTCCATCGATAAATTTCGTCGTTCAATTCTGACAGAGTCCAGTTTTTACTCAAGTCAACATTGATGTTTACGTTCATTTTGCATTGCCAATTCGCAAACTGTCGCACAACAAAAAAAAGTTTCAGTTAGACATTGGGACGCAAATATGTCAGTTTATATTTTTGTAGCAAGTTACGTCAGAAGCGAGACTGAAAAAAAATATTGCGTGACTTCCTGTTCTTCGAACAACAAGACGTTTTCACGGCGTTATTACGAGGGTCCCAATTGTAAAACTGATTGACTTAATTCATGAAAAAAAATGGCTTGTGTTTGCATTAAAAAAAGTCGATTGTCACAGTACTATGATTATTAGCTTGCACCGCATGAAATGTCGGATGCTGACAGAGAAATAGAGAACACTACACACTTTTTGATACGCGTTTATAATCATCATTCAGGATCCACTCTTCATCTCGAGTAATGATATGTTTCAAAAATAGATCAGTAATAAATACACACCTCAAAACGATTGTTTCTGATTTTCTTTCAATTTATGTGGAATCTTTTTATCAAACTATTTCAAAAGCCCGGTCACAACTAAATGACGAGAAACTACCATTGGAGGAGGACCAAGGTTTGTTGGAAAGGCAACGATTCTTACTTTTCCCGTTTTAAAATCGCTTGCATTCCAGCCGCAGTATAACAGACGCTGGTGATAAACTAATTATAACACTAACACTAAAAATACTTACCGTAACTCTAAAAATACTTAGTCCAATCCTGGTCCTTTGGAACAGAGACCATTTTAAAATAGCTCATATTGCTATTCAAGGATTATTTTCTACAATTTTAATGATCAGCTGCAATATATGGAAGTAATTATAGACGAAATAAAAATGTGCCTGGTAAATCTTTCTCTGCTCTTATAAGCTTGCAATTTTTTAATCAAGTTTCATATACTTGTATCACTTGAATCAATGTGTATTTCAATGTTGAATATGCATTTTTAATGTAAATCGTTTATGAAGATGCCAATAGAGGTATTTTATTTAATAAACAGATAAATAGATATTTTTTTCTCAATTGTCGTCGTTGATGGTACTCGTGGGTCTCCCTCGAATATTCTCATGTCTGTGATTCTTGAAGGAATCTCAAATAATTATTGTTACATTGTTCGCTTGTCAGCAATTCGTTCTCTACTTGCCAAACCGAATGATATTTCGATAATTCTTAGGATAGAATGAGAAAAAAATCAGGTAAATAGTATAAACACAATCATTTAAGCTGCTGCTGCTGAACAAATGAAAGCAGAAAACTTGACCATTTAAAACTGTATTTTATTAAATCTAACTACAAAGGATAACAATTAGGATTTCTCTTTAGCGATTAGGGTTAGTGTTAGGGTTTGGGGTTAGGGTTACAATTACCAAAATGAAATATTTTCTCATACTTGTGAAACTAAAATGGTTTATGAAATTAATATCGTGAAATGATGAAATAAATTTTCTTTGTCATTTCTGACAGTATTTCTTCATGTAATAAGAAGTTAACTAACTTCTATTTGTTCCCTATAGTCTCCATAATTTGCGCTTTACAGTGTTTATACTAGTTGCATCCCTTTTTGCACACCTCTCCTGAACAATTACCTATATTTATCCCCACTTCAGCTGAATTGTATCCCAATTTAAACTCAAACAATCTAGTCGTCGTGATTGCCCCACAGACAACATGTGATCAAAGGGGAGAAAATTATGGTATAACAGTTAAACAACCAGATTCAAAATAATATGATACTTAAATTCATCTTGCAAGCATCAGAATATGAATGACTTAAAATCCGACTCTTCATTTACACTCTTAAACAAAAAAAATGAACCAAGCCATCTCCATCATATAAAATATCTCAACTCCATAAAGAATCTATGGGTACATATTGAAACCAATCTGGTCGGAAGACATTTGGGAATACTGGCTTGCCTTGGGAATATTGTTACAGTACACAATGGATGGCTATCAGACAACTTACCCAAAAGTAAAATCTATCCCATACTAACACTGCATGCACTGTTGTATAAAATTGTTGGATATTTCATCCTTGATAGTAAGAATAAAAGAATAATTGAAAAAAAATGATTAAAATATTGACTTATATCTTTGTCCGGTAGTGTAGTACAAAATAATACAGAGAATCGCCCGATTTAACAATAGAAAAAAGTTATTATGAAATACACACCAGCTTAGATTCACTTCTAGACTGCACTGAAACATGATCGATTGTGAAATCTGACGCTTGATGTGGAAAAAAAATAAAACAATAGAGTAACCGGATTTACAGAAACAAATGAAACAAGATATATATATATATATATATATATATATATATATATATATATATATATATATATATATATATATATATATATATATATATATACCTCGGTCAAGTCAACGGTCATATTACTAATTTTTGACTATTTCTTTCTTCTTCCCTGTTTTATAGCAACTATCTTATCAATCATTTGAAATATTTTGGGTATTTTCTATCCTCATCTTAATTGCAAGCAAACAATCAATTAAGATGAAGGTAAAAAGTAGTCGTGAAGAATCAGAATAATAATGATTTATGATACTTCATCTAACAAAAATTGAAATAAATTAAAAACGAAGTAGGTTTTGGAACAAACGGCAAAAGAACTGTAAATCAGAGTATATATATATATATATATATATATATATATATATATATATATATATATATATATATATATATATATATATATATATATGGGGGTGTATTTGGTTGGTTCCTTTTTCTGTTTGTAGTTTCCTTGTCCATGCGCAAGTTTCCGCTTCTCCTCATCGTCAACCGCTTTGGCCACTTGAAACATAATTTCCATAAAAACATTCCGCACATACCCACCTCAACCCATACTTAACCCGCTTTCTTCTCTTCCGCTCTCTTACAGACACCCACGCGATTTTAAACACCCCCGTTCAACTATGTGTTTGTTTACCCCTTCCGGCCTCTGTCAATCCCGACCCTGCCTCGTCACACCGACGCAGGGAACCTTTTTACAATTGTCGGAACAAGAAACAGATTTCGCACAACTGTGATATTTTCTTTTTTTTTTTTTTTTCATATTAGAGCATCAACAGAACCAGTCTACACTACGACACTGACAGAGAGACATGAACAGACTTGGATAGCTATGAAGAGAGAGGGAGAGACAGAGACAGAGAGACAGAGAGACAGAGAGTGAGGGTGGATAGATTACCACGAGAAACACGACCCCGAATATTGAAATCAAGAAAAGATCTGAATCCGTAGAGGTTGAAATCCAAAAAAGCATCATCTCTGAAGTCCAGAATCACAAGAATATAATTTAGGAAAAAATAATTTTAAAGGGTTCTTTGAATACAAGTAGTAACAGTTTGGAGAAGAAAGAAACTCTACCTAACGATACTTTATTTACAGTTTTATGAAACAAAACCCTAAGCTATGAACATTAACTCTGTCTCGATACAGTTCTATGCAAATAATGATTTCTGTAGAGAATCAGAGCACTGACCTGTCTTATTTAACCCTTTTTCAATGGAAATTTAGGTTTTCGTGATTCCGACTTTCAAGATTTCAACTATTTCGATCTCTTGGTATCAAGGCTTTCAGGATGCTCAACTCTACACGGAGAGACCACAAGACAGCTCAATACATCCGGAAGAAGACAAGAGTCAGGGACATCATAGAATCCATTTTTTTAAAAAAAACTATAGTGGCAATGGGCTGGTCAGGTCGCAAGAATGGCTGATAACCGATGGACATCACGACCCACGACATGGATCTCCAGAGATTATATGCACAATCGAAGCCGACAGAATACTTGATAGAGAGACGAGCTAGACAAATTCAGAAAGTACTAGCTCCGCTACGCCCACGATAGAGATGCGTGGCGAATCCTGGGGACGGTTTATGTCCAACGACGGAAGTTAAGAGACTGATGATGATGATGATGATGATGATGATGATGATGATGATGATGATGATGATTTTTTGGCGATTTCAACATTTGGGGTTAATGGGTTCGGAATTGTAGCTTTTTGGATTAGGATTGGCAACGAATAGATAGACTAACATATATCAATCCCTCTGTGTGTGTGTGTGTGTGTGTGTGTGTGTGTGATGATTTCCTCGGCTTTTTCCCATTGACAGATTCACTAATATAGTAACAGTAGTCATCATTGGTTCCATGTCCGAAAAAAATTCTCTTCCCCCCAAAAATTAACTCATAATCACGAAGTATTACAGCAAAAAAAAATAAGTGTCCATCCTCCGAAATATATACAGTTGCCGGTTTGTTTGATTTTTTTAATCGAACCTCCAGTTTTTATCTAAAAGGTTAATTGAAACTCTTTGTAAAGAAGAATGAATATTATAACAATCCTTTAGAAAGGAAAACATTTCGAGTTCACGCTCTAATCAAAATATTCAAAATGTCCCACTTTCACGACAAAACTACATAACTTGCATCGTCGAGACTGAGTTCGAAACATCAAGTGATGAAACTCTTGAAATCATGCAAGAAATTCTCTCTGATTGCGATCTATCATATTCTATGGAAGGATGGACAATCAGCAAAGAAAGACATGATTAAATTTTTAGGTGGATCCATGTACAATTACCCCCCTACATCGTAGTTATAGATGTTTTGAGTTTGGTGGTAGGTTTCAATTGATTTCGACAGAAGATAAATTCGTTTTGTGATTCCTACTTTTGTATGAATTCCTACAGTTAAGCGAGAAGTTCACCATGCATGAAGAAATAAATGATTAAAAAAGGAAGAGAAAAGGCGACTATTCTACTGCAATGGTAAGCTATTGGTCTGCTGACTAATTCACAAGTGTAGTGAGTTCGATCCTAACTAGCAGCCCTACAAATGTTGCATGAGCGCGGGTGTCCATTGCCATTTTTGCAGGGGAGCAGGATATATTTCTGGTGGAGGTGTAAAAATGTATATTCAGAATATATCTTACTGACAACCCTCTTACCCGTGAAAAATAATACAGTCTCTTTATATAGGAACGTTGGGTTTACATGAGACAATTGTACCGAACAATAATACCCTATTGACAATGAAGTTCCAATTTTCAACACCCCACATCCGAGTTGAGAAGACCTGATCGGAGGGGATGGAATGCCCCGTCCACTACACAACGGACGCTCATGCCCTTATACCAGACAGAGCTAAGCATAGTCAATCTTACCATAATTCGTCAAATTCTGTTCATCTGCCTGTGTGTGATTGTATAACACAACATATCCACATGATTTTTCTCGTGAGTATTAATGGAGCCCCAGTCATGTTTTTAGCGAGTCAACTTTTGAAAATTCCAAAATCATAATGATGTAGTGTTTACGTTCTATCTATCCATCTATAAAATAATATAAGTCTGATTTCGTTTATCAGTATGTGACCTCTAAGTAGCCGAAACGGTGCATTGTAGCAAGAGGTACTGAATTAAGATACCCCTAAAAAGTTTTGATCTCCCATTGGGGCTCAATTTAGGCTTTCCGCTAGAACTAGTTGAAAATCCCACCCGTAGGGCTAGTTTATAGATGGTAACTAGATTTAAAGAGAAGAAATGAGCATAGCTGGGTACAGAAGAAGTACGGATGACCCATCAACATATTTTGTGTTAGAGTCTTAATGTGTATATATTCATTTTTCTCATAATGTTTTAGGCTTATATTTTATTCATGTTTGTAGTTGTTATTTATCCGAATTTTCCGAGTATTTCCGTCCATTAAATTTAATTGAAATTGAAATAAAGAAGTAGTATCCCATACATCTCGGGGGCTTGTCTTTCACGATGTCTTAACCAATTTGGCCGATTCTTCATGCAACGTACTTCAGCGAAAAGAGGATATTCAGCCAAGAAAGTTCTGGTGAAAAGTAACAATATGGGACAGAGAACATTAGTCACTTCAATAAGAAATTAAATTTTTAAAAAAATCTGAATGATAAATGATAAACAGTATTTCCTTTCAGACTTCGAACAACTTCAGGATTATCTCAGCGTTGTGAAAGCTTTTTAGACCCACGGAATTGTTTTCTTCTTTCCTCCATTCTTTTCGGACAAATGTCGTCTCATTTGATCCGTCAGCGTTCTCTTCACTAAGGTCATGTGACTGCTATTAGCAATAGATTGATCATGGCACGTTCAACAACAACAAGAAAAACGCCATTGCACGGCTGATCAGATTTAAAGCAATGAACGAATAGGAAAGTGAGTTTTTTTTTTCAAAAAGGTGTTTTCTCTTCTCTTTTTTTCTGCGCTGGTGGCCCATAGATTTATAAGATTGTTCAGTGTGGCATTGGCGATTTTGTTTTAAGCCTGACATTTTAACTGTTCTTCTAAATCAATGATTAAGTTTTATTGTCTTAATTTTTGTCTTTTTGTTTTTTCGATTTTTTCATTTTTTATTACAGAAGTGGGAAACATAAAAAGAAGAGCAACAAAAATGGTACCGGAACTTTAAATCTCTCATATGAAGATAGACTTCACGAGTTAATACTAACTACACCAAAAGAAATGAAAAATAAGGGGGGATGCAATAGAAGCGTTCAGAATGGTAAATGTTATAGAAAACATTCAAGCTAAAATGTTCTTACTATGAACAACAGAAACAACCAAATATATATATATATATATATATATATATATATATATATATATATATATATATACTGCAGATGAACCCTAAAAAAACTTCTCTCAAAGTATTATAAACAAGTAGAACCCACTTGTTGTGGGCTGGGTCATTAGAAAAGGGTGTAAATCGTTATACAAGCAACAGATTTGTTTTGAAAATCCATTATATCACTATAAATCCAAATCAACACCTGGCCACGTACATAAGTTCCCAAAATGGTTGACATGATTCCAATATGGTAGCAAAATTGTTCCATATTTGGATTATTTCCATTCTATAAGCCAGCAAATCTCACATACTATCTATGTGGTGATTAAAAGTTATATAGATGTTGTTTATAATATAATTAAATCCAAATTTTGTCAATATGGCCACAAATGGCTCCCATATTTTTCAGAATGGCCACCAAAGCTATAAATGAAGATATCTCTTGATCGCAACTAGTTATTACCACTTGTAGCACATGTTCTCTGACTAATTCGAAAAAGTAGAATCATTTTTTAGCACTTAATTATAGCAATTCCGACTAAATTCTGCACCGATCGCCTGGACTTATATTTGCTACTTGGGGGGCATTTTGAAGATAATTACGTATGTATCACACCCATAAAACACTTGCTGGCAATAGTTCACCATAAATGGACAGTCATTAGTGAATTTAAATGTGATTAAGCACTAACTCGCAATGTTCCTAACTCTACAGGTAGCCATTTGCAAACATCTTGAAAACTGGTGGGATTTTGCATGATCCGATGTTGATAATAAAAAGAACACCAAGAAGTATTATTGTTCCAAATTTCAAGCTCTTATAACCATTTTCACATTTCCCTTGTTTTATTTTTAGAGGCAGTATGCTACCAGCTATACCGTAGTAGATTACGATCCAAGTATACTTGAAACAAAACAGTAAATAATTTCAGGAACTAATACGACACATGAAAAAACTTTTCAAGTAAACAACTTGAACAGAAACGAAATACAAGCACAAATAAGGGCATCATTTTTGCCTGCAAAGTTTTTCGTGTGGTATTTTGGGATTATCTTTTTTATTTTTTCCCTTGATTTCATGGCATTTATAAGACAAATAAAGAAAGTCCTTCAACTAATGATCTATACTCGCCAGAGTTCAAAATGGGCTGTAATAGTGTTTAAACTGCGATATAAATAGAAATTATCCACTCGGTAAGGGAAATCAATGCAGTAAATGAGCGAGCTGTAAAATCATGCTTTCAAAACTTTATAAGAATATATTTCAGTTTATACAGCCAAGCGGGAAATTGATAAAATTTATCCATTAATAATAAAGAATTGAAGTCAAGGTGGAAAATGACCCCAAAACCAAGAGCAAAATACCAACAGTTCAAAATCAAAATTTTGAATAGAACATTTTAAAATCGTTTAAAACTGATTAGCAAGAAAATGGATGCCATTGAAATTGAATGAGAAACAAAAAATAAACTGATCTGTTTTGCATTGATTCATCGCTTTATAAAAGAATCAACTTGTGATACCGACCGGAGAAGGACAGGATTCGAATGAGTGGCTAAAACCTCAACCGAATCCATGCTATTATTCATGGAAGGTTATGGTGAGTTTTTGATTGCATAGTTGCCAAAATTTTCTCAAAAGTGGCTAAAGAATTAATGCGTATAGATATGTACACCAACTTGAAATGGTGTTTCTTTTAAATCGAAACCAATAGCCTCCAGTGAATATGCAGGCGTTGAGACAGATGCGTAGCTGATGGGGGTGTGAGAGTTATTTGAAAACTTTCTCTGAGCCCCCAATAGGGGGAGGGTGCAAAGATTTACAAAGAGTAGGTAACCTACTGCTTTTCTTCAGACTTTATACAATGAATGTTGGAGTGGCACCTCAAGAAACCAACCCTCCTACGCCCCCAAATCTTGAGCTAGGCCCCTGTGAAGGGGCCAACGTGGAATGATTTATATTATTTTTTCAATTATGTTTTTCGGAAGCGAAGCTTAGGAGATTGGGGGCTGCTTGAAAATGATCCTGCCCCCGGGTCCTTAATAGAGGGTCCGAAAAAGCTGTATAAATGGTAGTTCATCGTCTGCATTTCTAGTTATAAATCTCATTAATGTTGAATGGGGCCTTCCAAAGAGCAAAGCCACCCAGGCCCCAAATCTGTATCTAAGAATTATATTTCAAAAATTCTTGTTTAGATGGGATTCAATCGTTTGTAAGCCTTTCTTTGGAATAAATTTTACAAATTTATTTTGGAAAAAAATGGAAAGGCTCTACAAATTCTTTACATTGATATTTTACTTATCCAATAATAAGTATAAACTCAAACATCTGCCAAAATAGTTTCAATACGTTCTGTGAAAATCGGTTGAAAAAACAAAACCTTTTTCCATTGTTATATATATATATATATATATATATATATATATATATATATATATATATATATACTAAAATTAATCTGACACAAGGTCAAATTAGTGGAGCACCTCGTAATAATCAAACTGACTCAATTGACCATGATATACGAAACAAATCTACTAAATATCGTTCTCAGAGATCTCTTTGATAGATATACTATATTGGATTAGCTTAGCTTATGAATGTTTTCCCAACAAGTGCAATTCAATCTTCTCAGAATGAGCAACTGCCTTACCCAATGTTAATCATTTTTGAATCTCTTGTTGCTCTTAATTTTAGTTTTCCTCACTCTTTTAAACCATTTCAACTCTCTTATTGTCACTTTGGTCTTTGTCAGTCTTCATTCCAAACATGTCATAGTTTAGTGTTTCAACCACGAACATCAACGTACAATTTCAACATATTTTTTCTGGTCTTAATTCTCTGGTAAAATAATTCCCTTTTTACAAATCTCTCAATGTGAAAAGTAACCGTGAGGACTTGAACAAAAGTAAAGAAAAAAAAAATAGAGAGAGAATAAAAGTAACACTTGGCGCTTACCAGGGTTCGAACATCTACCATAGATGCCGTTTGGAATTTGGTAAAGACTTCATCCACCAAGCAAGTCCAGTACAGATATTTTGAGCTTAATCTGGCAGAAGTTGAAAATAGTTGAGCCCTCGGTGAGGATCGATCTCACTTTGCTAACTATTGCTTTTCGAAAGGTCCCTTTTGAGATAATTGTTAATCCTGGCTTAGTCTGGAAGAAACGATGAAGAAGTGGCTATAAAGATTGTGTGACACCAAACTCTCAAATGAGGAAGCCCTGGGTGCAGATCCTCTCCTATCACTTCCATAAATCGAGCAGAGCTGAATCTTTTTTTTTATTCCCATCACAGGTTCGCTCTCACAAAATTTACCACTGACATAGCTCAAGAGCGCCATACAACATAACCTTACACGAGACATTCAAAAACTTAATTTAATATATGATCTTCCACGTAGCAAAAATTGAGGCATTTCATGATGTCTGCGTCGATCCCAACTTATATTAGGACATTTTTTTTTAAACTTTTCTTTTTAGACATGAATCAATAAATAAGCGTCAGAATGAAATTATCTCAAGAAATATCCCAGAATCCAATTAAATACGGATTTCCTCCCTTTAACTCTTCCGGCATATTCACATCTTTCAAACACGTTTTTTTTTGTTTTTTTTTGCCCTTTTCTTCTATTTTTCATTCGTTTATTTACATAGGTATTTATTTTTGCTTATTTAGAAAAAAAAAAGATTTAACTTCATTTCTGCTTGAGTGTTTTGTTGGTAGAAACCTGAAATCCGACACTTTTTTTCCGTTTTATCATTATTCATTTCATTTTTCGATTGAGGTAATATATATATATATATATATATATATATGAAAAAAAAATTTCCACCGGAAGATATGCGTGTGTGTATGTGTATGCATGTGTGTGCATGTGTGCGTGTGTGCGTGTGTACTTGTGTGTATTGACAAATATAAATATGTACGAATAGTTATGTAGATGATATATTCACGAGCGTGGATTACGTAACTTCTGGCTGGTTTTCTAGCTGAAATGTTCTCTGCATAATGTTCGATCTATACGATTAGTATTAAGCATAAAGTCCTGTGCATTGGCAAACAATAAGATTAATGAATATTTTAGTGTAAAATAACTGTCTGTAATTTGTAATTTGTTTTCTCACGGTCCAATACCTTACTTCTATTTTCTGGTCAGAACTTTTCGGAATTGGTGCATAAACCTGAATTAACAATCTGTCTCATCAAGCAGCACCAAGCTCAAATTACTTTCCTGGAAATGGACATATGATGCTATCAAAGACCATATCAATCAGCTATACGAATGTATATGACGTGCTACATAAATCAAACCACAAACACACACAAGCATATATATATACATATAATGTAACCTTTGATATCATCCAGGAAGGTAATTTAAACTTGTAGATAGTTTAGTTATCCAGGCTTACGCGCCAACTTCGAGAAGTTCTGACCAGGTGATTAATAAGGTTTTTTAACGATATCAATAAAGTAATGGACCGGGAGGAGACAAATTAAAAAATACTCATGGGGAACTTCAACAATAACAAAGATCTCTCTCTCTCTCTCTCTCTCTCTCTCTCTCTCTCTCTCTCTCTCTCTCTCTCTCTCTCTCTCTCTCTCACACACACACACACACACACACACACACAGATGTGCGTCTTCGTATCATATTAGTTCACACATGCTGCCAAAAATATCGGCAGTATTCAAATAATTTTCCCGTTGCACTTTACTTGAGTAAAATATCAAAAACATCACGTTGCCCCACATATCCAACAATAATGAACTCAAAATAAATATTTGAGGCTAATCTGCAATTAGTATTCAATTGTTATCTCCCTGGGGAAATGTTACGGACAGAAAATATAGTGCATCGCCTGAATTATCTTATAAGCATATCCCAATAATTTTTTTGCTATTTTAAAAAAATCATTCTAAGGCCCAATGATATAACACTTGTCTGATGGCGTCGTATGTTCGACACCCAACGGGATGACCATTTTTTATATATTTCTTTACTCTGACAAATGTTGCAGATATCATGTAAATAGATTTTCTATTTATAAAGAATTTTTTGATATGCATCGTTTTATCTATCTATCTATCTATCTATCTATCTATCTATCAATCCAAATATTTGTGGTCTTGTCTTTCTTTAACTTTGTCATTGAATAGTAGGCGCCAAAGTAATTCTTTGCGTTCAGAGTGACACTGGACAAAAGGGGAACGCTTGGTATTTGACGATTGTGCAAGTCATAACGCATTCGCTACTATTGATATCACTTTCCCTCCAACAAAACTAAGATGACGGAATATAAATGAAGATGGTCGCTTTTGCTTCTGTGTTGACTTTTCTTCTGTTCAACCTGAAAAGTAATCTCTATATATTGGAGATACTAGTCCTAGTAATGCATGGAATAACAGAAATACTTCATCACAAATCTTCAGAAAACATTTATGAAGATTCTAGGCGGAATATTGCGCGGAATGATAGAGATTCGTACTCTCAAATCTCTAGACAACACTTATGGAGATTCTTGGCAGAACATTGTGTGGGATAATGGAAATATCTAATCACAAATGTTCAGACATCAGTTATGGAGATAAAAGTCTGAATAATGTGCGGAATCTACAAATAACAGCCACGAAGATATTTATTCTAAGACGTGGAATAATGAAAATACTTCTCCTCAAACAATAGCTATTAAGATACTAGTCTTAATATTGTGGAATAATGGATGTACTTAATTCTAAATCTTCAAACAACAGTTAAAGAGATATTTTTACGAATAATACATTGAACAATGGAAATATTTGATCTAAAATATCCGAATTACACCTATGTAGATACCTGTTCGACTAATGTCCCGATTCATAAAAAGCTAGTTATAAAGATGCCCGTCCAAATATCGGGCTGACTAATGACGGAAATACTTCGACTCAGTACTTCAGATAACAGTTAATAAGTCACTCGTCCAAAGATGAGAATGAAAATACTTCGTCTGGGGCTTTGAAAGGTGTTCTCGAAAAGAGGAGTGACTGGCTTAGAAGGGAACCGACAAATAAAACATGGGAGACATGGGTGTTCGGGGAGATAAATAGCAGACGAGAAATCGGGTAGGGTTAAAGTATGACTGAAAAAGCGCTTGTCAAAAATGGAAGCGACAAGAGAAAAAGAGAAAAGTAAAAAAAAAAAAAAAAAGGAAAGGATTAATAGAGATGAAAATGAAGATGAGAACGAGGCAAGAAAACTCCCATAAAACTGCCAAATATTTATAGCCTGACCTATCGCCATCAACACCAGAAGGCATGCGCCCCAGCGGCCGTCAACTTGGCCTGCCACGACGAACGCCCGACAGAGAAAGACATTTAAACTGATCGGTAGAAAAAAAAAACGAGGAGGACTTGAGGGCACAATGGTGTCAGGGCAAACCGTGTCATGAAGACTTTACAATACGTCCTATAACTTTAGAATCTCCTAATCTGGACCAATCTTTCCCTGTGAGTTATTTTTGTCCATTGTGGGGTTTTGATCAGTAGAGATGGGGTTTTTTTTTCGGAAGAGATGGGTTTTTTGTCCTATAGGGATTTTTCCATCGTTGGTTTTTGTCCACTAAATATTTTATTTGATTTTTCGGTAGTTATGGAGTTTTTGTCCACAGGGATTTTGTCCATCGTGGGTTTTTATCCACAAGAGACTTTTCCCGTAGATATGGGGGTTTTGTCCGAAGGGACTTTGTCCGGTGAGTTTATTCCGTTGGAGGTTTTGTCATGAGCCCCGCTTAAACTCAACAAACCCATCGAGAGAGGTGTTGGGTTGGGTAGGATAGTGTTTATGCAAATCAACACACGACCTTCATTTATTTCACTGACTTACTTCACATTCTTCGTCTGGTTTCTTCTTCTGAGGATTTCATGGAAATTCGTCGTCCAAGGTAGATGTAAGGATCTACTTTCTTTAGCTCTTCGTTTCCGATCTTGATCGTTATGTCTTTGTCCTAAATATTTTTAGACTACATTACGTTCGTTTTACTGAAACTCGATTTCCAAGAGCCAAAAATTCAATTTGTCCCTAAATATATACATATATATATACACACGCACACACACACACGCACACACACACACATACATATATATATATATATATATATATATATATATAATCAATGCACTCTCCCTGTAGTCACCTACCGAGCAGAAACATGGAACATAACCCAAAGAATGGCCCTCAAACTGAGAACCATGCAACGTGCACGGGAGAGAATCATGTTCAACCTCACATGGAGAGATAGATCACAAGACAGCACTGTATATTAAAGAAAAGACAAGAGTGGGATATACCTTAGAAACCATTCGAAAATTCAAATGGCAATGGGCTGGACATGTTGCTAGAACGTCAGATAACTGCTGGACATCACGACTCACAGCATGGATCCCTAGAGATCATATGCAAAATTGTGGCCGACAGAAAGTAACATGTCGTGACGAGCTTGAGAAATCCAGAAAATACTTGCTCTGCATATCTTTAGAAAGGCCTATATCCAAAAGAAGGCCAATCCTAAATATGATGATGATGATGATGATGATGATGAATCTTGACCATGGCTGGTGCATGATTCAATCTATATACGGAACCTATCATTCCAGATGGAACGCCCTTCTTACAGATATTTGATCCTTTACTTACTTTCTTTGTTAACTCAAAACCGGTCGTGATCCAGCCAGATATCACATATACGGGACAAAAAAAAAACACTAGACAAAAATCCCCACCCCTACAGGATAAAAGCCCTTCAGTGAAAAAATAAAACAGACTTTGTTTAAAGTTTCCAATAATCTTCTTACAAATCTACTTAGGTAGTAGATTTTAACATTACTGTCCTCAATTTTTGACATCTTAGGGGACACATGACTACGAATTCAGGAATGCATCAAAAGGCATCAGCACGAAAGGACAACAGTCAAACTGCAAGCTGTGTAATGCGGTCTTCTTCAAGTTACAATGTTACAAAAGGCATCAGAAGGGATTATCAAGACTGTAGTATGAATATTTTAGTTGAAATTGTATCAATTAGAAGAACATTCATTTTCATTTTCATACACAAGTTAAAGTTGAATCAATAATAACTTACTAATTCGGTTTATTGATCTTTTAAAATCAAATTAGATCGACTAATTTTTTTTGTAATTACAATCAGCCGATGTTAATTTATCTCATAGGCTCAATAAACCTAAACTTTTAATTTGTTTCGGATACGTACGTAATGGCGGGAATCATTGTGTATAAAAATGAAAATTAATGTTTTTTGGAGGGTGGGGTTGTCCATGTGGGTCAGTTGGTTGTTGCTGCATGTTTGAGTAGTTTTAGTATACAATACACTTGTTGAAAACTACAAAAATATTGGAGTGTTTTAAAAATCCAATTAAACGTTGATATCTTCTTTTTCTTTTTAATTTTAAAATCCCACGAGAAATTTTTGTAGTTAGCATATAAGAAGCGACAGAGAAGTGTGGTATCTTTTCGGCTTTTTTTTATTTATCATTATAAAAATTCAAATGATTACCAATTCTATTTTTCCTGGGGTATATGGTACAAAAAATATAAAATCCCAATTAAACCTTCATTCATTCAAATTTATTTTTCAAAAATACTAAATTAAATTACTCAATAAGTACAAATTCGTACTACTGTGTTCACTGTGAATATATAATACTTTATATGGTCCATATATCGTTGCAATATGAGATATTTACAAAGCGGTTTTGTAAGAAATTGAGAACTCCAAAAAGATTTTGTCTCATTTTTTGCAAATGATGATGCTTATACATCAGCTACTAAAAATATAATTGTTTTATCTTTTAATGCGAGGGGATTCGTCCATTGTGGGGTTTTGTCCAATAGAGATGCGGGGTTTTTGTTCGAGGGGATTTCGTCTAGCAGGTTTATTCTTTTTTCACGTTGGGTATTTTGTACAAGGGGATTTTGTCATGGACCTCACAGAACCACAAGTTCACCGAAAAATATGTTAGTAGGATAGGGATGTACCAATCAACACACGACTTCCACTTATTTTATTCACCTACCTCCCGTACTTCGTTATATATACACAACAGGTCGTGCGCGTTTTGTGTTGCTTTCTTATAAAGCCAAACACGTCTTGGCACATTTAATAGTAACTAAGCGCCTTTAAGTCTTCCACTTTCCAAATTTTTATTTTCTTTCTGGATTTTTTAAGCAGTTATTTTACCATTTTTGTTGTCCCTCCTATTCGAAGCAAACATGTTCGGCTGTGCGTCGTGTGGCCCTCCGCCCAATACTGCTAAGCAAGGAATCATGGGTAGCAACGATAACATTTGGATTATATTTAAATAAATAATCGTCTCCAAGCCTTGGCACCGAAAAGAACTTCTGTCGCTTTTCAGTCAACGAGGAACACGGATTATCTCCGACTAGCTGTCATCGTTTTTAGTATTCATCACTCAGGGTGGCCGCAAAGTACGACTGCATCCACGAGCATTTTTTTATAGACTATTTTTGGATTATTTTACCTTTATTTTTTTTTACAGATTTTTCTAGATTATTTTCTTAGATTTTGAGGGCTCTTCAGAAATATAGCGCCATCAGAGCTCAGGCACCAAACAAAGTTTCAGGGTCTAGGGGTCCAACGCACTCATCTACATAGGGAGGTGCGGATTGGCCGAGCGGACAGCAGCAAACCGACGAGAGTTGGTGTTCATTTCGCACTAATGCCCTTTGGAAAGGCATAAATCCATTACCGTGCCCTCGTCGCAGCTATGTATAAAATCGCACAGGGTGGAAGTGAGTGACACCATATCAAGTGCTTGACGACTTCAAGTCTATTTCACATATCGCAAACCGGACTGAGTGAGTAGTATAATGTGATATGCGGAGCCCAAGCAAGAACGGCTGACATCGTATCCAGCATAAGGGCACTAAATTCTTTTTTAACGTCCGCTTAGCTTAACAACAACAGAGTTGCGAGTGTATGTCGGCTTGACTATTCAAAAGCAGATTGAGAGATTCTTCTTCGAATTTTGTTAGAGGGGTAGATGGCCGAAACGTTGTGAAGAAAAAACATGCAGACGTGAAGAATCGTCTGATCTTATCATACATAAAGATAAGTGATTTTTTAAGATAATTTTATTCGATTCTAGATTGATTACGTTTGCTGATCCAGAGCTTATTTCTGCTTGGTGTCATCCGTGCAGTGAAAATTAAGTCCGAGACATTTCTTTTATGTAATAAGTCCAACTTTAGTCCAACTCCTGACCAATTTTTTTTTTTACCCCGTAACTAGAACAGTAAGAACAATCCTCGCGAAATTTAGTGGAGTAAACTCTTTATTGTTTGTCAGTCATATCACGTTGAAGCAAACCTATCAACATTTTCCATTCTGTGATTTGAAATCGGGACCATGTGATTAGAAGGCGACTCTCTTACCAACTGAGATAAACTGACAACAAGTAGTAAAGGTGGGAGTGGAGTTTGACCCTGCAGCCTACCAGGCTTGTTTGTTTTACAATAACAAATTCTTTTATGAAGAAAGGAACAACATTCATTCGTTTGTTTTTAGTTTGCTTTTGTAAGCAATGACATTTTTCTGATTAAAATTATATTTCGGTTTTTAGGAGTTTACTGAACTTGGCTTCGTCTGGCACAGGGGCATATGTGTGGAGTACCCAAGAAGGATCACGTTAACTAAAGTCATAATATTATGTAGTGCTAGCTTCCCAAGCATTATTCTATTAATTCAAACGGTTTGTAGGAGATATTTCTATCAGCAAACGTGTTTCCTTGGAGTGGATGAATCCATGGTTAGGGACAGAGAACCAAGAAAATCAATGACACCCATTTTTAGGACCGTTGCAAATACAACAAGATTATTGACCTTCCTCGCTTCATAACATCATAATGCAGTAAATTCTTTGTAAGAATCTGGCACATTTGGATTCCCATTCATTCTGACGAAGCCTGTTTTTGGCGGAACATGTAAATGAAATTTTTTTTTTTCAAGGAAAAATTATGTTTATTTCCACTTGGCTGTTACTAATGACACACACACACACACACACACACACATACACACACACAAACAGAAACAAATAGAGCAGATATAGACCGTGAAAAAAACAATATGAGAATTTGGAGTTTAAACAGTTATTTGGACCTTTGCATTACCGGCAGCTGTTTATCTCAATGGTAAGAGCAACGCTACCTTGGAGCAGCTACCCTATCGGTCGCAAATCCGATTCCTGTCGCAGTCCTATATTTTTTTAATCGTTTATTCTATTTTACGTTGTCGACGCCAAATGATACATTCACCGTGCAATGACGGGAGATCATTTAAAATAGAGTTTCAATATAATATAACGCAATTTATAATCATTCTGTCGGATCGTTTTTCCATTTCTTAATAATACAATTTGTCCGCGTTGAAAGGAACAAATAGAGCAGATATAGACCGTGAATGAAAAAAATTAGAATTTATGGTAGGAACATGTGTGTGTATCTTCTGTATCTGTATGTGTGTGTGTGTGTGTGTGTGTGTGTGTGATTTTGTACTCCTTTTCAGATACATTTCTTGATCATTGTTCTAAGGAGGCTATTTTGCGTCCATGCCTCGACATCAACTCGAGTAGTTGACAAAATATGTTGTTTTTTTTCTTCTTCTACATTTCATCTCCTAAAATCTGTTCTCTCCTCTAACTCTTTTTGCTCCATGCTTTCTCTTCTGTTTTTTAGGGGGGGGGTCGACAAAAGATGCCTTTCTTGATTTTATTTCTCGCTGAGCTCCATCCACACACGTACGCACACATAACCACACACGCTCACATGAACCGATACACACCAGCACATACAAGAACATAAACATACATCTATTTTTAGAAACGCACACATATACCGACACGGACGAACGTCAGGCCCATAATCGCACACTCACAAATATATCCATTCTTTACATTGCTATCTACATGCATGCGTGATAATATTACACACATTCATGCAAACAACCCCCAAATCACTAGCACAAACATACACAAACACACATCTATATAGAACGTACAAACACATTCGTACAGATACGAAAAATATACATGTATACAAACATATACAAGTATACATACGCGCCTCTGCCTTGGAAATAATATTTTAAAATCCTGATTTTTACTTAGACTTGAAAACCCACCAGTTGGCGTCGATGAAAAATACGTCACCATCTTATTCACGAGTCAGACCTTATACAGCCCACATAAATATCACAAACACACATGCATACACACACGCAAGCAAGCGAACACACACACACACACACATATACACACACTCATACATATATATATATATATATATATATATATATATATATATATATATATATATATATAATGGCATTCGTTTTCCCCGACTCTCATATTCCCGCACGCCCATTGGCCAACTTATCACTTAGCTGACTCTTCATTTTCCCGGCTATTCGTTACCCGAAAAACAATGGAAAACAATTTGAGTATCATAACAGACCTTTCTTTCCTACTTTACTCTTTACAATAACACCGGTCGACTTTTTCTTTGTTAAACACATGCGTGCGCATAGAACTCATGTGCACACTCACAAAATTCAAAAATGTGATACATATACATACACAGGCACACACACTCCGTCATGCACACATATATGCATGTATGAAACGACATATATATCATACATACATTCAAACACACATACACACACACACACACATACACACACACACATATGAAACAACATACATGACATACATACTCACATTTAAAAACACACGCACATATATGACTTCAACAGTTTTACACCAACTCATACGCTTATAAAACATACATAATAGACATGAACATAGATACCAACAAAAAAGAGGTGACCATCCAACCCAGCCTCCACTTTTTGTCGACTGGAAACAGTACTGACTCTCGCTAAACTCGATTATTTGGCTTTCCATTAGCCGCCATTAAGATAAGGGCATCAGGCTACTTTCGACAAGATAAATTCGCGCCAATGAATAAGCCCCTCCCTTCCCTCTACCAAACGCTCAATATGTCGCCAGTGTCATGGCAGCTCTTGTTGATTTAGCGAGAGAAATTTCATGGCATCAATAGACTTCCTACCTCCGTTAGACTAATTCACGCCTATTTCTATCCTTCCCCCCTCTCCCTCTCTCTCCCTCCCTCCCTCTCCCTCCCTCCCTCTCGCTTTCTGTCTGCGCAGAGCTATTATTCACATTTTCAAACACTTTGTCTCTCTCTCTCTCTCTCCCTCTCTCTGTGCGTGTGTGTGTGTGTGTGTGCGTGTGTGTGTGTGTGTGTGTGTGTGCGTGAATGTATCTCTCCTGTCAATTAGTATTTTTTCTATTGTTGGTACAATACCTGCTCCATCCATTTGCGTATTGCGGGTGAAAGATTAAGAACTCTCAATAAATCTCTCTATCTCTCCATCTGCCCATCTGTCTATCTATATAATAGTTCAAGATACAAGGCTCTACATCTATAACACTTTTCAATTTTCCTGCATTGTCCCTCCCCCCCTCTCTCTCTCTCTCGTAAGCGTAGGTTGTTCCTCCATGTGCCAAGGGTCACACTGTGAAGTCCTCCTCATGTCCCTGAGACTATACCCGCACAATCTGTACAGGGTTAATTTTCCTGATAAAAGGTAACCTTGCCATCGTAGAAAACCGTCGCTGTGAAGGAGTGTACCAGGTCTTCAACGATGTTGAGGTGAGTGACAAAGTGCCTTCCACCGTGTTTCCCACCAGAACGTTACCCGAGCCACAACACTGTCCCTCCGATTTATTGTTTCCCCAGGGTGCATCCAGGTACCATTGCCCCCCCCCCATCTAGGATATTGATGCATACGTAACATGCTGTACACCTTATTCAAGAAAGTCATCGAACCAAGCAACCCTTCTCCATTGATATACGTTTCAGTTCCGACGTTTGCGTGTTCATTAAAGACACTTTTGGAGATGGACATTGGTTTGCATTTTTACTCTGACTGGCTTGAGGCCATGCAGACCCATACGATACAAAGACTGATGTATGGTGTGTTGTGACGAATTCTATTCTTCACCTTAATTAAAGTTATCTGAAAGCTGTGCCACGGTGGCCCATCTGTTGGTTTGTACATGACGGAGAAGCCATTGTTCACTTCTTGCCCCAAAATACCTTGTCAGAAGTTGAGGATTTTTCTTACATAGAACTCCGTTAATCGCTACCCACGGCAACTGAACGTGAGCACCCAAAAAGATCTGACTTGATCTTCTGGACATAAGTTCGCCTTTTTTTAAGGTAATTCAAATCTTTCTCTTACCAATAACTGCGGCATCCAACACGCCAAAATGGAGGAATCTATATCGTCGCTGCACCACCCCACTGCATGAAAATTAACATCATTAACATCACCCAATCCTGATAAGAATATCCCTTATTCTGGGTTGAGCACTCTTTAAGTGAGGTAACTCGTTCATTACAAACTTAAATTCAACCTTACTGACCGTCTACTACTGCGCAAGGCAGAGCTAAGACGCTAGCCTCTAGGTACTGGTGCGAAGGATTCAATCCTACCTCGTTGTACTTGATGGGATAATGGATAGTCTATAGCCATACTGAAGAGTTGTAATACAACGAAACAGCCGTCTGTGGATGACACAATTATCCAATTATCATTATGGTATATTATACATATATATATTATTAGATATAATTATCCCAACTTATAAGCTTAAAAACTTTGCCTTTCAGACTATTTTTCTAAAAAAGGATGAAGGTAACTCCAAAAAAACCATGCTAGTTGATAATAATTAGTTTTGTTAAGAAATGAGATACGTGAGTAAGATGCCGATAACCCACTAGCTACCATGTTTAACGAAATTTTTTCCATCTATAATGTCTAAAAATTCCTACTAAACAAGGTTTTGGAAGAAATCTCTCAGAGTCGAACGTCGTCGTCGTCGCTATCGCTCGAGGTCAAGGATGTTGGTTTACGTTCTGTTTATCCATTTATGAGCTCTCAGATGGCGTATGAATCCAATTTTGGATTCGAGAGTTCTTCCGCATTCAGGACAGGTAATACCTAGTTCCAGATGGCAGATCAGGCATTTTCTTTCGTTTTTCTTCTCTTTTTTTTTCCTAATTATACGCATGGGTTCGTGTCAAAAGTTGTTATTCTCTCTCGGATGATGTTTCTGCAGGGTTTCTCGTCTATGGCACATGTTACATAGTTGTTGATGTTGATCTTACATTTCTCCATGTTAGCTTTTACGGCCTATTTCGATCTCTTCCGCTCTCCGCCTCATTTACGTTTGCTTTGAGTCGGTCAAAAAGATACGAAATGATATTCTTGAGATTATGTCAATATGCATGAAATCTTCAACAAAATCCTTGTTTATTTACTAAATATTGATTATCTACTAGCGTGTTTTTTCAAAGTTACCTTTTCTGCCTTACTCATAGAATCTTCAACAAAATCCTTGTTTGTTGACTAAATATTGATTATATACAAGCATGTTTTTCAAAGTTACTTTTTCTGCCTCAGAATTGTCTGGGGAGCCAAGACATATACCTGGAAAATTCGTTCGAAAAGTGAATTTGTAGAAAAAGAGAAGGAGAAAAAAAAACAGCAAAAAAAAAATGATTGGAACATTCGTTTGCAGTTGACACTTTTCTGACCGACCTGCAATGATTTCAACCTCCAGTCCAAGTCTAGAGTTGACTTTGTTTATCCAACGCGACATGATAAACAAGAACAACCCTCACCAAATTCAGGGGAGTAAAAATTAATATTCTGATAACATGATTTGAAATCACGACCAATTGATTGGTAGGGTGGTTTCTTACCGACTGAACTAAATTGATGAGTCTATGCTAAAATCTATGTTACAACTATGCAGTGGCTCATTTCATTCAAATAAATAAATATATTGATTCAAAAATATATCATATGTATTATCTATACAAAAGTTGCAATAATCATCTTCAATCGGAGTAGAAGTAGGGCGGGAGTTTTACCCCGGCGCAGCCATCCTTGTCAACCCTTCCCCTTTCTATTTTGTTTTTCAGTGTAAATATTAGGTTGAAGCAAAAGTGTCCAGAATTTTCTGACAAAATTTTCTTTCTTATAAACGCAAAGCAACATTATTCAACTATCAAGACATTTTTGTTTGCTATTTACGGCCTTTGACAACATCATGGAAAATTGTGTATTCCGTCTTGAATGAACAATTCCGGTTTCGATTCAATCAATTCTTAAGTTGAAATTTTTGGTACATGAAAATTGTTGCCAAATGTTACCAAGCGTACGGTGTTACGTTGAATAAAACAAATGATAGTCTGGAGATAACAGGTCAGGAGAATATGTTGAATGAGGAAGAACTACCCATCACTACTTCCATGTATCCCATTTGCCACATAGGAGTGGCCGTCGTCATGCAGCAAAATCGCAATCGACTTCCTAACCCAGAAAAAGATCTTTTCTAATCAAATATGGCATTCAAATGAGGCAATTGCTCACTGCCCTAATATTTTGTTCGGGTTATAGCAATTAGTAATAAAGCATCCTCTTTGAATTCCACCAAACACATGATCGTTTTCTCTTGTAAATTCTTATTCAGTTGAGACTGTCCAAGATCTTTTCAGGATTTTTTTTTTCGTTTCGAATACTCACAATAAATGTGGAAGCCATTAAGTTAGCTTCTAAAATTTTCCTATGGCTTGCAAATGGAGTACTACAGTTGGCTGATTGCACAAACAAAAAATAATTGATTAAACTTCAAAGTCACTTCTAAGATTTCTCTTACATTGCGTAAACGATGTCCCTGGGAAAATTTTGCACGATCCTAATAAATCAAGGAATAATAAGGAGCCTGCACAAAACCTCTTCGTAAAGTGGACCCAGACGAGGCAAACAGACACACAGATGAATGGATGCAATTTTTTCTTTTTGGAACGTTTGTTTTCGTTTGTTTGAAAACATTGGTAGATTATAAGGGAAGGCATGTCTCTATGAGTCGACGAAAATAAAGGAATGTGAAATTTTCACTCAAGTCAGTCGTGAAATTCATTTATTCCCGTACAAATCATTCGATGACGCCAACAAAAACACAATCGATGACCCATCCTGTCATTGACGAACCATCTAGTCATCGACAACCCATCCTGTCATCGATGCATAAACACAACGAACAATGCATTCAGATACGTATCAAAGCATCCATTTATATATGGTGAAAGAAAGAAAGAGAGAAAGAAAGAAAGAAAGAAAGAGAGAAAGAAAGAAAGAAAGAAAGAAAGAAAGAAAGAAAGAAAGAAAGAAAGAAAGAAAGAATCAATGAATGTATAGATGAAAAATAAAAGAACAAAAATTGAGTAAAAACAAAAGGGAGAAGACAACAATAAAGGAAAGAATAAAGAAAGAAAGAATAGATGAAAGAAAAAAGAAAGAAAGAAAGAAACGATAAGAGAAGGAAAGAAAAGACAAAAAAGAAATAGATAAGAAGACAAAACAGAATGAGATAGAAAGAAGAAGAAGAAGAAGAAGAAGAAGAAGAAGAAGAAGAAGAAGAAGAAGAAGAAGAAGAAGAAGAAGATGCAAGGAACGGTAGACAAAGCACGTAATATTTTTAAAAAAACTTGACCTGTCCACAAAAGACACGCCCAATATATTCCCGACATAATTCACTTATGTCACCAAGTTGTGTACAAATGAAAAGAACACCTTTATTGTTGTTGATTAAACAGCAAACACATTGTTCATGCTTAAGCTTCGACTACTTCCATCATGAAAAGACGCAATTCTCTTCCGGACATAAGAAAGGTATCAATTCAGCCATCTTTTATTGCTGCCTGGATGAACGCCTTCACTTTTTTTTGCTTCTTTCTTGTCTTAATGGTGTTGCTTTTCGTTATTCGACAACGACGTCCACGATGACAAACATTGTATCCTATTGTCGACAGCAGAAATCCAAATATTTATCAGATTTCGAGATCTGTCTGAGCCTTTTCGCTCTTTCCGGTATTTTCCCGCCAATCCGCTTTCATCTCAATAGCGAGGCAGACAGGCCGAGACGCCAAGTCTGGCTGAAGAAGACTGCCACAAAATAGATACGCATCAGAAAATGGTAGAGAAGAAATATTCGTATCTCTCTCTCTCTCTCTCTCTCTCTCTCTCTCTCTCTCTCTCTCTCTCTCTCTCTCTCTCTCTCTCTCTGCGCATGTGTGGACATCTTTGTGCGCATCTAGGGTACTTGCGTGTGCCTGTGTACGTCCGCCTGTGCGCAGGCGCAGGAAAGCCGTCACTTCTCATTGAGGAGA
>OY735206.1:64417226-64459726 GCA_963457665.1 Thysanoteuthis rhombus
TGTGAATTTCACGAAATTACTGAAATATTCATAGATTTTACAAAATCTAATCAGATTTCACGAAATCGTTAGTTGTACAATATTACTGTAATACATACACGAGGTCTGTTCGGGAAGTATCTTGTCATTTAACCATCTAACCATCTATAAAAGAATAACCTAATCTCTCCAAAGTACTCCCCTTAGGACCTCATACACGTTTCACCAGCGTGTACTCCACTCTCATGATGTAGGTTCTCTGCGAAAAGGGCTATGTCGTCTAAGGCGTTGCAGGGTGCCAAATCTGGATTATAGAGAAAACCTGCATGAAATGTAAAGAATTCAGACGGTCGCACATTACACAAGCTGACTCAATGGCGCCTCATCGCCGACTGATTGACCCCATGGAAGAATGCCTATTCATGCAAGCAGATTAGGGCCTGCTCTTATTGGTTGCTAAATCTTATCAAGACTGCACAACCGGTTCTCAAGATGTACAAATGACTGAGTAATTTTCTGGACAGACCTTGTATATACAGTGAGTGCAAAAAGTATCAGATACATTTCAAGAAGTTCATTTCAACATCCTCATCAGCGACCTTTGGACCAAATTCTGTCAATTCTGAAGCTGTATAAGTTTGTTGAAATACACCTTACTCCAACCCATAAGATTATCACCATCATTATGGAATACTCAAACTGCTCACAAGCCCAAGTAACACACACCCATAAGCCAAAAGATTATGGTATACACCGAAAACCAAAAATATGTTTTCATAACAACCGAAAGAAACCAAACCCACCTATTAATTAAAATCACATTAAAAGAATGAAATATATAAACAAATAAACATTAAAAAAAAAACAATTCAGTTTCTTTTTTTAAAGTAAGATTGAAACCAGGTCAAACTGACTGCGTCTACAATAATGTAAGAACCTTTAGTCACCGATGCGTTTCCTAATAATAAAACTATTCATTATTCTATCACAAACGGTTCTTTGAAACCAAGATCCCTAATCATCACTCCTTCCTAGTTTTAACTCTCTTATTCTATTACACATTTTCTCTCTACACCTCGAATGTCACCATGGCAACCAGTCTCTTGGAAACCTGACCCCTATTCACACAAGCCAGTGACCAATTCTCAAGACAGCCATTACCATCGATTCAGTTTGCTGACCAGAGTGTATTAAGAACGAAATGTCCCATTTTGCTGATTTTACATAACTATCATCTGATCTACCAACGCTGAAGATGTCAGACCTTTCCGCTGGAGATGAAGCTTTTTCGCTTCGAAGCATTTTCGGAATAACTCTATGTAAATTAATTACTCCCTATACACAACACACGGCGGTTCTGTCTCAACTTTTTACAAAAGTACAACTATTTATAAATATAACTCAGATATCAACTCACATTTTTAAATAAATGGGTTTAGAAAGATAAGTCTTCGATTTTCTTTGTTTTATGAACGAGATAAGTGGAAAGGAAAATACACGTTCGATTTTCGAATAATTTATCGTAGAAATTTCAAATCAAATCGATAATGTTGTGTTTGTGTGTGTGTGTGTGCGTATGTGTGTATGACATATTTTTCAAAGTTTTCGGTCGGTCTGTTTTTTGGTATTCTTTTCATTTGCGATAATCATTTTCTCATTCAAAGTTTAATTCTAGAACGAAATAAAAAGTCGTCTGTTGGCTGCGAGAAGTATTTTGACCAAGTTCACTGTGTCATGTTCTGGCCTGCTCACCGGTTGGAAGTCTGAGACAACAGAATGTCACCCGTTCCTCTCTTAAGACATGTTTAGGAAGATTAAAAGAACTAAAGCAGTCTTTGCGATTTCAATTGAGGCTGGGTCTGTCTCGAAGATTATCTGAGAAATTTTCATGAAGACAAGAATAAAGAAGGTGGCTATCTAGTGAGAGACTTACGCTTCTTCGATATTCATACATACGTGTACGTCTGTCTTTGAACGGCCAGATTGAAAACTTACTGGATAGAGAGAGTTAAAATTCGGAACACACCTGTTTTTGCTAGCCAATGCAATCGTCATATTGAAAACGCGTTAAAACTTCTGAAAAGAAAAACAGCAAGTATGACAAACGCACGAAACAGCCTGGGTTGAAAAAAAAAAACGGTAACATCCGAGAATATATATATATATATATATATATATATATATATATATATATATATATATATATATATATATATATATATATATATATATTTTTTTTTTTTCGATAATTTCAATTGTGATGTCGGACATACCAAATCTGACTGCTGATTTTCTCATTAGTTTAATTCCACCTCAACTAAACTGAAGCAGGCTCAATGATGCAATTAACTGCTGTTTAAAGAAAAATATTACAAGTACATACATATTTCAAAATGCATTCAATAAATGACTGGTTCGCACTACCATAACAATGCTGTTAAGAGTTACTTGCCTTTCTCTTTGATTTGCTATGATCACCATCTTCGTTACACAAAGGAAAAGATTAATTCTTTCGTATATTTGCAAAAGTACTTACAGTTTGCCATTTAAGTTTACGTATACAATTTTTTTTTTATGCACAGTAACCAAATATGAGGCGTATCCTCCCTCATTCAGTCACTGCTTTGTACTTGAGCATCCGCATACATATAAATACAGACACATACATGCACACGTACGCATATATACAAAAGCACGCGCACACCCTACTTGTGCATGAAATTACAGATATGCATTGGGGTTGATTCAGAGTTTTTTTTCCTGATAAGCATCGCTCTCGAAAATCAACCACTTTAGATGAGAGCATTTTGAAGTCGACTTCTGAGGCAGATCCCCATCGAAGCACAAAAGACTCAGCGAAATTCTTGTCCAAAAATACACGAATATCTAAAAAAAAAAAAAAGAATGAATTAGGAAGATATCTTAAGAGGGGAATAGAGTTCTTCATGAACTCTCACCAGAGACACAAACGCAACATTCAATCAATTACAAATGTTTTGGTCAAATGATGAGATGCGGATGAGAAGTCGGTACCGTGTACCTAAGACAGGACTTCATCTGCAGAAGGTTACGCAGTAATCCTTGTTTACATGGTCCGAAAATACAGTAACATAAGACTTGTTTCGAAATGGCCAGAATTGGCGAGATTTTTCATTTCCAGCAAACTTTATGGCTAGATATATTACGCTCCATTTTTTTTTTTTTATTTGATGATTTGGTTAATAGATTGTTGTTGTATTGGGGGGGGGCAGCATTTTTAACATCGAGCAGGTGCGTGAGAATGTGCGAATATCACTCCAACATTGATCCACTTGATGTTAAAAAAATTGTGTAAAATTGAAAAATGGATGGGAAAATTCACTTGAAAAAGGAAGTAAAATGAATGATAATACTGATTCTTGAAGTGCTTATTTGAATGGCGTTAGCCATTTCTAGCCTTCAAGGGAGATAATTTAGCCAATTTTTACGCTACCGTATTTTAGGACGGTGTATGCAAGGATCAGCAGTTTTGTTATATATCTTGTGGAACATGGCTGCTATTGTCCATAATAGATTGCTGGATCAAGCGTGTAAGTTGAACATTAAACCAAACATCTGCAGCTTTAGTGAACAGCTTTGGTTTATAATCACAGATAATGTTATCTAATAGTTAATATTATCAAAGTCCAAAACACTCCATTTCAATGAATTGAAAATTATTTATGAATTTCCAATTAATTTCCTATAATTTTTTATGATATAAAGTTTTTTTTTTATAACAACGAATTTAATTACGTAACAATACTTGTATAACCATGAATGTGAATTATTAACATAAAATGTAAATTTTTCCAATTTTTATTTCCTTTGTTTAATGCTATCAGCTGGTAATTGTTATGTAAAAATATATTTGGACACATTTACACACACACATACACGCACGCACACACACACACACACACATACACACACATATACATATATATATGCATGCTTGGATGTTCTCTGAATAGCAGTGAACCTTTGCCAGTTCCTTGAAGACATACTGTGCAAATAGATTTGATTGGAAGAGGGACGTATTAGTGTGACGTCATAGTGGGTGTGTGCTTGGTTGATTGGGCTGTCAAAACAGTATTTTCTTTCCGTTTGTCACGTGACTGAAAGTCAAATCCGAAACCTTGTGACTCGTAGCACTTGTCGTTAAGCCGCTACCCCCTGCCCGTCTCCGGCGAAATCCCCCCACCAACGACACATCTACTTACCCGTACCCTTCGTTGCCTAGAAACCGCATTTTCCGCAATATGATGCTTTCCTGATGCAAAAATAAACACTTTTACGCAACCCAGTAACCATCTTACTTTATAAGCGTCTCTTCTTCCTTCCCCGTTTGCCTGTCGAGAGATTTCGTCGAGCTCCAGTCCAAGTTGGATTTGACTCTCTTCTCCCCACTCCCCGTAACAACAACAACAAGAACAATCTTCGACAGATTCAGGGGAGCAAACTCTTCACTGTTTTTCTGTCCCATCACGTTAAACCAAACCGATGTATAAGATTAACATTTTTCTACAGGGTTTTGAAATCATGAACGTGTGATTAGGTAGGCGGCTCTCTTGCCAACTGAGCAAAACTGACTTATATATTTACGAATTTATTTTATCATATATTCAATACAAAAGTTGCAGTAAATATTTTCCGTCGGAATAGAAGCAGGATAGGGGTCTGATCCCGACGTAGCCAGACTTGTTTACCTTCGGTGTCTCATACTTCATACTTCAATGAAAATCTCTAATGGAACTTCACCATTATTTTATGAGCTATTCGAACGGGTATCTCCACCTTCGTTGTTTTGATCATTACGTTTCGGCTGGTGAAATCGGTCTAGCGCTGTCTGAAGTTTTTGAATTAAATATTGTCTTTATTCAATCAGTTATTCTGTCTTGTATCGTCATCTTGATTGTTTTGATCATAACGTTCCCGCTAGTAAAGTCTCCTTCCAAGGAAGTCTAAAGTTCTGAGATTAACTGTTATCATTAAACCATTCATTTTTTAGATTGCAGCCTCGTTCTTGTTGTTTTAATCAGTTTGTTCCGGCTTGGGCTCTCCTTTTTCTAGATTGCTTCAAATGTTGCCATGAATTATTTCCAATAAATCAATAATCTCTCCGACTAGTATCCTCGTTTCGTTGTTTTGATTACTACATTTCGATTGTTTTCTTTTTTGTGAATCGGTTGAAGATATTTCTATAACTTTTAACAATGGGACGTAACATTATATTTCACCTAATATAGGTTATGGTCTTAACGTAGCATCTGTGAGCGACACTTTCAGTCTCATGAAGGACTATAATTTTTTTTTCATATAGCTCTTGAGAAATCACTTTATTGTTTTTACATGATGTTTTATCAACTATGATAACACGGACACTGTGTGTGGTCTTTACAACATCGGGAAAATTTCGTTGAAAAAAAGGATTTATTACAGTCACGAATATTCATGCTACGTATATTACTTTTACGACCAAAAGAAACAGAAAAATATACACAGGCACACGAAGACAAACACACGCACTAGCACACATGTATTCACATATATATATATATATATATATATATATATATATATATATATATATATATATATATATATATATATCATCAGTCATTATGAGTAGACAGCTGGACGGAGGCCATTCACAATTCCTTCCATGACATGCGTAAGTGTGCTAGTCTCTGCCATTTCATACCGGTAAACATTTCTACCCATTTCTCAATCTTGTGTCTGGTCTTGTCCCACTGCGTTTATCGTCTCCCCGGCGCAAATCGGACAGCCTTTTGCTCCTTCTGTTGACCTCTGTTATCGCATTGTGACCCATCCATCTTCATTTTTGTTGCTTAATAATTTGAACGATATTCTGCACTCTGACCCCCTCTCGGATACATGTTGATCTTATTCTTCCTCTGAGGGTTATTCATAATATGGCTATTCCCATAACCATCTATGTTATTCCGAGTTTGTTTTCGAGTGGCTTTGTAAGTTTCTAGGTTTTGTGACCGTGCGTCATATATGTACATATTTAGACGTAGATGAATAGATACATAATACATCAATGCTATCCCCTGTCAAGGTTTACAATGCTTGTAACAACTTTTTACAGTCTTTGACTGCCCAGCCATGGGAGAGTTGTTCACGCTCACCAACTCTTTCCTCCATCAACTATCATAGCATGCAAGAGACGAGTCATTTTTGTCGACATTCCCGTGTAGAAGTAGACATGCATTCCTCAAGAGTCTTAGGGTTAAGTGAGCATATACAATCTCAGCCGAAATTCGAACTTGGTTCATTGGTTTTGTCTTCTGTGTTGATAACCGCTACGCTACATTGCACCTCAGAAAGAAACATTAATTGTGTGGGTTTGGACAGGTTTTTCAACGGTATCCGAAAATACAGCGTTTCTATGAAAGAAAAAATGTCAAGCGTTCTCAGACCCCAAGCTGGTGATGATGGTATGTTGGACTCGGGGGACGTGGTGCTGGAAAGTTTGGAGAGTGGGAAGTAGAAGAGAGAGGAATCGATGTACGCTGAGTCTATAACGACTCTGTCAAACACAGGCTGGACGTTATTTCTGTTTTGGGTTTTTTTGTTTCTTTTTTATTTGCCTTCTTTTTTTTTTTTTAGTTAGGAGCAAAATAGTTGCCCAAAGCGAAATTTCGAAACTCAGGGGATACCAGTTTTTTTATAAGTATAAACTGTATTTGTTATACTATTAAGTTATTCTCGTCGCCAATTGTTGTGTTGGCGGTCCGTGGTCGCCAATGGTAGAGTCACTACCAGTTGTAGGTCGTTGACAATAGTAATCTGACCAACAAATGAAAGATACGTCCCGATGTTATATCCAAGGTTTTACCTCTTAGATTTCGAAAGTTGTTATGTACTTGTGCGATAAAAAGTTAATTCCTCGTAGTCAAATCAGGTGCGTATTAATGGATGTTTTCGAATACGTTGTATTGTTGTTGGTAAATCCGGTTGTTATTTCGTGATTCACTGGAGTGTGGATTGACTCGTTCTCCATACTAATCTAGTCACGATGTTGTGGTTGTCAATTGTAAATCTTGTTGGTGATCCCAATCTCATGTGTATCCCATGTACGACACTAAACAAACTAGGCAATAAAATATCGTGTTTTTATACACTTTTAACTGTGAATGTAAAGTAGTAGGAGTATGACTACGGCAGTGTTTGAGGTGAAAGTAAGTTTGTGCAGGGGTAAAGCCTACTGACTCTTTACTAAATCAGGTCAGTTTATAAGATGAACTCAAAAGAAATAATCATATCATTGGGGGGGTTATATATTTCAAACCGTTATTATTGATATCTGACTACTTTTCAGTTTCATCTTAATTCTTGTTGATTTATTTGATCACTTCTTGAGTTTGGTAATGAATCTACGACGATCAATAAAGATCACTCAATGGAAGTAAAGATTTACATTTATTGTTCAGTTGGCTAAGATGGAATAAATAATTCATTTGACAATATGTTGTCCTGTAAGAAGTTATTTTTTCTCGAATCACGGCAGGTATCCTGCTAGTGTATGTATGTATACATATACTATCAGGGAATCCTGGCATTGCCCAGGGGAAAATAACTGAACATCTGACAAGTCTAAATAAATGTTTGAGTGTATTCAATGTAGTAACTGGCAGGTTGGTCGAATATTTGGGTAGGTCCTGGGCATACCTGTATCGACCCGCACGCACCGTCGGACGAGGCAACGTAGTCTGCGCAGGTTTTTGTGTCACCTATTAAAATGTTTGAAAGCCCAAGTTTGGGTTCAAGTTTTCCACTCTGAACGATATTAACATTTTAATTACGATGTAATTCTTTTTTTAAAAAAACCCTGGAGGCCGAAAGCAATTGTTATCTTATTTTCTCGAATGTGTTGTTGACTGAGGTCATAAACTGAATTTAGATAAAGTGCAGACAATAAATGTTACGTTAACATTTAAAATGGAAAGGTTAATTAAAAAGTGAGGTGAATTTTACTGAATGTTGTGCGAAAGCCATTTATACCAACGACTATCGTAGATTCTTATTGGATAGATTGGAAAAAATGTGCCAGATCTAGCCGAAAAAAGGCTAATACAGCCTGTTTGCTTTTTATCCACTCTCTCAGAACCATCAGTCTGGCATGTTCTTTTTTTTTATCCCCTCTCCCGGGGCTTTTTTAATCACTCCCTCAGGACCATCAGCCAGGCTTGTCAAAGTCATGTATTTGGATCATTTGTGCATATTAACATTCGTACAGACAACCAAATTTAAGCCGTTGTCTTCAATATTGTTGATTTGCCCGTCAATGACGTGGAAGTGGGGGCGTTTCTGAGGTTAGGGGGGGTATATGTTTCTAGGTTTTGCGCCCGTGCATAATATATGTTCATTAATAGATGTAGGTGATTAGATACTCAATACATCAATGCTGGTCCCAGGCAAAGTTTACAATCCTTATAACAACTTTTTACAGTTTTTAACTGCCCGGCCATGGGAGAGTGGTTCACACTCACCAACTCTCTCCTCCATTAACGAAAAAGCAGCACGCACTCCCCCACTCTACCAGCATGGCAACTGCAACCCACCCAATGTAAATAGGCAAGAATTCTTGAAATAGAAGAACAGCAACCCCCGACCCGCCCGATGGAAAAAGTGGAAAGGGACAATGTAGGGATTATTTTGTTGAAAAGTAAAACTATTTATGTTATTGCTCAATTCAGTTAAAAATGCACGGCAAAATATGTGGCCAATTGTTAACCGAGTCATGTGACCAGTCTCTTGATTTATAGTGACACATGACACCCACTGACATGCTATCTGGGTACTGATGGATGTCTTTCAATCTGCTCTCTAAAATCATATTCCACGCTATTTATTTATTTATTTATTTATTTTACCTTTGGCCTAAAGAGATTTTTCTCTTCATCAGCTTTTTCTATGGTTACGCCAACCTTATCGAAAAAGGATCTTTTGTACGGATTTTTTGACAATATATATATATATATATATATATATATATATATATATATATATATATATATATATATATATATATATACACACACACACACACATACAGATACCAGACATTGCCCGGGAAAATACTTCTAATATAACAGCTCAGGGAAGAAAATGATATTTTAGAGAGATTTCAAAGAATAAAAAAAAGAAAGGCGGGTACAACAGCAACCAACGCCCGATGTCCTGAATGCGAAATAACTCTCAAAATATAAAAAATGCTCATTAGCCATCGTAAAGTACATTAATAGATTAACAGAATATAGACCGTCACCCTCTACCTTGAGGGATAGCAAAAATCATGAGGCACCCAGGAAGGACTACAGTCGTAATGGTAAGATTTGAGATTAGCAAGCTATCACTCCAAGGCAGACACTCGACATACATCTATGTGAGAGAGCGAGGAGAGAGATGGAGAGAAGGAGAAAACGCTTGAACTACAGCTATCAAATTGTCAAATTTTTAGTTTTAGAGCCAGAATTATTTCCCAAAGCCTTGCATTGATCGCTGCTATTTCTCTTAATTTTTTCCTAGCAAAAGGAGCGTTAACGAGCAGAGGTTATCTGATCCAGCGCGTCACCCAAGGGAGCCAACTCCTGATCTTTTACTCGCTCAATTATTTCAGTGTCGAGACCGTTCGGCGCGGACGGCTGGGACTGCGGGAGTAGGGGTATATTTCTTTATGTCTCTCTTTTTAATGCGGTTCTTTGAACTTCTGCAGTTTGATCAAACAGATATCTGAGCTCACATTTCCTGGCTCCGTAATAATAAGATTAACATAGACAGCGATATTAACACTATTTGGGGATAATGTTTATTATATAATTTTTTTTATGCTGGGTTTAAAGGGTTGCGGGAGGTAGTAAACATTCTTTTATCCACAGGAATAATTCAAGAATCAGGACTTATGTTGATTTAGCAAAGAATGACACATACACACGCATAGATAGATAGATATTTACAATTTTTATATATATATATATATATATATATATATATATATATATATATATATATATATATATAAGATATTAATATCTATCTAACTATCCGTGTATATTTATATATATATATATATATATATATATATATATATATATATATATATATATGTATGAATTGTAAATATCTATCTATGTGTGTGTATGTGTGTGCGTGTAAGTGATTGTCGGTATGTATGTGTGTATCTATACGTAAATGTATGTATGTGTTGTGCGTGAGTGTGCATACGTAGGTAAATCAATAAGTTCGTGGCCTAATGATGAAAAAAACGATTAATTTTACGCAACACATTTAATTTTCAACATGATCTCTTTCCCAATCAATGCATAGCTTTTCCATTATTCCCCAAAACTGAACGTCATACAGTGAAAATTTCAGATGATAATTCAGCTAATACGGCAACGATCTTGATAATCCGCCTTTATACACGCACATTATTATTATTATTATTATTATTATTATTATTATTATTATTATTATTATTATTATTATTATCATTAAGAAATGGACATATGATCCGACAGAATGCGTTATAGTACATTGAACTATTATCTGAAATGATATCCCGTTTACACGGGATACAACGTAAATAGAATAAACTCCATTTTCTTTCATTGTTTATACTATTTACGTTGTCTAAGCTAAAATGATACATTCACCGTGTAATAACGGGAGTTCATTTCAGATAAGAATTTCAATACACTATAATGCTATATATATATATATATATATATATATATATATATATATGTATATATATATATATATATAATTATATATATATAGATTATATATATATAGAGAGAGAGAGAGATGCAACCTCGAAAAAGGTAACGACATATTTATGTGTGTGTGTGTATGTGTTGGGGTGGGGGTCACAAGACGACCCATGCGCAGGCGCCGAGGCGATCGCCTGCCTGTTTGTTTATTCCGCAGGCACAGTTTGCCCTTCTGATTTGAATTTTGCATTTCCGTCATGGCTCGTTTGTCGAAGCAGGGTCACATATTTAGAAAGTGTCTCCGGAGACAACGCAACCTGGAGAGATAGATGGCTTTCGACGGCTGGAATATCTATACAACGTATACATTCTGCTAATTATTGAAGCAAACGCAGAGACGATGTCGGCAGTGGAAGCGTAACACGGTTAGATTATCTGGGAGGAGACGGGTATCTAACATTCAATCATATGCGCGCCCATTTATGTTAATATCTAAAACACACGCGTATATATGGGCAATCAGAGACCACGGAACCATTCATCTTTGTATGACAGTTATTACTATGTATTTAGAACGATTACGAGTACTAGACCGACCAATTAATGAAAGGTACTTTGTACTTGAGATTTCCCATAAAGATGAATGTGAGGTGAGCTAAGTAATCACTCTGTTTCACTCGGCTTTTTATCAAGTTGTCTAATTTCATAATTCTCGTTTTAATTTCAAAAATAAAATGAGGTATTGTCACTATTTCATGGAGTGGAAAGTTTTTCGCTTAAGGACTCCACTTAGCAGATGCCATAAGAAGCTGTAATCCTGCTACTTTCTTTTGAGAGGAGCTTTGCACAAGCTAGAATTTGGTCTCATAGTTTTGATGATGCTCAGGACTTTAGAAGATCTTGGACTGAAAGTAAAATGCCTATTGTTTTATAGTTGTCTATACATCATATAAAGAAATAAGGGAGTGTTCACATTAGAGGAGTCTTGAGACACAGACTTTATTACAAATAATGAAGTACAGTACGTATCGTGGAACATCAGAAAACTACATTACATATAATGATAACGGGAATCAATATACGAGAAATCTGAAAGCAAAACTTTGATAACAACCTTCAATTACGTAAGTTTAAGTGCCAGCCACGCGGAAGTTATTTGCCACCACCATAACCTTGGAAAGTATGCTGTTGAGCTGTCGTCCGGTGAAGTCTCGTTTCTCAGTCATTTTAAGATTGATTTATACACGATTAGCGCTTTTGATAACTTTAGTCATGAGGAAGCAACCTTATCTGGCGTAGGAAGTTCTTGTGACACTGTATGTGTTCACTTCCAAGATAAACCAGTTGGCATATCAGTAAAACCTTGTTTATCGGAGGCTGTTGTCATACTAGGGGTGAAATCAATCCAAAAGCTTCTTCCATGCCAAAAATTACAGCCTTCTTTCGAACCGCCAATATGTCTTGATCTCCTAAGTGATTACGAAGTTGCTACAGATTTATTAACGTCGAATGAGGTTGGGAAGATGCTATACGAGAATTCAGACATGTTTTTGGAAATTGGCATACCATTTTATACAATTCTCGGACTTACAACTTTACTCAACAGAGAATCAACGACCAAAAGAAATGGGATTTTTACCAGTAATCCGATACGTATTAAACCAACATGCACTTTTTTTGACAGTGCTATTGGATTTCAATAGTATCCTTGACCAGTTGCACCAAAACAATTCACTCGTGGTCTGTGACAGGGGAATATATACCACTGCATGTGAAATCAAGCTAATCGATCCAGATCAGCAAAAAATGATTGTTCTCTATTAGGGACCATTTCATGTAGCTAAAACTTGTTTGGTCGTTTTGGTGAATATGTCCGTGGAAGAGGAGTTTCAGACGTATTTATCGAATGTTCGGTGTTTGAAATAAACGTGGCAGGGTTTATTTTACAAGAAAAGAATTATGCAAGGGAAATTGAAGGATTTTTTATGTTGGAATATTGCAAGTGGGGCCATTCTTCCCGTCGAGTCTGGTGCATCAGAGTTTAAAATGTCACTTCAAATCCATCAAAGTACTTCTGACAACAGCACCTGGATACACTTCAAAGATTTCAGTCTGTATTTGACGTATTTGATTGTTTTAGCTGTCAGGGCTGGTCTTCTTCATATCTAGAAGACATGCAGAGACTGTGCAAGACAATGTCAGAGGCTCACCAGATGCTTCTGCATGGGGAAGCATGTTGTGAATTTGTATCAACATACAATCACAGCTCTTGTCACAGATATGGCAATAGTGCAAACCATAGATAGATCTCAAAAGAGCTTATCAAGCTTCATGGGGTGCTCTAAACAAAATGGATGAACATATTCGATAGAAAACCTGTTACAGATATACACATGCATATATAGATGGTGGGTAGGGTTGTTTCTAACTATATCTATGAATCAATGTATCTTCACTGCTTATCTACGAGGATCAAACCATAATACGATACGCGTCATCTTGCAAATCTTTAGATGAACTAAGATTGTGGCTGTACCATTATAGGAAGAATACAAACATTGAAGGTTTGCCACTCACAAGTAGAAGTGTCAAAGGACATTTGTTGATTGCATATGTTTGTACCTACCTTTGATATCACTGTACTGATAACATGGTTGTTCACTCATAGTTTTGTCAATTTGCTTTTTAAAATGAAAGAGATTTGTTTGGTACCACCAACCAACTAAAAGAAAAGAAGTGTTCCAATGTCTTCATCGGGGCACAGAACTGTTAAGAGAGTGCCGAATACTGATGCACTTAATTGGAAAATGATGTTGCTCCTGTAAGTTGTAAGGGGGAGTCGGACTCTAATTACAAAATCCTTTTTTTTTAATGAGATTTTGACACGTTTATAAAACTCTTTGTAGATATTCATTTTTATAACTTAGTTCATGGTGAAGTATCGAGAAATGTTGTTATTGAATGAAATACATGAAAAAAATGTAAATGAAAATCAAAGCCAGTTTTGAAAGCATTGTTATTAACCTTCTTGATATCAACTACAACTTATCAGCCTAATTCCCACGCGAATTGTGCCAGTATTTACAGAGATGCAATAAATTTTGTGATCGTGATGACGTCATAGCTGGAAAATCTGCCAGGTGGCAGATGTCCATCCAAGTCAAAAAATACTTACTAACACACATATTTACCATTTCTGAAAAAGTTTTTCTCAAAACACAATCTTTCTCGCAGAAACATAGACAGATCCTGGATAACCAGGTACTGTTGCTCCCGATAACTTTGCAGGATCTTAGTCAGTTTTTTTTGTTGGGGGGGGGGGGGCACATATTCTAGCGAATAAAAGATCTGGTAAGAACTTTTCTGGTTGCCGGGAAGTCATGAGTTCGGTACCTGGTTCAAATAGTATGTTGTACATAATTTCGTTAGGGAGACTGTTGGGATAGACTGGGTAAGAAGACCAACAATCTAAACAACTGCCTGACCTAGCTTTTAAAAGCTGAAATTAGTACTTTAACTTATGAGGATCTAGTTTAAGACCAGACGGCATTTCAAAAGATTACCAGGTCACATGATCGATGACGTCATCAAAGGAGGCCAACATTTTTTTTCAAAATGTTGATATCTTTGGACATATAGGTCACAATCAGATACAAATTGCACTTCTAGATAGAGAGAAGGCCTGTTAAATGACATTTTTAGAAATTACTGGAAGTTAAGTGATTGATAACGTCATCAAGAAGGCCCGAATTTCCTTTAAATGTCAATATTTTCGTATATCTAAGTACAGTGAAGTAAGACCTATAAAAAAAATGTGTAGAGTTTGACAGTATACAACAGAGGTTCCATTTTTAGATTATGACGTATATGATGTAATCTTTTTTTAATGTTTTTATCATCAATCTTACTACGTAGAGTACGTCTTCGCAAAACTGCAAGTTACTGAGGCGGATCTAGATGCTGAAATAAAAAAGACGTTTCACGAGCGTTTTTCTACGAACCAGGAACCGGAAATATACGTAACAAGTCTACTTTCCTTCTTAATAAGCGTTTAGAAGATGCAAAGAACATATTGGGTTGTTGATATGTACCTGCAATTGGACACACACCTGTATTAAAGGAGAAACTAATCCAAGAATTACAGCAGGAAAATACCATTCGGTGTGAATCCTTGCAAATACGCCATTGCGGCTCTGCATGACTGTGGACTCAGAGATGATGATTTAGCTTGATCGTTCGATAGAATAGCCAGACAAAAGTTTAGTTAACGGTAAGAAACGTTGGCTTTTAACTGCAAACGAACTGATAGAAATGCCGGACTGTGGTCAACTGAGTCTATACAATGCCATCTACTACAATTTTTATAATTTAGATGTGAACGATGAATATGTTTTTGCTCAAATTACTTGCTACGAAGTATGTTTAAGACCTTGGTCAGTGAAAGACTCAAAAGCAACTGAAAAGGATATTTTGAGTTAACCGAGAAATTAAGCAGAATAATGGTCTCAAAAAAAAGACAAACACAGAAATCAGCATTTCTACTCCAAGATTTCAGCCAGACATTTGGTCTGATTATTGCAAAATCTGCCTGCTTAGAAGAGCCATTTCAATACCTACTGAAAACAATGCCGTTATATTTAGCCACAACCGATGCATCCCTTAGACAGGATGGCCAGGCGTCACTGAGAAATTATCTGATCACTGAATCTGGCTCAATTTGTGAAGTAACACCAAGAAGCTGCTCATGGTTCATCGATGGTGATGGTCAAGCCACTCTTCTTTCCATGCGACCGAAGAGGACTTACTGGGAATGGTTGAAGAGTTTGGGCACAGTTCGTTCCCCCACCTAGAGGGTCAGGGGCAATGTAAGTAGGACAAAAAGGCCAGCACAAGAAATGAAAAGGGAGAACCAGGGGCAAAAGTCAGTATCGACGGGTCCGATCAGCATATGTTGAGAGGAGGCAAATGGCAAACCTTTCTGAATATTGGAGGAAACAAGGAAGAGCTCATACGACCCCTGGCCAAGTACACTGAAACATTGGAAGATATAAGCTCACCGTGTCCTCCACACATAGTCACGAATGGAGATACAACACACCCAGTAAGAAGAAAGAGCAATTCATGGTTCATAAGTGCAACCACAACTTGTGTTGGTCTCAAAGATATAGACCTTCTCATTCTAATAATATGGGCAAGTGAAAAATACAACATACAGCAGAGATGGTATGTGAACTGCAAACACATTGCAGTAGTTACATATTGATAATTTTGGATACAGCTTCAATCCTGTAGTTTTTTGGTAATAAATAGTACCTAATAATGACTGTTTTGATTGTATAATGCTCAGCAAGAAATGATAAACTTCTGGTATTTGTTTCAGAAAATAAATTACTTTTTTATAGAAATTACATGGGGTGTACTCATTTATGGGTAATACTGTAAATACGCCAACATTGAAGCCATCTGTACGTTTTGTGGGCCAAAATATACCTCGATCATCCTACTATTCATGCGATGATTGGGTGCAACACGACTTCATAACTTTATAAGGTTGAAAAAATAAATGTACTGGAAAAAAACATGAATATGCGAAGCAAATGTGACGTGCAGAATCCTTCTTATTCTCCTGTCAGCAAGTTTTAATTTGATTGATCAACCCTTCAGACAGAATTAAAAGTTGAATGTTTCGAAATACGTAACGATTATACAATAATTCGTTGACAGGATAAAAAGCCCAGCCATCAAAACAACTGCCAAACCTAACCTTTTAAGACAGAAATAGGTATATAAGGCCAAGAGTATTTAAGACCAAACATTGCAAAAATACTGGAAGTCACATGATTTATAACGTCATCAAAAGCAGTCTACATTTTCTTCAAAATGTTGATATATTATTAACAAAGCCGAATTTTTGGACGGAGAAATTGTTGAAACTGTGAAAGAGTTTCTTCGAACGATTCTCTACTCAAAGAAGGAAAATGTGACATACCTGCAAACCAGAAAAAATCTGTGTAGATATGAAAGTGAAATTCTCTACGTGCATCCCACCTGATGTTAATGACGTAATTATAGCCTTCAGCAATCATGGATGGAAATGGTGCGAAAAGCCCCAACTTGCTGTACCAGTATGGTTCGCAGGAAGTCAATTGCCAATATCGTCGAACGAAAGAAACACAGAGAGGAAGAACAAAGATGACAAGATGGATCACATTGATACAGAAGCAGAAAGCAAATTTTTTAAAAAAACATAGAAAATGGAGACGTACAAGGAGAACAGTAAAGAACCCCGTGATGTTGATTATAGAAGTTGAAGCAAGCGTGGGTAACAGAGAATAACGAAGGAAAATTCTGTTGAAGTCAAGGCCATACTTGGAGAGTGAGTAACGCCTTGGTTGAAGTTCATGATTATGAAATTGCTGTTAGCATTGTATCTGAGATTGATTGGGAGGTTACCCAATCTAGAAATGAATGGGTCCATGAACTGCGTATTAAATGCATTAACTAAACATTTATTATACAATAATTTCACAGTCTATTTCAAGAAAACAGAACTTTGAATTCAACAATACTTGAACCTATATTAACAATAACATAAACTTAAAAATGTTTACACTGATAGAATTAAGTTCATTTGATCTTAGGAATAACTGAAATAACAGAAAAATGATTACATCATAATCTAAAAATGGAACTTTGCCTTATTCTCTCAAAGTATAAAGCACTTGATGTTTTACTTTGCACTATTAAGATATGCAAGATATGCGATTTGTATCTGATTGTGACTTATATATCTAAGGAAATTGGCATTTTTAAAGATTATTCAAGCATTTCTGATAACGTCATGTGGTTTCCGTTAATTTCTAAAAATGTTGCCATTTGATAGGTAAAACTTCGCTCTATCTAAATATGCAATTTGTATCCGACTGTGGCTTATACGTCCGAAGATGTCAATATTCTAAAGAAAATTTAGGATGCCTTTGCTGAAGTCATAAATCATGTGACTTGTAAAATTTTTCAAATGTTGTTTGGTCTTTTTACAAATGGCCTGAAATACCAATTTCAGCTGCCTACGAATTATCGTATAACTGTTACATATTTCGAAACATTAAACTTTTAATTCTACTCGAAGGATTGATCAATCAAACTAAAACTTGCTGACAGGAAGATATTTGAAGGAAGTTTTATCATTCCAAGGGATGGGCACTTCCAGTCCGTTACCAACTTCAGTGACCGAAGAGAAAATTGAACCTGCTTAGTGATAATGACAGCTACCATCATTTTATGTTATTCCTGTTTGCTTGGAAAAGATCAAATTCAAGTTACATTTCAAATCATTCTGTGCTGAAGATGGTGTGAATAAACATTGAACATTAAAAGGGGGTGTTTTTTAAGAGAAGTGAGTAAATTATCCTGATTAAAATTTCTCTGGCATGAGAATTGTCAAAGGTATCCTGACTAAATGGAGAGGATAAAGTGCAAGAGGTGAATGGAAAGAATAACCTTGAAATTGAAATTACAAATGATTTTGAATAGTTCTGTAATCATATATATATATATATATATATATATATATATATATATATATATATATATAATTCAATATCCGTCTGTCTGTTCCACTGTGAAGGTCACAGTTTTGCATGTAAGGAGCTGAAAATTTGCACAGCAACACATCTTTTCACAGCGGAAGACATAAGATGGGTGATTTTGTTAGAAAAAGTTTACAGCAAGGTTATGTTACATATTACAATGTACTTAAAATACCAACCTGCAGCCAGACTTCCCGTCCGACTTGACCGGAAGATAATTTTGCTAAGACGCTGAAATTTAGCAGAGGGGTACATCTGTTTACAACAAGGTACATTTGCTACGTGGGGCTAACCTTGGAAGTCATTTATGGTCATTTGTAACTAATAGAAGCGGTTGTAGGCAATAATTTTGCCCCTAGAGAAATCAAATTTGATACAAGGGCACATATTTTTAAAACAAAGGTCATGGACTATGTGAAGTTGAACTTCGATGTCCTCATAATTCATTTATGATAATTCCTAGCCAATCGGAGAAATTGTAAGGAGCAATTTTGCACCCAGGGAGCTTTATTTTGATATTCATCTTTTCAAAATATCATTTCGATATTTTCTGTTGATCGTTTAGATATTTTACTTTATTAAAATGCTAGCAGGGAATCCCAGCGTTTCCCGGAGAAATGATAACTTCAGATTTAACAACACAGCAAAAAATATGTTCTTTAATCTATATATCCTCTGACAAGAAACACACCACTGAGCCAATAAATGATTTGATTGGATGCACATGAGCGCATTTTGGATGACATTTCAGAACAATTACATATTTTTTCTCAATTTCGGTTTCACACACTCCAGGCACCCCCCCTGGTACCCCCCAGGCACACCCCCAGGCAGACCTATGAGCAGATATTCGTTTTTGTATTTCTTTTGTGCGTGTGAATGTGCTTTCTATCCATATGACCATTGTTTCCTTCGATAATAAGTCACTTTTGAGGACAATTGAAGCTTTTAGGGGCTTTTATTTACAGTGCAACTTCAGTGATAAACTTAACATGGAAGTGTGTGCAAATAATCGATTCGAACAAGCATTCAATTTTATGAAAACTTCTCCTGTGTTGCTATATTTGAATTTATTTTCCTACGGACAACACCGAATATCCAAGCTAGAGCATATATATATATATATATATATATATATATATATATATATATATATAGATAGATAGATAGATAGATAGATAGATAGATAGATAGATAGATGTAGCGTTGCTCTTACCATTGACCTAAATAGTTGCCGGAAATTCAAAGGCCCAAATAAGTGTTTTAACTCTTGATTCCCATTTCATTGATCGATAGTCAAAATTTAGCCGTTTTGAATACTTCTGGCACGAATAGCTGGAGTTTTTCTTTCATGAATTTCTAACTAACAAAATTTTGTTTTGTTTTGTTTTTATTTTTGTTTTTTGTTGTTTTGTTGGGGTTTTTTTAGAGAAGGGCATGGGGTTCACACAATGGCCGTCCCGAATTTATCGAGCAAGGAAAAGTGCTCATATAAGTATAACTTTCTGCTGTTTTTTTTTCCATCCATTCTCTTCTCATTTTTAATTGATAAACATTTATTTTGTGTGGTTTTCGCACACACTGGTCGTCTCAAATTTATCGAAGGGGGAAAAGTGCCCTTCTAAACATAATCTGTCCATCATATTGTCCCCAGGAGAAAATTTGATGGTTTTATCAGGCGCTTTCGACACGACTTTCAGATTTATACATAATGATTTTTGTTATCAATTTATTTCGTATACTGTTCACTGAAACATAATGATATTGATATAATTATCAGAAGTGGTTTTGTTTCAACTGAGGTTTTGATTTATTTCGCCTACAACCTTCCATACATTTATATTTTTATTTTGTTCTGTTACGAAATGAAAATAGTTTCATTTGATTGTTTCCTTTTCTTGAATTAAAACAAAACAAGAATCGAAATAAAACGAAACTGCGTGTCGTTATCAATATTTTCTTGTTTTCGATAGAAAGTAAAAAGCCCAAATGGAAATATATTAGACAATTCACAAAAGAGAAGCAGAAATAAATAGATACATTGTATTATTATGCTTTGAATGATTGTTTGTTATTGTTTTGTGTTGCTTATTTATTTTTATTTCACTCTCAGGACCACAGTGGCGAAGTTGTGCTCAAAGTCTTTAATAAAACCTTAAAAGATGGACACTTTTTCTCCTTCAATAGATTCAGTCAGTGTATGAAAAAAAAAATGTAATTCATTAAAAATGAAAAAAAAAGAGAGAATTCAGGAATGAAAAACAGCAGCAAGCCATGTCAAAAGTATTTTTTCGGATGGGCAAACTATGTTTTGATGGGCAGTTTTCCTCCCTTGAAGAATTTGTGATTGGCTCTTTTCCTCGTTTGATTCAATCAAATTAGGCAGATATCCTGATGGGCTCTTTTCCGAGTCCCACCTTCTTGATGGGCAAATATCCTGATGGGCCATTTCCTGAGACTCACTAGAGTGAATCATTATGTCCATAATCTCACACGTTCGCTGAATTTTGTTCCTAAATTCTCGCTGTATGATATTCGATTTATGTAATTATTATCCACCACTGAATTGAGCGCATTAACAAGGAAGGACTTAATGTTGAAAAAATAAGTATTAATTTTGTAAAATAATAGCTCTATTCATCATCAGGCTGCGAACTTATTGATGTACGTGTGCCTATTCCCTCACAGATCCAGACTAGTCGAATCCTCATAAATAGAAAACCGACAGACATACACGCACAAATGTATATAGCAACAAGTGGAACCCCATCGAAAATACATACGCACACCAACGAGCAGCCATGAAAAAAAACTCCTACGCGCATGCGCCATCCGCCATCCACCCCTCACCTAATACCCAACTGCCACCCTAATCTCTGACATGTGGTGCTGATAAAGACTAAGTTATTGTATTTCATCACACAGCTCGACTTGACTCCGAGTGTATAGGACTCAGACGATGATACAAGGGAAGGCAGAACTAGGGAGTTCACGATGAGACACGGGGTCTTTTGCAGAAATGGGGGAGACCAATGCCTCCTCATCCTTTCCCTCACACGATCCTCTGAACCCCGCATGGACCCCAACGAGACCGTCCTCTCCATTGGATTAGATGGCTGAGAAGTCGCCATCCTGACTCAAGTAAATTGGTTCTGGGGTCATAACGAAGAAGAAAACAGAAGCTTGATTTTGGTTATTGTCCCAGACGTTTGAGATTGGAGGTATGTCACTTGGGAGTGGTTTAGCCCTGAGGTTAGAGCACCAATCTTGAACACTAACAGACGATGGTTAAAAGAGTAGATAATAATAATAATAATAATAATAATAATAATAATAATAATAATAATAATAATGATAAAAAAAATAATAATAATAATGATGATAAAAATAATAATGATAATAATAATGATAATAATTATTATTATAATTATCATTATTATTATTATTGTTATTATTATTATTATTTTTATTATACAAAATTTGTATGTTATTCATTTGTTGAATAGTATTTCATGTCATAAATAATTGCAGTTATAAATCAAGTGAATGAAGCAGAGGAGCTTAAAGGCAATGCTAAAATAAGACACTGTTTTATGGTATGAGTAATTCACCAGGAACTGTGCAAATGACTTGAATTAAATCATACACATGTACAGTATCGCATGAGCTGTCCTCAAGAATGGTTGAAGATTCGTAAGGATTTTAGAATATCTGTCAACTGAACAAGGCGCCAGGAGAGGTGAATTATTGCCTTTCTCAAATTTAGAGTGAGAGTGTGGAGACAACTGTCGCGGTGGTTTTGTGGGTAGACTTAGTGACGGACAGGCCATGGGACTTGGGCGTTTCTGCTACTATCTCGTATTGTAAGTGTTTTTTCCAAAATTTTGAAAAAAAATCGAAATAAGGGTGCGGTCTTTGACGCTGGTAGATACGATATATATATATATATATATATATATATATATATATATATATATATATATATATATATATATATATATATATATATATGAGGTGTTCAGCCGTGAGCATGTGCATATAGATTAAATTATAAAGGTACATAATTGATAACGTAAATTGCCTTCTGATCTTCCGCACGAATAAACGAGACAATATCCACGAATTTCCCTTGATGTAAATATAATGAGAATCAGTTTCATCACGGCGAATGTTTACGTTAGAAATTACCCCCGATCTTACTATATATCTGACATCACGCAGTCATGCGTACACACACAGATAAATAGATAGATAGATAGATAGATAGATGGATAAATAGATGGATAGGGGTTATTGGAGTTTGGGTAGAGTGATGTGTGGGTGGTAAATATAAGTTGTTTTTGCAGTCAGCGTAAATAAATTCGTAATCTAAAAATTCGGGGCGCCGAGCTGAAAGAAAAGATGGTTTCCTCCATTCGAAACTGGACTGATGCTGATTATCTTGTACAAATAAAGAAAATCGTTTTGACAAGAAGGTCATGACGGCAAAATTTACCGGTATAAGAGAGAGGGAATTAGGTAGGAATTCAACGTAGCAAAAGGGGTCTTCTTCCTCGTGGTTCCTGTCTGGAAGCAGGGTCCCTGATGGTTCCCTTTAAAGTTTAAACGTTTAGCCGTTGGTATGACATACACCTTCCCCAGATTCACCAGATCTCTCTAGAGGATAATATCATCTTATATTCCTTAAAGGCCATACCACATTAATATATTTTCTCATTTTGGCTGTTTTAATCTGTTTGATTTAACGATTTTACACTTTTCCATTAGTGTTTAGAAAGTCCCATAGTCTCAGACACATAACAAGCGCCCTTTGGGACTTGGAGCCCCGGACGACTGTCCGTGTTGTCAGTTTCTAGGACCTATCCTATCTGGAAGCAAAGAAAATCTAGACTGAAATATCCAAGGGTTGAATTCAAGATTAGACTTTCCAGGTTTTGAGTCGATATTCATAAAGTCTGAAACAAGGCTTAAAAAATAGTTAATAAGATCTATTAATTACAGGTAGGTACCACCTCAGTTGCCTGTAGTCATCAGATGGAATGGCAGTCTTGGGACCACCAGGTCTGTGCTATTGTCATCGCCGTCTCTGCACGTACCACCGACCGCCACACATCGAGATGAGGGACCAGTTGAGCTTACTCACGCAACGTCAGCATCATTTTGGGCTGTTTTCTTCACTGTTACATCTGATACTAAAAAAAGAGAGATATTTACATGTTACGTATAGTTTACAATAGAGAGTTAATTCTCACCCGTCCTGTAGAAATTCATAAAGTTCATATTAGTTTGGTACATAGCCACAAGTGTCTCACTCAGTGAGGTTGGCACAAGGTCATGAAAGTATGACACCAAGTGGGGATCGAACTCACTACAGTAGAACAAGTTTGCTGACCATTGCTCTACATCAGTGTCTCTGGTGGTTTTTGTGCTCATCTCTTTATATATGTGTATAGTGTTTCTAAGACAGTATGTCTATACATGTATAAGGCTACGTTACTAAATCTCTGTTTATCTTCCTATCATATTGCACAGTAGGGTTTGCTATAATAATGTCCCAGTGAGAGGATACTGTTATGCCAGTAGGGTTTTAAGGAACTCAATTACAATCAAAACCTTCTATTTCTTGTTTCAAATCAGCGTGTGTCCATGACACAGCCAAAAGGCCGAAAAGCTAGCCACGTTCTAAATTATATTTACCACAAGACAGCCTCGTTTTGGATTACTGTAATGAGAAAACTGGAAAAAAAATAGACCACTACATCGAACTAGGGCAGCGAGTCACCATTAAGGCATCAACAGAAGAAGAAATAGAGCAAAGAATCACACAAGGTTGGCAAGCTTTAAGTAGAGCAAGCTCGACTTTTAAAAACAAGAAAATCCCACTAGTCCAAAAAAGAAGGGTATACAACCAATGTATCCTACCAATAGTCACATACAGAGCTTAAACATGGAACCTAACCAAAAGATTGACCCTGAAACTGAAAACCATACAACGTTGACATGAAAGAATCATGCACAACCTCACACGAAGAAACTATAAGACAGCAGAGTAAATCAGAGAAAAGACAGGAGTCCGAGACATCATGAAAAATTGTTAGAAAAACTCAACTGGCAATGGGCTGGACATGTTGTAAGAATGTCAGACAACTGCTGGACATCACGTCTCACGACGTGGATCCCTAGAGATCAGTTGCGAGGCAGAAGACGACAGAAAGTAAGATGGCGTGACAAATAAAATAAATTCAGAAAGTATTGGCTCTGCGATACCCATGATAGAGAGGTCCAGCGAATCTTGGGAGGGTTCGCGTCCAACGACGGATGCTAACAGACTGATGATGATGTTGATGATGTGACGAATTAGAAAACCGACAAGCTCCTCTCATTTTGAACGGTAATAGCCACGAGAGGAAAATGCTAGATTCGCTCTGGGCAATATTAATCCGAAGGCAGCCGAGCTTGACTCGTTTTGGAAAGTAGTTGTCACAGGGTAGATGTTTCTAATAAAATTCGCTGGCCCTAAATTCGGACATTGCTTATTAGATGAACTAATAGAAATCGGACTTTGCCCAATTTTTAAAAGCATTAAAGTAATACGTTTTTTTATAGATTTCTGGTTATTGTGAATGCGTCGGTCACACAGTACACGATCTCACTCGATAGCGTCTTGCTGTTGGCTGAGTTATCTCGGGAGAGAAGGTTTGTTCAATACAGCGCAGTTAGGTCCCCTCTGAGTGATTGCCAAGTTACATCGAGCCTGCTAAACCGGTTATTGAGGTATTCAAAATGGTGTGGTACTCTCTGAACGGACCTTGTATAAGCATTTTGGCGTAAGAAAGAGAACGAGAAAGAAAAAAGAAATAGAGAAAAAGAAAAAGAAAGAAAAAATGAGAATGAAAGATATATCCTATCATATATAATCCTTTGATGAAGTATTATCATTTTTTAAGAATTATCTTTATTTTTTGATCTAAACTTTCCAATCGGCTTGGCCTTCAACCTTCCTCGCATTGTATGATGTTTAGAGATGAAGCAACTTGAATCACCCAGACTAGTATCGTCACGTTTATTGTTTCAGTCACAGCGTTCCAACCCGTACACTGTCTGGCCTTTTTTCAGTATGTTATGACATTTTGAAACAAAATATTTTTTATGATTTATCCAGACTAATATGATCATCGTTGTTATTTTTAAACCGGTGTTTCAGCCGATGCATTCTCCGACCTTCCCTGGAACTATGATTGCACCCACTAATTCTGGCCTGTCGACCGGTATTTTTCTCATTGAATCTCGCAATAGAGCAGGTGACATTTATTTCAAAATGCTGAGCAACATTCGAAGATTAACAGGTGTAACATACCCAGGAGAGAGGTCGGAAAAATACATCAGTCAAAAATTTTCGGATTCAAACTATAAAAATGAGAATTCCGGTGCAAGGAATTTCTGAAATTGAAGGAAAGGTTGAGTGACGCTGATATGGGAGTGAATAGGGAACATTTCAGGATTTAGAATATTTCTGTTAAATCAGACGCTATCACTGTGCAACTGGGTCGTGGGTGTTATTTTCCGATTGCTTACGCTTAAGATGGTTATCATTTCCTTCATGATATCCATGTTATTGTTTGTTTTTTTCTTATTCTATGTCATTAAAAATTTGCAAACTTTCCTGTTGTCCTATTTCAAATGATCACTGTTCTGGTCACCAATAGCCAAGTCACAGGGATATTTTCTATACTTTTTAAGTATAATCAATCAAAAAATAACACTTACTACCCAGGAGCAAAAAGTTTTTTTGGGGGGTGGGGGTTAAGTTCCTAAGGGCAATTCAACAGCCAATAGCATCACACATATAACAAACAAGATGCTATTCTGTTCAGAGGTCACAAAATTGTCTGTCAGCTGAATGGATTATATCAGTGAGGGGAGGGTGTCAACAGTTCTTTCAAAGTAGTTGTTGGTCGGTCAAAAACAGGAACAGGAGCGAACTGAATATAACAACCAATCCCAGTTGTTGAGTCCTATTTTATGACCAACTGAGAAAAAAATGAATTGACGAGAGAATACATATCGATAGGGGGTACGCTAACCAATCAGCGATTCGACTTTTATATGGCATTATGCTGTGTTACCCCTGTAGTGGAAAGGAGAACAACGCAGTATTCAAATAACAAGAAATTCATTTTAATTACGGATATATAAATGTGTCACTAACTCCCATGGCACGTATGCCGCTCGGGATAGTTCGCACAAAAAACGATGCGATATGGCTGGCGGGAGTTAACCCAGAGGTCGACCAGTTGCAGGTGGGATAGTAGGAGATCCATCCGAGATCAGTCGACGCGGACGAGTTCGTGAGTATTCAATAGTAGGTCGGTCAGCGTGGATGTGTAGGTGCTTATCTGGTGTCCAGAATTTTAATAGATGAGGAACTTCGACACTGCTTTTGGGGAGATGAAGTAAAACATTCAATACTTAGCTAAATATCCGGGGCTTTTTTTTTGTTTGTTTTGTTTTTTTTTTACTCTTTCAGCTAAATGTGCCGGGTATACAAATCGAACGGTGCATTTTCAAGTTTACATATCTATTTCATGATCGAATATTAACCTTTAATGGAAATTAGATCCTATTCGACAACCGAAAACGATCTTCACAATGGCTTGACCATGATGAAAATCAAAAGCCTTTTTCCTAAACCAACATTGCACCAACAAAAGATGATGGCCAACGACAGGTATAGCTTACCCTCACAAAAATGTAATATCATGCATGTTTCCTACCTTTAATAGGAAGAGGTTGGCAAAACTATGTGAAATAAGATCATCGTTAGTCAATAGAATGGGATTAGTTTTGCTCCATGATAATGCTCGGCTATACGTTACACCAATGACACTGCAGAAAAACTTCAAATTCTTCTGAGGTTTCATATTCATATTCTCCTGACCCGTCACCAATGGATCACTTTTTTTTTTCAAAAGTCGTTTTTTTGACGACTAGTAAAGCGAGAAAAGATTCATAAACAGGAAGATATAGGTAATGCCAGCAATAATCTAGTCCCTAAGAATGTTATAATAACGGTTTAAATGATGTTTAGTTCTCGTTGGAATAATGTATTCCATCAAATACTCCCTGTTTTTGACTAACTTTAAGTCCAAGTTTGGAGTTTACTTTGTAGATCTTCCATAACAGTAACAAGAATAATCTTCATCGAATTAAGTGAACTCTTCACCGTTTGCCTGTTGCGATACATTAAACCAAACTAAATTAAAATAGAATTGGCATTTCCTTACCGTGATTGTTAGGCGACTCTTTTACCGACTGGGCCAAACTGATAAGTCCTACATATCTTCGCAAAATTATGTTTCAGAAAACGTAAGGTCTTCAGATGAATAAATACATTTATACTAAAAAAATGGAAGGAAAAATATTCATTATATGCGGAATACAAAAATTGCAGTAATCATCTTCAATCAGACTCGAAGTAAGAGAAGATCCTGCAGTTGCCCGGATTCTTAATTACAATGTTGCTCATTAACTATTTTGCTGATTAGTCATGTTGATATTCCAATTACATGGTAAAATCAATATCAGATTATATATATGATACACACAAATACTCTCTAGGAAGTACACACACACACATTCACGTATATATATATGTATACATATATCTTTACTGTTTTTAAGGTTTGATTTATACATAAATTCTTTTTCTTTTTTGCTTTTGCTTCTTGTATCTTTCTAAATCGTTATGTGCCAAAGAAGCAAAAAAGTTATCACACAAATCCAGCTTATTTTTATTGTTGGGTGGGGACAGTGTTAACTTAGTAAGATTTGGGGCGTTGGTGAGATTCAGCATTTTAAATTTCATTTATTAAAAAAAAGAGGAAGAAAGCAAACCAAGAAAATGATTATCGAAAGAAATATTATCCTTTTTTTTTTTTTTTTTGGCCACCCTGTATCATTGTTGGCGGTGGTGATGTCGTCATTGTAGTTGTTGCTGTCTCTTTCAGTTGTAACTTAAGGAAGAACAAGGAAAAGAACATACTCTGTTCAAAACCAGCGATGTTGTTTACACAACTTTTTGACAGCTTTTGTCAACATTTATTTCTGTTGTAAAACTCCGTTTCCAACTTTCAAGCTAATCCTCGTTAAAACATCTGGAACAAAAATAAATAATTATTTCATTTAAAAAAAACGATAAAAATATTGTCCAAAATACGATAAATCTCATTAGTGAATTATAAACATTTATAAGAAATGTGCACATCAGTTATAAACACTGTATAGTCTCCTTTCATCATTTCTTTCTTTTTCGAACTTTCTATCACGAGATTTGATTTTTAAAAGGAATATGATGTAGAGTGATGTAAAAAAGAAAAACATACCCCCTCTGTCTCTCTCTCTCTCTCGCTCTCTCTCTCTCTCTCTCTCTCTCTCTCTCTCTCTCTCTCTCTTCGCACACTCTCTCTATCCTTCCGTTTTCATGAACGCTGTTAACCGATTCAAATTTGGTCTGAACGAAAATCTCTTTGGCACCAAGAGAACTATCGACTTTTGTCGCAGGTAGAAAGAAAAAAAAAGAGATCGATACTGAATCCAAGAGATTTTGCACCTTGAAATGAATCCTAAACAAGCCATCTGCCCCCCTTCTCTCTTTTCTAGAACCATTCTTTATTTAATTGAAGTCTGCACGTTGTATCCGTTTCCCATTTGTTCACTTGGGGACACCGAGTCTGTCTGCGTGAATAGAGAACTTGTTAAAAGATCCTTCCTTGTTTGCCCCATCCGAATCTGTCATCATTAAACTCCTGTCAGGTGAAAAGCGGAGAGAAAGAGTCCAGAAAAAGTAAAACAATGATTTCATATTGAAAGAAAAGAGGAACAAAGAAACAATGCTTACTGCTCCTTCCAACGAGCGACGGACACAAGGTTATGTTGTGGGCATTGTACTGTTGTGAAGCCACGGCTTTCAGAAGGAGAGCAAGAAACATTTGCTACTTTTTATTTATTTCCTTTGGCCGAGGAAAGTATGGAGGCCCAACTGGGCTGAAACCAAAACGTTTAATGCCCTAATGACAGAATTTCAGATAGCTAAATTTGACCATTTTTCAAACTAAGCATATATGAGGATAGTATGAGTCCAAATGGTCGAGAAACGTGTATAAGACTCTTCGCAACTGGTCTGTGTGGTCCTGTAATGGTGAACACAACGGTCACTTTCATGTTGCACAATTTCTTCAGTTCTCTCGCAAGGTCAAGACATTTCCCATGCTTTCTCTTCATTTTTGATTTTACTCGGTTTATCGAGAAAAAGGTCAAGATAGGTCTGATTAGTCACTGAATAAAAACTGTCACGTGACCAACTATGGTAGTACGCTATGTTGGGGTGATCAATTAAAACATTGGAATAAGGGGATCAATGAATAAGTTACGTCTCTCGCCTTTTGTAGGGTAGTGTTCACTGAAAAGGTCCGAATTTAAAAAAAAAAACTATGGGATTAATCTAGCACAAACTTACTTTGTAAATTGAACGCCCTAATAAAAAATATATATTTTAGGAGATGATTTTTTTTTTAAAACAGAGAACGTTGTTAGTAGACATAATAAAGAGTAAATGTTGAGAATTCCAGCCCTCTAGCTCCATTGGTACTTACATAGCCAGCAAGCCAGCTTGATGGACTTCAATGATCAATGATTTCGTCATTTAAGATATCTTCTCTGTAACTGTGTCAAGATGTTTTTGTCGGTTATTTCTTACATGTGTCTTCTTTCTCACTGTTCCTTCATTCGCTGAATTTTGTTGGCGGCTTTGCATTTTGAGCGGTCGTTAAGATCTTGTGTCTATCCTTCGTATATTTCATAGGCCCTAAACCTTAACCACCGAAAAAGAAATCAAATCATCTTAGCTGGACACTAGGTCTCACGCTGTGGATCTCTTGAAATGATGGGGGGAAATTGTGACCGACAAAAGTCAGATGGCGTGAAAAGATGTCCAACAGCGGATTATAAATGGTTGATTGATTACAGACAATGGTGAAATAGCCCCTTTCAAAATATCCCCTTTGAGACTTCGTACACATTCCAGCATCCACTTACAAAACAGTCTGCAAGACCCACTTCCGAAATCGTCCATCTGCAGAACAGTCTGCAAAACCCTCTTCCAGAATCGTCCACTTGCAAAACAATCTGCAAGACCCTATGTCCAGAATCTCCATCAGTTGCTTCATTCCTAACAACTTACTCTCATCCACAGCTAGAAATCCCCCGTCCTTTCAATGCTGAAAAGTCAGGGATCCTAATCTTGACTATACGGCAGGGGCGGATGCTGACATACGTAGTTGGTACGGTGTTCCACAAAAGGACCCCGCACGATACGTGGAGAATTAGAGGGGCTCGGTCATTGTGAATGCGACGATCACACAGTACACCAGCTCACTCAATGATACCTCAATACCGACTGAGTACCCTAATTGTTAATTTATGCATGTGCGCAAAGGACTTTTCTGTCAAGCTATCAAGTTGAATCAAGGGCACGCGACTCTTTTTTTATATATTCGAAATAGGCCGATACTTCCCAGGCGGAACTTGCATCACTTTTCTAATATTGCTATATTTCGTCTTGTAATGTCTTTGGCTTTAACAATATAGTCTCACCTTTTCGCTCCTTTCAACTTCTGTAAAAGGTTTAACTCGGGAGCAAGATTGAACGTTATGTTAATATCAACCAAATTTGGCAAGGTGTGGCACATATATTTCGTAAGTCCTATGACCGCAGATTGAATATAGTCTTCGATACCGATGAGTCCTAATTCCTAATTGCATTTATTTAAGTTATTTTTTATGCCTGCTCGTCTGCCGAGTGGTGCCAGGCGATGAGAGGAAGAGAGTGCATTGTGGATTTTGTACTTTTTGTTTCACTCATTTTTTTCGTTGTTGTTGTGGTTGGTTTGTTCTGTGCTCTGTAAAATAGGCCCCCACTGTTTTTAGCGATGCCTTTAAGGCAGACACCCAGCCAGCCAGTCTGTCGGTTGTAAAGAACCCTCCTAAGGAACAGCCAGTTCCGTCACCACCACCGCACGACTCCCTTCGGGACGACCACACCCACCCACTTACCCAGCAGCTCCCATTAAAGTTATCTTGCCAACGTCAAAACAGGTTTTTGTAAGAGGGACGCGTCGCGTATTTGACTCGCAAGTGTTCTGTTTTTTTTGTTTTTTGTTTTTGTTTTTTTGATTTGTTTTGTCTCTTTTGCTTTTTTTTTTTTTTTTTCTTCTTTTTTTTTTTCTTTCTCGGGGAGACCAAAAACTAAATAAGCGAAGAAAAATAGGGTAGGTGTCGTTCTGAGCTTATTATTGGCTGTTATAATCTGGGGCGGGTGGTTGAGTAATGGGTGGGTAAAGGTTAGGCAGGGGGTGATAAAGAAAGAAAACGTACAAAGAAACGAAGGAAGAAAGTATTGGGGGGAAATAAACCCAAAGAAAGAAAGATGAAAGTCAGAACGAGGAAAAGAAGAGAAAAATGAAATGAAAAAAAGGAAAAAGAACGAAAGAATGAGAGAAAGAATAGGAAAGGTAAGAAAAGAAGACAGTAAAGAAAGAAAGGTAAGAAGAAAAGATGAAAGAAAGAGAGAAATGCGAATTCCTAGAGAACATGTAGGATGAAAAGAATTTAAAGTTGGCGGGGTTTTTTTTTCTGAAAAACTTAAAAATTCAATCAAAGGAAAATCAGCAAAACGTGATTGAAATCGCCCACAATCATCGAGAACAAAGGCGAGGGAATGGATGCCTGCTACGGTGCACTTATAAATATATGATATATTCACATAATCATATTCACTGACATAATCACCTCCATAGGGTTATGAATATGGTTGCTTCGCCGTGGTAAGCGAGTTTGCCGAGTTGCCTATACTACTGAGTAATGAATTGGATTCTCACAGGGTGCCCCAACAATTATTGCATGTGCCACACAAAGTCAAGTTTTGTAATTTATAAGAATGATATTACTTATACAACTATTTTCCCCAGTTATTTATTCAGAAGGTGCCATTATTCAAAACGGTCATGATTTCTTGAAATCCAAATTAACAGTTATGATACCGCAGAAAGATAATGCAATGAATGTTCTGCAATGCCGATCCGACGGAAATGCCGATGCACTGATAAAAAAAAGGTGTTTTCGAATCGTTTCAACCCCGAAAACAGACGATAAACTCGAAATAATGAAGTGATGAAAAGATGACGGAGAGGGAAGACGTTCCCAAATTAATAACCGCCATTTTGTCATGCAGAATGCGACAACTCTGTGACCAAGGCCGACGGGAAGGACTATTTGCAATTTGTAAGTTGATAAAGATTACTTGACAAGATTTCATTTCTATTACATTTCCTACAATGTGTATAGTTATCGAAATATGGACTTTTTTTTTTAATGTAGTTTCGATATTAACTCTCCGTGCGTTAGATACCAGTGTGAATATGGGTATTAACGGATCTTTGCCTAATCTGACACATGGCCACAACGATAAGACAATCAGTGAGGACTGAACTCACTATATAAGAGAATAGTCGATGCAGATGGGCGTCGGCTGTCACTTTTCCAGGGGGAAGGGGCAAAAGCATATATGCTGGGGGGTGAACACATATATTTCTTGGGGAGGGGCATGTTTGGAATATATCTTAGTGGTAACCCTGTCACATGATAGGCATTCCAACTGCCATCCGTAGTGTAAGCGAGTACGACCCACTGAATAACCCTGACGTCAGATGGTGCACTTGACCGTTGACAGAGACGCCTGACCTGACTCCGGGTTGGAAACTATCAAAGCCTAGCGAATAACGATCATAAATAATTTTTTTAAAGGGGAAGTCTATGTTGGAGTTATATAAAATAACTGTACTGCGCCGTTTTGTTTAGTGATTAAGGTTCTAACTTTCAAACCTTTCTCACCCTCAGCGAGTGGGTCTGATCCAAGGGGATGCTTCGTTTGCCCCCTCCCGCGGAGAAGTCCCACGTCTATTGGTCTAGTTTGCTAACCAAAACTTCAATGTAATGCTTCGTCTGCCAAAGGATCATATTCGTGAAGTCTCACTACACTAATTATTGCTCTACAGTAAGCGACGTTATCAATATTTACAGAATTCATCCTTGTGTAGTTCAAGATCATAACAGTCGGGCTCTACACGAACCAAATGTCTGCGAGATTATCATACTATATCATCAACCAACATGATTATAGTCAGACACAAAGCTGTACTCACAGGGTACCCAGTGAGAATCAAACGTGCAGCATTTGCAACGATCTGTGAGATTAGTTTAATTACTCCTGCTCTACAGTAGACGCCCCAGTCTATTCGTACACCAATTTCATATTTACATATGTCCCTTGGTCAAATCAAAAATAGCAAATGCATGATTATTTACTGTGTGTTATTGTTCATGCCCAATCATCCGAGCTTTTAAGTCATGAGATTTATTTTATATTGCTGGGTTCGGTAATGAAGTTTCAAATCACTAATCTGTTCATGAATGACAACAAATAAAGCCTGTGATACACAAGTTGGTACCGAAATGTTCAGGGAATTCGACAAAAGAAAATGGTTGCTTTCTCCAACACCTAGTTTCCACTGTCTCCCTCGAGATATTCCTCTTGTGAACCAGTGCACCGGTTCACAATGGGTACTGCTCGCAAACAGTTGCAGCAAAAATCTGTACTACATTCACGTTTGCTGTTCGAATTTCCTGAACGGTTTGGGTAGCATTCCATATCAATAGTAATTGCTCAGTCGTTTCAGAACATGACAGGCTTATGAAAGTGGTTCGTCTTTGTTTGTGCTCATGGGTGTTCAGTGGGACAGGGGCAAACGAGACCCCACCCCAACAGGATCGGGCCTTCTCACTTAGAGGTTTTAAAGCAGGAACCTTATAGCCAATAAAGGATAAAGATGCCGTGAAATTGTTTCATGCAACCCCAACTTAATGTACCCATAGAAGAAGCTGATTTTATTCTTCGCTGGTAACAGGGTTACCGCTAAGATGTATTTCGAATGTATACTTTTGCTCCCACCCAAGCAATATATTCTCTTGCCCCCGGCCCTAGAAAAGTGTCAGCTTGTGCTTTTGTTTATCTACCGTATCTTAATGTGTGCTTGAGTGATATCAACAGGTAAAGAACAAGTGATGAGAAAGTGAAACCTTTTTTTTTTCAGGTAGTGTTCATGAATGCTGTAAAAGAGGCTCTTTAAGAAAATGATTCGCCTGTGGCGAAGGTCGAATATGGAGCGACCGAAACGTTGTAATAACAACAAAAGCACCTAAAAGAGCGAGAACTACCGATGGATAGTATCAGCTTTTGGACAATCTGAACTTGATAATCTGATTGCAATGATGCTGCTTTTTGTGGTGGTGGGGGATCTCAACTTTTGCCAAAGTCGGCCTTGATTTGAATCAACACTCTAGAATTTTAGGAGTCGACTCATACGCTGGCATGAATGACATTTTATTTTTGTTTCATTTCCGAACATGTTCAAGGTATGGTGTAGCACAAGGGAGCCACAGGACTACGATATTTTCCTCGTGGGAAACACGGCAGTCATTTAGGAGATATTTTGCCCTGATTCTTGCACGTGATGAGACAAGGTAATATGTCACGTACCTCAAAACTCTGTCGAGAGAATTTTACCGTTGTGAGGTTCTTTGAAAGCAGAATCTTCTTTCTGCATGACTCGAGCCTGTCATCATCGTAATAGGGATACTGTGTATCAAAAAGAAACATGTGGAAAGTAAGAGGTAACTCTTCCCGAAGTTCATGCCTTAGACAGTGAATTTATTTATTTAAATCCTATCACGCGTGTGTGTATGTGTGGAGATTTGATGCATTGTTTTATTTCGTGTTTTTTTCCCCGAAATAAACAGTATGTTACAATGTGTCCAATATGCTGGTAATATTGATAGGAGGCCAAACTCTGAAGGCCCGAGCTGTACTGTTAAGAGACCAGGATGAGTGACAGTATACAGTCGACCCTCCCCTCTGCCAAATGTCCTTGTGAGGCATGCGTCTTATAGGCCGGGTAAAACGACATTCCCAACTGCTTAAGAGGCGGTTAACGTAGGTACGCTTGTACTTATTTGTCTGTCTCGCAAGTTGATGGAATGACAGACTGGGAGGAAGGTCTTCAAAAAAAAATGGTTTTCGTCTGTTGGGGAAGAATTAAGAACATGGAGCGAAAGTAAGACAAAAGGAAAACAAAAAAAACAAAACAAAAATGGGTTAGGAGAGATGTAGAAAAATGAGGAGACGAAGAAGATGAACAATGGTAATGGGAAAGGAGAAGAAAATGAAGGGAGGAAAAAAAAGAAGGAAACGGAAGAAAAGGGAGGAAGTGGAGGTAGAGAGAGCGGCAGAAGATTGGGTGAAAGGGTGGGAGGAGAGAAAGAGAGAGAGGGTGAAAAGGGGGGATAACTGAAAAGAAGAAGAAGGAGAAAGAGATGAAGAAATATTGAGGAGAGGTGATAAAAAAATAAGAATGGGGGGGAATGGATTCAAAAAGAAAGAGAGGGGGTGAAAGAAAAGGGGTAACGGATGAAGACGAAAAGAAAGGGATGGCCAGTGAAAAGTGATGAGGAGAGGCTTGAATAAAAGTACGAAGACAGGAGTGAAAAAAAAGTGGGGAAAGAAATGAAGGAAACGGTTGGAAGAAGACGTGAAGGAAAAATAGAAAGAAAAAGAATAAAAAGGAAGGAGGCTTCTATTTATTTATTTTATTTTTTTTTTTTTGTGGGTAAGCTGGCTTGTTGCTTTGGGCTGATGTTTGCAGCCGGGATTTATTATTCACTGCCAGGTTGTTGCTCTCGGGTGGAGGAATCGAGTGAGATTTGGTGGTAGAAGTACCCTAAAATAGCCTTCAATTTTCTCATTTGGTTTGCTCATTCCATGTTATTCTCTCTCTCTCTCTCTCTCTCTCTCTCTCTCTCTCTCTCTCTCTCTCTCTCTCTCTGTAATTACTAACTGGGATACTTGGCGTTGCCCGGTGAACACAAACCCTTAAATTAGACAACACAAAGAATAATATGTTGCTTTCATCCCTTTTACCCAAGCCAACACAACAAATAGAAAAAAACTATTCACACAGAGACGTAAATCTTCGTTTCCAACATGCACTGTTTACTATCTTTTTCTAATTCAACCAAAAAATCAACAAAAATCAAGATGAACCAAAATAATTCTCAAATGGTTTGCCATACTTCTTCTCTCTCCACCACCAAAAGAATAGGATAATTACTTTCAATTATCTTAGAAAATGTCCTGATTAAGTTTTATCTCATGCACAATGTTGCCTCCTCTATGAACTGAATTACGTCGATTTTTTTTATCAATGGTGAAAGAAGGGGGATAGAGAGAAGCTCCCCTTCACCATGAAATAAATTACGCAGTATTTTTGTCAATGAGAAGGGGTAAACGGAGAACCGAAAACCTGTTGCTAGAAAGATTGCATAACAAAAATCCTGGTGTGAAAATTATTCTTTTCTGATGTTTAGAAACGAAGATGAACTAGGGGATGACTTTTGGTGACCCCAAATGAACTCTAGGGTTACTGGACAGTCGATTTTTATTGATTTGCCTTGCCATTAGGTATTATATCTAGATTGTGAATAAAACTATTCTCTAAAAAACTTATATATATATATATATATATATATGTGTGTGTGTGTGTGTGTGTGTGTGTGTGTGTGTGTAAATAGGGCTAAGAGAGATGGAGAGAGAGACAGAGAGAGAATATTTGTAAGTGAATCAATGAATAAAACCAACAGCACAAACAAGTTGATGCATTAAGGAAGAAAAGGGTGATATTTGAAATAAGGGACGTAAACTTGTTAAAATAAAAGCTGATTTAGACGGAAGTTCAAATCGAGTATCTACTTGACACATACAAAGTGATAAGACGTATGGAAGACGGTGTGCGCGAGGCGAGGCGGCGTGTAGAGCCTGTCTCGAATGCGCCAAGTGTCTGTTGATATGGATGCTTAAAAAGGAAGGAAGAAAGAGTTTTGCTCACCAAAAACAAGAGGGAAGAAACTAAGACACAAAGAAAGAGGAAATAAAAGAGAAAAACGAAGAAAATCATCAAAAGAAAAAAACAAAAGGAAAAAAGCAAAGAAAGAAAGAAAGAAAGAAAGAAATGGAGTGAAAAGAAAGAAGAGTGGGAAATATACAAAAACTAAGTAGACAGAAAGAAAAAAGCAAAGAAAAAACGAAGAAAGAAAGAAAGAAAGAAAGAAAGAAAGAAACAGCTATAAAAGGTTCAAGAAAAGAGACGTTCAAATAAAATTAAACACGATGAACGAATTACAAAAAATATACGAATGAAACAGAAATGTTTGCGAGGTGAAGACAAGATCGACAGAATGAGATAGGGACAGGGAAATAAAGATGCACACAGTGATAAAGAAAGGCAGCCAGTACGAGAAACAAACGGAGACAGAGAAAGAGAGAGATAAGGACAGGGATGTGGAGAGAGAAGGAAGAAAAGTGACAAGAGAGAGAGAGAGAAAGAGAAAGACGGGTAAATGGAGAAAGGAAATTAAAATAAAAAAAGGCGTTGAGGAGAAACGATTCAGTTTGTGTCAATGTGACATAGACCCCCAGTATTTGTTGTCTGTCGTCAGAGTTTCATCTTCTCGTCCTCTCTATCCTCGCGACCCTTCGTCCGTCCGCTTGCAGACACACAGACACATCGGTTTACAAAATTTCCGCTACGAATAACCGTTTTCTTTCAATTATCATTCGCCTTTGGAACGTGACTCTGTTGGAAGGAAAGAAAAAGATATCTCCAATTCGGGCCACACCATTTGTTCTGCTACCAAAACAAACCAATGTTTGGTCATTAAATATGCATAAACTCTTCGGTGCAGCGCTATTTCCCGGGGTTTAAATTTCGACCCGAGAAAAAAAAAAAGTTACGTGGAACAAGATAAAAATTGCAGTCATCTCTCGCTAAACTCTTTTTAGCTTAAGGACCACTGTTCTAGTAGTGTTGTTGACCCATGCCAACTTCGGTACGAAGCCGGATTCGCAGAGTAAACAATGACGAACGAACTAATGCAACCCTTGGTAAAGTAGAATTTGTAGTAAAAGCCAAAGGAAATAAGTTTGAAAACGAGCTGAGCTGCACGTTCCCTGTAAATTGTAATTACTGAAATAGCAACAACGTAGCACATTGGTTGTTGGCGAGGTCAAGCCATACGCTTTTAATTCTTTTTATATGTTTCTGAGTTGCTACTAAGAATCAGGGCATCCATTTGTGGTGTCCGAAATCTGATAAGGATAGATTTATATTTTTACGAATCTGAAAGTGATAAAAACTCACGCTAGTAGATGTTCGTACAGCTTTAAACGAGTAAGCAACGTCATCCCAGTGCGATACTAATTGGTGATCAATTTGTGTCTCCTAAAATTGGACGTGTCTAAGAAACAACCCGAAATATTCATGGTGTTTCGGAGATAGATACTTTGGAAAAAATTACTGAACACGGTTTGAAAGATTTTGAAAGGGGAACTTCAGCTTCACAGTTGCGCTACGAACAAGTCCATCTGTTGGGTTTGACGATACCTGCTTTTATATTAATCCGATAGAAATAATGTTGTTTCGGTTGAAAAATTAGCTCTAAAAATTAATTCAAGCCAGTTCACTATCATCGGCAACAACTGAGGTGCCTAAACTTGTAAAATGAGTTGCTTATGATTTGACAGACGCAAACCGTAAAGCTAGAGTTGACAACTGCACTTCTCTGCACTCCTTGGAACTCATTTCGGACTGAACGGTGAGTAATGATAGAAAATGGGTATTTTACAAGAATATAAAGTGACGCAGACAAAGGTTTGATGAAGGCAAACAAACCGAAACAGAACCCAAGTATGAGTATATTATGTGTGTATGTGTGTGTGTTTTTAGTGGAAAAAAAAGATTCCAGTTTTCTATCTCATTTGTGAGCATGAACGGAGTTCGTAAGTCTCGGGTTTTGTGGGAACCGAAATTTCTCCCTTCTTTTCCCGCTTCGCCAGGGTCACGATTGTTGGATGATGAGACTGGTCGGCGATTGACTACCCAAATGAGGCGTTGTTTTGACTAGAATGCAGACTTGAGGTTCGCTTGGCGCGGTAAGCACGGGCAATGAGCAGGAATGAGGCCAAGGGACTCGGCGTGGTCATTGCCAGAGGCTATCACATTAAGTAAGGATATTAAAAATCTCTTTGAAGAAAAGAAAAACTGATGGTAGTGGAGGAGGGTGTGTGTCCAGACCGTAATGACAGTAACACTACTGGATGGATTGACCTGAAATTCAGCACAGAGATTCTTTTTTAACCCCAGAGGCGCAGTAGGCATCGCTCTAAATTGTTCCTGAAAAGAAAAAAAACATGCTACTTATTCTCACTGCCATTGTGATCAGAGTTATTTCCCCCTTTTTAGTTCCAATGACGATCATTCTTTCAATGAGAATCGGAAGTAAATAGCAGTTATAAATTTGAAAACGTTTACAATTGGTTGTGGAAAATACAAATTGCATTTTTCTTGAAACTTTGAACTTTGCTAACCGTGCAGAGTGATAATTTTTGATGACCTCAGTGGAATCACCACAAATTTGTAGAAGAAAACTAACTGTATACAGAGAAACCTCGATTATCCTGATGAGACGTGTGTGTGTGGGGGGGGGTAATTTTCTCGGATAATTGATAGTTCGGATAACTGATCCGAACATAAAAAAAAGGAAGACATACAAAATTCAATTAAGGGTCTTATAATCTCGTTTAGATGATCCAAAATTCGACTAATTGATGTTTGGAAAATTATTGTCTAGACCATCAAGGTTTCTCTGTATGTTGGCCTGCCTCGCAGCTAAGGTAGTTTAGCCTGTTAATGGCTGAAGCAGTTTTGTACATCTTGTTGGCACCTATTATACATCTGCTTGCAAATGCACATATGTATGTACATACGTGCATTTGTGTATATGCATATATGTGTATGTGTGCAGTTGAACTTATCTTTGCATTAGCATATATGTGCGTATATATGTGCACGTACATATATGTGTGCATGGGTATATATATATATATATATATATATATATATATATATATATATATATATATGTGTGTGTGTGTGTATTCGGATATATGTGTGTATGTATACGTGTGTGTGTGTGTGTGTGCGTGTGTGTCCATATATGTGCATGTAAAGCCCTTTTCATCATGACAGACAATCTAAGCAGCTTCATGAACTTCTATGTGCTTGGTGTAGAGGAAGTGTTTTGCCCAAGTCCAGTCCCAACCTCTCTACCATGGCTCCCTAGGTAAGAAAGTGTTCAATAAGTTTGGAGATTAGCGTGGCTATAGGAAATGCTGCCTCCTATTTTATGCTAATCTCCTTGGTCTCACTGTAATAGCATAAACCTCCCGGTTTATACTTTCACAGTGTGACCAAGGAGATTAGTATATGGACATATCCATATTTGCTCTCTCTCTCTCTCTCTCTCTCTCTCTCAATATAATTCTTTCCCGCTCTTTGTCTTTGTTCCGAATTTCAGTCTCCTTTTTATCTCGTTCGAATGTGATTTGTTACCTTCTAGCCATCAACGTGGGAGGTCTGGTCGGGGACAAACACACCTCTTTTACCTTTCATCCCATACGCAAACCACCTGTCCCCCCTCACACATGCATGCACACACATACACACTTATACACACGCATACACCTACATACGCGCATATTGAATACGTACTTACATATATACGCATCCATGAATACAGACATACATGCTCACACTTACTTGACTACGCGCACATACGCACTAACAGACGCACAAAACGCGTTGAAATATAAAAAATACGCACACAATTACAAATACAGGCACACGTACACGCATGTTCACATACACACACTTTCAAGCGTCAATGTACATTAACACAATTACATACTCACACACGTATGTGTGGGGACACACACATTTACACGTACACATGCATGCGAAACCTTCCAAAAATACTTTTAGAGGACTTCGTTTCGTCATGAAGCCACACCCACCGCATGATCTGACCGCGGCTCTTTGAGAGACCCAGACTTCCCCAACCCTGAATATCCTCCACCTCCCACACCCGACACACCCAGACGCATATTACGACACAACGGATTCCATAATTCATTTTCAGTTACGAAAATTAAATTATATGTTTCACTTAAGTTTATTTCTTGCCCTAAAGAAAATCATACAGTGTAAATGAAACGAGGATCCCCAAGAGATGGGCGTTGCCCGTAACACCCCACATGCTCATCCAATCACCCACATGTCACAAATGGATATTCCAACGTCTTAAATAAAACGTAAGTTTCTAAGATTCATGCAGCATAGTTAACCCGAGATTTTACAATTACAAAGCAACGAAGTTGAGCAACTTTCTCTTGCCTTCGTTTGAAGCTAAATTTTTGTCAAACTCTTAGAGAGTTGACTTTATTATCGCAATCAGTTAAGAAGTATATTGAGAAGGGAAGAAAGAGTAATTTCATGACGTCATGTGGTGTCAACTCGTGATCAGGAAGAGCAAGAAAGAAGGGTATATTTGAAATTTTCCTCAGAGAATTTGTTGGTTCCGGTCACTCGCTCTTTCAGGGTTTTTTGTTCTGACAACGCTCTTTTTATCAAGTCATTCTTTACCTGACCTTATATCAACATCTAAGCTTCAGTCAGAGTGGAGTTATACTCTGAAGCAGTCAGTATTGCTCTTCATTATACTCTAATTTACTCGGACTAGTGTCATAATCTTAGTTGTTATTGTCACTAAGTTCTGTCTGTCGTAATCTCCGACTTTCATCAGGTGTCTGCCGTACTCGGTAATCTTCAGAGAATTTTGAACCGAACTCTCTATCCAATACACTGGACACATGCCCAAGTCGATAAAAAAAAACGTGGGTCGAACGAATTTAGTAACCAGCCAAGCGGTTATAAGTTCAATGTACGCAGACATATATACACATACCAAACAGTGAATACACACACTTACGCATATATATATATATACATATATATATATATATATATATATATATATATATATATATATAAGCATCAAGAAGCATCCATAAGTTTCAAATAGAAGCATTGCTCGATTTTCGAACGGAATA